>CM053785.1:314952663-315660163 GCA_028749045.1 Cupressus sempervirens
AAATAAAAATGCTAACTTCTAAGTGTAGACAACTTGTGCATTCTTAGAGTGCAAACTCCTATGTGAGCAAATATTAAAATAATGCACATTAATTAATATAATATTTATTTTACCCTTTCCAATTTTAATTAATTTATTTATTAAATCTCATGCACTAACTTTAATATCTCCACTTTTCAATCTTAATATATTTATATTTTAATCACATCAGATTTAGAATCTTTTAATAATTTAAAATATATTTTCCACTTCTAAATTTCCTTTTCCAAAACTTAATTGCTAAAATATTTATTAGCTTTAATAATAATATTATTTAGTCATTTATTTAAAAATGAACTCCAAATATATTATTATTAAAATAAATATTGTCTCATTCCAAATTTAAACTTTTAACTTTTTATCTTCAAATTTAATTATTTTATTTAATTAATTTTCCAATTAATTAAATAAAATAAATATTAAAATATCATATTAATTTTTCATTAAATTAAACCATTAATTAAATCTTTTAATTAGGCTTAATTAATAGAAAATACATCAAAGACTCACAAGGTAAAAATATGAAAATCCATCATAGCCAAAATACATACAAAATCAAACCAAGGGTTTAAATCTCGAATTACGTCATCCAACGTATTCAGAGGGTACTCAACTCAGATACTTGTTCTAATTTTTCAATTAGAACAAATGGCTTAAAAGGGTTGGGATTTGGACTTGAGAATTTATCTTCCCTCTCTAATTATTGAGATAATGTGATAGGGTACGCTCATCCTGGTAATTCAGGGAAGCCGATACCCGGTACCTGCAACCTGCATAAAAACCACGCATATACAAGCACAATATATACTAAGCTAAACAGGCAATGGTAGGAAGTGGTGCATCGTGTAGATCCCGACTAAGCAGGTGACTACGACTCCCTTCCTTACCACATCAGACACGCCATACAGAAGCAAACACGCAAAGCAGACACGCACACCATACACATGCAAGTATGGGGTAAGTATTCATAAGAAAACACATATGATAATAAACCATCTTACTAATCATCATTAATAACTGAAAGCAATGTAATAATCATCATGCATACATGAAATATAAAGTCTAAGTGATCTCATCACATAATAAACTGAATCCATAGCACAATATCTGATAATCTCAAAAGAATACTGCTAACCAACAACATAAAACTAGCTCCAAAAGAGTTCGACAATGTTAGCAAAATGCGAACTAGGGGCAGGCACTACATCCACCCCCCTTGGGATTAGGCTTACTCCTGGAAGCCTACAAGAAATAAGAACTATGATACTCACTATGTGGGTCCCATTGAACCCCTTTTTCCTCTGTAGGGAGGCATGATTCCACTGAAGATATTACAACACCTTTAGAGCAATATGATTCTGGTTTAATGGTAAACCGAAAACCATATCGATCCAACATCATTCCTTTAACAACTACTAAAATATATCCCCTAATACATTCTAGACAAAAGCAACTTAATGCTTGCAAAGATAAACAAAGGTATACTACCTTGAAACTTAGATAAAAGATACATGTTTTGCAACTAGAATAAGTTTCAATTTTCAGTTTTGCCTTTCGTTTAGGTTTTCAGTACAATTTTCAGTTAAGAAAGCTAAGTGTTGAAGTATGAAAAATATGCAAGTAACAGTTTAAGTTCTGTTTTAGTTCACCTAGTTTTCAAGTTTCAGTTTGAAAAAGATACACATGATAGTTCAAAGTTTTCGTTTGTGTTCAACTAGTTAATAACTAGTGTCATTCCCAAATATACCCAGAGCTCCCAATGTTGAAACTCGGGCTCTGATAGTTATAAAGGGGAAATAGGGAATGGTCTTCTAGAAGATATTAAAGAAGTTCTAAGAAGCTCTCACCTATTTTATAGAATATGGGCTTGTCACTTCTTGAATGGAATAAAAATGAATCATCTAGATTAAATTAAATATCGTTTCATGTCTTTTAATATCTAAGAAGATTTATTTACGAGAAATTAACAAAAAACCATCAATTGAACATAAAAATGGTTGTTAGATTTTTCTTATATAAAAGGATAATGGATGGGTTTTTATGCTCATACAAATAATTTGAGTTGGGGAAGCCACTACAAATGTGTGAATGACACCATAATCGTAGTAGAGTTCAAGTATACAAATCATTAGAAATGTGTGTGATTTGAAAGATAGAGATAATACATCTTCGTCACTAGTATAAGAAATAGGCCAAAGGAAAAAAAGTTAAATGAGTCGATCAACATGTTAGATGTATGGTCACTAAATTAGTTACAATATATAGAGTTAAAAAAAAATTAAGTATTTTTTACTCGCAATACCACCACCTTTCCTTGGCCATCAAATAAAATTGTGAGCATTTAAGTTCAAATGAAATTGCATTTAAGAGATGAAGACGACTCGCCTTTCTAATTGGTGTTGTATGTGCGATATGCCTAAATGTTTTTTTTGTAAAATTAATGATTGCTACAACCTTTGTTTCTTTAAAGCCCACTTCATGTATGTTTTTCAGTAGCTTCTACTATTTTATTTTTCTTACTCTTCTATTGAAAATCATCTTCATTTTATCTTGGCTAGTCCTCTTAACCAATTTTAGGCTCACTCCTAGGGTTGCCTATTTTTTATCTCATATTTCCCTATTTTACCTAGCATAATTTTTTAAAGGTAAAAAATTCAAATTTTAGGCTTGATCGCTAAAGGAAGGAGTGTCGTGCAATTGGTATGCCCCTTGATGGTTGAAAGGACACATCACCCATCTAGGGATATGTACCAAGTGGTTGTCATGTCACCTAGGATTTTTTTTTGTCTTGGGTTCCTATTGTGGTTTTTAATGCTTAATATTTTGTTGTTTCTTTTTTCCTTTTATGTTTTTTTTTTGTTGCTCATTAATCTTGGTCTTGTCTTTGATTTCTTTCTTTTCCCTCACACATGTGAGTATTGTGCAAGTGCCCTTGGAGTTCGGCTCTTTGAGCCTCTAGCTTTCTATTTACTACACCTAGGAATTAATTAAAAGTTAATGATAGTATTGTTGATCCTAAAGGCAATCTTGGTATTGTCTTTTAATGTAAAACACTTAGTCATTTACAAGGCAAAGCTGGTCGGTCAACACTACGATCGAGCCACAACGAGGATCAAGCTACATAGAGAAAAAGTGCACAAGTTCAATATTTGTCAAGCATATAATAGTTGTCGAGCATATAGTAGTTTTCAAGCTATCTAGAAGGTGAGACTTAATATAATTTGGGTGTCACATGAGCTAAGTAATTCAGAGAGGAAACAATTTAAGCCGAGTGTAGTATATGTTGATGATCAATTGGGGGAATCAAACACGATTGAGCATCAGAGGTTATATGTGTAGAGTTATGCAATTTGTGTATATGAGTTTGGAATGGCATAAAATCTTATGTAAACCATTTGGTTGATCATGTAACATGTTTCTAAGATTGAGGTGAAGATCAAGGAGGTGATTACACTTGTAATCCAATACCAATAATCCCTATGTAGTATAAAGAACCAATCATAAAATAGGAAAGCTTAAGCAACAAAAATGATGAATGATAATCATTGATTATGATCTAGAAGATTCTTAAGATTACTATATAAGTAGGGTTCAAGGTTGAATATGGAGTTGTAAGTCAGAGGAATGCATGTATGCAAAGTTGAAGGAGAATTAGTGAGTATCAAGTGTTGAAGGACTAAAGGCGACCAAGTAGTGTCATGAGAAGATAATACAAAATAATCACATTGAGGTGATCTGATATTGGAGAGAGAATATTTGTTATCGACAAATCAATACACACCGAAGGATCATGGTGTTGTTACATTCTAATCAATGTATCAAGTGACTCTCTTAACAAAGTGGTCTTAACAAACCTCTTGTAAATCTCTTAACAGAGTACTCACTTAGTTGTGAAGTCTAAATTCTTTTGTAAAGGTAGACTTAAAAGTCTTGCATGCTTTTAGTAGAGCAAACCTCTCATAGAGTAGATCATCAAAAGTGATCAAATGGTAGCCCTAACAAGCACTTTATTACTGCAATAGTGAAGACTTTATGGGTGTCATCCCCATCGCAGTTTTACCTTCATATTGGATGGTTTCTACAATACCAAATCTTGTGTCAAGTGTTGTTTTCTTGCTTATGTGTTATGATCATGCTAGTAGATATTAGATGTGTTATTATGTCATTGCATAGTTGATTACATACAAGGTTAAGGTTAATGAGTTGTATGGTGAATTATGTTTAGTATGGTTAATGTGTGAAGTGGTAAAACTTTTTGGGAGATCCTAATTCATGACCAACCCCCCCCCCCCCCCCCCCTTCAACATCTCACTTTCCCATTAGAATTCCAACAAGTGTACCTTTGAAAGAGAGTGGTATTAATCAGAAGAATGAGAATGAAAATAAATAGACAACTGATAATATTCATAAGCCAAGTAACAAATTAGGATTCAAACTATAATATAAGATTGTTCTTGTAGAAGACTCAACCACTTCTTGCCCTCCTTTTGCAAATTTTTATGGTGTTTTCATCTAAATAGAGGTGGACTCCATAAGATTATGGCCAAATGCTTATGGAGATAGAAATGGAGGCATCATCAACCCTAAAGACCCCTAACAAGGAATGAATGGTGATTCCCCTCCTTCTATCTTGAAGACTTGATCACTTTCGCCTAATAAAGACATGATTAAGGCCATTAGAATTGAATAAACCAGACTAAAAATTATTTTTATCTTTTTTGTTTGTATGGTTTTTGAGTCTCCTTCGTCTATAATTTTTTTTATGAATGGATCTTATATGTTTGGGGTAAAATATGCCTTTATATTAATTTTGTAGAATGATTCACAGTGGCTTATTTGTTCTTTTCCTGAAAAATCATAGTATGCAATAACAAATTATCAAAAAGGGTTTATGTAATATTGGAAAGTCTTTATTTAGAGTATTTTTTGTGGTCTCCAAAAGGAAATTTTGAAAAAGTTATGTATTGGCCTGGTCCAAACTAGGTAGAGCTTAAATGCTTCCATGTAGGATTTTGGCCTTTTATTTCACAAATTATTAAACCTTTAGGCTCTATTCTAAAAGTACTCTAAGGTTACATCCTCATATAGATGCAATAATCCTTATTTCCCTAAACCCAAAGGTTAGTGTTCCAAAAGTTATATCTCATAAGGTTGAAGAAGACTTTAATTATTGGAAACTTTTCCTTCTTGAAAAATTGAATGCATGATTTCAATATAAGCTCAATAGACATAGTAGGACATATTTCCCATATTTAAAAAACCTCTACAAGGGAGTCTTTATGATTATCCCAAACATGATCTCTAACTCTAACGGTAATATTCAAGAAAAAATGTTAAAAATTTGCATAATAAACAGGCTCATTTGAAAGACACTTCTAATAAAGAAAATAAAAGTTTGAACATTTAATCTATAGATGCCTTGAAAATTATTGAGGGTTCTCAATTTTTCTCCCTTTAAAACCCTCTATTCAAGGATGACTATGAAGTTGTTACTTGTAAGGATAATCAAATTCTTCCTCCCACCTTTCTAGCTAATTATAGGTCTCATACAACTCTTAACAAGAAAAATATTCCTACAAGGAAGAATGCTCAACAAATTACCCCATATTCTATTATGGAAAGGGTTGAAAAAATGAGAGTAATAAACTAGCACCTTTTCACCATGATAGTCTCCCTTAGAACCTATGGACTCTGTGGAGGATACAAACAAGTTGTTTGATCCTATCTCAAATAAGAATGCCACTTGTAACAAGGGTGTATTTATTCAGGTGGTTAGCAAGATTATAAAAAAGAGATGAAGACAATGGAGAAAAACTCCCTCTCTAATTCTAATGCTAACAACAACAAAGCTAAAAGTTTTTAGTTGCCTGACTATTTCAATAGGCTCTATAAGAATAAAACACTTAATCAAAACCATCAATTATGGCTAATCTTGCAAGATGGAATATCAAAGGCTTAAAAATATCTAATAGAAAATATGTAGTAAGAGACAGAAATGATAAAACTCAAAGCAAGGACATTATCTTTCTTCGAGAGGTTAAAGTGACAGGGTATCATGCCTATACTATTATGTTGTTTGTTTGGGACTAGGCCACCCACTTCATTTCTAAATATGATAAGGGAAGAGGGTGAATGATCATCCTCATAGGACCCAATTGGGATGATTTGATTTTTGATAATAGAATCTCCCCTTGTAATAGAGTTGTTTGGATTACTTTTGAATGGAAGGGAAAGACACTTAGTGTTTGTAATATATATGCTCCTAATGATTATAGATCCCTCCTTTTGGATTGGCTAGCCTCCTCCTTACCCAAGGTGCATTGATATTTATTCAATAGATCTATCCTCATTGTTGGAAATGTAGTATAGACTAGGTAACTAACAGGAAGGGGGTTGAATCAAGAACCAATGAAGCTTATACTTTAATTCACCAATTAAACCTTCACAATATAATCTGATCTAATTACATGCATGAAAGACTGAAAGCAATAAAATATTCAGAACACTTGACACAATATTTGGTAATGCAGAAACCTTCCAAATAGAAAGTAAAAATGGGGTGGGGATGATACCCACAAGCTTTATGACTGTAGTATAAATTTAGCTTGGTAAAGCTTACAATTGATCACTTATGGTGGTCTACCCTATTAGGAGCAATAGGGACTATTAGGTCCACCTTATGAAAGGATTCATACAATACAATTAAATATGCACTCGATTAGGAGATTTCCACAAGATTGTTAAGTCCACCTTGTTAGAGGATTTGATTGATACACCTGTTAGGATGAATTGATAGTAGATATATGATCTACAACTATGTTTGTTGAATGAGATTCCTTTGATATAAACTGATCACTTTGTTGTGATGGATAAGACTCTACTTTTCCTTTACTGCTTGTAGCCTTCTTCTAATTCACACTCATACTACTTCTTTCTTATTCACATTACTTATTTGGATATAAAAAGATGTATTACATATATACCGATCCAAATCACTACCTTTTAGAGTCGACTACAATACCAAATTCAATAATCTTCACCAAGTCAGCTCACTATTGAAACTTGATTCCTAAAGACCACTCGGGTGATGTTATAACACTCAACAACATTGTCAACTCAATAGGCTCTGGCACTCAGTTGACATTGGTACATGGTCCACATTGATCACTTGGGACTAGCATGAACTCGGTTAGCACAAATGACTAGGCAAACACTGAAGAACTCAGTAGATACTTAAGGGCTCTGTTGATACTATAGCTTGGTCAATACTCCCTTCATTCTCCTTCGTTAACACTACCTACTTGGTAGACACTAATAAGCTCGATTAACACTACAAAGGTCAGTTAACATTATAGAGTTTGGTTAACACTACAAAGCTTGGTAGACTTTGCGAAGCTCAAAAAATACTACACTCTACTTATAAAGCTTGATAGAATCTTCTCTCAACATTGTGGAGCTTGGTAGCAACTGTAAAGCTCACTATACATTGTCAAGTAAATGTGAAGCTCGGTAGCAATTGTAAAGCTCGGTATACATTGCTATCTGTATGTGAAGCTCGATAGCAACTGTAAATAAATTGATTAAGTGTTTAGTCACTACCTAACAAATGATTTGACCATGAGGTCAACAATCTCCCTCTTTGGCATTAGTGACAAAAATAATTATCATACCAAAATATTGAATACTCAAAAATGTAAGTTAAAACTCCCCCTAGCAGTATGTTTGGGTCTGTAACTCAAATTTGACTACTAGAGTTGTTGCTCGGTAGACTTTGACTCTTGTTTTTTATTTTTCAAAATTATTTTTGTAGCTTTGTTGTACACATTTTCTTCTTCCTTCTTATATATATATATATATATATATATATATATATATATATATATATATATATATATATATATATATATATATATATATATATATATATATATATATATATATATATATATATCCTTATGATATACATTTCCCCTTTTTAGTTATTTATCTTCCTCTGTATGGTATAACCTACATATTCCCCCTTTTTTTAACACAAATGCCAAAAATACATATCTACAAGGTAACACCAAAATGTGAAAGGAAATCACTGTGTACCTTCAAAATTATGGACATGGTTTTGTCCCAATTCTCTTGCAAAACTTTTCAACTATGCAAAGTTATTTGCACTTTAGCTATTAGTTTCATCATGTGATTAGCAATTGAGAAGTTTTTGTCATGGATTAATGTTTTTTCATGCACAATATGTTTTTGCATTACATCCATGAGGAGAATTATCATACCTTGTATCTATGCTAAAGTAGCCCTTATCTTGGCTTCTTCCCTCAACAACTTTGCATGCAAGTCTATCAAATATCTTATCTTTACAAAGTGTGTAGAACTGGTGCTAGGGTCAAGTGACAACTAGTGTGCACTTGCCTTCAAATCACTATCTATCTTAGATAACTTATCCTTTATTTCCTTTGTGAAATTGGATGTGTCACTTAACTTCAAAAATAAAGAAACCACATTATTTATAGAATTTTCAATATTTACAAGAATGGTGGACAACTCCACTTGATCAATGGCAATTTTTTGCGTCGCCTTCTCCAAAACTTTGTTTTCAAACTTCCTTTCTGCCCTCTGCAAAAGTTTTTCTTGTCCACTCAATTCATCATTAAACTTATGAACAACATCATCAAGTTGATCCAAAATAGGTTTATTTTCATTAACCTCTATACTTAGTGTATCAAAAAATATGCCTTTAATGTCTTCAAGCACTTGATTTTTCCTCTTTTTTCTTTGAGCTTCTGTTATTTTTCTATTTTCTTTCACTCTCCAAGGGTATCCATTTGATTAGGAGTAAGATTGGAAACATCCTAATCTGGTATTATTATGTCCTCCTATAGATCAATCTCTCCATTAGAGGCTTCTACCTCTTTCCCCTGCTCATTTTGAGCAAAGGAAGGAATAATCTCCTTTCCCTTGCTCAAATTCTCTATGCTCAGTTGAGGCTTAACTTCAACTATCATTTCACTTGCAATAGTAGTAGAAATAACATTGCTCAATGGAGAAATAATAGTAATAATAACAATACTTATTGTTTCTTGCTTAGACTCTATCTAGCTTGATGCTGAGAGGAGTGGAGCCTATTGCTTGGTAGATGAAGTGGTGGAAACATCACTCATCATTGCACTTGGTAAAATTGCTCCAATAGTCAATTGGGTGCTTGATAAAACTATGTTTACCTCAATTGACTCAGTAGTAGCCTTCTCTAAGCTAGATGTCACTAAGGCTTTTCTTAGAGAGAGTGGGAGGGAGGCCATTACCTCTGCTACTATCTTCTTGAGATTTGAGTCTTGAATGCTCTATATTTTAGGAAGATCTCCACTTGTTGCTTGATCCTCTTCATCCTCTCCATTATCTTGTTCTACATTATCTATCTCCTCATCATCTTTTTCCTTATCTTCTTTCTCTTCATCATTTTCATCATCTATTTGCACAACCTCCTTAGTAGGCTTATGCAATTCATATATGCGTTTCCATGTAATTGTGTTTGATTTCACAATCGATTCAATATCTTTTGACAGAATCAAGAATCCATTGAACTTAGGGGTCAACTTTTGTTCATTCTTCTTCAATGATTCCTTCACTTCCTTATCAAAAATATTTGGCATAAGTTACTTCACAATTTTTTCTTTGATGTCTCTAGCCACATTGACTGCATTTTCCCATATGAGTGCAACTGCCTTTAGTATAGTATTTGGAACTTGAGTAGTTAGCTCACTCAGAGAGTACTTCCACTTAGCAATTTTAGCCACTAGGGCTTCTTCAATTTGCTTATTTTCTTCAATGCTCCTAGTATCATACTTAAGAGACTTAAAGTAAGTCATACCTCCACCTTCTTGTAGTCTTTTTAGTCTTTGTTCCAAGATAGGGGCAGACTTCTGAAAGATAACTTGTTGCTCCTCTTCATCTTCTTCATATTAATCATGCAATTTGAGCTTCTTTTGTTACATATTTAAGGACAATAGAAATGGAAAAATTGGTGCTAAAAGTGATGAAGACATACTCCTAGGATATTCCAATAAGAGAAAAGCTTATAAGTGTTTGAACTCTTACACTAACAAAGTTGTGGAAAGTGCAAATGTGAAAGTGGATGAATATACATAAAGAAATGATGTTGAATACAAACATAACCCAAAGACTACAATTTATTCATATATGTGAATGATGGTCCTCCCAACACCCCGCCTGATCAAGAAAATAAAGTTGTAAATCAATAAAAATTTGGGAATGTCAAGTTGTAACAACCAGTTGACGAGTAGCAGACTGTGGTTGTCGAGCAACATGGAAATAATGTCAATTCGTAGACAGAGGAAGCCAAAATTAGGAAAATAATGTAAAGCATGAACTAGAACTTGAATAGGAGAGAGATAATGAACTTGAAATCATTTTTCGAGATGGACCTATTGAAGAACAAAGAAGAAAATAACTTGTATTAGAAAAATATGTGAGAATACATCATGCACTTAAAATTTTATTGAAGATATAGAATCTGGTGTTATGACAAGGAAAAGACCTAGAAATGGTACATGCTTACTTTGTGAGTTTCAACCCAAATATGTGAAAGATGCTTTGAAGAAAGAAGATTGGATACAAGCCATGAATGAGAAAATAGAGAAAATTCAAAATAGTAAAGAATAAAACATAGACACTACTACCTAGACCAAAAGACAAAAATGTTATTTGGAATGAAGTGGGTATTTAGGAACAAGCTGAATGAAAATGGTGAAGTTAGAAGAACAAGGCTAGATTGATATGCAAAGGATATGCACGAGAAAAAAGTGTTGATTATGGGGAGACATTTTCCCCTGTAGAAAGACTAGGAGTTAGAACATTTCTTGCATATTTTGGTTATAAAGGATTTAAGGTATAACAAATTGATATCAAATCTGCATTTCTGAATGGAATACTTGAGGAAGAAGTATACATAGAACAACCTAAAAGATTTGTGGATCCTATCAAGATAAATATGGTGCTCAAGCTACACAAAGTTGTATATGGTTTGAAACAACCACCTAGAGCATGGTATGCAAGACTATATAACTATTTTGTGAAAACTAGATTTGCAAGAACAAAAGATAACAACAATCTATACTTAAAGACTAGAAAGAACAATGAGGTATTGTTATCTAATTTTTTGTTGTTGATGATATCATATTTGGAGGCAAGGAATCATTATGCAAATCATTTTTTGATGAAATGAAGAAGGAATTTGAAATATCAATGTTTGGTGAGATCAATTTTTTTGTTGGCTTACAAGTATATCAAATGAAGTAATGTATCTTTCATTACTCAATCTCAATATATCAAGGAGATACTATTTTTTTTGGAATAGAAGACTCAAAACTAATGACTACACCTATGGTTACTATATATAAATTATCTAAGAATGATGATTCTACTAATGTGAACTAGACATTATACAAATCAATGATTGGAAAGCTGCAAAATGTTGTTCATAGTAGACTTGGCATTGTGTTAGCAGTTACGATGGTTGCAAGATTATCTACAATTCTTAAGGAAAATCACATGATGGTAGTGAAAAGGATATTAAGATATCTAAAAGGAATAGAAGACCATGGACTATATTACTATTGGAAATATAAGAGGAGTAACTAAGAGGGGAGGAGTGAATCAATTACCACAAAAATAAATCCCAAATCCCTTAGATTTTTCAACACAAATCAAAATATAAATTGTATTCTATTGTAACTCGGCAAACACATAGGCACTCGGTCAACACTATCAATATGTTGTAACTCAGTAACCATTATAATTATATTTGTTACTTAGCAAATACTAAGCATACATATCTTTAGATGTTTAATGTGATTGTCCTCGATTAACTTAGTTGTGCACATATAAAAGAAATAGCATGAACACAAGTGACACCAAGATTTCATGTGGAAACAAAATTTGGGGGAAAACACCAATTACAACTATTTATTATTTTCACTCTTCTAAAATAAGCCCTATTAGGAACCAACCCTATTAAATATTACAAAACACATTGTTAGGTGTGACCCTATTAAAGGATTTAATCATCTTTTTAGGAGTAGCCTTGTTAGAGGTCTTCAAGATAATTCAAGTGGAAATGTCACCTTGTTAGAGGATTTACAAATAGTTGTTAAACCAACTTTGTTAAGATATTTTAGATCACAGCTACAATGATTAGATAGTAACAATGATACAACTTGATTGCTAATGAAAACTTATCTTTGCTAATTTTAGATCTCAAGTATGGCTTCAATACTTGATCCTTCTTGATTGAATGTATCTTTGTAGCTCCGCAAGGATATTCTACATATCCTTCCAATTTCCTTTCTCTAAGCATCTTCTTATTTTCACACACTTGCTCATATTCATTCTCACAACTTGACCTTATATTTATATCTTATACATTATCATGTTAGCTTGAATATAACTTAAAATAATTTATATTCATCTCCTCAATTGGCTAAAACCATCAAACAAATTTATTTAACTCAATGGGTCAAAACAAGAAAATCCTTCATTAACCAACCCTACTCAGTAGACACTAACCAAAATAGATTTTTCTTCATTAACCAAGTGAGCTTGGTTAACACTAGTTTTCATGCCAACTTGCTTTGTCTCCTGAGTGAACTCGGTTGATACTGACTTTTGCAAATTCTCTTTGGTAATTGAGTGGGCTTAGTTAACACTCTTTACCTTCCAACTTTCCTTTGTTTCCCGAGTGGACTCAATAGACTCTGTCATTTGAACTTGGCATACATTGGAATACTTGGTAGACATAAAGAACTGTCTTCATCGCTTGAGTGAACTTGACAAACACTAACTAGTGAATGTATGACATTTTGTGTAACATCAAAGACAATATATAATTGATTAATTATTTTCAACAATCTCCCTCTTTGGCATTGATGGCAACACAACATGTCATAATACAATGAAATTATAGAGAAAAATAAAGTAAGTAAAATATCCTTAGTTTCATTCTTATTCTCATCCATGAGAGCTCCCTCTGTCAGTGTGAACTATATCTAACTTTAGTCTTCTCCATCTATCAACAAACTCTTCTATCTTCAATATTTTATTTTGATCTTTCTTTGATATCAGACCAAGTTCTTCAAACAACTTCAACTTTTCTCCCTCTTTGTCATCCTTATATGATATCAAAATCTTCATAGAATTATGGTATCACTCTCTCCCTCTTTGACATCTTATGCCAAAGATCATTAACAATGTAGTTTTCAACGTACCTTAAGTATTAATTCATATGCAATCTGCCCTTTCATTATTGCATCAACTAGACTAATCTTCAACATGTTATGGTTGATGCATCACTAAATGTTGTCTAGTGAGCTTCAGATAGGGGAATGACCCCTAACTTACCTCTTAGATATAAAAATGCATCCTTAGTAATGTCTTGGTGAATATGTTTGCAATCTATTTTTTAGTATTCACATATTCCAACCTTACTTCTTTGTCTTGTACCAATTCTCTCAAAAAATGATATTTTATTGCAATGTTCTTAGTCTTGGTATGCATCACTAGATTCTTTGATATGTTGATTGCACTGGTGTTATCACAGAAGATAACTACTAGATCCTTGATCTCCACCTTCATACCTACTAACATTTTCTTAAGCCAAATAATATTGGAACTATTGGCTACTATTGCAACATATTTTGCCTTTGTTGTTGACTAAGAGATGCAATTCTACTTTTTGCTTATCCAAGACAGTAGTCTTTTACCAAGAAAGAATGCCCCACCACTGGTGGTCTTCCTGTCATCAATGCTTCCTACCCAATCAACATCAGTGAAGACTTTTAACTCTAAGTTGCCTCCTTTCTTGTACCATAAGCCATAATCTTTAGTACCCTTTAGATACCTCATGATTCTCTTGATCTCCATATATGATTTTCTTTAGGATTAGCTGAAAATCTTGCCACCATACAAACTACAAGAGAAATGTTGGGCCTTGTATGCACAATATACTGTAGTTTACCAATCATTGATCTATATGTGGTTTGATCTACATCCTTGGAATCATTATTTTTAGAAAGCTTATGTCTAGTAGACATAGGTTTCCAAGTGGTCATGAATCCTTCATTCTAAACTTCTTCAGTATCTCCTTGATATACTTAGATTGAGTAATGTAGATACCATATTTCTTTTGTTGAATCTACAAGACAACAAAGAATTTGATCTCTCCAAATATTGACATTTCAAATTCCTTGCTCCTTTATTTAGAAAAATATTTACATAAGTCATCATAACCAGTAAACAATATATCATCCACAAAATTCTAGCAATATCTCCTTCTCTAGTCCTTCTTTGATGTACAAACTGTTGTTATCATTTTTCCTTTGAAAATCAATCTTCA
Source organism: Cupressus sempervirens (assembly GCA_028749045.1). Taxonomy (NCBI): domain Eukaryota; kingdom Viridiplantae; phylum Streptophyta; class Pinopsida; order Cupressales; family Cupressaceae; genus Cupressus; species Cupressus sempervirens. The sequence goes on from CM053785.1 coordinate 314,967,113, forward strand.
TCAAATAATTGTGAAGTCTTTCATACCAAGCTCTAGAAGCTTGTTTATGACCATTTAAAGCTTTATGCAGTTTACAGGCCATATCTCTTTTGCTAGGATCTACAAAACCTCTAGGTTGCTCAATGTAGACTTCCTCTTCTAGAACTCTATTTAAGAATGCAAATTTCACATCCATCTGATACACTTTAAAACCTTTATGTGCTACATATGCAAGTAAAGTCCCAACACCTTCTAATATTATAATAGGAGCAAAAGTTTCACCAAATTTAATACCTTCCTCTTGAGGATAACCTTTCCAAACTAACCTTGCTTTGTTTCTTGAAACTTCTCCATCTTCATTCAACTTATTTCTGAAAACCCACTTTGTGCCAATCACATTCTTATCCTTAGGTCTACAAAAAAGAGTCTAATTCTTATTCCTTTCTATCTTATTTATTTCTTCATTCATTGATTCAATCCAACTTTCATTATCCAACGCATCTTTAACATTTATAGGTTCAAATTCAGTAAGCAAATGTGCACCTTTCAGTTATTCCTTGTCATTGTACCATCTAATTTGTCTCCAATGATCTACTCAGGTGCATGGTGTTTTTTGACTTATTTTTCTAGTATAGATACTTTGGATTTGGAACTTGTCTCAACATGATCTTCTAAATTAGGCTCGGGTCCCATTGTCTGTGACTTAGGTCCTTCTGATGACTCACTAGAAACTTGTTGCAACTCGATTGCTTCTAACTCAGGTCCTTCAGACTATGACTTGGGTTGCACTGGCTATAACTTGGGTGCTTCTGGAGATTTTGGGGACTCAAGAGGTGAAGCTTCTTGACTTCCAATTAGATTAGGCAATGTATCATGTTCATAATATACAAACCTTCTATAATCTTTAGGTTCTTTACTTCTCTCTTCTTCACTCTTATTCTAAAAACTCATCAATCTTCACATGTGCACTTTCTATGATATTATGAGTGGTTAGACTCAAATGCTTGTATGCTTTACTTTTGCAGGAGTACCCTAGGAATATGCATTCATCACTTTTGACATCAAATTTACCTTTCCTAGACTCCTTTAAGATATGATATTTGCTACCAAATACTTTAAAGTAACTTACATTGGCTTTATAGCCATACAGTCCATAAGGTGTTTGATTTGAGTCTTTCCTTAGTCGTACTCTGTTTAAGGTATGAACTATTTTACTGATTTCTTCCTTCTAGCATTTGATTGCAACATTCTTTAATATCATCAAGGTTCTTGCACAATCCATGATAGATTTGTTCCTTCTTTCTTCTATACCATTTTGCTGAGTTGTACCAGGGGTTGAAACTTGTCTTTTGATTCTTTTCTCAGTTCATAATTCGTTGAATTCATTTGAGATGAATTTACCTCCTCTATCTAACCTTAGATATTTTAATATCTTTCCTATCTCTTTCTCAACTCTAGCCAAATACCACTTGAACTTTTGAAAATCTTGAGACTTATCTTTTAAGTACATTATAGTCATCATTCTAGAATAATCATCAACAATAAAATAAAATACTTATCTCCACTATAGCTTTCTATGCCAATAGGTCTACAGAGGTCTATATGAACCAGCTCCAAGACTTCTTCTGAATGATAGTTCTTGCTTTTGAAACTATTCTTTCCCATCTTTTCAATTTGACCATTTTTGCATAGACCCATATCAGGTTTCCTCAAACTAGGAATACCTCTTACTCTCTTATTTTTGCTTATCTTGACCAAGATATCAAAGTTCACATGACATAACCTTTTTATGCCATAACCAACTTTCTTCTACTTGAGCAATGAAACATGAAATTTCAATGAGATCTAAGTAGAATAAGTTACCTTTTGTCTGATTACAAGACCCAACTAGATTTCCTTTTCCATCTAGTAGCTTGGCCTTCCCATTCATGAATTCTACCTTGAATCCAATGTTATTCAACTGTGCCACATTCATTAGATTATGCTTCAATCCTTCAACCCTGTAGGCATTGTGACATCTAAGTTCATTGGTTAATGAAATACAACCTTTTTCCTTTTATGCAACAAAGTTCATTATTTCCAAATCTAACACTTCCACCATCATAGTGTTCCATATGTTTAAACTTTGATTTGTCACCAGTCATATGGTGAGAACAACCACTAGCAATGATCCATGTATCATTCTTACTAACATTAGAAATAAGTGCCATCTTATCTAACTCATCATCTAATTCATCTTTTATAGCTATATAGACCATTTCATCATTATCACTACTATTAGAATCTTTAGCCATAAAACAAGATTTCTTTTGTTTGTCCTTATTTTCTTTTTAGCTTTTGAATTCCTTCTTTCCTTTGAACTTACTACTTTTCTTTTCATATTTGTCTTCTCTTTTTGGACACCTTGCAGCAATGTGACCAACTTCTTCACATGAAAAATAGATTAGAGGAATCTTACTTTTGTACTTTCCTTTGCCTTTGGGATATTTCCTTGCAAGTAGGGCTTCAATAAATTTAAGACCGCTATCAGACCTTTCTTCCTCTTCTTCACTTTTAGATTGTTTGGCTTTTGATTTTCCACCTTTCTTCTTGATGGAAAGCTTGGCTTCAAATGCAGACTCAATGTTATTTGAACTAGGAACATAGTTATCATAGTTATGCAATTAAAAAAATATCAATCTTCCCTCTAGAGCATCTAGATTTATCTTATTATTTGGATCGCATCTTATCTCTTGAATAGCAAATACTCTAATTGCATAGATAGGAAAAAGTGTTATGAATATTTTGCTTACAACTATTTTATCATCAATGTCTCCTCTAGAGGATTTGATTGCACTTACACTTTCTTTGATTCACTTAACATATTTTGCAATGTTTTCATCCTCTCTCATCTTCATTTGATCAAACTAGCCTCTAAGATTTTCTTCTTTGGCTCTCCTTACATTGTCATCATGTCCATAGATATCTTTTAGTTTGGTCATTTCATAAGCAGTGTTGCAGCCTTTAACCTCATCAAATTCAACATAATTAAGAGAAGAAGCAATATCAATCATCATGATTTTATGATTTTTCTTTTCAATAATCCCTTCAATTGTTAATGTTCCAGTAGAATCCTTGTATTGATTACCAAGATATTTCAAACCTAAATCAATGATAGTTGCCAAATGCAACCTCAATTTATTCCTAACATGTTGCAAAGTTGTATCTATTCAACTTGGTAATCTCTCTTCTATAAGACATCCTGATCTTTAACTTAGGTCCTTGAAACCTTGTCTAAAAGCACCAAAATCTCTGATACCAATTGTTGGAAATATAAGAGGAGTAACTGAAAGGGAGGGTGAATCAGTTACCACAAAAATAAATCCTAGATCCCTTAGATGTCAACACAAATCAAAATATAAACTATAATAAATTTTATTCTATTGTAACTCGGCAAACACACAAGCACTCAGTTAACACTATCAATATGTTGTAACTCGATAACCACTATAATTATATTTGTTGCTTGGCAAATATTGAACATACAAATCTTTAGATGTTTAATGTGATTATCCTTGATTAACTAGTTGCATACACATAAAATAAATAGCATGAACACAAGTGACACCAAGATTTAATGTGGAAACCTAATTTGGGAAAAACCACCAATTGCAACTAGTTACTATTTTCACTCTTTTGAAGTGAGCCTTGTTAGGAGGCAACCCTGTTAAAGGTTACAAAACACATTATTGGGTGTAAGCCTATTAAAGGATTTAATCACCCTATTAGGAGTGGCCTTGTTAGAAGTCTTCAAGACACTTCAAGTGGAAATGCCACCTTGTGAGAGGATTTGTAAATAGTTGTTAAGCTAACCTTGTTAAGAGATTTTAGATCACTTCTACAATGATTAGAGAGTAACAATGATACAACCTAATTGTTGATGAAAACTTATCTTTTTTTATTTTAGATCTCAATTCTGGCTTCAATACTTGATCCTTCTTGATCGAATGTATCTTTCTAGCTTCACAAGGATATTCTACTTATCCTTCCAATTCTCTTTTTCTAAGCATCTTCTTATTTTCACACACTTGTTTATATTCATTCTCACAACTTGACCTTATATTTATATCTTATGCATTATCAAGTTGGCTTGAATATAACTTAAAACAATTTATATTCATCTCCTCAATTGACTAAAACCATCAAACAAATTCATTTAACTCAATATGCCAAAACAAGAAAATCCTTCGTTAGCCAACCCTGCTCGGTAGACACTAACCAAAATAGATTTTTCTTTGTTAACCAAGTGAGCTTGGTTAATATTGGTTTCCATGCCAAATTTCTTTGTCTCCCAAGTGAACTTGGTAGACACCGACTTCTATCAATTCTCTTTAGCACCCAAGGGAGTTTGGTTAACAATCATTACCTTCCAACTTTCCTTTGTCTCCTGAGTAAACTCGGTAGTCACTATCATCTAAACTTGGCATACACTAGAATGCTCAACAGACATAGAGAATTGTTTTCATCACCTGAGTGAGCTTGGAAAATGTTGACAGGTGAATGTATGACATTTTGTGTAACATCAAAGACAATATACAATTGATCAATTATTTTCAACAATTACAAGAAGAATGATAGGTTTGAACTAAAGGTATTCACTAATTCTGAGTGGGTAAGAAATGTTGATTGTAGAAAAAGCACAAGTGGTGGTGCATTATTTTTAGGAAAAAGACTAATTTCATGGACAAGCAAGAAACAAAACTATACTTCACAATCAATAGTTGAAGCTAAGTATGTGGCAACAACAGTGAATTGTTCAAATATCATATGGATCAAGCAATTATCGAAAGGTATGAAGGAAGAGATTATAGATCTAAGGGTTATATACTGTGATAATGCAAGTGCTATTAAAATATCAAAGAATCCTTTAATATACACAAAAACAAAGCATGCTGCTATCAAGTATCATTACTTGAGAGAGCTAGTTTAAGACATAGAAGTAAAATTGGAGCATGCAAAAAATAAAGAGAAAATAATTGATACATTCACTAAAGCTTTACCTAAAGATGCTCATGAATATTTTAGAGGTAAAGTTGGGGTGATTCCCATAGACAAAGATACTAAAGCTAAAGTGAGGCTTTGCATCAAATGTGCTAATGAGAATATCTTACAAATTGATGCATATAATTCTAGTGTAGGAGATGCCTACGGTAGTAGTTAATAAGGACAGAGTGATAGATCAATCATAAAAAGATGACAGATGAAGAATTCATAACTGACATGAAGATATCTACATGAGAAAGATGCATAAGTTGAATTGTCTTTGGCATTGCTATCAAAGAGGAAGAGATTATAATTAATTAGTTACCATGAGTAAGAATGAGGAAGAGATTATGCAAGAGGTAGAAAGAAAATATTTAGAGGGAGTTGCTAAGAGTTACTTGAGGTTTTTCTAGATGAGTTGAATGGATGAAAATCAAAATGGAAGTAAGGATATTACTAAAGATTTGAACCTACACATAGAAGGAATTTCTCGTGATAGTAAAATTTTTGGATTGTATGGTAGCTAGAGGTATTCTAGAGGTGTTGACATCAATGCCAAAGAGGGAGATTATTGGAAATTACAATTGGAACAATTGTTGTATTGTCATTGATGTCAAACATATTGGTGAGACAATTTCTATCTGATCTAAATGTCATATGTATTTGATTGATGAAGAGGATTTGAGAAGTTTTTCATAACAAAAGCATCTATAGGAAATGTTGAGTTATGAAAAGGAAACTATAAATGAACACTTGATTAGTTGGACTTTGATAAGGAAAATTTATTGTTTAAATCCTATTATATGTGGAGAAGACAGTAATGATAAAACCCTGAAGATGTAATCAAAGACTGATCAAAAGCATAGGCTTAACTGAGCAATAGAGAAGAATAAGGAATTTGAAGTATATGTCAAGTGATGCTACTGTTGATTGAGCGCTAGAATAAGCCAATCATAATTGTTGATCGAGCATCACTATCAATTGAGTGATATTATATATTCTAAGCAAGAAGTCTAGTAATGGCCGAGTAACCCAGTGTTGACTGAGTGTCAAAAATTAGTATTGGTTGAGGAATATCATTTTAGCTATTTATGAGAAATCATAATTTCCAACTGACTAAGTTGATTTCTTGGGATATGGAAAGCATGTTGAAGATAATGATCAATGAGTTGGATCATTTAATTCCAGGAGAAGATTAGGTAAATGACCTAAGGGATGGATTTCTAGAGAAGTTTCTAGAAAAGAAGAGGATTAACGAAATGATGATCAAATTCATTGTATATGATGAAACTAATTGTAAACCCTAACATCTATGATGATGCTTAAGTGGAAAAAGATCAGAATTACCTATTGAAGGAGGTACAAGGCCTAACCAATAGGGTGTCTATGCATGTGCATGTGTGTGTATTCTTGTAAAGTTGGAGTAGTGACTGATGTTACTGACTGGTGAATCTAAGTAGAAGGCTAAGAAGGAGTTGAGAAGAAGAATAATATCTTGAAGGGTTGCCAAGTGAATTAAAAATAAAGATGACAATTGAGGCCAGACAATGAATTAGTGCATGAGAGCCAAACAAAGATCTGTACATACAAAGTGAGTTGTACTTGATAGATCCAAACCTACTATTACTTTCTAACCATTATAAATAGTATTTGAAATCCTTTAATTAAGGTTAACCTAATAGTCATATATAAATCCTCTAACAAGGTGACATTCTAATGGAATATTCTAAAGTCCTTTAATAGGGCCACTCATAATAGGGTGATTAAATCTTCTAACAAGGCCATATTTAATAGTGTGTTTTGTAACCTTTAACAAAGTTGGCTCCTACTAGAGCTCACTTTAGAAGAGTGAAAATTGGTGACATGTTGTTGATGGTTTTTCCTAAATTGGGTTTCCATGTTAAATCCTAGTGTCAAACTTGTGTGGATGTTATTGTGATGTTTTATCGATTAATATTTACATTTTGCAAGTATATTATTTAGAAAAGTGTACTACTAGGCGACGTTACTAAAGTTTATAGTAGAGATAGAGTAGTAGAATGATAAGATTTGAAGTTGATCAAGAGATTATTTATTTAATTGGTACATCTGGACCTTGGATAACTGATTTAACCCCCTCCCCCCTCTCAATTATGGTAAACATTCTAACATCTTGATCATGACTCTCTCGTATACAAGAGGTGCATGTCCTTGATCATCAACTATTCTTTATTTGTAAATTTTGTTCATTATAAATATTTTCCTTACTATGTTCTCTAAATCTTTTCATCCTTCTTCCAAGGATCTCTATTTTATCTATATAGGGGGCTAAATAGGTGAATCATTTTTCTTCTTGAGAGTGGTATCTTTCTTCCTAATGCTCCTCATGAAGGTAGATGCCTTGTACATAAGATCTTTTCCTTTCAAGGGTCTCTTCTCTTTTGTGACATATCCCTTTAGATTTTCTCTATTTCCTTAGCTTATAAGAGTTCATGCTCTTTGCTAAGTGTATGGCATACATTGTTGATAAAGCAAATCTCCTTGTTGATAGAAGTAGTTATCCTTGATTCTCTTCCTTACAATATCTATGGCTACATAGTCATCCTAAGGAGGGGGGCATATATACACCCTCTTTCTGCATAATTTCTATGGAACATAATATAGATTCTAAGTATGGATTGGAGTACATCAACCTTAAGCACTTGGTATGATTTCTAGGTCACTCTCAAGTCTACGCATTGTGGCTTCATGTATCTTTTCCACACAAGAGAACATATGCTGAATATCATACATATGGGTAATGCATGCCATTTTCTAAATCCTCTCTAGGTATAAGTGATGCTTCTCCATCTCAAGGACACATATCTTCTTCTTTTTTGTGTCTTTGTTGAATCTGTTAGAAACGATAGTCCACCAAGATTACTAAGAGGGGGGGGGGGGGGGGTGTGAATTAGTTATCCAACAATTAAAATGTTTATCTTCTTCAAACAATCTTAACCAATCAACCAAAGGAAATAACAATGATACAAAGATTCACATAGATAATTACACTAGATATGTTGACTAGGGAAACCCTTGATCAGAAGGAAAACCTTGGTGGGAACGATGCCCAGAAGATGATGTGCTAATATAAATATTCCTTGTTAGATGATAGACCCTATTAAGAGTTTGTTACAACATTTAGTATAATGAGTCCCTATTAGGAGACTTTGAATCCCTATTAGGAGATTCCAACCCTATTAGGAGTTGTTCCAACCATGTTAGGACTTGTGGTACAATGTATGTAAGAAGATCCCACTACCCAAACATCAAATTTCAACTACAAGAAAAGATCATTACACAAACAATTAATTTACTATTATTTGTCTTCCTTGCTTGTTCTTTCCTCTGTCCTGTCAACTAGACCAATCACTGTCAAACCTTGTAGACCAGGTCATGAACCTTGGATCCAAATACCAAACCTCGGGTCACTCAAAAAATCCTCAGCAATGAAGTTTTCTTCACTTCCACACAACTCTACTCAACTTTGCATTCAACACTCTCTGTTGCTTTCTGAACATTCACAATTCACATATCACCATACCATGATAAAGGAAAATATCCTTTCTTTATCACAAGTCTATTAAACAATTCCTTGAGTAGGTTGTTAGTCCTTCTCAATTAATTATTATAGGACCACATTAAGAACAAATTACAATTAGCGATAACACAATTCTTCTACCTTGCAACTTGAATAACTTTTCATACACTCAATACTATGACAAGTGATTTTAGCCACATCATCCTTAACATGTCTTCTCCATGTCCTCAACCTCAATCCTCAATATACCAACTTTTCTAAGAGGCATAAATTTTTTACCAGAACATACCTCTATAAACTCTATCTCAGATTAAATATCACCAAAACTTACATAACTTCTTCTAGACTTATCATTTTTTCTTCTGACATTAAATAAATATGCCAAATACTCAAATGTATCTCCCATAACCTCAAGTGGTTATCATGCTCAACTATTTGTTCGTATCAACTTGATCTTTCCACTATTCTTCTATCAAATACCATAGATTACATCAAACATGCTATGTTGACATCAATGACAAACTCAGTCATGAATGTAACATATCATCATCAAACCAATCTCTCCAATCTTCCAACAATCTCTCCCTTTGGCACTAATGGAAACATAGATGAGAAACATCTAGTTCCAAAAATACCAATAAAAGATAAACAGTCTTCAAATCCTCTTATTAATCATATTCCCCCATTGATATACCTCAATGTACTCTGTACTAAACTATTATTACAAATACTATGCTTATGCTGTACATTTTCCTCAGCATACTGCCAAACTTCTTCTCCATACTATGATGTTTTTCATGCTAAATTTCTCCCCCATTGACATCAATGTCAAAGGTTTTAGCAACCAACATCTCTGCATTAAACTCTATGATCAACTGATACTTATTTAGCTTGAATGTCAACATACACTATTTAAAACAACATCAATCAAGAGTCCTAAATGACTCTGTCCATCATAGAGACTCCCCCATACAGGAAGCCTCAACATCTAGTCCAGACAAATAATGTTTCTCTATTACCCTAGATTGATGCATTCTTGCATCTTCTACTTTGATGTAGGAAGGGGCATAACCCCTAGCATACCTTGTAAATACTCAAAAGTATCTTTGGGAAGAGGCTTAGTGAATATATCTACAATTTGCTCTTTTATGCTTACATACTCCAATCTGATTTCCTTTTCTACAAATTTTTCTTTTAACATGTGATACTTAATAGAAATGTGCTTAGTCTTTGAATGCAACATTGGATTCTTAAACATATTTACTATGCTTGTGTTATCACAATGTATAACAACAGGTTCACTGATTTCTATCCTTATATCCTTTAGCATCTGTTTCATCCAAATAACTTGATTGTAATTATTTTTTGCTACAGCATACTCTGCTTTTGTTTTACTTTGATATGTACAATCTTGCTTCTTGCTTAACCAAGAAACTAGTCTTCCTCCAAGAAAGAAGGCTCCTCCACTGGTGCTCTTTCTTTCATCCATACTGCTTGCCCAATCTACATTAGTATAAGCACCTAGAGTGAAATCATTAGATTTGTCATACCATAATCCAAATTTTGAAGTTCCTTTCAAATATCTAAATATCCTTTTTACTACTACATAGTGTGCTTCCCTGGGATTAGCTTGGAATCTTGCAACAATTCCAACTGCATTTGCTATATTTTCTCTTGTTTGAGTCATATATTGCAATCCTCTGATCATAGATCTGTACTTCTTTTTCTCAACAGTTGGTGTCTCATCCTTTGTAGATAACTTGTGTCTAGTTACCATAGGTGTTCCAACAGGTTTACATGTTTCCAAACCAAACCTTTTCAAGAAATGCTTTAAGTACTTAGTTTGAAAAATAAAGATTCCTTCTTTATTTTGTACTATCATCAATCCTAAGAAATATTTTGTTTCTCCTATCATACTCATTTCAAATCCTTTCTTCATTTCTTCTATGAACTTCTTGCTTTCTTTGTCATTACCTCCAAATATAATGTCATCAATGAATATTACCAAAATCATCAAACCATCATTAGTTTCTTTCCAATATAGATTGTTGTCTGCCATACCTTTGCTATATTCAAGCTTTGTCAAATGCTTGTCCAACCTTGCATACTAGGTTTTGGGTGCTTGCTTCAATCTATACAATGCTTTCCTTAGTTTGCATACAATATCCTTGTCATCTGTCAAAGGATATCCTTCAGGCTGATCAATGTATACTTCTTCTTCAAGTTCTCCATTTAGAAATGTTGACTTGACATCCATCTGATATACTTTGAATTTCTTTTGTGTTGCATAGGCTAAAAATAGTCTTACTACTTCTATTCTAGCCACTAGAGCATAAGTCTCCTCATAATATATTCCTTCTTGCTAGGAGTAACATTTACATACCAATCTTGCTTTGTGTCTTACAACTTCTCCTTGTTCATTCATCTTGTTCCTGAATACCCATTTGGTTCCTATCACATTTTTGTCTGCTAGTCTAGGGACCGATTCCCATGCTCCATTATTTTCTATCTAATCCAATTCCTCTTTCATAGCTTGTTTCTAGTAGTCATCTTTACATGCTTCACCCACATTCTTCTATTCAACTTGAGATATCAAAATAGTTCTTCATTCACTCTACTTCTTGTCATCACACCTTTGTCTTTTCTTTCGATGATCTATTTGGATGGGTGATTCTTTATCATGTTCTTTCCTAAAGTAGGAGTTGTTATCTCAACTCTTGGTTCTGCTAGAGGTTCTAAACTTTGTCCCTAACTTGGCTCTCCTTCATTCTGCAAATCATTGTTAACTTTCAAGAAATGTCTCATCATTCCTTGGCTTAGTAACAACATTATCATCTAAATTGTAATTAACAATTCTCTCTTGTATTCTAAACTTCTCATCAATTTTTACATTTGCACTTTCCATGATAGTCTTAGTTCTCTAATTGTAACACCTATAAGCCTTTCTTTTTAATGAATAACCAAGAAACATACCTTCATCACTTCTAGCATCAATCTTACCAATATCATCATCTCTCTTTATGTAACACTTACTTCCAAATATTCTAAAATACTTAACTGTAGGTGAGTGACCAAACCATAATTCATAAGGTATCTTGTTTGTGTCCTTCCTGACTTGTACTTTGTTCATAGTGTAGACTGTTGTATTGATAGCTTCTCTCCAAAATATTTTGGATACATCATTCTCTGCTAACATAGCTCTTGTGGCTTCTATAACAAACTTGTTCCTTCTTTCTACAAGGCCATTCTATTCAGGGGTTCTTAGAGTTGATAGCTTTCTTTTAATTCTATTTTCTTCACAAAACATGTTAAACTCATTTGAAGTAAATTCTCCTCCTCTGTCTATTCTTAAACATTTAATCTTCATACTAGATTCATTCTCAACTCTATTCTTGAATATCTTGAACTTGTCAAATGCCTTTGATTTCTCTTTAAGGAATGCAACCCACACCATTCTAGAAAAATCATCAACTAGAATCATAAAATACCTTTCACCATAGAATTCTCTAGTCTTTGTAAGACCAGTGAGATCTGTGTGTACAATCTCCAACTTCACTTTAGTGGTAAACTTCTTGCTAGGAAAAGAAGTTTTGTTATGCTTTGCCAAAACGCACTCCTTGAAAATTGTGTTAGTAGGCTTTACAATCTTCGACAAATCTCTAACAGAAAACATTCTACTTGTCCTCACAATACTATCAAAGTTCATGTGATAGAATCTATTATGCCATAACCAACTGTCATCTACCTTTGCAACCAAGCATGTCATTTCAGTAGGATTCAACTGAAATATATTACCTCTAGATTTGGTTCCTATTCCAATTACCTTTCCATCTTTATCTCTGATCATGCATGTCTTTCCAAGAATTGCAACTGATAACCTTTGTCTACTAGTTGTCCAACACTCAAAAGATTGTGCTTTAAACCATCAACAAAGTACACATCCTCAGTATTAGTTTTACCATCAAGAATTATAGATTCGATAACTTTTACTTGGAATGCTACATTATTTCCAACTCAGACAATTCCTCCATCCTAACTTTTGAAGTCTACAAACTTGTTCATGTCACTAGTTATATGATGTGAACAACCACTGTCAATTATCCAATTAGATTTCTTCTCAACCTATGATACCAAAGCTACCTTCTCTGGAATTTCTTCTTTAATTGCCACAAATCCAATTTCATCATCACTAGCACTCAATGCTTGCTCATCAGAATCATAATCTTCATTAGCATACAACCAATCTCTATCTTTTCTAGGCTTATGATTTTCCTTATACTTTTTCTCCATTTTTGGACACTTAGATGCATAATGACCATATTCATCACAAGTCCAACATCTAAAGATTTTCTTACCTCCTTTTTCTCTTCTTACCAGAAGGGCTACAACTTCATCAATCTTTTTGTCTTCTTTAGATCTACTACTACTAGCAAAATCTCCTCTAGCACTTGTGCTCCTTGATAAGTTGGGTCGAGTACTTGAGGCACTGAAAGTTGTCTTTGTTATGCTCAACTATCTAGACTGTCTAAGTTCATTTTCAGCTGCTTCAAGTCTTCCAAGCAATGTTTTCTTTGTGAAATCTTTGGTGCATGATATCAACAACTGTATCATCTAAACTGCTGAACTGAATGGTGGTGTTAAAGTCTTCAATATCTTCAATATAACTTCATCATCATCCTTGGTTTCTCCTTGAGCTTTAATACCTGCAATAATTTCTGATATCTTGCCTATATATGTTCTTATAGATTCATTTTCCATCATTTTGGCATCTTGAAATGCACAAATCCAATTTTGTAGCCTCAACTTCTTAGAGTGTTCATCACCTTCAAAACTATTTTCCAAAGCTTTCCAAATCAAATGTGAAGTAGCAAGTGATTTTACATGATTGTACTCAATTTCAGGAAGTATAGTCAATAGTGTTTCTCTAGCTCTCATGTCACACATGAAAAGATCTCTTTCTACTTTGGTACAAGTTTCCAAATCCTTTTCTTCAATAGTTGTCTTCCATATTTTTGTTAGGATCCAATATCCTAGACCCATACACAATAAAGATATCTTCATCATTTCTTTCCAGCTGTCATAATTTATTTCATCAAACTTTAGACTATCTTTTCTAAACATGTTCACCATGGATCTCCAAAAGCTATTAAACTTTTCCTTCAAGGACCTGATGCTTTGATACCAATTGTTAGAAACAATAGTCCACCAAGATAACTAAGAGGGGGGAGTGAATTAGTTATCCAACAATTAAAATGCTTATCTTCTTAAAAAAAGCTTAACCATTCAACCAAAGTAAATAGCAACCATACAGAGATGCACATAGATAATTACACCATATATGTTGACTAGGGAAACCCTTGATCAGAGGGAAAACCCTAGTGGGAATGATGCCCACAAGATGATGTACTAATATAAATATTCCTTGTTAGAGGATAGACCTTGTTAGGAGTCTATTACAACATTTAGTCAAATGAGTCCCTATTAGGAGACTTTGAATCCTTGATAGGAGATTCTAACTCTATTAGGAGTTGTTCCAACCTTGTTAGGAGTTGTGGTACAATGTATGCAAAAAGAGCCCACTGTCCAAACATGCAATTTCACTACAAGAAGAGCTCACTACTCAAACAAGTAATTTACTATTATTTGTCTTCCTTGCTTGTTCTTTCCTCTAACCTATCAATCAAACCAATCACTATCAAACCTTGTAGACCACATCATGAACCTAGGATCAAAATACCAAACTTTGGATCACTCAAAAAAACCTCAGCAATGAAGTTTCCTTCACTTCCACACTGTTCTACTCAACTTCGCATTCTGCACTCTCTGCTACTTTCTAAACATTCAGAATTTTCATATCACCATATCATGATAAAGGAAAATATCCTTCCTTTATACCAAGTCCATCAAAAAATTCCTTGAGTCAGCTATTAGTCCTTCTCAATTAATTATTACAGGACCACATTAAGAACATGTTACACTTACCAATAACACAAATTTTTCGTCTTGCAACTTGAATAACTTTTCATACACAATATTATGATGAGCGAGCTTAGCCACATCATTCTTAACATGTATTCTCCATGTCCTCAACCTTAATTCTCAAGATATCAACTCTGCTAAGAGATACAACAAGTTTACCAAAACATACCTCTATAAACTCTATCTCAGAACAAATATCACCAAAACTTACATAACTTCTTCTAGACTTATCCTTTCTACTTCTGACATTAACGAAATATACCAAATACTTAGATGTATCTCCCATAACCTTGGGTGGTTATCATACTCAACTAGTTATCTGTATCAACTTGATCTTTTCATTGTTCTTCTGTCAGATACCACAAAAGACATCAAACATGCTACATTGACATCAATGACAAACTCGGTCATGAATGTAACATATCATTATCAAACCAATCTCCCCAATCTTCCAACAGAATCCCCCCTAGGGTAACACACATATTTCTTAATCTATAGTGATACTAGGAAACTGATCTATGGGTGGACAAACTTACACACACATGCATGCATAAGTCATTAACAAGCACATAGAATTGACTACCCGACACACAAAACTGCTAGACTATTTGATCTTGGTTTTTGTTTTTATTTTTCATGATTGAATACTAGGCACACAAAGTTGTAATACCATTTAATCCTTATCCATTTTGATTCACAGTAAGGAACACAAACCTTTCTAATCAATCACTCCCTCTTTATTCATGCTTTCATGTTGATAGGAAAAATCCATAAGGGATGTAGTCCTTTATAGTTCTCTTGCATTTCCAATATAGTCTCTTATGTTTTGTAATAGCCTTCCAAATATGATATTAGTGAGTGAGACATTTTCTAAGCCAAA
This sequence comes from Cupressus sempervirens, assembly GCA_028749045.1. NCBI lineage: Eukaryota > Viridiplantae > Streptophyta > Pinopsida > Cupressales > Cupressaceae > Cupressus > Cupressus sempervirens. The sequence goes on from CM053785.1 coordinate 314,982,532, forward strand.
GTATCTTTCACTAGTTGATTTGGGCTTTAGTGCTAACCCTTTTTGTGTTATTTTTCCTTTGTTTTCATTTTTTTTCTTTAGTTTTCTTTTTCTTTGTTTTTGTACCCTTATGCATAGGAATGGAGTTAGGATCCTAGGTTTGGGGTCTTATGTCCTTATGCTTAGTGATGCTCTACCTTGATGTGACATTGTCTCTCCTCTTCCTTCCTTTATCAAGAGTATGACTTGCCTCATACTCCTGCTAAAGTAGGGGCTAAATGTACCATCTTAAAATGGACACACTTCATTTTGAGCCCTTTTATTCCTCCTTCATGTGGTTTTGATCTATTTTTCTCCTTTCCTCTTTCATTTTATGTTCCTTCATCATCTCTTACTTTTCAACATGGTCTTCTAGGTACTTTCTTGGTACCCTTTTGACCATATCTCCTATTCAATTCACTATCTCTCTGTCTCATTTGCACCACATTCTAGAGCTTTTTGTGGCACCTAGTACCTGTCCTCCCAAACTAGGTTGACCTAGTCTTCTTAGGTCAACCTAGCCCTCATAGGTCAACATAGTCCTTGACTAGGCTGACCCAAGTTGACCTAGTCCCTGGTAATTTTGGAGCTCAAGGCCTGAAAGGCCTCAAGGGTTTAATTAGTTTTTTTGAATATTACCCAATAGGCCTGAGTTATTTTCCTACCCAAAAACTAGTAGACAAGGAGACTTGGGTTCTTCATTTTGATAACATCTCATGCTCAAGTTATCTTCTCTCAAGAGAGAAAATAATTGAAGGTGTTCTTCAAGCAAGTATTTTCAAGCATTCAAGGCTAAGCATCTCATTCTTGCATCAAGTTTCTTCCCTCAAGGTGGTAGTGGAGTTTGGCTTTAAGGAGAAGATCCATCATTTCAATCCATTCAAGCTCTTTTATTATTCATCCGTGACATCTCACATACATTTTCATACATGAGGTTTTGGCTTCTTTGATTTCCTTATGGTTTCTTTGAGTCAATGTTATTACACTTACATACTTGACCACACATCAAAGGTGATTTCATCTACAAAGGTAATTGTATCTTTCACTTGATATTAATCAGTTCTATACATGCAAGCATTTTATTTACATTTATATTTCTCAATTATAGTTAATTCCTTAACCTAGGGCTTGACCAAGGTAATCCCTCATTAAACTCCAACCTGAAACCTTTCTTTTCTATTTTGATTTGCATGTTGGGGGAGTGAAAAGGATTACAGATATGGAATCTATAGTTTGCAAGGTTTTTGGAGTCATTAGTTGTAGAGTCATGGACTACATTAACCTAGTTGTAGGACATCCTTCCAAGTTGACCTAGGCCTTTAGTCTAGGATTTTGGAGAGATTTCTAGGTTTTGTTCCTTTCATCAATTTATTTTGAGATCTACGGTTGAAAGTTCAAAAAATATTTACATCTAGAATTTCTTGTACAAAAATACATCTTCCTCTATGCATTTCAAGGTGAGTCTTTCATATTTCATTTCCTTTCATTTCTATACCCTATATTTGTATCTCAATTGGGCTAATTGTATTCACATAGCATCTAGGTGTATATTTCCTAAGCAATTAGTTCAATTTCATTCCTCTTTACAACCTAGATTTAGTATTAGCGCCCTTCTACCTTTGAGTCCTAGCTAATCTAAGGATCATAAGTGGAATCATACTTGGAAATGCTACTCTTTCCCTTTCACATTAAATTGAATGGATCAATATCCTTGTAAAGTGGAAGTCTATAGTCTTATTAAAGTGCTTCCATTTTACCACTACACATTATGTTCTCAAGTGTGTTAATAAGGTTTTGGACCTTTTCCCTTTTGTTATAAAGGATATAAATAACATGAAAGCTTGTGAAGAATGGGAACGAGAATTAAATGCTTCCGTCAACCATAAGATGAATGACATAATAAATAACGATGACAATTATTTATTCACAAGAACTATTGAGGAGATTGTAAGGATGAGATTTTTTTTAACTCTTTCAGTTCTAAAATAAAACAGTTGAAGGTAAAATGGAAATATATTATGATGAAAGAAAAAGATATTATTGAATTTAATTAACCTAAAAATATTTTCTTAGATGAGCAGGTGACAAAATACAATCCAAAAAGGAATGATCCAAAGGTGGTAGTTGATTCTCAAGAGCCAGAGAATATAGAAGGCATTGGGCCTCCACCTGAAGTCATTGTCCCACTATCATTTGGAGATAGATAAACATTATGATGGAATGATCATAAAAGGGAAAAGAGGAAATAAATTTATCTGAATAGGGTATCTTACTTTTGTTGATTTCCTGCTAAGGATACACCTACATTACAAATAAGGAATTGATCTTGAAAATTCGAGCTGTCAACTGTGCAAACTTCCAACTATCTCCTTCTCTATTTTCTCTATTTTTAAAAAAAATGATATTGACATTTTGTCTCTTATGCGACAAGTTTGTTTGTCAAATGAAAAGGTTACATATGTCATTTCTCTCCCATGTTTGAAGCTTGTTGCAATCCTTGTCTATGAAAGGATTTCCAAGACTAGGATAAGGGTTTGAATTTTGAAGTTGATGAATGTAATAATTTCATGTTAAGTCAGTCCATTACTATGTATTGTTGTATTTTTTTATTTTTATCATGAATGGAGAAAGTAGAGTTGTAATAGTTTGAATCCATTCATAGTTGTCTTGTTTCATAAATATGATACTCTAATTATATTATTTCAATCAAATTAATACAAATGAAGAAGTCATTGGAGTTTCCCAATTTGGATCTTATCTCTTTTCATATTATTCTTTAATTTTTTGTGATTGAATAGCAAGTAAATTCAATTTTAGTTATAATTCATGCAGCATTATATCTCATCTCATGTTTTGTTGTTAACCAAATTATTTAAGTAAATTCTTAATGTGTTATGAGAGAATTTAAGGGTATCATGAGAAGATTTTGATAAGTATGAGATATTAATTGTGCACTGATCTTATTCATAGAGTGAAGGAATATATGTGAGATTATAGTGTGAGGTTTATAAGTAAAATCTCAATGGATAGAATACTGGTCATTTTATAATTTTGGGCAAACTGCTAGGCTTTCATAGTATCAAAATCTTTTTACTTTATGTTGAGTTATGGATATGAAGGAATGTGCCCATACTTGACTTGGAGACCATTAGATATGAATTTTTAGTTATTCTTCAATCTTTTGGTTACACCATAGTTAGAAGAATCAAGGGGTTACATCTTCTTTATTTTGGGACAAATAGAAGTGTAATTTGATAAAAGAGATTAATCTTGGGTACACCTACCTAAATTTTATAGAGTTCATAAGTAAAAAGACTATATTTTCTTGTAAGTTGGTGCTATTGGTCTATCAGGATATGCATGTCATGGTTTTTAGTTAAATCCTAGGTATAGTCTACATTACAAAAGGAGATTAAAAACCTATCAAATTAGGATCCAACAAAATGGTGACTCTACTGGGAAAAATATTACATGAGTTATGCTTGAAAGTTTGTATTGTTAGAATATTTGGAATAACTAGGGGGGGGGGGGGGGATCAGTTATTCAAGTTCCAAATGTACCAATTGAAAAAAAAAAATACTTAAATAACTTTAGATCTCATTATTCAATTGCTTGGTCTCTACTATGAACTATTAGCAACATCAACTAGTTGTCCATTGTTTAAAATAACATACTTACATAATGTAAGCATTAATCACTAAAACATTATAATAACATCCATACATGTTTGACACTAGGATTTAACATGGAAACCCAATTTGGGATAAACCATAAGCAACGTGTCACTAATTTTCACTCTTCTAAAGTGAGCCCTATTAGGAAACAACCATGTTAAAGGTTAGAATACATATGGTTAAATGTGACCCTATTAAAGGATTTAATCACCCTGTTAAAAGTGACCTTGTTAGAGGACTTTAGAAAATTCCATTAGAATTTCATCTTGTTAAAGGATTTACATATGACTGTTAGGTCAACCTTGATTACAAGATTTCAATTTATTTTTTATGGGTGTTGGAGTGGGAAAAGCTGGAGGGGTGTGTGAGAACTATAGAATTTGAATTTCAAACAGGATTGGTGCAGACTCATCAGGGGAGGGAGGTCAACTTGAGATGACTATGGAAGCGGGACAACTTGGGAAGGAACCTGATGGAGGTGGAGTACTTGGAGACCTAGGGAGGACCAAGGTCTGTTGTTGCTGTCAATATTCCTACCAAAAAATGGTCAAGTTTTTTTGACATTAAGTTGGTTGGTAAGTCTTCTTTTCCCCCAGTCAAGAATGTATCTATTACTGAGTAAGGCTCATTTATTTTGGAAATCATGGATCAAATCATAGATATGAATGCATATAGGATGGATCATACCCTTGTGGGGAGATTCTTGGGAGCTAGATCGAATATTGAGATAGTTAGAGCCTTTGTTAAAAGGAAATGGACTTTGAAGGGTTAGGTTGATATTGTTACTATGGAAAAAGGGTGCCTCTCCTTTTGCCTTTCTTATGATGAAGACCATAGAAACATCTTGTGTCATGGACTGTGGGTTTTGGGAAAGAATACAATGATATTATAAAAATGGTGTCCTAACCTAAGCTCTTAGAAAGATATGGTACTACAAGCCCCTATTTGGGTTAAACTTTCAAGAATGTCTCTTGAGTTATGGGTAGAAGATGTATTCCAACGAATAGCTAATACATTTGGAGAGCTCTTATCAATAGACCTAGTGACAGTGTTAAGAAGGAGATTAACTTATAATAGAATCTATGTGGGAGTCATTTAAGGGGTTGATATGCCATATTCCATCACACTTCAATCTAAACTAGGAGTCTGGAAGTAGAAGATTGAATATGAATCAATCCCTTTTGCACATTTCCATTGTAAAAAATTGGGACACTGGGCAAATAAATGCCCTAATAAATTAATCATCTTGAAGAAATTTTAAAAGAATGGATTTGAAAAGGTATCAAGGAAGATGAATTTGTGGAAAAAACCCAAGTTGAGAAGGGGGTAAAAGAGGTTAATAACTACACTCAGGTAGAGCCTATTCAGATGATTGGTAAATACAATGAGAACATAAACCTTAAGTAGCACCTAGTCATTCTCATTAAGCATAAAGTGATTAAGACATCTATAATAAATAACATTAGAGTAGATGGATGGAAATGGTAGAGGCTAAAGAGATAAATGATGTGAATATTGTTGGGAAAGAAATGTTAGCTACTAGTAGCAAGAGTATAGATAACAAAAAGGAATCAGATTATCAAAAGGCACAAGATTGTATTATTCTAGGACTAGGCTTATCTAAATTCTCTTAGCTGAACATCAAGGATAATAGGAACTCACCACATAAGGATGGAGCAACAAAAGATAGAACACCCAATTGGGAGGATGCAGAAGATATTAATATAGCTTTTCAGGGTGAGGAAGGAGTAAATGGAGAGGAATGGATAGATGTGGAGCACAAGAAGAAAATGAGAACCAAGAAAAAGGAGAAAAACCTTTAAAATAACAAAGAAAATTCATTTCTTAGTAGAAACACAAGGAATAATGAAATAGGGGATGTTGGTCATACCCTTACTTCAGTAGGGAGGCCTTCAAATAAGCAAAAATGAATTTTGGAGACTAGCAGAAGTATAGCAGATGATAATCAAAGGACTATCTTGAAATCAAAAGCATTCCATAAGAAATGAAGATTATCTCATGGAATATCAAAGGATTAAATAATCCTCATAAGAAAGACATGATTAGGAATATTATTAGAGATAATAAACTAGATATTGTGCTTCTTCAAGAAACCAAGATGCTTAAGGATAAAGTAGAAAGTTTTTTTTTCTTTAAGAGTCGTAAGATCTTAGGTGGTGATGTAGATGGGGCCTCAAGTGGTATGGCAGATTTCTGGAATGATAAAAATATCATGGGGAACTTTTATCTCAGAATAGGAATATGATTAATATCATATTTTTAAATACTAAAGCTGGTACTTTGCGGGTGCAAACTAATGTCTATGCGCCTAATACCAAATGGGGAAGGAAAGCTTGTTGGATGGAAATTGCTAATCACAGGAAGGACTTTGTGGATGAGGACTGTGTCATTATGGGGGATTTTAATACACCTTTGAAAGAGAATGAGAAGATGGGGGGAAGTTGGACCAATTTGGACAACATAATGGATTTGATGGAATTTATTGATAATCATATGTTGCATGACATAGACTTGCAAGGTATAGACTATACTTGGATGAACAAAAGACTGGGCAAGGATCTCATACAAGTTAGACTTGATAGAGACCTTATTAGTAATGATTGGTTTCAAAGTTATAAATGCTCCTTAATTGCTCATGTTAGAGTTGGATTTGATCATTATCCCATTTCTCTCCTAGCTAACACTATTTCCATTAAAAAGAACTTTCCTTTCCGATTTAAAAAATGTGGATTTTACACCCTGGGCTAGAAAAAATATAAAATATTGGTGGAGGGTTAAAGTTGAGAGAACAACTATGTTCAAAGTTTCTAAGAAGCTGAGAAATGTAAAAGATAAAATCAAAAGATGGAATAGAGAAACTTTTGGGAATATTTTTGAAAGTAAAAGTAAGATACTTGAGGAACTCAAAGAGATTCATGACAACATTCAGTCTAAGGGTTGGACTTGAGATTGAGTTACATGATATCATTACCTAGGAGGAGATTTACTATAGGCAACAATCTAGGAAATATTTTATTAAAGAAGGGGACAGGAATACAAAGTATTTCTATATAAACACTTTGAAGCATAGAATGGTTAATGAAATTTTCACTCTAAAATTTGATGATGTTATCACTGAAGATGATGAGGCTATTAAAAGAGAAGCTATGAGATTTTTCAATGGTCTTCTTGAGAGAGAACACAATCTAAACAAGGAAAAATAGATGGAGTTTCTGAGGTGTATTCCAAAGAGCATATTTGAAGATCAAAACAAAGACCTTACTACCATTCCCTCTAAAGAAGAAATAACAAAGGTTGTTTTTCCTTTGATGGAGACAAGGCTTCTAGCCCAGATCACTTCCCCTTTCTCTTTTTCTAAACTTATTGGCACATCATTCAAGAAGATGCTATTAAATGGGTTAAAGAGTTCTTTAGTTCTAGAAAACTCCTTGAAGAATTAAATGGTAATTTTTTGGCTCCAATACCCAAAAAGTTAGGGGCAGATAGTATAGATCAATTTAGACCCATCTGCTTGTGGAATTATTTTTATAAGATCATCTCAAAAATCCTCACCCTTAGGATATTAACTTTATTACCTAATCTAATTTCTAGACAACAAAATGGGTTCGTTCTAGGAAGGCAAATTTTGGACTCTATTATCTCAGTTGATGAAATATTCACTCCCTCACCAAATCAAGGAAAGAAGGGGTCTTACTAAAGTTGGATTTGTCTAAGGTCTATGATAGGGTGGATTAGGATTTTTAAGGTGTGGATTGGAAGCATTTGGTTTCAACAAAAGATTTTTGGATATGGTTCATATTTATGTTGGAATGTTTGGAAGGAAAGGAATGATAGGTTTTTTAGGGGTAAGGAGACAAACTCCAATAAGATCTTTCATAAGATCAAGAGTCTGGTGATAGAGAATGTCAGGCTAAGTGGGAAAGGCTAAGAGCCTCATGATGAGTGGGAAGCCAAAGTAACTAATAATTGGAAAGCATAAGGGATTAGTTATTTTCAAAGTGAAAGAAGTTTTAGAAGCTTGGCTAGATGGGATTTCACACCAAAGGGATGGTATAAGATTAATTTTGATGGGGCCTCAAAGGGCAACCCAGGGATTGCAGGGTATGGTATTGTTATTAGAAATAAAAATGGGGATAGTATTGGTGCTATGGAAATACCTATTGGAAAGTAGACCAATCACATAGCGAAAGCTAGTATGACTCTTTATGGATTATTATATGCTAAGAGTATGAATATGAAGAAATTTTGGTTTGAAGGGGATTCCTTAAATATCATTAATTGTCTTAACAAAGTTAATAACCCTTCATGGACCATTCATAACATTATATGCAAAGCTATAAATTTGATCAAGTCCTTCATAGAATGTGTTATTAATCATAATTGTAGAGAAACCAACAAAGTCATTGATTGGGCATCAAACACATCTTGTATAAGTCATATGAAGATGTTTTGGAATAATGGTAATAATATCCCAATTGATGGGCTATCTTTGATAGAGTACAATAGAATTAGAAGTAGACAAAAGTGTTCTAATAATTATGGAAATGAAAATTAGGAGTAATTATGAGATGTGCTGGAATGGGGAGTTGTGGATTATGATCATGTTTGATGAGACTACTAATTTATTACCACACAAATTGTGGGTATTCTTGCAAAAGCGAAAAGCCCATTGTTATTTTAAAAAAGAGAACTCCAACTTGCTTGAACTCACTGGTAAGGATAGTAATTTTTGTAGATCAAGGAATATGGGAGGTAGGAGAAAGAGGTGTGAGCTAGGAAATTGCAAGGAATGAAAGAAAAAGCCAAAAATTTGGGACATTTTAGAACAGGGCAAGTTTACAGGATTCATGGAGAAATTAGAGGGAAGCAACCCTACCATCACGAGGCAATTCATCAAGACATGGAAGAATGGTAGAATTTTGGTGGGAAATTAGCGAATGGATGTCATGGAGGATATCACAGCCAAAGCCACTACTCTAGATATAGAAGGGATTAACTTCTACAGAGACAAGAAGGTGTCTAATAGAGTTGTGGATGAGTTTGTGAAGTCAACCAAGGAGAGGAATAGGTTGGTCAAAATTGACAATTCTTACTTTAGCCCTCATTCTATTTCTAAACCCTGGAGGTTTATTATGTTTGTTGTGATTGAATATGTAACCCTTGATGGTCATTTTACAAAGATTCATGGTCACCACTTCATGTTGCTTAATCACTCTAGGCATAGGGTTAGAGTAAACTTCCCTTTCTACCTTCGACAATCTCTAGATAATACCATCTTAGCCATTCAAAATGACCTAGAAGGGGATCATGTGTGCCATGAGGGTTTGATGGTGTCGATAATGAATCTACTTAAGTCTAAAAAAGTGGATAAACCCTGAATAAGAAAAAAACTATGGATTGTGAAACTAAGGGGAGTGACTCAGACAAAGTTTATGAAGAGGATACTGAGGAGGAAGAAGCTAAGATGGTGGACAAAAAAAGGAAAAATATTTCCCCTAAGGGCTCATCATCTAAGAGAAGGAGAATAAACAAGTGGGATTATGAGATGGGGACATGGACAGATGAGGATTCTGAAGAGGAAAAATAGAAGAAGACCAAGACAAAAACTGGTAACAAAATTAAAACTAGAACTAGTGCAAAGAAGAATGATAGATGTATGAACATCCCCTCAGATGATGGAAAAAATGAGAGGGCTATGAAGGGTAAGAAGGTTATAATTCAAGGGAAGATTGGGGATAAAGGCATTAATGATATGGATGTTGGGAAAGATAATATGGACATGAATGAGGAAAACTTGAATCAAAGTAGTGCCCAAGATGATCAAAGGGTATATGAAGGGTGTCTTTGGAAACCCTAGTGTAATAAGAAGGGACATTAACATTACGAAGGAATAGATGTAGGATATTAGAAGGGATTTTGAACATCTTAACGAGACTACTAGAGGTGAAAAAAATTTAGGCCAACATTTGGACAGGCTCTCTGATGTGATTGGGAATGCCAAAGAAGTTAAGAATTTAATTAAGAGAGTCCCACCTCGTGAAGCTAAAATAGGGCTATGGAGAAAATGGTGAAGGACATGCAGAATAAGATGGATATTATGGAGAATAGAGTTCATGGCACTGAGAATGTGTTAAAGAAACTTGTTGATCAACGTTATTCCATATTGAAAGTTGTCATGGAGAATATTAAGAACTTGTTAGATAAGCTAGAGTAGGGGAGAAACTAGGGTACAAAGGATATGAAATATGATAAAGGCCCCAACAAACACACAAGGGAAAATTTAAAGAAGATAGAGGTTATGGATGGCAAAGAGATTGATGAACTAAGGGCCTCTACTATGAATATGAACATGAACATCCTAGTTGATTAGGCTGCTGATTTATTGAAGACCTTATAGCTATCTTGATGTTGTCTTTGTGCTACCTTTTTTCTATTTTTATTCATGTTTGATGCTTTAAGGTTGCTTGTTCTAGTTTGTCTAGTTTTTTGGTATTGATACATAGTTTCTTGAGGGCTTTCAATGCTTATGTGTTTGGTACTTTGTAAAAGGTTTTAGGTCCTTTTCAAAACCTATTTTTTCTTAATCAAAACATCAGGTTTGATCTATAAAGTACAACTCACTTTGCATGTACAAATCTATGTTATATTCTCATGTATCGGTTCACTATCTAGCCTCCATTGTCATCTAAGTTTTGATTTGCTTGGAAACCCTTCAAGCAATCACCCTCCACTTCTCCTCAAATAAATTCAACCTTTTGCTTAGATTTTCTAGTCAACAAACATCAACATCTGCTCCAACTCTCTAGAAATCCTTCAGACACGTATATCCTCTCTACCCACTACAAAAAGTTTGCCCTTGTATCTCCTTAAATAGGTAATTCTAATATTTTTTTCTTAAATACCACCATAGATCTTAGGGTTTATGATTAGATCCATCAAATACATTGTATCTAATCATCATTCTGCTTTTTCCTTCTTTTCTAGAAACTTCTCTTGGAATCCAATCCTTATGCCATTTACCCAATCCTATCATGCTATTAAATGATCCAACTCATCAATCCTTATCTTCAACATGCATTCCATATTTCAAGAAATCAACTTAGTCAGCTGGAAATTACAATTTCTTATAAACTTTTAAAATGTTGTTCCTTAGCCAATACTATGTTTAGACACTAGGTCATTACCGGGTTACTTAGTTGCTACTAAATTTCTTGCTTGACACTTACTGTGGCTTAGTTAACACTAGCATCACTTGAAATGTATATCAAAATTCTTTAGTCTTCTACATTGTTGCTCTGTCAAGCCTATGCATTTGATCCATCTTTGCTCACACTTTCAAGACTTGAATATTTATGTCTTCTCCTCTTGTAAAATTATTTAAACAATTAATTTATCTTGTCAAAGTCCAACTAATCAAGTGTCCATTTGTAGTTTCCTTTTCATAGCTCAACCTTTCCTTTAGGTTCATTTGTTATGAGTAGCTTCTCAAATCCTCTTCATCAATCAAATAGATATGACACTTAGATCATATAGAAAACTATATCATGAATAGGTTTGACATCAATGACAATATAATAATTATTTTAATTGTAGTTTCCAACAATCTCCCTCTTTGGCATTGATTGAAACACCTCTAGAAACTCTTAGAATAATTATGGTTACCATATAATCACAAACTCGTACATTCTTGAGCAACACCCTCAATGTATCGGATCTTCATTAATATCCTTTGTTTCATTTTGATTCATATGTCTGGCAACACTTCAAGTAAATCTTATGAGTTCCCTCTAATTAATCGCTCCCTCTTACTTATATATCTCTACCAACTCTCTCTCTCTCTCTCTCTCTCTGTAACTTAGATAATCTCTCCCTCTTGGTGTCTTAGATATTCTCTCCCTCTTTGGCAATAATGCCAAAGATGTTATCTCTATCTCATGTATCTTAATCATGTAGATACCTTCATGTAAGTTTTGAATTCATTATCTATCATCTTCATATGACTGATCCATTATTATTTCCTTCTTTTGTACTACTACCTTAGGAAACTCTTAAAATTTGCATCAATTTGTAAGATAGTTTGATCAACACATTTGATGCAATGCTTTACTATAGCTTACATATCTTTATCTAGAGGAATCACCCCTAATTTACCTCTAAGCTAAGCATGAGCATCTTTAGGTAAATATTTAGTGAATATGTTTATAATTTTATCTTTTGTGTTCACATACTCCAATTTCACTTCTTTGTCTTGAACTAGCTGTCTCAAGTAATGATAATCGATAAAAATGTTCTTTGTCTTTGTGTGCGTAACAAGGTTCTTTGATATGTTAATATTACTTGTGTTATTACAATGGATAACCATAGGATTGATAATTTATTCCTCATTCCTTTCAACAATTTCTTGATCCATATGATATTTCAACAATTCATTGTAGCTCCCACATACTCATCTTCAAATATTGATTAGAAAATACAGTTTTGCTTGCTTGTCCATGAAATCAATCTCTTTCCTAGAAAGAATGCACCACAACTTGTGTTCTTCTTGCCATCTACATTTCCTTCCCAATCAGAGTCAGTGAATAACTTCAATTCAAATCTATCATTCTTCTTGTAATACAATCTATAGTCCAATGCAGTATTAGGTCTATTATGAACAACATATTACAGTTTTCCAATCATTGATCTATGTTGTGTTTGGTTCACATAAGTAGAATCATCATTCTTAGATAATTTATGTCAAGTAGACATATGTGTACTCACTGGTTTTGAAGCTTCTATCCCAAATTTTTATTATCACCTTGATATAATTGGACTATGTAATGAAGATACCTTGCTTCATCTTTGAGATGGAACATGTTGTGGTAAATTAACCAAGTGTAGTAGAATTTCTATGGATAATTTAGCATAAATTGACACACTTTTTGAAGGTTTAATATTATGTAAAGATTTAGTCATACAAAAACTAGAGATTGAAGGAGATTCATAATTGGCCATCAATGCCTTGAGATCTAAAATCCCTAATTAGAAACTAAATTCTAAGTTAGAAAGATCCATCAAATTAATTAATCATTTTGAACTAGTGAAATTCTCCCATATTAATCATGAAGGAAATTAAAAGACAATTCTCTAGCTAATCTTTGAGATGATGGAATATTTGTAGAAAAATGGAGATCTTATATATCCACCTACAATCAAATTGAGTACCAGCTTGGTAATTATTCCTGATCAAATTATCCTCCAATATTTTAGTACATACATTCTCATTAATTCCTAAATGTCATCTTTCTTTTATATATATCTCAGCTAGAAACCATCATCTAGTTTAAGCTTATTATGAATCATCATTCTCCCATCATTAGCTTTTCTTATCATCCTTTTAAACTTTATACATCCCTATAGTGACTCTTGTTGTAGACCCTTCAATAATAACCTACTAGTTTCTTCCTTTCCTCCATAGTAACCTCTTCCTACTCCTCAACTTCTATATTTCCTCTCTTCCTTTTCCCCATTCTAGTGGGTTGATTTTATTTTGGTCTATAAATTCATCTTCCTATTCACCCGTTGCTCTCTAGGCTAGTTGGCTATGACAATTTTGTATCTTTGAACTATCTTCAATTTGTCTCTTTTGTCTCTTGGTTAATTGGTTATGATTATTTTGTATCTTTAACTCCTTGGCCTATATATAAGATTTTTACATCTAATATATGTTGTGAAGAAAATGTCATAATTATATAAGGTCTAATATCTTTAATTGAGACATTAATTCTCCATTATTATACAAATAAGATTAAATATTTAAGAAAATTAACAATTTCAAGTTATTACAATTTAGAATTATTATTAGTAGTTAAGTGAATAAACTCTTTTACATGATTAATCCTTTTTTTCTAAGATTAATTTACAAGTGGAAACACTATCTTTAGCCATAATTTAAGTACCCAAGTTGTTGAGAATAGATTGAGGAAGATTGTTGAAGAAAGAGACTATGGAGAATAGATTGACACAAGTATGATAAAATATGTTTCAATCATTGTTTTCTCACTGATGTCAAACCTGCTATTTTTTGGTAAGTCAATTGCTTAAATGATTTAAGTATTATCACTTATTTGATTGATGAAGAGGATTTGATTAAAAGATGTAACAATAGTACATAGAGGAAAGGTTGAGTTATGATTATGTAAAGGAGTATAAAAATCAACTAAGATAGTAATAACATGATGTATTGATAATCTACTTAAGGTTATAAAGGATGGTTACACTAAGAAAGTATAGAAGAACAAGTTAAACAAAGTTTGTCTACCAAGCTTGATTGAGTGGATAGTAGGAGCTGAGCAAAGCCAGTGCAAGTTGAGCAGAAAATTAGTTGGAACCGAGTAAAAGTCTATTCTAGTATGTGTTGAGCATTAGAAGCAAGTTAATGCCGAGTGGTTGCATTGCTTGAAAGATCATGAATTTGATGAATTTGAGCCAACAAGTTTATTTTCTTGGATTTTGTGAACCATGTGGAAGATAACATTGATGAGTTGGTGGTATAGAATTCAAGGTAAACCATTTAAAGGAAAATTCAAAGAGGATTGAAGGAGAAGTTTCTAGAAGAGATATAAAATATGGGGTAGATTCATTGTATGTGTGAGAACCTAAGGAAGACAAAGAGTCAGGGGTTTTGCTTCATCAAGTGACCTAAGAGAAGAGTCTGCATTGGCATGTTAAGCAAGAAGGCTTAAAGATATGAATACTTGAAGGGTGAAAAAGCTATAAGAGCTAAAATGTGTGAAGGCCAAGTAGAATGGTGGACTTAAATAGGGATCTGTAATATGCAAATGGAGTTGTAAGTTGTTATCAGATGAGGCCTTATGGTTACTTTCTAATAATTGTATCAATCTAGGGTAAATCCTTTAAATTAAGGTTGACCTAACAATAATTTGTAAATCCTTTAACTAGGTGACATTCCAAGTGAATGGTCTAAAGTACTCTAATAAGTCTCATTCCCAATAGGATGATTAAAATCCTTTAGCAGGGTTACATTTAACAATGTGGATTGTAACCTTTAACAGGGTTGGCCTTTCACAGGGCATCACTTTAGAAGAGTGAAAAAGAGTAGCATGTTACTAGTAGTTTTTCCCAAATTGGGTTTCCATGTAAATCATGGTTTCAAGTGTGTTGTTGAATCTATTATGTTTCATGTTTACATTTTTGCAGGTTGATTTAACACTAACCTACAAGATTTAAGTGATTGCATAATCTAATGGATGCATGCATGATGATAAATGTTTTATGGGTTCATTAAGCTATGAAATTTTTTATTTATACATATGGACCTTGGATAATTGATTCACCCCCCTAGTTATTCTAAAAGTATTCCAACAATTGGTATTAGAGCCATCTGCTTAAGAGGACTAGTTTGAAGGTACTAGAAACACAAAGATCAAGATGTCAAAAAGAGAAGTACCCAAGCTTAATAGAGATAACTTTCTTGTATGGAAAACTTTGATGAAGCTACACCTTGGAGGACTTGGAGATCATGCACAATCTACCATTACTATTGAGCATGTTGATCCTGCTAGAGCACCAACTGCTGAAGATAGGAAAAAGAAGAAAGAACATAACCAAGAAATGTTAGAGATTGCCTCTACCCTAAGTTATGCTAAGTTTGATGATATCAAAGGTCTTGATAGTACAAAGAAAATGTGGGATGCCTTAACCACCATATATGGAGGAGACACTAATGTTTTGAGAGCCAAAGTTGAAAGTCTCAGAGGTAATTTTGATGATATGAGAATGGAAGAAGGTGAGAATATTGCTCAATATGTAACAAGGATAAAAGAAGTTGTTAATGCAATAAGAGAAGCCACTAGTAAAATAGATGATGATACTATACTAACCAAAGTTTTGAGAACACTGTTTTTGATAAGAAAAACAAGTTTTATAGGGACCTTGAAACCCAATAGTTATAACAAAAACCAAGGTTGATAGTAAGTAGTTAAAGTCCAACAAAAAATAGACAAGTCACAAGGCTAATAATAAGCATGAAAGCCTAGCCAAACACAAAGGCCAATTCAACTTACATCCTGAAAGCCAGAACAAGAAAAAACCAACTTGACAAAAAATAGTAGTAAACTAACAACAAAAGATAGGAAAAAATGAACCATGATTACTCTTCTGTCTTTCGCTCGAGCTCCTACATTGTCCGAGTTGCTTCATAGACTTTGTGAGTCTCCTCAGCCATCTGCTCCTAATTCTTCTAAGCTTCTTGATCTAGGCTGCTAGAAGTTATTTCTGTCACCATGTCCTCTTCCACCCTGGCTCTTTATTTATCCTTGTCCTCACTCTCATCCAGTAGACCTCTAGCTATTAACATTCCATTAAGGGACAAAATGTTATCATTGATAGAATTGAGGATGGAAATCATCTGATTTTCCAAATTATGATTATAGTTTTCCAAGTTTAGGATTCTCTTCTCAACTAGACTGGTTTGATCCTCCTAGTTCTTCTGATTTCCTAGACCTAGTTCCTTCCTATTATTTTCCAGTTGGCCAATTTTTTCCCCAACCTCTTCTAATTCATGGTAAAGCCATTTGATTAACCTAAAATTGTCAATCATGCTATTTTGAGCATTATTCAACAAATTCATGTTCATTCCCTAGCATTATCCATTATTGCTAACATAGCTAGATCTATGAGTTCTTCGAATTGGAGCTGGCCCTATTTTTCTTCTAGGATTTGGGGATTCATTGTCTCTCTGATAATCCCCACCTTGGATGTTCCAACATTGAAATTTCTCCATGCATTTCACCTATCCTTAATACTTACTTCTCCACCCTCTCCACTAATTTTCTCCTTCTCCCACTCTTGGGGATGAATATGGGAAAGAGGAATTGCTAAGATTTTTGATCCTGACCCCAAAACCCCCTCAGCTTCCATCTCTTTTTCCCTCTTCTATTTTTTAGCAATAGGTTCTTCCCTCCTAATTTTTGTCTCCTCCTCATCCTCATCATTAGATTTCATTTCCTCCCCTTCCTCATTGTAATCTTCATCACCCTAGCCTATAATTTTAGGCCCATGTCCTATAGGGCTCTTCCTACTTGGGGTAATTGATGAGGGTGATTTTTTTATGACTCTTTGGCCTTCTTTCCAGAGGAAACATTTTTCTCCTCCTTTGAGTTGATACTTTAAATATCCTCTGAATTAAAGGAAAAACTAGAGTTACTTGAGTCCTCAGAGGCATCCACACCAAGTAGAGGAGTTTTGCTTAAAGTCTAGGCTTTAAAATGCTCATAAATTAATAGCAATAATCCCTCATGTAGGGCAGGATTCATAGAGGGTTTTTTCTTGAATCTTGTAATAGCCTTGCTCATAGAAGTAAATAAATAAAAGGTGAAAGAAGTTTTGAGAACATTATTGCCCATATGTGCTATTAGAGTTTCTACAATTCAAGAATTGAGATGTATACTAGGGAATAATCTATCACTTGAAGGTCTGGTAGGTAGACTCACTGCTTTTGAGTTATCTAACTTTGATAATTACAAACTTGAGAATATTGAATTTTCTTTCAAATCTAACGTGACATTGAAGGAACCTAATGAGAAGAAAAAGATAAAGTATGTGTCCAATGATAGTGCTACAAATGAGAAGGATGTAGAACAACTTGAAGCACTACTGGAAAGAAGATTCCCAAAAATTTAAAGGCAAGTTCAAAGGTAAATTACCTACCATTTGTTTCAATTACAATAAGGTTGGTCATATTGCTGCTAGATGTCCAGAAAAGAAGAACTACAAAGGTGGTGACAAGTACAAAAGTAGGAGAGATGAAGATAGTGAGGCTACAAAGTCAAAGGTAAGAAGTCTTGCTATATTGTTGAAGAGGAAAAAAAGATGAATATGATGAACATGATGGTGAAGTGGTGTATGTTGCAATGAAGGATGAATCTGATGAATATGAGGCAACTACACTTGTGACTTGTGTGAACAAAAATGACAGATGGATCATTGACAATGGATGTTCGCATCACATCATTGGAGACAAAAGTAAGTTCATTACCTTGAATTGTTATGATGGAAATAGTGTAAGATTTGGTAATGATGCACCATGTTTGATAAAAGGAAAAGGTTCTATCAAACTCATAGATAAGATTTTATGTGACAATGCTTAGTATGTTGAAGGACTTAACTATAATCTCTTGAGTGTGTCACAACTAAATGATTCAGGATGCAAGGTTGAGTTTGAAAACAAGATTGCTAAGATATATGACATTGATGGGAAACTAATTGGAAAGGGTGATCAAACTGGGAGTAATCTATTCTATCTTGATATAGAAGATGCTACTTGTCTAATTGTAAAAGTTGATGATGTGTGGCTATGGCACAAAAGGTTATGTCATGTCAATTTTGATAACTTGGTCAGTATTAGTAACATAAGAAAAGTTAGAGGTTTGCCTAAGTTGAAGAAGCCTAATAATATAATGTGCAAACATTGTTAGTTAGATAAAATGACAAAGTCAAGTTTTAAGAGTAAAACTCATACCTATAAAGATATACTAGAGATTATTCATACTAACTTGTGTGGACCAATTGAAGTGCAAAACTACAAAGGAGATAATAACATTATGCTACTTGTTGATGACTATTCTAGAATGATGACAGATATGTTTCTGAAACATAAATTTGATGCTTTCCAAATTTTTAAGTGGTACTTAACAAGAGTTGAGAAGGAAACATGTAAAATTCTGAAGTGTTTGAGATCTAACTGAGGAGGATAATTTACATCAAATGAGTTTGAGATGTTCTATAATGACAGAGCAATAAAAAGACAAACATATGCCCCTAGAACCCCTCCACAAAATAGAATAGCTGAAAGAAGGAATATATCTACAATGGACTATAAAAACAATCATGATGAAGAAAAATGTTACTTTGAAATACTAGAGAGAAGCTATAAGTATAGCTATCTACACCTTGAACCATGTACAAGTCAAGAAAGGTACTCATACAACATCTTTTGAACTATGTTATGGATACTCACCCAATGTAAAATACTTTAGGATATTTGGAAGCAAATGTTACATTCTTAAAGACTTCAGGAAAGGTAAATTAGATGCAAAAAGTGAAGAAAGTATATTCCATAAGAAGTAAAGCTTATAAATGTTTAAATACTAACACTAACAAAGTTGTGAAAAGTGCAAATGTAAATTTTGTTGAATATATAAAGTATATGAGGCTGAACCTATGAAAGAACTAGAAGAATACAAATCATTTGTATACTCTTATGAAGGTATGTCTACTGAAGAAGATGCTACAAATCAAGCTACAAACCAACAACAAGTTTCAATGATTTCTAAGTCACATATACTGAATGTCGAGTTACATTTAGGAACTAAGCTACATTTAGATGTCGAGTTATAGAATGAAGTTGAAGCACATTCTGATTTTGATATTAGTGCACATGAAAGAGATGTTGAGCTACCTAACAGAGATGTACACAATGACTCTAAAGTTGAAAGACAAAATGAAGAAACTAGAGTCGAACCAAGATTGTCCAAATATGTTAAGAGACATCATCCTGCTACACAAATTATTGGAAATAAATATGCTAGATCAATGATAAGAAATAGATTGAGAAATGATACATGTTTACTAATCATGAAAGAACCTCAATCAATGAGAGATGTATTAGAACATGTAAAGTGGAATAAAGCCATGGAAGAAGATATTGAACAAATTGAGAAAAAAAAAACATGGACTCTAGTTCTTGGGAAAAAGACAAAAATGTGATTGGCACCAAGTTGGTATTTAGAAACAAGCTAGATGAAAATGGTGAAGTCACAAGGAAAAAGGCAATATTAGTTTGCAAAGAATATGTAGAAGAAGGAATTGACTATGGAGAGACATTTTCTTCTATTTCTAGGTTGGAAGGAGTAAGAACTTTACTTGCTTATTCTGCATACAAAGGTTTCAAAATTTATAAAATAGATGTTAAATCTGCATTTCTGAATGGCATATCAGAGAAAGAAGTTTAGATAGAACAACCAAAAGGTTTTGTTGATGTTAACAATAAAAACATGGTATGTAGATTACACAAAGCTCCATATGGTTTGAAACAAGCACCAAGAGCATGGTATGAGAGACTTCATAATTATCTTGTAAAGATTGGATTTGAAAGGACTGATGATAGCAACAATCTGTACATGAAAATAGAAAAAGGAAAAGGTATTTTGTTATCCAAAAATTTTGTTGATGATATAATATTTGGAGGTCAAGATGCTTTTTGTAAGGCTTTTGCAAATGAAATGAAGCAAGAATTTGAGATGTCTATGTTTGGAGAGATCAAGTTCTTTGTGGTTTGCAAGTATATTTAATGAAATATGGTATATACATCACTTAGTCAAAATATGTCAAAGAAATATTGAATTTTTTTGGACTGGAGGATTCCAAACCAGTAAGTACACCTATGGTGACTAGACATAAGTTTTCAAAGAATGATGATTCAATTGAGGTGAATCAAAAATTGTATAGGTCTATGATTGAAAAATTACAATATGTAGTACATAGTAGACCTGACATTATATTATCTATAAGAATAGTTGCAAGATTCTTTGCTAATCCCAAGGAGAATCATTTGATGGCTATAAAGAAAATAATGAGATATCTGAAAGGAAAAGAGGAGTATGGTCTATACTATAAGAAGAATGTAAATTTTGAATTAAGCACTTATATTGATGCTGATTGTGTTGGAAACATTGATGATAGAAAGAGCACCAGTGGAGGAGCATTTTTCTTAAGCAAGAGGCTGGTCACATGGACTAACGAGAAACAAAATTAAACCTCACAATCTACTGTTGAAGCTGAATATGTTGCTACTATTGTAAATTGTACAAATATTTTATGGATCAAATAGTTACTCAAAGGTATGAAGGAAGAGATTATAGAACCAATGACACTTTATTATGATAATACAAGTGCTATCAATATATCAAAGAATCCTATGATGCACACAAAGACTAACTACATTATAATCAAGTATCATTACTTGAGAGAATTAGTTCAAGATAAAGAGGTGAAGATGGAATTTGTTAACACAAAAGAGCAGGTTGTTGATATCTTCACAAAAGCATTACCTAAGGATGCTCATGAGTATCTAAGAGGTAAACTAGGGGTGATAACCCTATCAAAGGCTATTTAAATAACAAAAGGAGTGCCTTGCATCAAACAAGATGATTTCCATATTTTACAAATTGATGTAGTGGGTCTTACTTTAGGAGCTACATAAAGTAGTCAACGAGCTAAAACTTCAAATCAGTCACAAGTAAGGTTACAAAGGAAGAAATTGAAGAAATAGAAGAAGTTCATATCTACATATTGAGATGACAAGTCTTTGGCATTGTTGTCAAAGAGGGAGATAATTTTTGATCAAGGGAAATACAAGAAAGAAGGAGATAGTTATTGATCAGGAGAATCAGGGAACAAAGAAAGAGAAATCCTAATATCTACCTAGTAAGAAGGAGATACAAGAAGTAATTCAGAGGGAGTTATAAGGAAGAGTTTTGTAACCTATTCAGAAGATGGAAGTTGCTGATAGAGGGAAAGATCTCAATACAAGGAATTATTTTCTTTTTGGTATTTTGTTGGTCTTACTATTTTATCCTAGTCAGTTCAGTTGATCAATTTGGTTTGCCATCAATGACAAGGAGGGAGATTGTTGAGAATAGATTGAGGAAGATTGTTGAAGAGACTATGGAGAACAAATTGACACAAGTATGATCAATATTTTTCAATCATTTTTTTGTTGCTGATGTCAAACTTGCCATTTTCTGGTAAGACAACTACTTCTATGATTTAAATACTATCACTTGTTTAATTGATGAAGAGGATTTGATCAAAAGATGTAACAATAGCACCTAGAGAAAAGGTTGAATTATGATTATGTAAAGGAGTATAATAATCAACTAAGATCGTGATAACATGATGTATTGATAATCTACTTAAGGTTACAAAGATTGGTTACACTAAGAAAGTATAGAAGAAAAAGTTAAACAAAGTTTGTGTGCCAAGCTTGACTGAGTGGATAGTAGGAGCCAAGTAGAAAATTAGTTGGAATTGAGTAAAAGTCTATTCTAGTGTGTGCTATGCATCACAAGCAAGTTAATGCCAAGTGGCTTCATTATTCGAAAGATCATGAATTTGATGGATTTGAGCCAACAAGTTTGTTTTCTTGGATTGTGTGAACCATGTGGAAGATAACATTGATGAGATGGTGGCACAAAATTCAAGGTAAACCATTTAAAGAAAAATTCAGAGAGGATTAAAGGAGAAGTTTCTAGAAGAGATATGAAATATGGGGTAGATTCATTGTAGCCTACCTAATATGTCCTAACCCTAAATTGGATGATGGAGAATGAGCAACAAAAGATCTTAATTTACTATTTATAGGAATGGTTGGTTAAAAGCAAGGATTTTTATGTGCGAAAACCTAAGGAAGACAAGGAGTTAGGGGTTTTGCTTCATCAAGTGACCTAAGAGAAGAGTTTGGATTGGCATGTTAAGCAAGAAGGCTTAAGGGTATGAATGCTTGAAGGGTGAACAAGCTATCAGAGCTTAAATGTGTGAAGGCCAAGTAGAATGGAGGACTGGAACAAATATATGTAATCTGCAAATGGAGTTGTAAGTTGTCAAATCAAGTCTTACTATTACTCTCTAATAATTGTATCAGTTTAGGTAAAATCCTTTAGATTAAGGTTGACCTAACAGTCATTTGTAAATCCTTTAAATAGGTGGCATTCTAATGGAGTGGCCTAAAGTCCTCTAACAAGGCTCACTCCTAATAGGGTGATTAAAATCCTTTAATAGGGTCACATTTAACAGTGTGGATTGTAACCTTTAACAGGGTTGGCCTTTCACAAGGCATCACTTTGGAAGAATGAAAAAGAGTAGCATGTTATTGGTGGTTTTTCCCAAATTGGGTTTCCACATAAACCATTGTGTCAAGTGTGTTGTTGAATCTATTATGTTTCATGTTGACATTTCTGAAAGTTGATTTAATAGTAACCTACAAGATTTAAGTGATTGGATAATCTAATGGATGCATGCATGATGATAAATTTTTTATGGGTTCACTAAGCTGTGAAAATTTTTACTTATACACTTGGACCTTGGATAACTGATTTACCACCCCCCCCCCCCCCCCCCCCCCAAAGTTATTCTAAAAGTATTCCAACACAAGGTTCTTATTCATTCTTCTGTCATACCCTACTAAAGAAACCAACCTTTTTTAGCACCCTCCATACATTGAAAACAATGTACTAATCATAATGAAACTTGAAATATTTATTAACATTTACAAATTAATCTATATCCTAGAGGTAGATCTAATTTCCCTTTAGGAAACTATATTTTGTAGATTCGACATCAGCTCTTGATTTTGGATCATTCCCTCATTTATTATCTCAAAGTGCAGCTTAGATCTTATACATGTATTATTAACATGGCTAACAAGTTCTTTAGTATTTTATCATGCTCTAATAAAATAATATAGTAAGCTATAAATAAAGTACATTTATATAGGCTTCTAAGATGAGACAATATGACTTGATCATATTAACATATTATTCATCACATGAGATATATATGATAGTTTTTATATGTCTTTGGCAAAATGTGGTTGTTGTTTCAAGGAAAAATCAAGAAAACAAGAAGTAGATGAATAATTTAATTCATTTAAAGCAATTTCTTTGTAAATTTAACCTAATTAAAGGTTAAGGTATTTGGTATCTAAATAAACTAGATAAGATATTATAATGTAAGGATTTAGTTCTTTTTGTACATTTTTTGGACTTTTTTGAGCTAGAAAGTTGCGGACTAGACTAGAGGTTTTCTTCTCCATTCTTTTATGTCAGTGCCCGCACTAAACATATATGTTTTTTTTTAATTTTTTATATAAAATAATCTAATTGGCCATGACCTATATATATATATATATATATATATATATATATATAAACAAATATTTAAATGATAAACCTCTTTATTTATATAAAAAAACATATAACATTATCCTATTATTAATTTAAATGATCTCGAGTTATAAATGACTCAATTGAATACACGCATGATCACACACACATATTGTTAGATTGTATATTAATATCAAATCCATTTCTAGAATATTAGTTTGACTTTCATTTAAATATAATATTAATATTTACTTTTCCTTTAATTCATAATAGAATTATAAACTAGCAGTTGCACACTTTTGTACATGTAATGGTGGGTCGATAGGTTTTATTTTTAAAAAGGTATATAATTAGCAATATACATGATCTATTGTTGCAGCCATGTAACAAACTTGGACTTGTTTATATACATCTAATTGTATAGTTGTTGATTCCACAAATACAAACAAAATAATATAATATGTGTAGACTTTGAAATACTTTTTGATAATAACACTTTCCTCACATAGATTGAGTATGAAACTTAAATTTGAGACCTCAATTTAGTCATGCTCTAATTATAAACAATGAATAGATTGTGTTGGTAGAAACTAAAAAATTTCAGTGCCTAAAAATGCCTTACATGGGGACAAATTTGACATGTAGTTCATATTGATTCATTGGATATAATTGTCATTTTTCTTCTGATTTATGGCATTCCTAATAAGACTAGTATTCTCCTAGTTCGATGTAAGTTGCCAAATTTATATCACAAATATGTTGCAACTTGTAGGGTTTGATTACTTGTGGTTGTTGGGTGTGAATGATAAGTTAGAGTTGAAGTTGTTTTGCTTGAACATCACATTCCAAGGTTGATAGTGCATCCTCACATTAGACAACATGGAAGATTCAAAAATCATAATCTACATCTAGATTTAAAATCAATAGAAAGAAATTACTGAATGTCACACTTTTAGTTTAATTTACAATTGAACTAAAGGTGAAATCAAAATCACTTATAAGATAAGAAAAATTTAGAACCCTCAAAAAATCTCTTACCCAAATTAAATGGTACAATCATAAAGTTATACAACTAGACCTAGGTTTTAATTGACATTAATTTCAAAATCAATGTCAATTAATTCCATAAAATTACTATAGAATACAAGATCATGAGACATGATTGCAAATCAAGTAGAGTAATCCGAGTGTAACTTTATACAAATTGTTATAAAAATACAATATTTATGACCCATTCAAAAACAACTTTATAAAAAAAGTGAACCCTTAAGAACTTGGTTATAAGTAACCCAAAGGAATTGATACATGCACTATATTACAAGGAAAAACATATAAAATTAAAGTAAAATGGGATCACTACACTAAAAATGTATATGCATGTGAAAGGTTTTTATAAACATATAAGAAAATGTTCACAAGAAGCTCTCCAAATTGAAACAAAAACTAAATTTCAAAAATAGTCACACATACATGAAGATGAACATGTCAAATATAAAAACACAATCTCAACCCTTAGAAAATAGATGTCCTAACTAAAAAAAAAATCATTCCCAACAAAATGAAACTTGTCCTTTATGTAAGAAAAAATGAACAAAGTTAACATAGACAAAGATCGTAGTTGTTAGAGGATGGCTTCTTATGATAATTCTCACGCAAGCCAAATAATTTAAGAGAAAGAAGAACAATGGATAGATTGCAAGACAATGATATTACTATTTAAAATATCATATCATTATATGCAATTTAGTGTTTGGAAATCGTTCATTCTATTGCAACATTCCTTATCACATACAACATTAACTAGTTAATCATGTATCCAAGGTTTGGTTGCTTTTGATGAAGAAACAAGTCTCTTTTAACTGTCAGAATATTTTTGAGGAGCTATTCTCCTTGTTAAAAAATAAATTACAAATATGTCGTAGTAGAGGCACTGAGCACACAATGTGTGGCTTAAACATTGAACTTACTAAGAAATCCACATACGAGATCAATCGATATAAGAATATCTAAAGTTTAAAAAAAGGGGAAAAAAATATTCATTTTTCAAAACTGAAAAATGCATGTGTAAAAATGTTTTGCACAAATTTTTCATAAATATTGGTATTCCAAATCATAACAAACACAAATGCAAAGGTGTAAAACCAAATCCAACAACCTTTTTGAGATATTGTTTACTATAATTTGTGCATATATACCTCACATAAGATATGGAGAAGAGATTCCAAGAAAAGAAAGATAGGAATAGAGTCATTAAAAAAAAGAGCAGGACCAAACACAATTAAAAGATGAGTAAAAAAAACATAAGAGTGTTGACCTTATGGTCAAATAATTTGTTAGTTAGTGACTAAACACTTAATTAGTTTGTTTACAGTTGCTACTGAGCCTCATATATAGATAGCAGTGTATACCAAGCTTTACAATTGCTACCGAGCTTCACATTTAATTAGCAGTGTATACCAAGCTTTACACTTGCTATGTAATGTCCTGCCTAGAGATCCTTGGAACAAGGATAGATAAAAGCCAAACTATTTTTTTAATTTTTAAAAAAAGTATGGATTCACATGAAAATCAACATACAAGGATCACAAAGATCACAACGAAAGACTAACCAAACAACCAAACACCAACGGTCTCCAAGCATCACCACTAACCAAAAATGACAAAGCTATGGAGGTCATAAAACACATTCGAATCTAAAACATCCTAAATTTGAAAGGTCCAACTCTAGGGTTCAAGAAATCCATAGAGGGTAGCCAAATCACCTCTTGAAACCTTTTGATCAACTCAAAAAATTCCCATTGGTCACTCGAGTAGGTCTAAAATAGACTTTAGATGACACTTTCCTCTATAGTGGTGCAATAATTTTCTAGTGTGGTATGATAGTATCTACATGGTGGTGTGACAATTTAATGTCATGTGACACTTTTTCTATAGTCGTATAACACTTTCTTCTATAGCAATGGGACACTTTCTCTCAAGTGTGACACTTTCTCTATGCACCACTTTCTCTAAAGTGGTGTGACACTTTTCTAGTGTCACACAATGTTGATCCTCTATCACTAGGCTCAAAATAAAATAGGCCCAAAATAAAAAGGCACAAACACTAAATTTAGAAGGCAAACAAGGTAAAAAAAATCCACACTGAGGAGTGTCAGAACCAATGAAGTTGGGGATAAGTCACTTGAACACATGAAATGAATCCAAAACATGCTAGAAAGGTTGTAACAACTATCTAAACATCTAATCCATAGCATCGAGTGAATATGTGGAAAGCAACATCACAATGTATATACATGGTTCAAAATCAAATGTCACATACAGGAAAAGCATAACATCAATGCACCGAAACAACTAAGACACATGCTTGATTCCTCCCAACCATAATGGCATCATGAGACCCCAAGGGCCCTAGCCATCTCTCGAGCATAACATCCCAAATTAGTTGGAGCTATCTTATGAGGGTGTCACCACTACAACATAAGTAACATCATAAGAACAAAAGATCTAACATGCTAATCCATCAAAGCATGGATACTCCAACTAGTGGTGAATCAAATCATCTAACCATATGCTATAAGATTGTAATAAGGGAATGCATCAAATGAAACTAACATAATCTAAACATGATATCCAAGCATTCTAATTAAAGCATAAATCACAAGGAACATACTCTGGGATACTTGAAATACCAAGTGAAACATCAAGCATCGGTCTCAATTGGAAATAAACTGTCTCTATGCACTGGTATCCAACAGTGATATATGTAGATACACCTCCCAACCACATGAAACTCATAGGTCCAATCTTTTTGTGCTGATTGAGATAATGATCCAACCACAAACACACATAAAGAAAATGTACATGACTAACACTCATGCTAGACAATAAAGAGGATTGAAACCAAGATCATGAGACAATGCAAATTCAACAAGTCCTGGTTAGACACTCTATGGGTCAACTATGTAGGGACTTGATGGAGGGTAAGTCACTTGGCATCATGAAGCCCAAGCTAAATATCATGTGGTAGAAAACTCCCCCAGGAAGTGCATCACACTATGTCCTTGAGTCAACTCTGGGTGCTCACATTTTAACTATCCTTGGATCAACTCTGAGTGTTCACATTTCTATTATCTTAGATTTATTACCTTGTAAATTATTTAGTCATCACTTTTTAGACCTTCTTCACGTCAACCCTCTAGGAAATAGTCACCAAGGTTAAGAGAAAAGTCCCTCTATGGTACTACCCTACATACCCATGCTCATCATACAATCAGTGCCTGTAGGCAATACATATTTCCAAACCAACCCCAATGAACATAAGTCCACCAATAGAAACCAAAATATTAGGCCTTGTAAGCACCCAACAAACACATGCACACATGCTTGTGTGTGGGCACACCAAAAACATGAAGATTATAAAAATAAGCGATGGATGAGAACACAATCAAAATCATACTCAACCAAATACAAGATCAGGAGTACAGATGCAATACACATCCCAATGTCGCATAAAAATGCAACAGTGGTCAGATTAACATCCTACGAATAATCCAAATCCATGACCAACACCATGCTAATAAAACTCAAGAAAACTGGGCAGCACAAATTGAGGCAAAAACCTTTAAAAACCCAATGTTGATGAAAATAAAAGCCATTCTATCCTTGGGTAAATGAGCCACATAAATCCAATAAAATTTGGGTTTGAACCCCATATGCAAAAATGACCAGCATAAAAATGCAAAACCCCAAACCCCCAACCCCCATCTCAAAAAATAAGGAAATGCTCATACCCACCCAACCAAGTATAGATAGCACTCAAAAATGGGGGGAATACTAGTCGTGTCCTAACAAACATCTACCAAAAATAGAAGCAGAAATGGAGTTGAAACAAAAAAATAGGAGAGACCTACTTGATAGGCAAAAGGGAAAAAATGGGAATCTAAACAGGAAAATAAAAATCCCATGGAAACTGCCAAAAATCATGATGATCCAAGGTCTTCCCGAGTTGGATCCAATAAGACCAATTTCGTGACGATCCCATGCCCATAGGTCCTATAGTGAACAGAAACACAATCCTATAGAAGAGGATTTGTAAATTTGCTCTCAAATTTCTATTTCCAAAAGTGAGAAGTGAGGAATAAAATTCCTTTTTGGATATTTATTCACTTTTTGAGTGAATAAAAGATTAGGGTAATTAACCAGATCACCTAGTTAAACCCTAAACCAACCCAAACAAAAATAGGCTATTCCAAATAATTGGAATTCAACCACAACAAAGCTATCGAGAATTAAATAAAATAAATAAAGCCCAAAATTCCCTTAAATCAAATTCATTAAAATTTCATTAATAACTTTCATGACAAATGTGAACCTCTAAATGCACAGACATGCTCACGGGTCTAATCACATAATGCAAATGAGTCTAGATTTATTAAATCACCAAAGGGTTTAATTTAAACAATTAAATAGGATACATTGACCGTAAAGAGATGGCATTGGTTAAATATGAACAGATGAATCACTAACTCCATGTGCCACTGTCAGGGACATAAATCCTATACACTAAACCACATGATCAAGTGCAATTGTGTATAATAATATAGCTGAAGCAATAAATGCATTAAATTATATAATTTGACAATTTATTTAATTACACTAAAATAATCCATTTACATCACTCACTTTGGCATAAAGCATCACAAAGAAAGAGTGACATAAATATTTGACATGTCCAACATATAAATGTAATCAGAGGATATGTCCAAACACATAATAACTAGATATCATCATAAAACATATTGTCATCTCAAAAAGGCATCATCATGCATATATGATCAACTAGACAACATAGTAATCTAACATCTATGATACTGGAAATCAAAGTATAACATTTGGTCATCATGTCATCTCAAATGTAAAAAAAAAACATGAGTAACAAGTATCTCTCATATCAAAATATAACAAGCTATTAGGATTAAACCACATATAGAAATAGCAATTACATGCAAATATAACCAATATCAAAAAATAATAGATCACATAGAAAAGAACACAAGACACCAAGATTTTACATGCTTCACCCAATCCCTGGGCTACGTCCACCAAACAAAAAGTCTGATATTATTATGATCCAATGATTACAACTGGATTACAATCCATAATCCCTTACAACTCAATATTGCCACAAGAACCAACTTCTGCATCACCACTATATAAACAATCCTTAACCCTAAGCTCTTTTATACAAGTTTTTTTTATTTCTTTAGGGGTATAATTAATAATTACATGTCGGCCCAAAATCCTGATAAAATAGGGCCCAAATTTTTTATGAAGTATGTATAGTACTTTCCTAATCAGTCACCACAATCTAACAATCTCCCACTGGGGGACTGATCAGGTACTACGCTAAACAATAATCTCCAAATTGGATACTAATCTTGTAGCTATGTCACTACTCCATGAGGCTCCTACTGGATCAAACCACCCTGGACTCTATTGTTCTTTTATTCACATTTAGTCTAGAAGACCAACCAAAGCTGAAGAGGAGTTCAACTCCTCCCTTGTTACTACCTTTGTAAACATATATGTTGGATTGTTATCTATATGTATCTTGTCTAGCTTTAATTGTCCATCCTCCAAAACTGATTGAATGAAATGGTACCACAATTGTATGTGTTTTGTCTTTGAATGTAGAGCTAAATTCTTTACAAAATGAATGACACTCTGACTATCTGTAAATAAATAATTATCCTTTTGAGGGTGTCCCAATTCTTCCAAGAAGAATTGAAGCCATATCATTTCCTTGGCTACCTTTGTAGCAGCTACATACTCTACCTATGTAGTGGATAAATCATTAATCTTTTGTAACCTAGAAACCCAGCTCATGGCTGCCCCACCAATAGTAAAGACATAACTTGTAGTACTTTTCCTAGTATCAATATCCCCTACTAAATCTGAGTCAACATAGCCCTGTAAATTAGTAGTAGAGACCCCAAAGTGTAAACACTTATTGGACATTCTGCACAAGTATTTGAGAATCCATTTGACCACATTCTAATGCTCAATTCCTGGATGACTCATATACCTACTAGTGACTCCCACTATATGTGCAATATTTGGCCTTGTACATACCATAGCATACATCAAGCTTCCTAGAGCTAAAGCATAGGGTACCCTTGGATATCTTAACCTCCTTTGTTTGTGCCTTGTGACACATCTCCTTAGTCAACTTCAAATGACTAGGTAAAGGTGTACTGACAGCTTTAGCATTCTCCATAGAGAAACATTGCAACACCTTCTCAACATAATCAACCTGAGATAGCATCATTTTTTTGTTCTTCCTATCTCTGCAAATCTTCATACCAAGGATTTTTTTGCTGCCCCCAAATCCTTCATAGCAAATGCATGTGCTAACTGGCATTTCAGCCCCTTAATATGATCCACATTAGACCCAACTACAAGCATATATCATCAACATATAAATATAAAATAATGTAGCTGTCATCATCCAACCTCTTAAAATAAACACAATGATCTGAACGACACCTATTGTATCCATGCTCATGCATAAAACTGTCAAATTTTAGGTACCATTGCCGAGGTGCTTGCTTTAAGCCATATAAACTTTTCTTCAATTTGCACACTAAGTTCTCCTTACCTTTGACCTCAAATCCCTGTGGCTGAGCCACATATATCTCTTCATCTAAACCACCATGAAGGAAGGTTGTTTTAACATCAAGCTGCTCTAAATGTAAAACTTTAGTCACCACAATACTTAAAACAATATGGATAGAAGTCATTTTAACAATAGGAGAAAATATCTCATCAAAATCAATGCCCTTTTTTTGTGGAAACCCTTTTACAACTAACCTGGCTTTAAATCTTTTCTTACCTCCATCCTCTTCTTTTAACCTATAAACCCACTTATTCTGTAAAGCTCTTTTACCTGTAGGCAACTTGCATAAATCCCATATCTTATTCTTCAACAAAGAGTCCATTTCATTTTTCATTGTAGACTCCCATCGAATCTTAGTATCCACCTGCACAACTTCATCATAACATTTAGGTTCACCAACATCAGTAAATAAAATTGAATACAAAGAGGGAGAAAATATTTTTGGAGGTCTAATTTTCCATGTTGACCGTCGAACATTCATTGGTGTGTGTGGTATTTGTTGTACATCATGAGGAATGGTTGGAACATCATCCTTTGGAGTATCATCCAACACTACATAATCATCTTCTTTCTTCTCATGTTGCTACAACAGATCTTTGTACAACACTTTCTCATTGAATATGACATCCCTGCTTTTTACAATTTTATGATTTTCAAAATTTCAAAGCCTATAACCAAATTCATTAATGCCATATCCAACAAATACAAATTTCTTTAACTTAGCTTCCAGCTTGGTTCTATTTTCAGAATCTATGTGAGCAAATGCTTCACAATCAAAGGTTTTGAGAAAAGAATAACTCACCTTCTTACCAGTCCATACTTCCTCTACAATACCACAACCCAAAGGAGTAGAGGGACCTCTATTAATCAAATATACAATAGTATTGATAGCCTTCGGCCACATGTGTAAGGGAAACCTAGCATGCAACCTCATGCTCCTTGCATGCTCCATTATAGTTCTGTTCATGCATTCAACCACTCCATTTTCCTTTGTAGTCCTTAGAATAATTTTTTGTCTACAAATACCATTAGTGGAACAATAATCTTCAAATTCATGACTACAATACTCACCACCATTATCAAATCTGAGATATTTTAATTTCTTACTAGTCTCATTTTCAACCAAGCATTTCCATTTCTTAAAAGTTTGAAATACATTAGACTTCTATCTAAGAAAATAAACCCATACTCTTCTAGTTGCATCATCAATGAATGTAACATAATAATGAGAGCCACCAAAGGAAGATACCTAAGCTGGTCCCCATACATTTGTATGCACAAGCTCTAATTTCTCCTTTCTATATTTCTTCCCATTCTTCACAAAACTCACTCTCCTTTGTTTTCCATACACATAAATTTCACAAAAATCCATATTAACACATTTCAGACTTGGTAAAATATTCTTTGAATGAACTACTTTCATACCTTTCTCGCTCATGTGCCTAAGTCTGTTGTGCCACAACGCTGTATCAAAATTTATACTAGGTATTTGTTCTCTCTGCTCAACTATAGCAACTGTTCTTGAACATTCATTTTTCTCTAAAACAATTAAAGTAGAAGGAACAATATGACTTGTACAAGGATATAAGGTGCCTACTTTCATGCCTTTTGCTACTACAAGGGAACCTTTTGAAACCTTTCAATTTTTATCATTAAAAGTAACTACACAACCCTCATCACCGAGTTGCCCTACTGAAATTAAATTCTTACTTAACCTTGGAACATGTCTTACCTCATGTAATAGCCAATGATTCCCATTGTACAACTTAATCTTAACTTTTCCCTTTCCAACAATCTGATAGGGTTCACTATCACCCAAATAAACAAGTCCAAAATCCCCTTGGACATAATCAATGAAATAACCTCTATGAGATGTAGCATGAAATGAAGAATTAGAATCTAAAACCCATGAATCATCAATACTTTCTAAAGATAGAAGCAAAGCATCCTCTTTGGATTTGTTACTTAACACATTTGCCTCCTTGTCTCCATCTAGTTTATCTCCTTGATTTTTATTTTGATTCCAACAATCCTTCTTTTTATGCCCTGGTTTCCCACAGTACCAATAGTCATTCGGTCCTCTCGATTGATACCTCCTCCCCTTTGACTTTCCTCTTGATTTCTCACGATTTCCAGAATTACTTCCTCTCTCAATCATTCTGCCTCTACTTTGTGGATTCAAAGCACTTCATTATGTAGATCCACTTGAGGTTTCCTAAAAGTTTCCTCATTCAAAACAACACTAATCACATCATCATATTTTTGGGTACTAGATTCAGGAACAAAATTACTCACAATCATTACCAAACCATTCCAACTTTCAGGCAAAGAACAAAAAATCAAGAGAGCCCTGATTTCTTCATCAAAATTGATATCCACAGAAGATAACTAATTAGTAATAGTATTAATCCCATTTAAATGATTTGCAACAAATCCACCTTCTACCATTTTCATATTAAATAAATGCTTCATGAGAAATACCTTGTTTAAAGCGGAGGGCTTTTCATACAATTTTGCTAGGGTTTGCATCAACTCTTCTGTTGTCTTAACTTTTGTAATATTAAATGCCAATGATGGTGCTAGGCATAATAAAATGCTTCCAAGTGCCTTTCTATCTAAAAGATCCCATTCCTCATTTGACATAGATCCGTAATTCTTGGTTTTGCCTTCCAATGGTTTCCATAAATCCTTCTAATAAAGATAGTCTTCCATTTGCATCTTCCATAACTGAAAGTTCTGCCCATTAAACCTATCAACCCTTAGCTTACCCTTATCTCCCATCGCTCTCACTTGACTGTGAGACTCCTACTTAACCATGACACTTTCTTACAGAGGATAGCTAAAAAAAAAAACTAGACTCTGATATCACTTGTTAGGATTAAACCACAGACAGAAATAACAATTACATGCAAATATAACCAATATCATAAAATAATAGATCACATAGAAAAGAACACAAGACACCAAGATTTAATGTGATTCACCCAATCCCTGGGCTATGTCCACCAAACTACAAGTCCAATATTATTACGATTCAATGATTATAACTTGATTACAGTCTGTAATCCCTTACAACTCAATAATGCCACAAGAACAAATTTCTACATCACCACTATATAAACAATCCATAACCCTATGCTTTTTTATACAAGTATTTTTATTGCTTTAGGGTTATAATTAATAAGTACATGTCAGCCTAAAATCTTGATAAAATAGGGCCCAAAAAATTTATGGAGTATGTATAGTACTTTCCTGATTAGTTACCACAATCTAATACAAGCCATGGATTGCAGATATGAGAGGGACTACATGCACTAAGCTCCATGTGTAGAGAGAAGAGTTTACCAAGATTCAAAAGTAGAGTACAACATCTGTCAAGCTTTGAAGAGTCTACTGAGCTCTATAGTGTTAACCAAGCTCTATAGTGTTAACTGAGCTTATCAATGTCTATTGAGCTAGTAGTCTTATTGAAGGAGAATAAAGGTAGTGTTGACCAAGCTACAGTGTCAACTGAGGACTTCAGTATCTACTGAGTTCTTTAATGTTTATCAAGTGATCAGTACTAACCAAGTTCATACTACTCCTAAGTGATCAATGTGGACCGTGTACCAATGTCAACCGAATGCTAGAGCCTATGATGTAGATACAGCTCTGATACCACTGATAAAGGTACGCTCTGATACCACTGACAAAGGGCCATGCCACCCTTACCAAATCACAACCAAGAATGCAGCAAGATCTTTCAAGATCCAATCCAAACCCAAGCTAGCCTAGATCCACACTCTGGTAGAAACCTCTAAGATCTCAACTTGTGCTCGCAAGCCACCAAGCAACCTTCTTGTTTCTAAACCGCAGTCACTAGCTCTTCTCACAAACTCTAATCCAAGATCCAAGTGTAAACTGCCTCACATTCGGCGCTTTGTCTACACTCACAACTCCACCATAATCCTACTGTAAACTGCCTCACATTCGGCGCTCTGTCTACAGACTTAGGAAAACTCACTCTTCACTTCCTCCTTCTCTCTCACAACTTCCAAGATTTCCAAGCTTCACCTTCCACAAATTTCACCTTTCCAAGCTACTCCTTGAGCTTCCACTTCTCAAGCTTCTCCTTGAGCTTTCACCTTCTTCTCGAGCTTCTACTCCTCAAGCTTCCCCTTGAGCTTGATTTAGAAATGCTCATATGCCTTGCTTAAATAGGCACTTACCACCCCATGCATGACTTATCCACAACCTTCTAGAATTCCTCCACAACCTTCTACAACTTCCACAACCTTCTACAACTTCCAAAACTTTCTACAATATTCATAACTTTCTAGAATTCTACCCACTCACCTCGATAAATGGAATGACAACCATTTATTTTTTTCTATTATGCCACCTATGCACCTCGAAAATAGAAATCACCTTTTCCTTTCTTTTCTCCTTTTTCCCTTTTTAAATTTTTTTTATTATTTCTCCTCTAATTTTCGTCACTTTCTCTCTCCTCCACAATTTTTTTTTTTTTTTTTTTTTCAATTTTTTTCCATGCAAGATGCTCCTGCATCAGCCTACCAAGTTGATGGTGTTGTCAAGTGTTAGAACATCACTCGAGTGTATATTAGGACTTGGGGCTTAGCAGTAAGCCAACTTGGTGAAGATTATTGAATTTGTTATTTAGCCAACTCCAGAAGGTAATGATTTGGATTGGTATATATGTAATACATCTTATCATATCCAAATGAGTAATGTGAATAAGAAAGAAGTAGTATGAGTGTGAATTAGAAGAAGGCTACATGCAGTAAAGGAAAAGTAGTCTTATCCATCACAGCAAGGTGATTAGTTTACATCAAAGAAATCTTATTTAGCAAATAAAGTTATAGATCAAAGATCTATATTTGGTTAATCCTAATAGTTGCATCAGTGAAATCCTCTAACAAGGTGGACTTAACAGTCTTGTGTAAATCTCCTAACCAAGTGCATACTTAATTGTATTGTATAAATCCTTTCACAAGGTGGACCTAATAGTCCTTATTGCTCCTAACAGGTAAGATCACTAGAAGTGATAAATTGTAAGCTTTAATAGGAAAACTTTATATTGTAGTAAAAAAGATTCTAGGTATCATCCCCACCCTAATCTTACTTTCTATTTGGAAGGTTTCTAGGTTACCAAATATTGTGTCAAGTGTTATGAATGTTTTATTGCTTTCAATTTTTCATGCATGCAATTAGATCAAAATATTGTGAAGGTTTAATTGGAGAATTAAAGTATAAGTTTTATTGGTTCCTGATTCACCACCCCACCCCCTCTTAGTCACCTAGTCTATACAACATTACCAACAATTGGTATCAGAGCATTTGGTTCTCATATCAAAATTTTAGTAGCTTGAGAATAGATCAGAGGCAATAGAAGTATATAGATGAGAGAAAGCTATTGAGAATTAAAAGTTGGATCTACAATTGGCCATAGATCAATTCAAGAAAATGAAGGAACAACTCTCTCAATTCTTGAAAAGAAGAAAAGATCTTGCAACACAACTGAATGAAATTCTCTACATAGAAGATAGAATTGAAGACATTTGCTAGGAAAAAAGTTTAGATAAAGCTAATGCAACAATCAAAGACCTACTTGAAAAGAATCTCACTCTTCATGAAGAAATCAGAAAATTTGAAAAGAGAGCAAGAAATTCAATCGGTCAAAATGTGTGAAAACATGGAACAAAAGGACATAGCCAAAGAAGAAAAGAGATTGCTAACGAAAAAGATAGAAGAAAAGGATAATGAAATTCATCAACTATCCCTTCAGAAAATAGATTGTATTGGTCAACTTAATGATGCAAATCAATAGCTTATCAACTTGAGGACAAAAAATGAAAGATTGTAGAATGATCTTAGCATAGAAAAGAAAACCAATGAAAGAATGATGAAATCTCAAGAAAGCGTGAATTAATTGAATGAGCAAGTTTAATTTAGAAATAAAGGCAAAGTTGGATTAGGATACACAGAAGAAGGTGAATCATCTCAGCAAGGAGCTCAAAAGAATAAAAGACCTACTTGTAATCATTGTGGAAAGATAGGGCATTTGTCAAACAAGTTGTATGATTTCATAATAGATGAAGATAATCACACCACTGCCTCTCTCAAGGATACTATATCTATTCTAAAGACTACATATTCCATCATGAAATACACTTGAATTTTCAACCTAGGGATGTAGGACTTGAAATGAGTCAGCACAATATGTGCACTAAGTTCCTTTAAGAGTCTTAACACCTATGTTGTAGGAAAGTAAAATGCATGAAAAGAATCTATAGTACTGTTACAAAATAGTAAACACACTTGGGCTAATAACAAATAACTATATAAAGCTTTGGAAAATAAACCTAAACTAATTAACAAATCAAAACATCCACCATGATCATTTTCTACAAGTGTTGCAGGAACTTTCATAGTAACAATGTTGCAGGATACAATAAATCTATCTTGAAAATAGGAAATTATAAAGAATGAATCTACTCTACCTAAATCTATTCCACCTCCCAAGTGAGCCCCCTTGATTGGTTTCAAATAACTATGAACACAAGAAGTATTCCAAAATCACTCTTTCATTAAAATCCTTCTTTGATTACATCAACTGAATAATTCATGAAGAATAGAAAAAGAGTAACTTCTGAATCTTAAACTAGCATTGTCTATTTTTTCACTGGTTTACTAAGATGATCCAAATCCATTATATAGAGGATTGGATACTTACAAAAACATGACATAAAAGTGTTGAAAAAACATCACCAAAAAAGAAGGTGGAAGATCAACCATGACATAGTACATCTATTACTAAGCAATAGAATAACAACTTGTAGGAAATATAGCAAATTGTGTCTCTTAGATTTTTTGGAATAGTAACTCCTCTGCAAGTGTGACTTATCCATAGGAATTGAACTATGCTTTCCTTGCCATGATCGATCTCTATCATCCTCTTCCTTTAATGCAGTAATCACCACCCTTTGTGCCATTCTTCATTTTACTAAATGTTAGAAACATCCATAACATATATGCAAGATAACATTCCTACTCTTATTCATATATTAGAACATAGCTTAAGATATTTATATGAAACACTGTATTCTATGTATAATATTAAGCAAAGTATGTCATATACACTACCTATAGGTTTAGTAAGTTCTAGCTATCTCTGGCATAAGTTCACAAGATATTTACAAAAATACTTTGGAAATGTTTTTGACAAAGCACAAAGAGTAAGTCCAAACTATGAAAACTATATCAAAATTAAGAGATTAATATGCCTCATCATCTACCCCCCACTATTCAAATGCCTGTCCTCAAGCAATATACTTCCTTGCTATAGCTCTAAAGTCTCTTGCCATAGTTTTCCCTTTCTTCCCACTTTTGAAAGTGTAGAAGAATCCTTTGGTGCACTTCCAATGTTCACCCATGTGTTCCTCAACCAATGGATCTGGTTTGGTAGCATCATTATCATAAAGAAGCCAAAGAAGGGTAGGAAGCTAAAAAGTCAATGGCATCCATAGCTCCTTTCTAATTTATCTTCCTAGTTGTATATACTTGGCCACCCTATTAAAAGCTACCTCATAATTGATAGGGATATGTGGTTATGCCTTTTTGAAAGCTTTTAGCAGTCAATTCGATCAGTTCCTAAGCCCTCTAATAGCTCTTTGTTGTGTAAAGTTGGGAAGTGTCTAGTAATCTCTATAAACCTTTTCTCTTTCTACAAACACTTTCTCCTTGATCTTTGGTTTTAGTTTCCCATAGATTAGTCTAAACTTGTCTCTTAGAAGGTCATCAAGCTTGCATGATTCTACCCATAGTGGTAATGGTTCAGATTTCTCAAGATCTCTATAGGCATTTAACTGTCTATCATAGTTTGCCTTATTATGCATCCAGAACATTTAAGCTCTGAGGTGAACATCCCCTATGTAAAGCAGAGAGTTCCACTCTGTCTCATGTGGAATTATGAAATTATGTAAATAAAGTTCACACAACAAATTCATCTGCCATGAAGGAAAAGTTTGATACACATTACAAAATCTTGAACATTTTTAAATTCACAACAAACATCCCTTATTGTCATCATTAGTTGAAATAGCAAAAATTGCTCCTTCAGACAAATGGAATACACCCTTGGTGGTGGCCTATAGGCCATTACCTAGTCAACTAACTTAAAGCCTTATTCATTCATTATTTCTGTTTCTCAAGTTGCTCTTTCAATGACTCAATTTCCTCATCTTTGTCAAATATTACTTTCTACATTTGGTCTCTTTCTTGCCTTCACAAGGCCTTTTGAAAAATGAAGTGATTGTATAGACCGAATAATATAGATTGAATTGTAGATGAAGGGAATTCTTAAGCCATAGATTTCTTCTTTTGTTCCTTAGCAACTTGCTGGAAGTAATGGGTATACAAGGAGGATCTATAAGGCAAAATAGAAAGATTAGAATATAAAGGGACTAGTGGCAAAGTAGGTTGATCATTTTTAGGGGCTTTTTCTGCAGCAACAGGGTTTGACTCACACATTTCCTGATTTTCCCTATGGCATTTCATTAATAGGCTCATTTTCATTTGTTTACACATTTTGGGGTTTTGACCATATAGGAGAATCATCTAAATATTCTCAACCACTGATTGTATATGAGATTTTGAAATTGAAGCATTTAGGTTTTTAGTGGAATCTGGGGATACTTGACCTCACATATGAGGGCTTTGATGCACAAAACCTCTTTAACTTATATTGTTTTTTGGGTCTACTTTGGTTTAGGTGCTACTAAGGTAGACGCTATAGGAGTGTTTGCTATAGGAATAGACCTTTTTCTCTTTGTCACTTTAACAAAAGGGTTTTGGGCTTCCTTTTCAAGATTAGGGCTCTCTTTACCAACCTTATGCTTGCCTTTGTCTCTAGAAGAGCTAGGTATATCACCCTCTAAAATAGGCTGAATAGGTTTATTAGGAGTTAGTGCTAGTTCTTTTTCTATTTTAGTTGGATTATGACTAGGCTCTACAATTTCTTCCTCATTCCCTAAATTTTGTAGAATAGGGTTGGCTTGAGTTTGCAAGGTTTTAAATTCAACAAATTGTGCCCATAATATAGGGGAGGAATCCCTACGAGACCTTTCAACTAAAATTTTGATGAGGGCATGATGAGAAATAGAATTTGCATTTCATTTTTGAGTTTCTTTAGTGCTAATACACAACATATTATAAAGGAAATTGGGGACATTAACTTGAATGTTATGTCTTACACAATAGAGCAACTTAAAATGGTGAGCGTGCAAGTTTGAAAACCTGCCTCCATAGGTGAAACAATTGATGATATGGGTTGCCAAATCAAGATATGGAGCTAGGGGAGAGAGTCTTTTACACCCTTGCTTTGAAATTTCTAGTAGAGGGTCACTCAATTGAGAGAACTGCACCTACGATGACCTAGCATCATGTTTATTTAGATAATGCTCCTCATTAGTTGGTAGTCTTGTGACTTTTGCTATCCACTCCTCTATAGAAATTACTATTAATCCCCATACTATGGCTTCCCCTTCATCAAATGTCCTCATAAACTCTATTGCTACTTCTTCATTGAGATCAGTTAACTATAGGAAGTAGCCAAGCCATCCACAGGCATTAAATCATCAGACTGCTTCCACGTCTGCAAGTAGAATACTATGAACAAGTAGCTCATGTCTCAAAAACTATCCTCCCATCTTCAAAATTCCTAGCCTCAAATTTCTATTTTCTCACCACCTTGATAAGTTTTACCTGTTTAACACTTCTACAAATACCCTCTTCTCATAATTTTAAATTGATCTTTCTGAGAAATGTTGATACTACATTGTCTTAACAAGACTCCATTATGTTTGGCATGTAAAATAATGATTCAATTAATTATGAAGGACATTAAAGTTTAAATAGAAGTGTTCTCATAATAAATCATAATCCTTTTTAGTCATGTCAAACAGAGATCTTTCCCAAAATTACAATGAAAAGGTATGATAGATACAAAAAGATTTTAAAATTAAAATCAGACTCCTACCAAAGTACAACCTATAACATGGACATGACTAGCATGACATGGAGATGACATTTGGAAATTAATACACTTTCTTGGCCCCCCACTAAATTTTGACAAGTGTCCACACATAAAAATTTTGACATAGGAATGAGAAATTGTCTTAAGGTTTATACAATACATTTAATGCAGTATTATATATAAATATCAAAATCTACATGCTAAAAATGAATTAAGAGAAAAAATGTTGTACCTAAAATTTTTAGAGTGTACTTTCACATGAAAATTGATAAGGTGGCCAAGTTAGTGACCACAAAAAAGGTGCTAATGGTATGTTTTATTGAAAACAGTAAAAACAAAATTTGTGGGTGACGTGGAGTGTGAGTGGATGATAGATAATGAAATGAGACGAGTTGATATGAAGAAAAATAAAAATGAATGAAAGAATGGACCTTAGTTTAAATGAGGTTTTATTATCTGTGCTTGTTGAAGGTTTGTCATAGTACGGTTGTGTTGGATAGTGTTATCCTTGATGTCACACAAAATGTCATATCAGTCTTTAATCTCAGTTAACCGAGTTCAAACAATGATAACCGAGCTCACTCGGTCATCGAAGGAAAGATGGAGAAGTCAGTTTTCATCGAGCTCACTCGGTCATAGAAGGAAAGATGGAGAAGTCAGTTTTCACCGAGCTCACTCGGTCATCAAAGGAAAGATGGAGAAGTCAGTTTTCACCGAGCTCACTCGGTCATCGAAGAAAAGATGGAGAAGTCAGTTTTCACCGAGCTCACTCGGTCATCAAAGTGGAGTCGGTTTCACCGAGCTCACTCGGTCATCACAGGGAACTCAGTGCTTACCGAGTTCACTCGGCGACTGAAGGATTTCACAAAATTCTCTGTATTAACCGAGCTCAGTCGGTTAACACAGGAATTATTTTTGAACAGAGTTTATCGTGCTGGGTCAGCCAGTAAAGGGATTTGTTAAATCTTGCAATTCAGTCGATTGTTGGAATAATTGTTTTCCAAGTTATTTGAGCCGACTTGATAATCTGAAATATATATATATATATATATATAGAGTTATTCAAGTTGTAAAAGAGTGTGAGAAAAAATATGTAAAAACAAGTGAAGAACAAGAGAAGCAAGGATGCGAAAGCAAATACTTGGATAAGAGGAGACTAAGCGAATCCTGATGAAGGATTAAAGGAGCTGTAAAGTTGTATTTGATCAGTAAGGATCCAATCAAGCCGAACAGAGATCTGTAATCAGCAAAAGATAAGTTGCATATTATTCAGGTCACTTCATTGTTGCTTTATAACCTTTGCAGCAGTGAATCCAAATCTCTTAATAGAGTTGGTTTAACAACCATTTTGTAAATCCTCTAACAAGGTGACAATTCAATTGAATTGTTCTAAAGACCTCTAGCAAGGCCACTTCTAACAGAGTGTTTAAATCCTCTAACAGGGTCACACCTAACAGTGTGTTTTTGTAACCTTTAACAGGGTTGGCTCCTAACAGGGCTCACTTCAGAAGAGTGAAAAACAGTAACTAGTTACATTGGTGGTTTTTCCCATATTGGGTTTCCACGTTAAATCTGGTGTCTCTAGTGTTTGAGTTTGCTGAATTGTTTTGATATCAGTTCTTAATGATTGTTATTATTTGCTGCAATATCAAGTTTCAGTAATCTATAAAATAGATCAAAACTATTAGACATCTAAGGGACTGTGAAATATTTTTGTAGTAACTGATTCACCCTCTCCCCCTCTCAGTTACTTCATTCTCATTTCCAACAATTGGTATCAGAGCATTTGGTACTTTCAGGAGAAGATTTCAAGGATCTAAGCAAAAGACCAGGATGTCTTACAAAAGAGAAATTCCAAAAC
The DNA here is from genome assembly GCA_028749045.1 of Cupressus sempervirens. Classification (NCBI taxonomy): domain Eukaryota; kingdom Viridiplantae; phylum Streptophyta; class Pinopsida; order Cupressales; family Cupressaceae; genus Cupressus; species Cupressus sempervirens. Next base: position 315,025,757 of record CM053785.1, read on the forward strand.
TTAATAGAGATAACTTCTTATCATGGCAAGAACTGATGAAACTTCATCTGGCTACTGTTGGTGATACTGGACTGAAATACCTTGAAGAAAAATATGAAGAACCTTCTGGCACACTGTCAGTCAATGATATTGCTGAAAAGAAAACTCGCAACAACATGATGATAGACATAGCATCTACTCTCAGCTATGAAGAATTTGATGACATTAAGGACTGCAAAACCGCCTTTGACATGTGGAACAAGCTAAAAGAAATCTATGGAGGGGATGACAATGTGAGAAGAGCAAAAGCAGAAAGTCTAAGAGGACAATTTGATCAAATTAGGATGAGAGAGGATGAAAAAATTGCAAAGTATGTTGAAAGAGTTAAAGCATGTGTAAGTGCAATTAGGGCAGCTGGTGGTGACATCAAAGGAGAAACAGTTGTAAGCAAAGTTCTCAAAACCTTGCTTCTCGTTTATGCAATCAGAGTGTCTACAATTCAGGAAAGAAGATGTGAAGCAAATCATCAGATAAATCTTGAGGCCATAGTTGGGAGATTAACTGCATTTGAACTAGATAACTTTGACAACTATGTTCCAGCTTCCAAGAACATGGAATCAGCATTTGAGGCCAAACTTTCACTCAAGGAGAAAAGCAAAAAGAAACTTCAGTCAGAAAGTGAAGATGAATCAGATCTAAGCTCAGACAGTGATCTTGAAGTAATTGAAGCTCTTCTAGCAAGAAAATACTCCAGAGGCAGAGGAAAATATAAAGGTAAAGTTCCTCTAATATGTTTTTCATGTGAAGAAATTGGTCATATTGTAGCTAGGTGCCCGAACAAGCAGAACAATGATGAAAAGAAGGATCATAAATGGAATGGCAAGAAAGATTTCAAATCATTCAAGAACAAAGGTAAGAAATCATGTTTCATGGCTGAAAATTCTAAAGATTCTAATAATAGTGAGGATGAAATTGTTTATATTGCTGTTAAAGATGATTCTGACAATGATGAGGAAGATAAAATTGCTCTTATCTCTCATATAAGTAAGAATGATACATGGATTATAGACAGTGGTTGCTCACATCATATGATTGGTGATAAAACTAAGTTTGATCAGTTTGAAGATTATGATGGTGGCAGTGTAAGGTTTGGTAATAATGAACCTCATTTCATAAAAGGAAGAGGAAGAATATGTCTAACCAAAGAACTTGTTTGTAATAATGCCTATTGGGTTGAAGGTCTCAAACATAATTTGCTAAGTGTGGCACAGTTACTCAATACTGGATTCAAGGTGGAATTCATGCATGGAAAGGCAAGACTGTTGAATGAGCAAGGAAAGCTGATAGGATCTGGCACCCAAACTAAAGGTAACTTATTCTATCTAGAACTTGGTGAATGCTCATGTTTTATTGCTCAAATTGAAGACAGTTGGTTATGGCATAAAAGGTTGTGTCATGTCAATTTTGATAATTTGATAAAAATAAGAAAATTCAAGAAAGTAAGAGGCATTCCTAACATTAAGAAACTTGAGGTTGGTCTATGCAAGAACTGTCAGATTGGTAAAATGGGAAGGACTAGTTTTAAAGGTAAAAACTATCAATCTGAAGATATATTAGAAATTGTGCATACTGATTTATGTGGACCTATTGGAATAGAAAGCTATACTGGAGAGAAATTTTTCATTCTCTTTGTTGATGATTACTCAAGAATGATGACTGTCATGTATCTAAGAAATAAATCAGAAGCATTTGAGAAATTCAAATGGTATTTGGCAAGAGTAGAAAAAGAAACAGGAAAAAGACTGAAATGTTTAAGGTCAGACAGAGGTGGTGAATTCATTTCACATGAATTCAATAACTTCTGCATTGAAAGAGGTATTAAAAGACAGGTTTTAGCACCAGGAACTCCAGAACAAAATGGAATAGCTGAAAGAAGAAACAGATCCATTATGGATTGTGCAAGAACCCTGATGATAGAAAAGAACATTGCTATCAAATACTAGAAGGAAGCCATCAACACTGCAGTTCATACATTAAATCGAGTACAGCTAAAAAAGGACTCATTCAAGACTCCCTATGAATTATGGTATGGCCACAAACCCAATGTAAGTTATTTGAAAGTATTTGGAAGCAAATGTTATATTTTGAAAGAATCTAGAAAAGGAAAATTTTATGTAAAAAGTGATGAAGGAATATTTTTGGAATATTCTTGCAAAAGCAAAGCATATAGATGTTTAAATCTATCCACTCAAAAGGTCATAGAAAGTGCACATGTGAAAATTGATGAGTTTGCAGACAAATCAGAAGAAGAAATCAAAAAGGTACCTGAAGACTACAAGAGATTTGTTTACATTGAACCAGATACTCTACCAAGTATATCGTTCACTCAAGAATCCTCAAATCCTGAGTCTTCGGTAACCGAGTTGCAAATAGTTCAAACCGAGCCTCAGCAACTTTCAGACACTGCCGAGCAAGTGTCTACCAAGTCTAAATCAACCAAGCCAATATCTACCGAGCCAGAACAACAAGAATCTGAAGTACAGAAGGATAACAATGAAATTCATTCAAGAGGCAAGGAACCTGTATTAGCAAAATATGTCAAAAGACATCATGCACCAGATCAGATCATTGGAGACAAATCTGAAGGAACCCTAACAAGAAGTAAGTTGAAAAATACTTGTTTACTTGCTGATTTTGAACCTAGAAGTATTAAGGATGCACTGGCAAATGATAGTTGGATTGAGGCAATGAATGAGGAAATAGAATAGATAGAGAAAAACAAGACATGGACTCTTGTACCCAGGCCTAAAGACAAGAATATAATTGGAACCAAGTGGGTATTCAGAAAAAAGTTGACTGAAGATGGTAAGGTATCCAGAAACAAAGCTAGATTGGTATGCAAAGGATACTCACAAGAAGAAGGTATAGATTATGGAGAAACTTTTGCTCCTTTTGCAAGATTGGAAGGAGTCAGAACCTTACTTGCATATGCTGCTCACAAAGGATTCAAAGTTTATCAGATGGATGTCAAGTTAGCATTCCTCAATGGAATACTGGATGAAGAAGTTTACATTGAACAACCTGAAGGTTTTGTTGATCCAGATAAAAGGAACATGGTCTGCAAATTACACAAGGCACTGTATGGTCTGAAACAAGCTCCTAGAGCATGGTATGAAAGATTGCATAATTATCTTATTCAGATTGGTTTTCAAAGAGCTAATGATAATAGTAGCTTGTATATAAAGGAAGGTCCAGATAATAAGATTGTCTTGGCAGAAATATTTGTAGATGATACTGTTTTCACAGGGCATGATGATCTTTGCAAAGAATTTTCAGAACAAATGAACAAGGAGTTTGAAATGTCTATGTTTGGTGAGATAAAATTCTTTGTTGGTCTTCAAATCCAACAAAATAAGAATGGCATCTTCATCACTCAGTCAAAATACATCAAGGAGATATTGAAAAAGTTTGGTATGGAGGACTGTAAACCTGTTGGAACTCCTATGTGTACTGGATTGAAACTTACAAAAGATGATGAATCCAAAGAGGTAGATCAAACATTGTATAGATCTATGATTGGAAAATTGTAGTATGTAGTTCATACCAGGCCAGATATTGCTCTCGCAGTTGGTATTGTTGCAAGATTTTCAGCAAAACCAAGAGAAACTCACCCGATGGCAATCAAGAGAATAATGAGATATTTGAAAGGAACTGAAGATTATGGGCTATGGTACAAATTTGGAGGTAATTTGGATTTGAAAGTTTTTACTAATGCTGATTGGGCAGGGAACCTTGATGACAGAAAAAGCACAAGTGGAGGAGCATTCTTTCTTGGAAAGAGATTGGTTTCTTGGACAAGCAAAAAGCAAAATTGTACATCCCAATCTACAGCAGAGGCAGAGTATGTTGCTACAGTGGTAAATTGTTCTAATATTGTTTGGTTTAAGCAACTATTGCAAGGAATGAAGATGGAAATCAAAGAACCAGTTGTTATGTTCTGTGATAATACAAGTGCAATCAATATATCCAAGAATCCAGTGATGCATTCCAAGACCAAGCATATTGCAATCAAATATCATTTTGTTAGAGAATTGGTGCAAGACAAGGAGATCAGATTGGAATATGTCCACACAAAGGAACAAATTGCTGATATATTCACAAAGCCCTTGTCTAAGGATGCATTTTTATATCTTAGAAGTAAGTTAGGGGTCATTCCCCTATCTGAAGTTCACTAAAGGAAGCTTTAGTGATGCATCAACGCTTACCAGATTGAAGATCTATCTGTTGATGCAGTTTAATCAGAAATCATTGCATATGAATCAGTACTATAGGTACATTGCAATTCACTTTACTTCTGTTGTCTTTGGCATGTGTTGTCAAAGAGGGAGAGATTTACTGTCATATCCTTCTAAAATTTATGAGACTTAAAAAATCTGCTATGAAGCTCCTTAAAAGAAGGAGACTAGTGAAAGAGGGAGAAGTCTGTTATCTTGTTTTCAAAATTTCATTCTGTTATGACATGTTGTGTTGCCATCAATGCCAAAGAGGGAGATTGTTGGATAGTGTTGTCCTTGATGTCACGCAAAATGTCATATCAGTCTTTAATCTCAGTTAACCAAGTTTAGACAATGATAACCGAGCTCACTTGGTCATCGAAGGAAAGATGGAGAAGTCAGTTTTCACCGAGCTCACTTGGTCATAGAAGGAAAGATAGAGAAGTCAGTTTTCACCGAGCTCACTCGGTCATCGAAGGAAAGATGGAGAAGTCAGTTTTCACCGAGCTCACTCGATCATCGAAGAAAAGATGGAGAAGTCAGTTTTCACCGAGCTCACTCGGTCATCAAAGTGGAGTCGGTTTCATCGAGCTCACTCGGTCATCACAGGGAACTCAGTGCTTACCGAGTTCACTCGGCGACTGAAGGATTTTACAGAATTCTCTGTATTAACCGAGCTTAGTCGGTTAACATAGGAATTATTTTTGAACAGAGTTTACCGTGCTGGGTCGGCCAGTAAAGGGATTTGTTAAATCTTGCAATTTAGCCGATTGTTGGAATAATTGTTTTCCAAGTTATTTGAGCCGACTTGATAATCTGAAATATATATATATATATACATATATATATATATACATATATATATATATATATGTATATATATATATATATATGTATATATATATATATAGAGTTATTCAAGTTGTAAAAGAGTGTGAGAAAAAAGATGTAAAAACAAGTGAAGAACAAGAGAAGCAAGGATGTGAAAGAAAATACTTGGATAAGAGGAGACTGAGCGAATCCTGATGAAGGATTAAAGGAGCTGTAAAGTTGTATTTGATCAGTAAGGATTCAATCAAGCCGAATAGAGATCTGTAATCAGCAAAAGATAAGTTGCATATTATTCAGGTCACTTCATTGTTGCTTTATAACCTTTGCAGCAGTGAATCCAAATCTCTTAACAGAGTTGGTTTAACAGCCATTTTGTAAATCCTCTAACAAGGTGACAATTCAGTTGAATTGTTCTAAAGACCTCTAGCAAGGCCACTTCTAACAGAGTGTTTAAATCCTCTAACAGGGTCACACCTAACAGTGTGTTTTTGTAACCTTTAACAGGGTTGGCTCCTAACAGGGCTCACTTCAGAAGAGTGAAAAACAGTAACTAGTTACATTGGTGGTTTTTCCCATATTGGGTTTCTACGTTAAATCTGGTGTCTCTAGTGTTTGAGTTTGCTGAATTGTTTTGATATCAGTTCTTAATGATTGTTATTATTTGCTGCAATATCAAGTTTTAGTAATCTGTAAAATAGATCAAAACTATTAGACATCTAAGGGACTATGAAATATTTTTGTAGTAACTGATTCACCCCCTCCCCCTCTCAGTTACTTCATTCTCATTTCCAATAGGTTGTAGGAAGAAGGTTTGCACCCACCACTATAGGAATTGTGTCCATAGGAGCTAGTAAAATGCTTGGCTGGAACTACTGCAAGAACTCATCTTTGGTCTATGGATTATGACAGAGGCACAATTTATAGCCATTTACAAGCAATTTGAACTAGACAGGATCAATGGCTGTTAGCTGAACTGTTGCATTGTTGAGTACATATTGAATTTCATAAGGCCCTAGCCATTGAGTCTATAACTTTTCCGATTCTCTTTGAAACAAGAATCATATAGGAGAGTCCAATCTCCCACTTGGAATTGTTTATTATTGATATAGGTGTCATGCCACTTGTTTCGTTGCTGCTAAATGATCTTTGTTCTTTCCAAAGCTGTATTTCTCATTTCATCTAATGAGTTCAAGTGGAGAAGTTTCTATTGCAAGAAGACTAATGTTCAATTCCAAAGCAGTACATAGTGTTTTATGTTCAAAATCAATAGGAAAAATTGCTACTTTACCATACACAAGTTCAAATGGAGTGAATCTAGTTGTTGTCTTCAATGTAGTTTGGTATGCCCAGACAACTTTAGTTGACCTACTACTCTAATCCTTTGTATATATTTGCATTGTCTTGGTTAGAATGGCCTCAATTTCTCTATTGGTGACCTTTTCTTGTCCATTTTCTTGAGGGTGATAAGGATTGGTTGGTTGGCCCATCCTTTGGCATTTGTCACACTTGGTTGTATAATTTGTTACATCCTTATGTAATGTTGGCCAATAATATCCAGTTGTAAGTACCTTTAGTGCTATTCTTTTTCCTAAAAAATGGCCTCCTCATGATAGGCATGTAGTATATCATATATGTCATCCTCCCTAACACATCTCCTCATGATCTGATTTGGTCTAATATAGAAGAGATTGGTATCTATCCATGAATAATGAAAACTTTTCTCTACTAGCTTCCTCTTGTCTTTGTGAGAGAAGTGTGGGGGCATTCTATTTGCAGCAAGATAGTTTGTTATGTCTGCATACCATGGTGTATGAGTTTCCATGTGAAACAAATGCTCATTTGGAAAGGTATCTTCAATTGGAGCCAGATCTTCCTCAGCAATGTGCAGTCTGGACAAATAATCAACAACTACATTGGACTTGCCTCACTTATCAACAATGGTAATATCAAACTCCTGCAACAACAAGAGCCACCTTGCCAACCTACCCATTACAATAGGTTTGTCATTAAGTACTTTATAGCTGAGTGGTTAGTATGAACAAAAATAGGATGTCTAGTTACATAATTTTTGAATTTGTTCAATGCATAAACTATAGCTAAAAGTTCTTTCTTAGTTATTGTGTAGTTTAGTTTAGGAGCACGAAGGCTTTTACTAATATAGTAGATTGAATTTTCAAGGTTAGCAAGCTTTTGTCCTAATATAGCACCAACAACATAGTCTGATGCATTAGTATGGATATGAAATAGAATTGACCAATCTGGTCCCTTTAGAACTAGTGGTCTAGTGAGGAGTTTCTTAAGCTGCAGGAAGGCTTCAGTACATGCGGGTGTCCAAATGAATTTAGCTTCTTTAGTCAATAGTGTTTACAAAGGACTAGTTATTTTATTGAAATCTTTTTATGAAATGGATTTAATAGCCAGCATGACCTAAAAAAGATCTTACATCCTTTGGTTTTGTAGGTATGGACAATGTTAGAATTACCTCTATCTTAGCTGGGTCCACCTGTATCCCTGCAACTGATATAAAATAACCAAGCACCACTCCTTCCTGCATAAGCATGAAACATTTCTCACTATTGAGTGATATATTATGTTCTTTGCATCAGACAAAAACCTTTTCAAGATTCATCAAGGCTTTATCAAAGGTGACTCCAAATGTTGTAAAATCATCCATGTATATTTCCATGCAATCATGCGATATATTAGGAAAAATGCTAATTATAGTTCTTTGAAATGTCATGGGAGCATTACATAGGCCAAATGGTAAGACATAATATGTGAAAATACCCCATGGGCATGTAAATGTGGTTTTATCCTGATCTTCTGGAGCTATACTTATCTGATTATAACCACTATACCCATCAAGAAAAGAAAAATATTTCTTACTAGCCAGAGTGTCCATAAATTGATCAAACAAGGGTAAAGGAAAGTGATCCTTATTGGTTTCCTTATTCAATTCTCTATAATCTACACAAATATTCCATTACCCTCCTTTTTTAGGTACTATAACCAAAGGTGAGACCCATCTACTATCAGATATAGGGTATATGAAACCAGCATCAAGCAACTTTTGCAGTTCAATTTTAACTATTTCTCTGAGTTCTGGATTAATCCTCTGCGGTTGATAATATCTAACTCCTTGGGTAAAAAACCATTCTAATTACATTCCTCATATGTAGTTAGTTCAAACATAGAACTGTCAAATACATCCTTTTCTACCACACAAGTATTATTAAGAATACTCTGAATTATTGAATCCTCCTCCTACAACTTTAGAAAAGATTTTCTATGTAACATCATAAGCTTTGCGATAGATTTTAATGCTTCCTCTCCATCCCCTAAATCTAGCCATACAGGTGTACTTAAATCTAGTTGGGGTTGTGATAGAGGATACATGACAAATTTCTTTGTTGCCTGTCCATCTAATATGGTCATACCCCCTAACCTAAAGCTTATATTTATGTCAGTTGCAGCTAATCATGGTCATCCTAAAATGACAGGATAACCAACTAAGTTGACTTTTGAGGACAGAATCATGAAATCTACAGGGTATTCTAGAGAGTCTAGGGTTACTACTATGTCTTCTATCATCCCATTAGGAGTGATAGTAGAACTATCTGCAAGTTGCAAAATTGTTGGGGTAGCCCTTGATCCTTCTATATTAAGCTTTTTCATAGTATCCTTGGTCATAATATTTATAGCAGCACCAAGATCAATCAAGGCCTTTTTAACAGACTGACCATTTATAATCACATTCACAATTAGACTTCCTCGATCAGAATATTTAAGAATAACCAATTTTCCTAACATAATATTAGTCAATTATCCTATAACATGGACTGTGGTTGGGTCATTTTTCTTTCTCCTAGGCTTTTTCAAACATGCTTCTCTGATGGCTTTTTTATAAATAGGAACATCTTTAGTAGTTTAGAACAAAGGAATCTGAACATGCATGTTCCTTAGCTGATCAATGATGTGAAATGATTGTTCCTCTATTTGTGTAGGTTTACTTTGTACGAGTTTTGGTGGAAAAGGAGGTTCAACTACTATTTGAGTTTGAAATGAGCTAGTTACATTGGTTGGGTCAACCATTTGTGGCAGAGAAGTTGCTGGTACTGATTCTGTAGGAGTATCTGGTATTTCAGTTATGAGAGGTAGTTTAGGCGCTGGTAGGGTTGTACTATATCTCAAATGTATATCTATAACATTTAGAGCATAAGTAAGATATCGTTGAGCATTAGCAAAATACATGGGTTGTTGTGGCTATTGGTTATTTGGATTTGGCTGAGGTTGTGCAGGCAGTTGAGTCTGCTTTTGAGGTCCAAAGCTTGCAAGTGGTGGCATTAGTGCAGGTATATTTTTTGGAGGTGGTAAAGGTGGGTATCCAACATTGTTAGGCCCTTCTTGAGGTCCTCTCCATTGGTTTGTAGACTGCCAATCCCCTTGGGGTGGTTGCCATCGATTTGGGAATTGTAGCCATTGAGGCTATTGTGGATTTTTTTGCCAAGCACTATGCCAATTAGGTTGACTATATTGTGGAGGACCTTGGACACTACAATTTTTCCATTGATTACCATATGGATTTGAATTCTGTAAAGGGTTTTGAGGCATACCTTGATGTGTGGCCCATGGTCGGCATTGAGCAATGAAGAATACTTGCTCATCCTCTCCTTCTATCTTGAGGTACTTAGTTGGAAGATGTTGGTTCTCCACACTAGCGACCAATTTGCATTAACAATCTTTCTTTTTCTTTCAGTAGTGTAGACAATACTCAGCTAACTGCACCTTAGCCTTTGCATGCTTCTTCTTTATAGTCATTGTGTCGAGATGTATAGCGACATCATTTATGATGTCCTACTTGAAATCTAAGAGTAGATTAGATATCTCAAGCTTTGAAATACCCTGACTGATATGGATTGGTATCCTCTACCTTTCTTCATAATTTACCTTAAGTAGTTAAGATAGATTTTCTTGAGGTCATCTCAAGAGGATTGATATACATCACCACCAGCCATTAGGTCTATTGCTTCTAGACAATTATTATTTACCCCTCTCAAGAAGATTAGTTTCTATGAATCCTCTGCCAATACATGCTGGGGGTTCTTTTGTGGTGTATACAAGAAATGTGAAGCATATTCTTCCAATGTTTCATCCTTCTTTTGTGATATTCTAAAGATATCATCTCCTCTTGGATTATTCCCCTTGCAATACTCTTTATATATTTTTAGAAATAGAGTTTTCATTTCATCCTAGGTACCTATTGTATTGGCTCCTAAGCCCACGAGCCATCATAAGGCTGATTCTTTCAATGTTGTTGGTGTTGGACACAATTGTTCAATTGTGTGTTGTCTTTGATGTTATACAAATGTCATATCAGTTATTAGTTAGAGTCTACCAGGCTCAGATGGTCAACAAGGCAAAAGATAAAGGTTATCAAGTTCAAAATGTTAGTAAATAAGGTTTATAGTGTCTACCAAGCATTCTTAGGCTTTACCTTACACAGATAGTTGCTACTAAGCCTTCAAGGTTTAGCAAAGGAAATTTAGTTGTTATTGAGCTCACTCGGTCATCAAGAGAAAATAGTGCAGTAAATAGTTCTAACTGAGCTTTCATGGATAGTGAAGGAAATATAGGTCTTACTCACTCGACAACCAAAGGATTTCAAAAAATTGTAGTGTTAACCAAGTTGAGTTAGTTAACTCGAGAAATTATTTCTGGATGCAGTATTTACCGAGTAGGGTTAGCCAGTGAAGGATTCCATTATTTTGTGAAATAAAGTTTATTTATTTAATGTTATATTTGTAGTCGACTAATATATGGTTTATTGGTAAATGTTACTTGTGAATGAGCTGACTTGATAATCTAAATGGTATATATATATATGAGGTCAAGCTAAAAATTCTAAGTGTGTGATGGGTGTGAATGTGAAGAAGGACTAAGAGCGAATTTTGAAGGATGATCAAAGATCATTGAGGAGCAACAAAGCTATATTTCATCAGGAAGGATCTAATAGCGTAGAATGGAGATCTATTATCGGAAAATTTAATTGCATCTTATTTAGGTCAATTCATTGTTACTTTCTAACTATTGTAGCAGCAATTTCAAATCTCTTAATAGAGTTGGTTTAATAGCCATTTTGTAAATCCTCTAACAAGGTGACAGTTTAGTTGAATTATTCTAAATACCTCTAGCAAGGAAACTCCTAATAGGGTGATTAAATCCTCTAACAAGGTCACACTTAATAGTGTGTATTGTAACCTTTAACAGGGTTGGCTCCTAACAGGGCTCACTTCAGAAGGGTAAAAAATTGGTAGCTAGTTACTTGGTGGTTTTTCCCATATTGGGTTTCCACGTTAAATCTGGTGTCTCTTGTGTTCATTTTACTTTTGCATGCATCTTAATAATTATAAATGCTAGATGATCAGTAACAAGTTAATCTATTGAGTTACAACATTCTTATAGTATTTACCAAGTATCAACAATAACTAGTTGTTTAAGACATCTAAGGGATCTGTGGATTTGTTTTTGTGGTAACTGATTCACGCCCCCCTCTCAATTACTCCATCTATAATTCCAAAAATTGGTATCATAGCTTTTGGTGCTTGTAGGAAAAGATTTCAAGGATCTAAGCCAAAGGTTAGGATGTCTTATAAGAGGAAAATTCAAAGAATTAACGGGGACAACTTCTCAGCATGGTAGGGGTTGATGAGAGTTCATCTAGCTTCTATTAGTGATACAGGACTGAAGTACCTTGATGCAAAATATGTAGAACCTGTTGGTACATTATCTGTCAATGATATTGCTGAAAAGAAGACCCACAACAACATGATGATAGATATAGCATCTGCTCTGAGTTATGAAGAATTTGATGACATCAAGGATTGCAAAATTTCCTTTGAAATGTGGAACAAGCTAAAATAAATCTATGGAGGAGATGATAATGTGAGAAGAGCCAAAGTAAAAAGTTTGAGAGGAAAATTTGATCAAATGAGGATGAGAGAGGATGAAAACATTGCAAAATATGTTGAAAGAGTTAAAGCATGTGTTAGTACAATCAAGGCATCTGGAGGAGATATCAAGGAGGAGACTATTATAAGTAAAGTTCTTAGAACTCTACTTCCCATTTATGCAATCAGAGTCTTTGCAAATCAAGAAAGAAGATGTGAAGCAAATCATAAGATAAATTTGGAGGCCATAGTTGGAAGATTGAATGCATTTGAGCTAGACAACTATGATAATTATGTTCCAGCTACTAAGAACATTGAATCAACATTTGAAGCCAAGCTTTCACTCAAAGAAAAAGGAAAAAATTTAAAGGATCCTCAATCAAATAGTGATGAAGAACTAGAATAGAGTTCAGACAGTGATCTTGAGGTGGTTGAAGCTTTGCTAGCAAGAAAATATTCAAGAGGCAAAGGAAAATACAAAGGTAAGGTTCCTCTAATCTATTTTTCTTGTGAAGAAATTGGACATATTGCTGCTAGGTGCCCAAATAAGCAAAACAAGGATGAGAAGAAAGGTCACAAGTGCAATGGCAAGAAAGACTTCAAATCATTCAAAGATAAAGGTAATAAAACATGTTTCATGGCTAAAGATTCTAATGATTCTGATGATGAAGAAGAAGATGAAATTGTTTACATAGCTGTAAAGGATGAATTTGATAATGATGAAGAAATCGCACTCATTTCTCATGTGAGCAAAAATGATACATGGATTATAGATAGTGGTTGTTCTCATCACATGACTAGTGATAAAACTAAGTTTGAACACTTTGAAGACTATGATGGTGGTAGTGTAAGATTTGGTAACAATGAACCTTGTTGTATAAGAGGAAAAGCAAGAATCTCACTGACCAAGGAACTTGTATGTGATAATGCATATTGGGTACAAGGACTAAACCACAATCTGCTAAGTGTGGCACAATAATGGATTCAAAGTGGAATTTATGCATGGAAAAGCAAGACTGCTAGATGGCAAAGGAAAGCTGATTGGATCAAGCACTTAAACAAAAGATAACTTGTTTTATCTTGAACTTGGTGAATGTTAATGTTTTATTGCTCAAGTTGAAGAAAATTGGTTATGGCATAGGAGGTTATGTCATGTAAACTTTGACAACTTGATAAAGATAAGTAAATTCAAGAAAGTAAGAGGCATTCCTAACATAAAGAAACCTGAGGTTGGTCTATGCAAGAATTGTCAAATTGGCAAAATGAAAAAACTAGTTTTAAAAGCAAGAACTATCAGTTTGAAATTTTTAAAGAAATTGTGCATACTGATTTAATTGGACCTATTGGGATTGAAAGTTATACTGGTGAAAAATTTTTCATTCTTTTTGTTGATGATTATTCAAGAATGATGACTGTCATGTACCTAAGAGAGAAATCAGAAGCATTTGAAAAGTTCAAATGGTATTTGGGCAGAGTGGAAAAGGAAACAGACAAAAGACTGAAATGTTTAAGGTCTGACAGAGGTGGTGAATTTATTTCACATGAATTCAATAACTTTTGCATTGAAAGGGGAATCAAAAGATAGGTTTCAGCACCTAGAACTCTTGAACAAAATGGAAGAGCTCAAAGAAGGAACATATCTATCATGGACTATGCAAGAACCTTAATGATTGAGAAAAGCATTGCTATCAAATATTGGAAGGAAGCTATCAGAACTGCAGTTCATACTTTGAACCGAGTAGAGCTGAAAAAGGACTCATTCAAGACCCCCTATGAGTTGTGGTATGGCTACAAACCCAATGTAAGTTACCTAAAAGTATTTGGAATCAAATGTTACATTTTGAAAGAATCTAGAAAAGGTAAATTTGATGCAAAGGGTGATGAAGGAATATTTTTGGGATATTCTTGCAAAAGTAAAGCATATAGATGTTTGAATCTGTCTACTCACAAAGTCATAGAAAGTGCACATGTGAAAGTTGATGAGTTTGCACAAAGAACTGAAGAAGAAAGAAAAAGGGAACCTGAAGAATATAGGAGATTTGTTTACATTAAACTTGATACAATGCCAAATATACCTATTATTCAGGAATCTTCGACTCCAAAGTCTTCAGTAACCAAGTCATAGGAAATTCAAACCGAGCTAATGCCTATCGAGTTGCAAGAACCTAAGTTGCAAACAAAAGCCACCGAATCAACATCTATCAAGCCTGAGCAACCAGAACCAGAACCAAAAGTTGAGACACAGAAGGATAAAAATGCAAGTCATTAAAAAGGAAAGGAGACTGTGTTAGCCAAGTATGTTAGGAAGCATCATGCACTAGATTAGATCATTGGAGATAAATTAGAAGGAAAAATGACAAGAAGTAAGTTTAAAGGCACTTGTTTACTTGCTGATTTTGAACCTAGAAATGTCAAAGATGCATTAGAAAATGAAAGTTGGATTGAAGCTATGAATAAAGAGATAGAACAAATAGAGAAAAACAAAACATGGACTCTTGTACCTAGACCTAAAGACAAAAATGTAATTGGTACTAAGTGGGTATTCAGAAACAAGTTAAATGAAGATGGTAAGGTGTCAAGGAACGAAGCTAGATTGGTATGCAAATGATACTCTCAAGAAGAAGATGTAGACTATGGTGAGACTTTTGCTCCTGTTGCAAGATTGGAAGGTGTTAGAACCTTACTTGCATATGCTACATACAAAGGATTCAAAGTTCATCAGATGGATGTCAAGTCAACATTTCTCAATGGCATATTGGATGAAGAGGTTTACATTGAACAACCTGAAGGTTTTGTTGATCCAAACAAGAAAGACATAGTCTACAAACTACATAAAGCATTATATGGTCTGAAACAAGCCCCTAGAGAATGGTATGAAAGATTGCATAACTATCTTATTCAGATTGGTTTTCAAAGAACTAATGATAACAGTAGTTTGTACGTAAAAAAAGGACCAGATAATAAGATTGTTTTAGCAGAGATATTTGTAAATGATACTTTGTTCATAGGAAATGATGATCTTTGCAAAGAATTTTTAGAACAAATGAACAAGGAATTTGAAATGTCAATGTTTGGTGAAATCAAATTCTTTGTTGGTCTTCAAATTCAATAGAATAAGAATGACATCTACATCACTCAATCTAACTACATCAAGGAGATACTGAAAAAGTTTGGTATGGAAAACTGCAAACCAGTTGGGACTCCTATGTGTACTGGATTGAAACTTACCAAAGATGATGAATCAAAGGAAGTGGATTAGACATTGTATAGATCAATGGTTGGAAGACTAGACATTGCCCTTGCAGTAGGAATTGTGGCAAGATTCTCAGCAAAACCAAAAGAAAATCACATGATGGTAATAAAAAAGATCATGAGATATTTAAAAGGAACTGAAGATTATGGATTATGGTATAAACTTGGAGGAAATTTGGATTTAAAAGTGTTCACCGATGCAAATTGGGCAGGGAATGTTGATGACAGAAAAAGTACAAGTGGAGGACCTTTCTTTCTTAGAAAGAGGTTGGTTTCTTGGACAAGTAAAAAGTAGAACTGTACATCCTACCACAGTAGAGGCTGAATATGTTGTAGTAGCAGTAAATTGCTCAAACATTGTATGGTTCAAACAATTATTGGAAGGTATGAAGAAAGAAATCAAAGAACCTATTATTATGTTTTGTGACAACACAAGCGCAATCAACATATCCAAGAATCCAGTGATGCATTCAAAAACTAAGCATATTGCTATAAAGTATCACTTTGTTAGAGAATTGGTAGAAGAAAAGGAAATCAGATTGGAATACGTCCATACAAAGGAATAAATTTCTGACATATTCACAAAGCCTTTACCTAAGGATGCATTATTGTATCTAAGAGGTAAGCTAGGGGTCATTCCCCTATCTGAAGCTCACTAAAATACAATTTTAGTGATGCATCAACAAGAACAGAATTGAAGATCTATCAGTTGATGCAACAAAGTAATGAAGACATTGCATATGAATCAGTACATTAGGTACAATGCTATTCATTTGATTTGTGTTGTCTTTGGCATGTGTTGTCAAAGAGGGAGAGTATACTGTCATATCGTTCTAAAATTTGCAAGAAAATGAGAGCTTGTGTAAGAGGGAGTGATTATTATGAAAGAGGGATATTTTCTGGACCCATTTTCAAATTTCATTCTGCTATGACATATTGTGTTTCCATAAATGGCAAAGAGGGAGATTGTTGGACACAATTGTTCAATTATGTGTTGTCTTTGATGTTACACAAATGTCATATCAGTTATCAGTTAGAGTCTACCGGGCTCAGATGGCTAGCAAGGAAAAAGACAAAGGTTACTGAGTTTAGAAGGTTAGCAAAGAAGGCTTATAGTGTCTACCAAGCATTCTTAGGCTTTACCTTGCACAGACAGTTGCTACTAAGCCTTCAAGGTTTAGCAAAGGAAATTTAGTTGTTACCGAGCTTACTTGGTCATCAAGAGAAAATAGTGTAGGAAATAGTTTTGATCAAGCTTTCATGGACAATGAAGGAAATATAAGTCTTACAGAGTTCACTCAATAGCTAAAGGATTTCACAAAAATTGTAGTGTTAACCCAGTTGAGTCGATTAACTCAGGAAATTATTTTTCTATGCAGTATTTACCGAGTAGGGTCGACCAGTGAAGGATTCAATTATTTTGTGAAATAAAGTTTATTTTTTTAATGTAATATTTGTAGCCGACTAATATATGGTTTATTGGTAAATGTAACTTGTGAATGAGCTGACTTGATAATCTGAATGGTATATATATGAGGTCAAGTTGCGAATTCTAAGTGTGTAATGGGTGGGAATGTGAAGAAGGACTAAGAGCAAATTTTGAAGGATGATCAGAGATCATTAAGGAGCAGCAACACTATATTTGATCAAGAAGGATCTAATAGTGTAGAATGGAGATCTGTTATTAGCAAATTTAGTTGCATCTTATTCAGGTCAATTCATTGTTACTTTCTAACCATTGTAGCAGTGATTTCAAATCTCTTAACAAAGTTAGTTTAATAGCCATTTTGTAAATCCTCTAACAAGGTGATAGTTTAGTTGAATTGTTCTAAATACCTCTAGCAAGGCCACTCCTAACAGGGTGATTAAATCCTCTAACAGGGTCACACCTAATAGTGTGTATTGTAACCTTTAACAAGGTTGGCGCCTAACAGGGCTCACTTCAGAAGAGTGAAAAATTGGTAGCTAGTTACTTGGTGGTTTTTCCCATATTGGGTTTCCATGTTAAATTTGGTGTCTCTTGTGTTCATTTTACTTTTGCATGCATATTAATAATTATAAATGCTAGATGATTAGTAACAAGTTAATCTATCGAGTTACAACATTCTCATAGTATTTACTAAGTATCAACAATAACTAGTTGTTTAAGACATCTAAGGGATCTATGGATTTGTTTTTGTGGTAATTAATTCACCCCCCCTCTCAGTTATTCCATCTATAATTCCAATAGTTGGAAACAACTTGAGCTCATGGTCATCAATGTTATAGTCAAAGCTACAACAAAGTATGTCAAACTCGAACAAGAAAGTATCAGGATCTTCAGTTACAAGGTCATAAAACTTTAGAAGAGTAGCTACAGGTATATTTTTGAGATTAGCATTGGTTATGAGGCTCAGGAGAGGAAATGGAAAAGTAAGTTGTGCTATTATCGGAGGTATTTGACTATGGGGTTGCTACTAAAAAGGAGCATTGGCTATGGGATTGTGAACAACAGGTGAATTTGGACCAGAACTATCAAGAAAGCTGGCCAAAATTTTAGCAAAAGGCTGAAGACTACTTGTGTCTAAGGTTTATACTCTAGAGGAAGATCCTTTAGGAAAATTAGGGCTTGCATCCTCAAAGGGCAATTCAACTTCTTCTTCAATTTCTTTGTTCAAATTAACAGACTCCCATGGAAGAAATCTATCATATTCATCTCGTTGTCTTCCTCTTCGATGCATGCAATTGAATTGGTGACTTGTTAATCAAGCCCACAACTTTGCAATTTTTAGTTAACAAACTAATATGAAAATAAAGGACTCATGAAGGTTCCTAGTTTGACACCATCCCTGACAATGACACCAAAAATGTACGATTTCATAATAGATGAAGATAATCACACCATTGTCTCTCTCAAGGATACTATATCTATTCTGAAGACTACTTATTCCATCTTGAAATACACTTTAATTGTCAACCCATGGACGTAGGACTTGAAATGGGTCAGCATGATATGTGCACTAAGTTCCTTTAAGAGTCTTAACACCTATGCTACAGGAAAGTAAAATGCATGAAAAGAATCTATACTACTATTAAAAAATAGTAAACACACTTGGGCTAACAATAGATAACTATAGAAAGCTTTGGAAAATGAACCTAAACTAGTTAACAACTCAAAACATCCACCATGATCATTTTCTACAAGTGTTGCAGGAACTTTCGCAGTAACAATGTTGCAGGACTAATATAGTAAATCTATCTTGAAAATAGGAAATTGCAAGAATGAATCTACTCTATCTAAATCTATTCCACGTTCCAAGTGGGCTCCCTTGGTTGGTTTCAAATAACTATAAATACAACAAGTATTCCAAAATCACACTTTCATTAAAATCCTTCTTTGGTTACATCAACTGAATAATTCATGAAGAACAA
The DNA here is from genome assembly GCA_028749045.1 of Cupressus sempervirens. Lineage (NCBI taxonomy): Eukaryota > Viridiplantae > Streptophyta > Pinopsida > Cupressales > Cupressaceae > Cupressus > Cupressus sempervirens. The sequence continues at coordinate 315,044,451 of CM053785.1, forward strand.
AAAAAGAGTAACTTCTGAATCTTGAACCAGCATTGCCTATTTTCTCATTGGCTTACTAAGATGATCCAAATCCATTATATAGAGGATTGGATACTATGAAAACATGACATAAAAGTTTTGAACAAACATCGCCAGAAAAGAGGGTGGAAGATCAACCATGACATAGTAGATTTATTGCTAAGCAACAAAATAACAACTTGTAGGAAATACAAGAAGTTGTGTCTCATAGATTTTCTAGACAACTTATCCATAGGAATTGAGCTATGCTTTCCTTGCCACAATCGATCTCCATCATCCTCTTCCTTTAATGTAGTAATCACCACCCTTTGCATCATTCTTTATTTTCCTAAAAGTTAGAAACATCTAGAGCATATATGCAAGATAACATTCCTAATCTTATTCAAATATTAGAACATAGCTTAAGACATTTATATGAAATACTCCATTCTATGTATAATATTAAGCAAAGTATGTCATATACACTACCCATAGGTCTAGTAGGTTCTAGCTATCTCTGGCATAAGTTCACAAGATATTTACACAAATGTTTTGGAAATGTTTTTGACAAAGTACAAAGAGTAAGTCCAAACTATAAAAACTATATCAAAATTAAGACATTAATATGCCTCATCACAAGTGTTGGAGCAGTGGTAAATCAAAATTTAATGGAAAGTGTTGTAGTTGTAAAAAGCATGGACATAGAGTAAGTGAATGCATATAGAAAACCAAGTTTGAAGGAAAGTGTTTCAAATGTAACAAACAAGGGCACAAATCTTCATAATGTAAGACCAAGAAATGGAACCTAGCAAAACAAATTGTTAAAGCTATATTTGGTTACGATTATAACACATGGTGTAAATGTCACTATTGGACAAGTATGGGCACATTGGAGCAAATTGCATAAAACATCACATGAGGAAGAGAGACCCTACAAATAGATGTTTTTTATGCATAGAACTTGGACATCTTGCCAAGAACTGTATAAACCAAGGTAGAGTTGAAAATGAAAAGAAAGTTGTGATGTCCCATTTTTAGATGTCCTTAAATCACTCTTAGTTTTCAATTTAAAATCTTATAAATGACCCCACATGTTGGTTCTATACTTGGAAATATATATAATTTTTTATTTATTTTCAAAGACCTCAAATTTCTAGAATTATATATGTATATATAAAATAACAACTTGTATATAAGATAGAATATATATTTAAAATTAGGATTCTCCCCCAATATATTTAAAATATTTATTTAATTTTTATCCAAGAGTATTTTCAATTATACACCATGTGCAAGGTAGAGTCAATGTTACGTATGGCTGCAGATCTCACTTTAATGCTGATCCTGACATATACCCTTGCTCTATGATTTTACCGATGAATGTGATCTTGTATCATCCTTGATATACTTTGATAGGCTTCTTCCTTTATTCCACATCATTGAGTGTTGTTGTAGGGCTTGATGTGAATTTTGATGGTGTGGTCACCTCTTTTATCAATGTCATTTACTCATAGTTTATTCTTCTTTTGATATGCTTCGATGAATGTGATTGGGTGACGTCCGCGACAATGCTTGTTCCAAGTCTTTGAATGGTGAGCGAGATATTCAAAGATGCTCTAATATTATATGAAAAACCAAAAAAATGGAGTTTCCCTTTATAATCAAATGGTTCTTTTCATGTATCTTCTTCTCTGTTTGGTGAATGTGATTTGGTAATGTGTCGTTGGTTGTAATCTCGTGCCCTCTCTATTAACTGCGAATAGGAATTCAATCAGTCCTTTATTCCCCAATGTCATTTGATGTATGTCCTACCATCCTATGGTTTTGTGAATGTTATTCCATACCTTTTATTGTGAGTGGAATATTCCAATGCCATGCCCTTTACTTGGTCCTTTTTCAACTCTAAATACTGCTGACTCAGAGGTGAGAAGATGTGTCCTTTGAGTGGACACACATGTCCTTGGTGTTACGATTAATGTGATTGATTTTTTTTATTAATATATTGTTTAGTTATATATGTTGATTATATAAATATTATTTAGGTTCATTTGTTTGATTTATGTATTAATTATATTTTGTTAATATGTTGATTAGGCATAATTTGTTTGTTTTATTGGATTATATTTAAATGTCTATAATGTTGCATACAATTGTCTAATTGTGTGTTGTCTTTGATGTTACAAAAATATCATATCAGTAGTCAATTAGTTCTTACCAAGCTCACTTGGTCAGCAAGATAGTTTTCCTAGTCTACCAAGCATTCCTGAAGATTACTCTACGAAGATAGTGTCTACCAAGCTCACTTGGGCATTGAAGGAATTCAGGCAGGAAACAATGTTAACCAAGTTCACATGGTTAGCAAAGAGAAGTTGGAAAATTTCAATGTTCACCAAGTTCACTCAATTTCCAAAGGATATTTTTGTAAGTTTGTAGTATTAACCAGGCTTCTGTTGGTTAAGACAGGAAATCATCTCAGAACCAATGTTAACTGAGCAGGGTTGCCCAATGAAGGATTTTGTTGTTTTGGCATAAGAAGCTTAATTATTTTAAGTATTATTTCTAGCCAACTATGGTGATGATTATTGGTTATTATAATTTGAATTTGAGCCAACTTGACAATTTGGATGGTATAAATGAAAGGTCAAGTTGAGATTTTTAGTGTGTGCAAGTGTGTTGATTGAATTGTGAAGGAAAGAGTGAGAGCAAACTTGAAGGATAAGCAGGTATCCTTGTGCATTAGAAAAGTGTTATTCGATCAGGAAGGATCAAGTATGAAGTAGAATAGATATTTGTAATTAGAAATTCAGTTGCATCACAATCAGGTCATTTCATTGTTACTCTTTAACCATTGTAGCAGTGATCTAAAATCTCTTAACAGAGTTGGTTTAACAGCCAATTGTAAGTCCTCTAACAAGGTGACAATTCCATTGAATTATTTTAAGACCTCTTACAAGGCCACTCTTTATAGGGTGATTAAATCATTTAACAAAGTCACACCTAATAGTGTGTTTTGTAACCTTTAACTAGGTTGGCTCCTAACAAGGCTTACTTCAGAAGAGTGAAAAATAGTAACTAGTTACATTGATAGTTTTTCCCATATTGGGTTTCCACGTTAAATCTTGGTGTCTCATGTGTTCATGTTATTTCTCTTATGCTTGCAAATTAATCACTGTGAATATTTAAGATTAGCTAAAAGTAAATCACACTCTGCATTTACTGAGTTACAACATTTTTTGTGAGTTTAATAAATATCAACAACAATTAGATTTCTCAGTTTAAATTTTATTGTTGACATCTAAGGGATCTAGGATATATTTTAGTGGTAATTGATTCACCCCCCTCTTAGTTACTTCTTCTATATTTCCAACAATTGGTATTAGAGCTTTTGGTGCTTGTAGGAAAGGTTTCAAGGACCTAAGCTAAAGATCAGGATGTCTTACAAGAGAGAGATTCCAAAGCTAAACAGAGACAACTTTTTAGCATGGCAGGGACTCATGAGACTTCATCTGGCCTCCATTAGTGATTTAGGCTTGAAATACCTTGATGAATAATACACAACCCCTACTGGTACATTATCTATTAGAGATATTGCTGGGAAAAAGAGCCATAACACCATGATGATTGATATTGCATATGCTCTTAGCTATGATGAATTTGATAAGATCAAGGACTGCAAAATTTCTTTTGATATGTGGAACAAGCTAAGGGACATCTATGGTGGTGATGACAATGTGAGGAGAGCCAAAGTAGAAATCTTTAGAGGACAGTTTGATTAAATGAGAATGAGAGAAGATGAAAATGTTGCCAAATATGTGGAAAGAATCAAAGCTAGTGTTAGTGCAATCAAAGCTTCTAGAGGAGAAATCAAGGAAGAAACTATTGTAAGTAAAGTTCTCAAAAAATTGCTTCCTATCTATGCAATTAGAGTATCTACTATTCAAGAAAAGAGGTGTGAGCCAAATCACAAGATAAGTTTGGATACCTTAGTAGGAAGATTGATAGCTTTTGAGCTAGACAACTATGACAATTATGTTTCAGCTATCAAGAATATTGAATCTGCATTTGAGGCCAAACTTTCACTCAAAAAGAAAGGCAAAAAAATAAAGGACATTTAGTCAGATAGTGAAGAGGAATTAGAGGAAAGTTTTGATAGTGATCTTGAAGTTGTTGAAGCTTTACTTGCAAAGAAATATTCTAGAAGCAGAGGAAAATACAAAGGTAAAGTTCCCCTAATCTATTTTTCATGTGAAGAAATTGGTCATATTGCTACCAGGTGCCCAGACAAGGAAAGCAAGGATGAGAAGAAAAGTCACAAGTACAATGGCAAGAAGGATTTCAAAAATCACAAATCATTCAAAGACAAAGGTAAGAAGACTTGTTTTATGGCTAAAGATTTTGATAATAGTGAAGATGAAATAGTATACATTGCTATGAAAGATGAATCTGATGAAGAAGTAGATAAGATGACACTTATCTCTCATGTCAATAAAAATGACACATGGATCATAGATAGTGGATGTTCACATCATATTATTGGAGACAAAACAAAGTTTAAACACTTTGAAGACTATGATGGAGGTAGTGTAAGATTTGGAAACAATGAACCTTGTTGCATAAAAGGGAAAGGTCCAATCTCATTGACTAAAGAACTTGTATGTGACAATGCCTATTGGGTTGAAGGACTAAACCATAATTTTTTGAGTGTGGCATAGCTAATCAACATTGGATTCATGGTAGAATTCATACACGAAAAGGCAAGACTATTGGATGACAAAGGTAATTTGATTGGTTCAGGCAAACAAACAAGAGGTAACCTATTTTATTTTGATCTTGGTGATTGTTCATGTTTTATTGATCAAATGGAAGAAAGTTGGTTATGGCACAGAAGATTATGTCATGTAAATATTGATAATATGGTAAAGATATGAAAATTCAAAAAAGTAAGAGGTATTCCTAGTTTGAAGAAACCAGATGTTGGTTTATGTAAGAATTTTTAGATTGGCAAAATGGGAAAGACTAGTTTCAAGAGCAAAAACTATCAATCTGAAGATGTCTTAGAAATTGTGCATACTAACCTATGTGGACCCATTGGAATATAAAGCTATAGTGGAGAAAAATTCTTTATTCTTTTTGTTGATGACTATTCTAGAATGATGACTGTTATGTATCTTAGAGAAAAGTTAGAAGCATTTGAGAAATTCAAATGGTATCTAGCAAGAATAGAGAAGGAAAAAAGGAAAATATTGAAATGCTTAAGATTGGACAGAGGTGGTGAATTCATTTCCAATGAATTCAATAACTTATGCATTGAAAGAGGAATTAAAAGACAGGTATCAGCCCCTAGTACTCCCGAGTAGAATGGAATGGTTAAAAGAAGAAACATATCCATCATGGATTGTGCAAGGATGCTAATGATTGAAAAGAATGTTGCTATCAAATACTAGAAGGAAGGCATCATCACCGTAGTTCATACTTTGAACCAAGTACAATTGAAGATGGATTCATATAAAACTCCCTATGAATTATGGTATGGCTACAATCCCAATGTAAGTTACCTAAAAGTATTTGAAAGTAAATGTTATATCTTAAAAGAGTCTAGAAAAGACAAGTTTGACATGAAAGGTGATGAAGGTATATTCTTAGGATATTCTTGTAGAAGTAAGGCATATAGATGTTTGAATTTGTCTACTCATAAAATCATAGAACGTGAACATGTGAGATTTGATGAGTTTGTAGAAAGGACTGAATAAGAAAGCAAAAAGGAACTAGAAGATTACAAAAGATTTGTTTACTTTAAACTTGATACATTGCTAGACAAATCTATCAATAAGGAGACTTCACCTCCCGAGTCTCCCTTAGTTATTGAGTTGCAAGAAGTTCGAACCAAGTCATAAGGACTTGAGTCACATTTCAAAGCTACCAAGCCAATGCCTACCAAATCTGAGCAACATGAGCTAGAAGTTTAAATTCAAACTGAAGATAGTGCAATTCATTTAAAAGGCAAAGAACCTGTATTGGTCAAGTATGTCAGAAGGCATCATGCACCTGATTAGATTATTGGAGATAAATTAGAAGGTATTATGACAAGAAGTAAGCTAAAAGGTATATATTTACTTGCTGATTTTGAACCTAAAAGTGTTAAAGATGCATTGGAAAATAAAATTTGGATTGAGGCTATGAATGAAGAAATAGAAAAAATAGAGAAGAACAAAACTTGGACCCTTGTTCCTAGGCTTAAAGATAAAAATGTGATTGGAACAAAATGGGTTTTCAGAAATAAGCTGAATGAAAATGGACAAGTATTAAGAAACAAAGCAAGATTGGTGTTTAAAGGCTACTCTCAAGAAGAAGGAATTGATTATGGTGAGACTTATGCTCCTATTGCAAGATTAGAAGGTGTTAGGACTCTTCTTGCATGTGCTACTCATAGAGGATTCAAAGTATATTAGATGGATGTTAAATATGCATTTGTCAATGGTATTCTTGATGAAGAAGTCTACATTAAACAACCATAAGGTTTTGTTGATCTAGACAAAAGGGAAATGGTCTGCAAATTACACAAGGCATTGTATGGTCTAAAACAAGCTCCTAGAACATGGTATGAAAGGTTCCACAACTACTTTATACAAATTAGTTTTTAGAGAACTAATGATAACAATAGTTTGTATATCAAGGAAGGACCAAATAACAAGATTGTATTGATAGAAATATTTTTGGATGACACTTTATTTACAAGGAATGATGATCCATGCAAAGAATTTTTAGAACAAATGAACAAAGAGTTTGAAATGTCCATGTTTGGTGAGATAAATTATTTTGTTGGACTATAGATATAGCAAAGAAAGAATGACATCTACATTACTCAGTCTAAGTATATCAAAGAGATACTCAAGAAATTTGGAATGGAAGATTCTAAACTAGTCGGAACCCCCATGTGTACTGGACTAAAGCTTACCAAGATGATGATTCAAAAGAGGTAGATCAGACCTTATATAGATCAATGATTAATAAATTATAGTATGTAGTTCATACAAGGCTTGATATTGCTTTAGCAGTTGGGATAGTGGCAAGATTCTCAGGTAAACCCAAAGAAAATCATATGATGGCAATCAAAAGAATTTTGAGATATCTGAAAGGTACTGAAGACTATGGTTTATGGTACAAACTTGGAGAAAAATTAGACCTAAAGGTATTCACTGATGTTGATTGGGCAAGAAATCTTGATGATAGAAAAAGTACAAGTGGTGGAGCATTCTTTCTTGGAAAAAGGTTGGTACCTTGGACAAGCAAGAAGCAAAACTGCACATCCCAATCTACAACAAAAGCATAATATGTTGTAGCAACGATAAATTGTTCTAACATTGTTTGGTTTAAACAATTGTTGGAAGGCATGAAGGTTGAGATCAAAGAACCAATTGTCATGTATTGTGATAACACTAGCACAATTAACATATCAAAGAACCCAGTGATGCATTCCAAAACTAAGCACATTGCTATAAAATATCATTTTGTTAGAGAACTGGTACAAGACAAAGAAATTAGATTGGAATATGTTCACACAAAAGAATAGATTGCAGACATATTCACCAAGCCATTACCCAAGGATGCATTCCTATATCTAACAGGTAAGTTAGGGGTCATTCCCCTATCCAAAGCTCATTAAATAAAGTTTTAGTGATGCATCAATAGGAACCAGGTTGAAGATCAATTAGTTGATGCAGTATAGTCAAAGGAAATATTGCATATGAATTAGTACTCAAGCTACATTGATAGTAATTTGGTATGTGTTATCTTTGGCATGCGTTGTTAAAGAGGGAGAAGATTACTGTCATATCTTTCTAAAATTTGTTTATATCTTTCTGAGGGAGAGTTATACCATCATAACAATTATGTAATTCTTTCATAGAGGGAGATTACTACATGAAAGAGAAGATTTTTTTGGGTGAAAATCTAAGAGGGAGAAACTTTCTATCAGAGAAAGTCTTGTTCTCAAATTTCATTATGCTATGACATGTTGTGTTGCCATCAATGCCAAATAGGGAGATTGTTGGATACAATTGTCTAATTGTGTATTGTCTTTGATGTTACACAAATGTCATATCAATTGTCAGTCAGTGCTTACCAAGCTCACTTGGTCAGCAAGACAATTTTCCTTGTCTATCGAGTGTTCGTAAAGATTATTTTGCAAAGATAGTGTCTACCAAGATCACTTAGGCATCAAAGGAATTTAGGTAGGAAACAAAGTTAACTGAGTTCACATGGTTAGCAAAGAGCAGTTGGACAAAGTTAGTTTCACCAAGTTCACTCAGTTGCCAAAGGATATTTTTGTAAATTCATAGTATTAACCAAGCTTTTGTTGGTTACACATGAAATCGTCTCAAAACCAATGTTTATCAAGTAGGGTTGGCCAATGAAGGATTTTGTTGTTTTGGTATAAGAAGCTTAATTATTTAAAGTATTATTTCTAGCCGACTATGGTGATGATTATTGGTTATTGTAATTTGAATTTGAGCTGACTTGACAATTTGGATGGTATAAATAAAAGGCCAAGTTGAGATTTTTAGTGTGTGCAAGTGTGTTGATTGAATTGTGAAGGAAATAGTGAGAGGGAACTTGAAGGATAAGTAGGTATCCTTGTGGAGCAGAAAGGTTTTGTTTGATTAGGAAGGATCAAGTATGAAGCAAAATACAAATTTGTAATCAACAATTCAATTGCATCACAATCAGGTCATTTCATTGTTTCTCTTTAACCATTGTAGCAATGTTCTAAAATCTCTTAACAGAGTTGGTTTACTAGCCACTTGTAAATCCTCTAACAAGGTGACAGTTCCATTGAATTGTTTTAAGACCTCTTACAAGGCCACTCCTTATAGAGTGATTAAATCCTCTAATAAGGTCACACCTAGGAATGTGTTTTGTAACCTTTAACTGGGTTGGCTCCTAACAGGACTCACTTCAGAAGAGTGAAAAACAATAACTAGTTATATTAGTGGTTTTTTCCATATTGGGTTTCCACATTAAATCTTGGTGTCTCATGTGTTCATGTTATTTCTCTTATGCTTGCAAATTAATCACTATGAATGTTTAAGATTAGTTAAAAGTAAATGACACTCTGCATTTATTGAGTTACAATATTTTTTGTGTGTTTACTGAATATTAATAGCAATCAGATTTCTTAGTTTAAATTTTATTGTTGACATCTAAGGGATCTGAGATATATTTTAGTGGTAACTGATTCACCCCCCCAGTTACTCCTATATTTCCAACTTATATATATATATATAATCTTGGTGTCTCATGTGTTCATGTTATTTCTCTTATGCTTGCAAATTAATCACTATGAATGTTTAAGATTACTTAAAAGTAAATCACACTCTGCATTTATCGAGTTACAATATTTTTTGTGTGTTTACTGAATATTAATAGCAATCAAATTTCTTAGTTTAAATTTTATTGTTGACATCTAAGGGATTTGGGATATATTTTAGTGGTAACTGATTCACCCCCCCCATTTACTCCTATATTTCCAACTTATATATATATGGAAATTAATATATATTACTAATAATGCTTATAATTATTATTATAATGATAATATAAATTTATATTATTATTAAATAATTAAGAAAGATAAATAAATTATAAATATTTATCTTTTGTGAATAATTGATGATACTGTATATTTTAATTATATAATTTTATTCAATTTTGATGGTAGGATTCCCTTTTAGGAGGGGTCATGACAGTCTCCCCTTCTCAAAATTGCTTATGCTCAAGCAATACCAACCATACATTAGCTCCTTTATGGACACAAAATATGTTTGCACACAAAAAGGTCTAGAAGATTTATGGGATATATATGTTTAATGAATGAAAACATGAAGCATACATGATGTAGACAGATGAAAACACAAAGAAAACATGATGCAAACACATCATATATTCTTTATTGATTCTTTATAATTTATTTCTCATAATGAAATAGAGAAAAATGGAATGATTTACAAAATATACTTCCCTAGTATATCTTATTGATCATGAATCCTACAAGAACAAGTAATCATTAGCATAATATAATATCTTCGAAGAAAAGATTAGTTCTAAACCAATATCCTAGCAAGCCCAAGAGAAAAACTTTGGCCCCCTTGGCCTCAATGGAAGACATCAATCATCCAATGAGGTGGTCTACTTGGAAAATTCTTAATTGAATTAAGTTGACATAATGTTAATTTTTTCTTAACCAATCTAAGCCCAAGAGCGAAACTTTGGCCCTGATGGAAATATTCTATTATTTCATCAAGGTGGTCTACTTAGATGTCCATATTTAATATTATTTTCCCAATTTAAGCCCAAGAGTGAAACTTTGGCCCTCTTGGCCTTGATGGCATCGCTTTGGCATCTGTCAAGGTGATCTACTTCGATGAAAGTTACTTTCCTTCTTAAATATCCTACCTAAGCCCAAGAGAAAAACTTTGGACCTCTTGGCCTTGATGGTAGCATTTGACATCCCTCAAGGTGGTCTACTTATGAGGTAATTTGATTCATTAATTATTATAATCCCTTTTATTACATATTTATTCATTTTTTCAAAGTTTAATTTTTTCCATTGAATCACCACTAAAATTGCAGCTCATCTGGTTCTTGTCAGCCCTTCGTATCTTCATTATCTGCTTGATTATATTTAGGTCTCTTTTTCATCCTTCCCTTTACTTCCTCATTAGGTGTGGCATCCATTTTTCAAACTTGGCCTCTCTTTCCACATATGTGTCCTAGTTCCCAACTTTCCTTGCAATGAAAGCATAATTTTTTTCTTTTTAGTTCGTCATGGTAGCTTTTGAGCTCTCTTCTACATTTATGGCCACGTTCCCATGGTTCCTTGCAATTGTAACATAGCTCATTTTTCTAAAATTCCTTGGAGTGCTTCCTTTCTTTTTCATAATTCTTAGAATGTGTGCTCAGTGCATGGTTCTTGGATCTATCCTTTATTGGTTGTGTATCAAATTTTAATGCCTTCTGGATTGCATCTTCATTTTTTGGTTCATGTGCTCCCACTGCACTCTTAATTGATTCTTTCAACCCATCTATAAATAAATAAGTGAGTCTATTTTGTGATATTTCAAGTACCATGGCTAATAATTTTCAAATTCCCTTGAGAATTCCATCACTGATCTTTCCTGTCTAGGTCGAGTTAATCTTTTGAAACACCATTCTGAGTCTATTCAATCAAATTATTTTCTAAGTTTTTGGGTGAATTCATCATTACTCTTAATTTATTTATGTCCCTCGTTGTTAAGGCAATGTTTCCACCAATCTTGTGTTACTCCTCTTAAATGAAGGACAACAAATTAAATAGCACCTTTTTTTGGCATAGGATTTAAGGAAAGATATGTATCCAACAGTTGTACACATGAGCATGTTGTAGTTTTTTCTGATATGTCAAATTTTGGGAGACTCACTTTATTTATCAAATCCCTCAGTCCTTTCTCATAGTGCATTTATCTCTTTCTATTAGGTAGTGACTTCATCCGAGCATCACAATAGTCTTTCAAAGGTATCTCCCTTCTAAGTTTAGGATCAATTCTAGAGTACTTGTCTATAATGTCATCCATATTATTTACTTCATTTAATCTGTCCTCCACTTCTTGTTCTTCTCTAGGTAGGAAGGGGGGTCTCATGGATCTATGCTCCGATTTTGGTGTATGCAGTTGATTATCATCTTCAGATTGGTGAGAGTTTGTATCTCCCCCATTTTTGTTTATATTACGAAGGGCTTCTAAGAGGAGTTGGTTCATTTCACTTTGCTTAGTTATAGCTCGAGAATTTCTTTTAGTTTGTTCGATGAGTGCTTGAGTAGTTTAGTTCATTTGTTCCATGAAAGCTTTTAATTCATTACTTATTTGATTGTTCGTTTTGGTGGACTGTGTTGGTGTTTTTTGGTTGATGTTAAAACAGTGCTAAAACTACTAAGCGACAAAAGGCTTAATACCTAGATATCAGTACATACACAACCTAGAGAATAGCCAATTCTCATTATCACTTGCATATGCAAAGTACTAGGACCCAACTTCAACAAAACCTTAGACGATTTTCTACTCTTTTGGCTCTATAAAAACCAAGGCGGGTGTACCCGAGGATGGTTCAAAGATGGAGCAATTGTATGAGAATTATTCTTAGTTTCATTCTGATTCTCATCTTTGAATCCTCAAACATATACGTAAATCTTACTGAATTGATAAACACATCCCTTGACCAGATATGGCCAAGAAATCTTCTATAGCTCTGCAGATGTTTCCAACAGCAATGGCTAAATGAAGCTAAAACAATCCATGCAGGCAAGTGTTGGCCAACTATGAATATCTTACAGGAAATATAAGTAAAAATTGATTTTATGATGTACTTTGAAAAAACCAGTCATAATATACTTCTCTTTTGGCTGAAATACTTTCGATCAGTGCCTAATCCATTGGGGATTCAGAGTCAAGTAAATTCTTAGATCTAATTTGTTGCTTTGCAACAAATTCTTATCAGCAATTCTTACCAGAATTTATCATTCAAAAATCTTTTTTAACACCTAAGCAACCTCATCACATTCATCAGAGCCTTTATTTAATCCATTGAATTAACAACAATAACAAATGGATGTACAGCCTTACTATATTGCAATCAATTGCATAAGCTTTTACTCATACAACATCAAGGTAGCTAAGTATTTAAAAGGAGACAGAATTCAGAAAGAACAGATATGGGGACAGTTCATAATTTGTATTCATTTCCTTTGAAAATGGTATATCCTTTACAATAGACCCAGAAAGACCTTCAGAGAAGAAGCACAGTTCTTTCTACATTCATCTATATCTCAGAAATTTTGACAGAAAAGTATACTACAAACTTCCTTTTCAAAAATGTTTGGACCAAAAACAGAACTAAGCACAATACTTAGTAAAAAATAGAATTTGGACCATTCTTTAGCCTCGGGATCTCACTTAAATAGTGTGAGATGCAACAAGCTTCAGGCTAAAGAAGGTGACAGGTGTCCTTCTTTAGAAAGACAAAAACAAAAATAACAGAAAGGTTAATTACAACAACAATTCTTGGTGGGTCCCTTTCTGTTATGCTTCTTGGTTGTTGTGATCTGATCTTATAATCATTCTTCATCTTCAGAGTACATACCCATAAGGTCTGTAAGTGATGTATCATCTTCTGTTACCTGCAAACTCACTTTAACCTGGGGATTTTCTATGTTATCATTGCTGATTACAAAAGTAACTATTACTCTTACATCTTCTTCATCATCGTCTCCTGACATCTGCTCACTAAACTGATTTTTCCATCTATTAAAAGTATCATCATCTGGCCAATCAAAACTTAGAGTTTCTCTTTGTATCTTTATTAAAGAATTGGCATTTTCATCTAAATCATCGAATTCTTTTCTCATAGCAGCATAATATAATTGTACTTTTACCAGCTCCTCATTTGTCTTTGCCTAGAACCAATGGCCAGTCTCACTGATGATGTTTATTATTCTGTTATCGAATAATTCATCCATTTCCTTTTTCCATTTTTCTTTTTCCTTTACTGTATCAACAGATTCTAAAGCACAAGGAAATAGGGTGAATTTTTCAGCAAGATATTTTGAAAAACAGAGTATCAATTTTCTCTGTAAAGAATCTCTTTTATTCTCAAAATTATCTAATTGATTCAATAAATCAAAAATCCTTTCAACCCGATGATAAGGCATTTGGACTGTAGATATACAAATAATTGTAACATCATTGTTTCTCTGTCTCCATTTCTGTGCAAGAGAATCTAGTCCATCCTTTTCTTTATTCAACTCATCCATGAGGGTTACAATCCTTGTCAACTGATCATAAAAAGTTGACCATTGTATTTTATCCCTCAAATATGTCACACCCTGCCTCCATTTCTCTTCCTGCTGATTTCTAAATTCTATCTACCACTCATGTAATTTGGTTTTTTCTGCTTCAAATTCCTCTGCAGTATAGAATTGGGGTCTTTCAGGGGTGTCAGGTATCTCAATAATAGGGGTTAATCCCACAGATGACTATGGAGGATATGCAATTCTCAGTGTATTGGATTCTCCCACTTTCCTCTTTCCAAGTACCTTCTCTAATTGAGATACCCTGTTTTCCAACTCAATTCTCCTTTTTACCTCTTGTTTATAGGCATCCATCACTATTTCATATTTATTATGCATATCAATCATTTCCCTCTCTTCTCTTTCCACAGTAGCCAAGGCAAATTTAGAATAATCCACATTCATGTGGGCTGCCTGTACATTTGAAGTATCAGCAACTCTCCTTACAATGATACTCCCTGTTAGTCCTGAATCATCAGGCTGTGATGAAGTAGTTTTGGATCCTCTTCTCAGGGACCACATAACAAGGGTAGCTTGATCATTGCTGAATGCTGTACCCAAAAATTCCTCTTTATTTGGATCTTGGAGTCCTAAATTATTTGAAACAGAATTAAAAATTAATGCGTTAGCAATATCCCAATTGGGCAATAATAAAACATTAGCATTTTTTACCATCTGTCTTCTCTCATCAGGGGTTATATTTTGGAAATCTTGCACCATTTTTTCCTTTATTTGGTTTTGAATGGAGGTCTCATCCATTTCTGGATGTTCTATTTTCATATTCTTACACCTTTGCTCAAAAATGTGCATGTTTACCCTCCACGCAAACTGATGGAAAGCCCTAGATCTTACAAAATTGTTATCAGACAAAAAATGCTGACTGGCTTGTTCCAAAATAGGGTCCAATTCCCTTCCTCTAAAATCTGCTATAGTTAATTCAAAACTTGGCACAGGGGGTTCCTGGGGGTTCCCTTCATCAATTTCTGCTTGTGTAACAAAAATTTCTCCTTGTGACCCCATTTGTTTGAATTGCTCATTGGTGAGCTATTCTTCCTCAAGTCTTATTGGGGTTTGAGATGATGAGTAACTTTCATCAGGGGATTCTTCCTCCCTTATTATTCTTCTTCTTTTGGAAGAAGGTTCAGGGGGTCTTTCTTCCAGGATAGTGCTGGTGGATTCAACTATCTGTTTTTCTTTATGTACAATGGGCACCTGCTGTCGAACAATAGTATATCCTGTCTTCTTTCGTACCACCAGCGGACCCATTCCAATGTTGGGGGTGAAACCCAATTTTCTCATAACTTCTTTGGCTTTATCTGGAAAAGAATTAATAAAATGCTATTTCTTTTCATTCATTACTTCCATTATCTCAGAGAAAGTACTCATGAGCTTATTTATCTTATTTGCATTGGTTGCAGCATTACTAAGAGGACTGTAATATTTGTCAAAACAATTAATGAATTTCAAAACTTTTGAATAGACTCTCCATTTTTCTTTCTTTATTTCTTGCTCATGGAGAGAATATTCATTTCTTATTATATCTTCAGGAACATAGAATTCATGCTGAACTGGACGAAGCTTGCTTCTAAATCTAAGAGCAGAGTTAAAGAAACCTTCTGTATCACAAAAATGAGAATGAGACACAGCCATCTTATATTGATCCAAAATTTTGTGGAGAAAGATCCACCCTTCTTTAGTTATCACAAACTGGTGGGCTATAGTACAAGTAGGAAAAATTGATCCTGTCCCCCTTTTGTGCAAAAAGGCCTCCTCCACTCCTCCCAACTGCCACAAAAATTCAGCTATCCCTACCTTTAAAGGTACCTGATAGGGTAGCACATGGGGTGTTCCTTTGAATCCATAGACCCTGATGACAGTTGAGATTGAATATGGGATAATATCTCCCCAATTATGTGAAACTTTTAGATTATGAGGTTTGTCCATAGGCCTAACAAGGTGCATTAACGCCTTAGGGATTCTGGGATTATCACTCAATATGAGGCATCTTAGTTTGGAGGCAAAGTGCCTATCAAATCTAACGAAGCTAGCATTTTCTGCTTCCCAGGTCATGTCTGCACTCCATAATTGGACTGGCAGTGCCTCCCCCTCTTGTTCTCTATTCAAAACCATTTCTTTACCAAAATAAGTGGCCCCTTTAAAAAGAAACATATGCATCAATAAGGAGTATTGACCCCAAACCTTTTCCACCTTGCCCTTTGCAATCCCCACCAATCCCTGGTGAATCTCATTTGCCAAGTAAGATGCAAAATCAAAAATTATTTCCACACCAAAAGAGGAGATTTGGGTGATCATATACATGAACCTCACCGGAATAAAATCTTCTTCGCCCTCTCCGAAGACTCTGCACAGGGTCCTATATATCTCTACTGCCCTGGCATTAAAGCATGATTTCTTGAATGGTTCTTTAGAAGATGATGTTATGGTTGGGAGGCCTCCAATTCAGCCTATGTGGGCTTTCAGTGCACCCTGTCTAACTATATCCCTTTTGGATATATATTCCTTTTCTAACTCTACCAAATTAATGGGCACATGATACATGGTGAGAGGTCCCAGATTGAAAACCTTCCTAATCTCCTTGGGACTGATGGTAACTAAAGCCTCACCATCCATTCTTCTCACTACCTTAGTGGCTTGGTCATAGTTTTTTGCTATAGCTTCAAGCAGGTCAAAATCAATAAACACGCTTGGGACAACAAGCTTCCCAAGATCAAAATTCCATATATTTCCATGAGGGGCATATAACTTCCTTTCCGCAAACCATTATTTGAATAAACTCAAACTAGTTTGAGCATCCCGGACCCAATTACCCTTATCATACAATCCATCAGCTATCCTTAGCCTAGGGTTCAGTGAGGTTAACCTCTTAACTTGCACCGTTTCTATAGTAGACTCAGGAAGTAACTCAAGCAAATCATCATGCACATTTCTATCCAAATAGTTTATTGTACCTGTAAATCCCTTCTTCGAAGGCATCTTGGGCTATCTTTTTAGAACTAAAAGGCTCACGAAGATGATGGTAGTTTTACTTACTTGAATTCTGTCTCAATTCTCCTCTGTATTCCTGCAAATTTTCCGTGAACAGACAACTTGACAATTTTTTATCAAACCTTGGCACGCTTTTCTTTTAGTAATGGCTTCTGCACAAGAATGGCTCCAAATCTTTTCTCGCGTGAAATGAAACTGATGAAATCTCTCTGTATTATACTTTGTTTTTCCTCACGGACGAAGCTTTCTTGTCTAATTAATACAGAGAGTGACACTACATTTTTCATTTAAAACTGCGCCGTCGATCTTCAAAGATCCTACGATCATGCAGTACAGAGAGAAGAACTAAGAGTTATATTTGCCATGTCAGTTATTTTACATCTATTGATCCATTATAAGATGATTCTATTGATCCATCTACATCTCCTTCCTGACACTTCCTGCTGAGAGAATATATCTTTAACTGTAGCACTAGGTACAAAAGCAATAATAATAGCACCTACCAAATAACTTCTGAATGCTTTTGCAGCCTTTACCAAAGCATATGCTTGTTTTTCATTTATTTCATACTTCAGCTCAGCATGCTGCAGGGATTTGCTAAAAAAGGCAATAGGCTGCTCATACCCTTCTTGATTTTTCTGTAATAAAACTGTAGCTACAGTATGGAATGATGCAAAAGAAAAAATATGCATGGGTTTTGCATAATCTGGGGTTCTCAACACTGGGGCATTTTTTATTGCAGTTTTTATATCCTGGAATGCCTGTGAAGTTTCACCATTCCAATCTATAACAACTCCTTTCTTGAGCATTTTTGAAATGGGTCTACTAATTTTAGCGAAATTGGTAACAAACCTCCTCAGAAAATTAACCTGGCCAAAAAAGGACTGTATACCTTTCACATTTTTAGGTTTGGGGACTTTATCAATAGCTATTACCCTTTCTGGGTCTATTTTTACCCCATCCTTAGACACTATGTGTCCTAATAACTTTACTTCTGTGACCCCAAATGAGCATTTCTTTGGGTTTAGAGATACCCCATATTTCAGGGCTTTTATAAATTTTTTTTCCAAGTGTTTGCAGTGATCTTCAGCCTTGTTAGAATACGCTGTAAGATCATCCTGGTACACAACCATAAATTTGTCAATATACTCATGAAATGCTACATCCATGGCTCTTTGGAAAGTAGCTCCTGCATTAATCAAGCCAAAAGGCATCCTCACATACACATATGTTCCGCAAGGGGTTGTGAAAGCTGTTTTGAACTATTCACTTTCTTTTACCAGAACTTGATTATATCCAGAAAAGCCATCCATCATTGACATCAATTCAGATCCGGTCAGTTGTTGTAACATGGCTTCCATATTAGGTAAGCCATAGTTATCTTTAAGAGATGCAATGTTTAGATTTCTAAAATCCACACAAAGCCTAATATCTCCATTCTTTTTTCTCACAGGAACAAGGTTTGAAACCCAAGTGGAATGCCTAATTGGTTTGATTATTCCACCATCTCTCAGTTTTGTCAGTTCTTCCTACATTTTTGGGGCAAGGGTAGGATTGATTGGCCTCTGTTTTTTCCTAAAAGGTTTTACATTTTCCTTCAACGGTATGATATGCTGGAAAAGGTCCTCCCTGTAAGCTTTAAGGTCATCATATGACCAAGCAAAAACATGCTTGTACTTTCTAAGTAGGTTAATCAATGCTTTTCTGATTTGAACAGGTAGATCTTGGCCGATGTAAACCCTTTTAGGGAATTCATCCATTCCCAAATTCATTTCTTCTAGCTCCTGGGGTTTGGGGTCATTTACTCCCGATTTTACTCTGTCTTGGTTATCAAAAATATTCTCCAAGACTACCAACCCCTTAGGCATCTTATTTGTTTTTAATTGCATGATTTCTTGACCAAAAATGGTTTCTTTCCCATTTATGGTTTCAATCAGTCCATTGCAGTCCATCTCCTGACCATGGTATTTGTCTTCATTTAGCAAAAAATTTGTAATATCTTTGTCATCTTCAAACACTTGCCAATTTTCAATGTTGTCAGGTATAGAAGGTCTGTTTTAGACCTCAATCTGTGAGATTCCTGCAAATGATATTTCTTTTGGTTTGATAGCTACATTGGCCAGAAGATCAGCAATTTTATTCTGGGTCCTATCTCTCCATGAGATCCCAAATGCATCAAAGAATTCTATTTGATCCCAAACTATATTTCTATATTGTTTTAATCTCCTATTTTTTGAGGAGTAGGTTTCTTTGATCTAAGAGATGATCAATTCAGAATCTTCTATGACACACAATTTCTTAATTTTGTGGTGTGTGGCCACTTTGAGTCCAAGCAGCAATGCTTCATATTCAGCAATGTTATTAGTGCAAGCAAACTTCAAGGTGAATGAATACCTGAAGGTGTTATTTTCAGGGGACACAAAGACTACACCTGCCC
Organism: Cupressus sempervirens; assembly: GCA_028749045.1. Lineage (NCBI taxonomy): Eukaryota > Viridiplantae > Streptophyta > Pinopsida > Cupressales > Cupressaceae > Cupressus > Cupressus sempervirens. Next base: position 315,063,767 of record CM053785.1, read on the forward strand.
CTGCACCCTCTTTAGAACTAGCCCCATCAAAGAACATTGTCCATAATTTTGGTGAATTCATGCAACATTCAACCTCATTTTCAATGATAGCAGGCAAATTTTCCACTTCCTGAATAATTAATTCAGCCCTAAAAGCATTAATCCCAGTGTCTAGGAAACAAGTGGTATCTTTGTCAATTTCTTCACCTAAGATGTGGTTAACCCTTGGTTCCCTATTTACCCTGATAGCTTTGTCCCCTATATGGAAGGTGGCATAAGTAAGGTCACATTGTAGGCTTCCCCCCATGGCAGCACTCCATTTTCTGGAAAGTAGCATCCCGTAGTGTGGGGGTATATCCACCACAAGGACAGACATGGTTAATTCTACCTCAGAAAATGTAGCCAGTTTGAATGGTAAGGCATTTATAGTACCTATTACTGGAACCTCTCTAGCATCCATCCCTCGGCATCTACCTTGATTAGTATCCACCTTCAATCCTAGGGCTTCCATTACTTTGAAAGGCATTATAGTGTTGGAAGCTCCAGAGTCTATCATACAATTTTTCAAGGTTTTCCCTTTTATGATTAGACTAAGGAAAAAAGGATCAATATCTTCTATGAATGCAACTGATGAATCATCTAAAAACATCTGAGGAATCTGGGATATAATACCATTGTCCTCTATTATTAATGGGGTATGTTGGGCTACAGCTTGATCATCAATACTATTATTGTTTGCTATTCCACCCAACCATGACAAAGCCTTATTCTTATGCTCTTCAATTCTAAAAAGCTCAGATAAGGGCACTTTCACAGTAATTTGTGATAACATGGAAATCATATCAACAGGTTCAACCACAGTAGGTTTTACAAGAGTACCTGGAATCAGAGTCTTTTGAGTAGTGGGCACCACTTTTTTCTTGACAACATCCGGTTCTGATTTCTCTGGTTGCACTACTGTCTTTGTTGCTTCACCTATTTGAAATTGAACCTTCTTCTTTGGTTCCCATTTCTGACCCTTGTTCTCCTTGATCTTAGGCACATCTATACTGACTTTCTTGTGTTGATCATTTGTCTTATGAGTGGTGTCTTTGATGAACACACTAGATGGCTTTCCTACATCATTATTTATTTCTCTATTTCTCAAATTGTAATTACTATGGACTTGTGAAATCATCTCGGCTGTAATTCTATCAATTTCCTCCTTGGAGGGGATTCTTAGGCTTGTGAGACCTATGTCAGAAAATGTATTGCATACCTTATGTGTATCATTCTTTTCATCATCTGAAAATATTTGCTGATGATGTAACTGGTAAGCAATTCTCTGGCTGGTAACATCATTCTCAGGTTCTTCTGAATCAGAATCTATCAAATCATCAGATGTGTTCACCATATTGCAGCTTATATCATCATGGTTTTTCTCTTCAGTTTCTTCTTCTGCTTGCACTCCTTGAGCTTGGGCGAATGACTTGGCAACAACACAATAATCAGCCAAATGAGGTGATTGGCATATAATGCACCATGGTACATCATCATTCATATTTACAGTGTTCCTTTGCAGGGGGTCTGGAGTACCCTTATCTTTCATATTTTGGGTCTGGTTGGGAACTGGTTTACCATCTTTCCACTGAGTGGTGTAAGGGTAATTCTGCATCCTAGGCTATCTATTGAAATTGTTGTTATTCATAGGGGTTCTTTCCGTAACATTTGGCTTGTTGAAAATAGTGGGATTCATCTTCTTGAGCATTTCTAAAACATGGCCTATAGTAGGTTCTTCAGGCTTTTTTCCTATGGGAGTTTTGTCACCCTCGCTTTTATTATTATTCTTAGGATTGAAAAGCTTAGGATCATCCCTCCTCCCTAATTTGCCAGAGGTCTTTCTATTATTTTCTATATTCACTGCAACTCTATAGGCATCTCTTAAAGTTTTAGGATCCTTATCTCTCAATTGGTAGGCCATTTTGCTATCAAAAGTATTGAAATAGGTTGTGAGACAGACGTCTTCATTTAACCGCATAAATTGAAATAATTTGTACATCCCCTTCTAAAATCTCACATTGAAATCGAAATTGGATTCATTTGGATTCTTCTTGATATTGTTGAACTCATTCAACATGAATCCTGCATTAGTATTGTCCCCATATTGCTCTTTGAACAATTTCTCCAAATCACTCCATGAAGTAATACTATCATCAGGCAACCTCCTGAACCAATCCCTTGCATCCTCTGTGAGTGAATGCACAAATAATTTCATCACCATGTCCTCATGTTCAACTTCATAATCATTGAGCATGTCAATGAAAATTCTCAAATGTTCTTCACCAGTAACAACATTATTTTCAGAAAACTTAACCACTTTGTCCCTTAAATCAAAAGATATGGGATGGGGGGCTCCAAGAATACTGGCAAATGATATTTGTCTATATTTTTCGAGGTATATAGGTTTCTTCTGGAAACCAGGAACATTAGAGGCACTAGCTGCATTAGATTGACTCAGGAGAGCAGCTTGGGACAGCTGTGGTGGGACAAATGGGACTTGAGTGCCAATATTGGAAGATGAGGTAGGAGCAGATTGGGGTACTTTCTGAGTCGGGATTATGGGACCACTAACTGGTGCAGGATTTGTAGGTGGGATAGACAAACTAGGCCATGAATTCAATGCAGAATTAGACTTTATGAATTGGATTTTCCTTCTGGTTTCTGCGGCCTGAGCTTCATTTTCAACCTTCTCAAGTTCTTTTGCAAGGTCTTCCCTCTCCTTTCGAGCCTTCTCTAGATCTAGATCTAATTTAGATATGGAGGGTTGTATAGGTTTGCTTGGTATGGCTTGAGGCTCATTTATTTGGATTCCTATAGCCTTGCCTTTCCCTTTATCTGGAACTGTTCCAGTGGGCTCTATTGGATCAACTTGAATGGGTTTATAAGCTTGAACTTGAGCAATAATTGGTTCTTGCCTTTGATTTAGGCATTTCTCCTGTTGTTGAACTTTAGCTCTTAGATTATCAACATCTCCAAAGACGTCCTGATGGAGAGTGGGGGTCTTCTCTTCTAATTTTTTATTTTGCTCTTTCAAAACAGCCATCCTTCTTAGCAGAGTATCTCTTTCTATTATTGCATCCAAAGTGGCTCCCTCCCTCTCTTTTTCAAGATGGATGCGTTTAGCTTCTTCCTCAACAATCCATTTCTTCAAAAATCCTATTTCAGATTGCACTTCTTTAGAATCAGCAGAGGTTGCCTCGGAATCAGCAGGGTCATCTAGATTTATAAGGTTTGGTTCCATATACGGGGCTACTCTGGGATTAAAAGGGGTATCAGATGAACTCCTAAATCCTAGCCTACAATTTATATCTGCTATAGGCTCTGGTCTTAATGAAGCAATTCCCATAGTAGATACGTCTTTGTCTTGAAAAACTCTCTGATCTGGTAATGGGGTACTGAAAATACCTCCTAAGAGTCTTGTATTTTCAGATTCAGAGCTAAGCGAAGATGACTCTCTTGCTATTATTGGTTGATAATGGGAATTTACAGAGGCATTACCTCTAGGCTTCCAAGTAGGATTTGGATCTGTTCTTTTCTTATTTTGGTTCTTCCTACCACCTTGGGGTAGATCAGTATACATTGATACATCGGGATTGGCTCTCATGTAAGCCCTTGTGTTCTTTCTCTTGTCAGCCATATTCCTCTTTTGTTACAATAAGCACTAGCTTCAAAACCTTGACTGAGTCGCTACCCTCTTTCGGGAAAATATAATAACACTCTTATTGACAGAAAGAAAACAATACACAAGTAGGAACAAAAATACGGCAAAAAGAGACCAATCACTGATGTTGTAAGACTGCAACTCTTGCTTGTTAGATTAGACACTTGGATAAGCTGGATGCGTTAGTGTGTAGCAATGGTACTTGGGTTATATCTTCTTTAAATCCTCAAGTTTTGACACTAAAGATTCCCTTATAGCTACGGGCAAAATAAAGATCACACGACACATACATACTTAGTAAGGCTAAAGACAACTGTAGTACTTTTTACAGATTTGTTAGACAAGTCCCCAGCAGAGTCGCCATTTTGTTGGTGTTTTTTGGTTGATGTTAAAACAGTGCTAAAACTACTAAGCGACAAAAGGCTTAATACCTAGATATCAGTACATACACAACCTAGAGAATAGCCAATTCTCATTATCACTTGCATATGCAAAGTACTAGGACCCAACTTCAACAAAACCTTAGACGATTTTCTACTCTTTTGGCTCTATAAAAACCAAGGCGGGTGTACCCGGGGATGGTTCAAAGATGGAACAATTGTATGAGAATTATTCTTAGTTTCATTCTGATTCTCATCTCTGAATCCTCAAACATATACGTAAATCTTACTGAATTGATAAACACATCCCTTGACTAGATATGGCCAAGAAATCTTCTATAGCTCTGCAGATGTTTCCAACAGCAATGGCTAAATGAAGCTAAAACAATCCATGCAGGCAAGTGTTGGCCAACTATGAATATCTTACAGGAAATATAAGTAAAAATTGATTTTATGATGTACTTTGAAAAAACCAGTCATAATATACTTCTCTTTTGGCTGAAATACTTTCGATCAGTGCCTAATCCATTGGGGATTCAGAGTCAAGTAAATTCTTAGATCTAATTTGTTGCTTTGCAACAAATTCTTATCAGCAATTCTTACCAGAATTTATCATTCAAAAATCCTTTTTAACACCTAAGCAACCTCATCACATTCATCAGAGCCTTTATTTAATCCATTGAATTAACAGCAATAACAAATGGATGTACAGCCTTACTATATTGCAATCAATTGCATAAGCTTTTACTCATACAACATCAAGGTAGCTAAGTATTTAAAAGGAGACAAAATTCAGAAAGAACAGATATGGGGACAGTTCATAATTTGTATTCATTTCCTTTGAAAATGGTATATCCTTTACAATAGACCCAGAAAGACCTTCAGAGAAGAAGCACAGTTCTTTCTACATTCATCTATATTTCGGAAATTTTGACAGAAAAGTATACTACAAACTTCCTTTTCAAAAATGTTTGGACCAAAAATAGAACTAAGCACAATACTTAGTAAAAAACAGAGTTCGAACCATTCTTTAGCCTTGGGATCTCACTTAAATAGTGTGAGATGCAACAAGCTTCAGGCTAAAGAAGGTGACAGGTGTCCTTCTTTAGAAAGACAAAAAAAAAAATAACAGAAAGGTTAATTACAACAACAATTCTTGGCGGGTCCCTTTCTGTTATGCTTCTTGGTTGTTGTGATCTGATCTTATAATCATTCTTCATCTTCAGAGTACATACCCATAAGGTCTGTAAGTGATGTATCATCTTCTATTACCTGCAAACTCACTTTAACCTAGGGATTTTCTATGTCATCATTGCTGATTACAAAAGTAACTATTACTCTTACATCTTCTTCGTCATTGTCTCCTGACATCTGCTCACTAAACTGATTTTTCCATCTATTAAAAGTATCATCATCTGGCCAATCAAAACTTAGGGTTTCTCTTTGTATCTTTATTAAAGAATTGGCATTTTCATCTAAATCATCAAATTCTTTTCTCATAGCAGTATAATATAATTATACTTTTACCAGCTCCTCATTTGTCTTTGCCCAAAACCAATGGCCAGTCTCACTGATGATGTTTATTATTCTGTTATCGAATAATTCATCCATTTCCTTTTTCCATTTTTCTTTTTCCTTTACTGTATCAACAGATTCTAAAGCACAAGGAAATAGGGTGAATTTTTCAGCAAGATATTTTGAAAAATAGAGTATCAATTTTCTCTGTCAAGAATCTCTTTTATTCTCAAAATTATCTAATTGATTCAATAAATCAAAAATCCTTTCAACCTGATGATAAGGCATTTGGACTGTAGATATACAAATAATTGTAACATCATTGTTTCTCTGTCTCCATTTCTGTGCAAGAGAATCTAGTCCATCCTTTTCTTTATTCAACTCATCCATGAGGATTACAATCCTTGTCAACTGATCATAAAAAGTTGACCATTGTATTTTATCCCTCAAATATGTCACACCCTGCCTCCATTTCTCTTCCTGCTGATTTCTAAATTCTATCTACCACTCATTTAATTTGGTTTTTTCTGCTTGAAATTCCTCTGCAGTATAGAATTGGGGTCTTTCAGGGGTGTTAGGTATCTCAATAATAGGGGTTAATCCCACAGATGACTGTGGAGGATATGCAATTCTCAGTGTACTGGATTCTCCCACTTTCCTCTTTCCAAGTACCTTCTCTAATTGAGATACCCTATTTTCCAACTCAATTCTCCTTTTTACCTCTTGGTTATAGGCATCCACCACTATTTCATATTTATTATCCATATCAATCATTTCCCTCTCTTCTCTTTCCACAGTAGCCAAGGAAAATTTAGAATAATCCACATTCATGTGGGCTACCTGTACATTTGAAGTATCAGCAACTCTCCTTACAATGATACTCCCTGTTAGTCCTGAATCATCAGGCTGTGATGAAGTAGTTCTGGATCCTCTTCTCAGGAACCACATAACAAGGGCAGCTTGATCATTGTTGAATGCTGTACCCAAGAATTCCTCTTTATTTGGATCCTGGAGTCCTAAATTATTTAAAACAGAATTAAAAATTAATGCGTCAGCAATATCCCAATTGGGCAATAATAAAACATTAGCATTTTTTACCATCTGTCTTCCCTCATCAGGGGTTATATTTTGGAACTCTTGCACCATTTGTTCCTTTATTTGGTTTTGAATGGAGGTCTCATCCATTTTTGGATGTTCTATTTTCATATTCTTACACCTTTGCTCAAAAATGTGCATGTTTACCCTCCACGCAAACTGATGGAAAGCCCTAGATCTTACAAAATTGTTATCAGACAAAAAATGCTGACTGGCTTGTTCCAAAATAGGGTCCAATTCCCTTCCTCTAAAATCTGCTATAGTTAATTCAAAACTTGGCACAGGGGGTTCCCTTCATCAATTTCTGCTTGTGTAACAAAAATTTCTCCTTGTGACCCCATTTGTTCGAATTGCCCATTGGTGAGCTGTTCTTCCTCAAGTCTTATTGGGGTTTGAGATGGTGAGTAACTTTCATTAGGGGATTCTTCCTCCCTTATTATTCTTCTTCTTTTGGGAGAAGGTTCAGGGGGTCTTTCTTCCAGGATAGTGCTAGTGGATTCAACTATCTGTTTTTCTTTATGTACAATGGGCACCTGCTGTCAAACAATAGTATATCCTGTCTTCTTTCGTACCACCAGCGGACCCATTCCAATGTTGGGGGTGAAACCCAATTTTCTCATAACTTCTCTGGCTTTATCTGGAAAAGAATTAATAAAATGCTGTTTCTTTTCATTCATTACTTCCATTATCTCAGAGAAAGTACTCACGAGCTTATTTATCTTATCTGCATTGGTTGCAACATTACTAAGAGGACTGTAATATTTGTCAAAACAATTAATGAATTACAAAACTTTTGAATAGACTCTCCATTTTTCTTTATTTATTTCTTGCTCATGGAGAGAATATTCATTTCTTATTATATCTTCAGGAAAATAGAATTCATGCTGAACTGGACGAAGCTTGATTCTAAATCTAAGAGCAGAGTTAAAGAAACCTTCTGTATCACAAAAATGAGAATAAGACACTACCATCTTATATTGATCCAAAATTTTTTGGAGAAAGATCCACCCTTCTTTAGTTATCACAAACTGGTGGGCTATAGTACAAGTAGGAAAAATTGATCCTGTCCCCCTTTTGTGCAAAAAGGCCTCCTCCACTCCTCCCAATTGCCACAAAAATTCAGCTATCCCTACCTTTAAAGGTACCTGATAGGGTAGCACATGGGGTGTTCCTTTGAATCCATAGACCCTGATGAAAGTTGAGATTGAATATGGGATAATATCTCCCCAATTATGTGAAACTTTTAGATTATGAGGTTTGTCCATAGGCCTAACAAGGTGCATTAACGCCTGAGGGATTCTGGGATTATCACTCAATATGAGGCATCTTAGTTTGGAGGCAAAGTGCCTATCAAATCTAACGAAGCTAGCATTTTCTGCTTCCCAAGTCATGTCTGCACTCCATAATTGGACTAGCAGTGCCTCCCCCTCTTGTTCTCTATTTAAAACCATTTCTTTACCAAAATAAGTGGCCCCTTTAAAAAGAAACATATGCATCAATAAGGAGTATTGACCCCAAACCTTTTCCACCTTGCCCTTTGCAATCCCCACCAATCCCTAGTGAATCTCATTTGCCAAGTAAGATGCAAAATCAAAAATTATTTCCACACCAAAAGAGGAGATTTGGGTGATCATATACATGAAGCTCACCGGAATAAAATCCTCTTCGCCCTCTCTGAAGACTCTGCACAGGGTCCTATATATCTCTACTGCCCTGGCATTAAAGCATGATTTCTTGAATGGTTCTTTAGAAGATGATGTTATGGTTGGGAGGCCTCCAATTTGGCCTATGTGGACTTTCAGTGCACCCTGTCTAACTATATCCCTTTTGGATATATATTCCTTTTCTAACTCTACCAAATTAATGGGCACATGATACATGGTGAGAGGTCCCAGACTGAAAACCTTCCTAATCTCCTCAGGACTAATGGTAACTAAAGCCTCACCATCCATTCTTCTCACTACCTTAGTGGCTTGGTCATAGTTTTTTGCTATAGCTTCAAGCAGGTCAAAATCCATAAACACGCTGGGGACAACAAGCTTCCCAAGATCAAAATTCCATATATTGGCATGAGGGGCATATAACTTCCTTTTCGCAAACCATTTTTTGAATAAACTCAAACCGGTTTGAGAAGTTTGAGTATCTCGGACCCAATTACCCTTATCATACAATCCATCAGCTATCCTTAGCCTAGGGTTCAGTGAGGTTAACCTCTTAACTTGCACCGTTTCTATAGTAGACTCAGGAAGTAACTCAAGCAAATCATCATGCACATTTCTATCCAAATAGTTTATTGTACCTGTAAATCCCTTCTTTGGAGGCATCTTGGGCTATCTTTTTAAAACTAAAAGGCTCACGAAGATGATGGTAGTTTTACTTACTTGAATTCTGTCTCAATTCTCCTCTGTATTCCTACAAATTTTTCACGAACAGACAACTTGACAATTTTTTATCAAACCTTGGCACGCTTTTCTTTTAGTAATGGCTTCTGCACAAGAATGGCTCCAAATCTTTTCTTGCGTGAAATGAAACTGATGAAATCTCTCTGTATTATACTCTATTTTTCCTCATGGATGAAGCTTTCTTGTCTAATTAATACAGAGAGTGGCACTACATTTTTCATTTAAAACTGCACTGTCGATCTTCAAAGATCCTACGATCATGCAGTACAGAGAGAATAACTAGGAGTTATATTTTCCATGTCAGTTATTTTACCCAATGAGAACTTGCCACGTACATAATTCTTTCTTTTGATGGCGCTTATATTTGGACCCACTGACGACAGAGAACACGTGTCAGCATGTCGCTACTTTGTTATGCATAAAGAACAAGCACCTTGCCATGGCGAAGCAGCGACAATCGTTGATCAGATCAAGAAATGATCGAAAGATACGCTATAGGGCTTCTTAAGAAAGAAGGTAGCGGGCCCAACTCACTATGTCGCTATAATTATCTCCCTTGCAACTCTTCATAGTGAGGAGACGACAGCCGTTGATCACTTACCAAATCAAAGGTGAAGAAGAAACACAAGATCTCCTGATTTATATTTGCTATGTCGCTATAATTATCTCCCATGCAACTTGTCATAGCGAGGTAGCGAGCTCCGTTGATCCACTTCAAGCTAACGTTCAAGATTTTTTGTACATTCAGTCAGATAGGTATTAATGAGAATCGGATCTCTGCATAATTGGCACATGTCAAAATTTATCATAGTCATCTGTCATTCCACGTCATCAAAGATCTTGCCGATCTTTTACCATTTTACGGGGCCTCGCTAAGTCGCTAATGGTGAAGCACCTGAATTTTTTGATAGCAAGGTAGCGAGCTCTGACACTTAAAAGGATTCCGAGCCGGAGAATGCAAGGGTTACCCAGTAATTACTTCTGTCAACTAAAATTGATTTTGACAACGGTATTTATGACTAGTCATGCCACCTGGTGTAATTATGATACAAGCAAGATGCAATGTCATCATTTTCAGATTTTCACGTGGCCTCGCTACTTCACTAACAGTGAAGTGTTTGAATTTTCCGATAGCGAGGTGGCGGAACGTCCAAAAAAACCAACATTCTAGCTCTGATGTCAGATATTCTAGTGGGTCCCTATCCTTTTTTGGATGGTGAATTGCAAAGTGTCCCTGCACAATAAAACATTTAATAAGCAAATCTCCGATCGCCGCATCTTCACTTTACGGTCCCACCGCTTAAAATACTCAATACTCGTTATCTCGCTATACTTAATAAGCATGCAACTCTTCATAGTGAGGTAACGCCAACGGTAGATCTAATCGGATCCGACGGTTGGGACAAATAGGAAGAAAGGTAACCCGGGAGAAAGGAAAAGGAATATGACAGCATATTCGTCTCTTTTGAAAATTCAAAATTTCGCGCCCGACAATTTATGAATAGAGATGATAAAGGGTTTACATGACGATTATTTCTTATGGATGATTTATCCAAAACCCTATGCTTCACTTAGGTATAGAACATTTGAATTTTCTATGATTTAACTGAAAACTTTTACTACACAAAAAGTCAGACCAACATTAGCTTTGTCTGGGGATGATAGACTACTTGAGTCTATGCAAGGATTCAGAATCTATGGGAGAGTAGACCACATATCCGATAAAGTGATAACTTCTTCAGAGAACACAAAGCAACACACAAAAACAAAAACCCAGACTGTACAGGGATTTACAGAAAATAGGATGACGAGAAACCCTAAAACTATTGTTCATGGAGGAAAATAAGTATTTTTTCAAGAAAAATACCTCTTCAAGAACTGTCCATGAACTGGCAATTCAAGAATATTATCAAATATATCTTTGATTATGTAAGAATATTTACCCCAAGAATTCTCAATGAGATATGGGCCTAATCAAATGGGATCAAATTTGCCATGTTTTCCTTTATCTTCAATTCTGGCGTTCCACATTAAGACTAGGTCTCTATTTTCAAATTTCTTGTTTACAGTTCTTTTATCATAGAGTGTTTTGACTTGTAACTGCAACTTTTGATTCTTGAGAGATGCTTCTCTTCTGGCTTCGGTCAATCCTACCAATTCATCCATTCTTTCTTTCATTTCATCAGTAGTATCTTCATCATATGACTGGATGTAATTGTATAATCCCATCAAGTTGTTCTGGGGCATTCTAGCTTGAATTCCATACACTAAATCAAATGGAGCCACCCCAATTGCCTTCTTTACAGTTACTCTGTCAGCCCATATTGCCAACTGTAACTTGGAATCCCAAGCCCTTTTATTATCGTTCAAGGTTCTCTTAATGATTTTCAACAGGCTTTTATTTGTGGACTCAGCTTGTCCATTCCCTTGTGGATGATATGGAGCAGATGATGTTCTTGTCATTCCATATTTATCACAAAACTTGATGAATTCCTCAGACCTAAAACACATAGCATTATCTGTGACAACTTTCTATGGACATCCAAATCTGGAAATGATATTATTCAATAGGAAATTATTTACCACTTTACTTGTTGCATTTCTGGTAGGGATAGCCTCTACCCATTTTGTAAAGTAGTCAGTAGCAACCAGAATCCAAGAATAGCCAGTGCTGGACTTGGGAAAGATTTCTCCTATGAAGTCCAGACCCCATTGTTGAAAAGGTGCTTGAGTTTCAACTGGCTTCAGTGGAGTATTACCTGAGAATTTTAGCTTTCCAGCAAATCTCTGACAAGGATCACATTTCTTAACCATAACTTGAGCAGCTTTGAACAAAGCAAGCCACCAGAAACCAGCCCTCATTATCTTATGCGCAGTAGTTTTGGCCATGTAATGTCCTCCACATACTCCAGCATGCATTTCTTTCAAAATCTCTTTTGCCCTTTCTTTGTCAACACATTTCAACAGAACTCCCTCAAAGTTTCTCCACCATAAGTTATTTTGAACAATTACATACCTGATGGCTTGTAATTTAATATTCCTTTTTTCATTATTAGGCAGATGGGGAGGAACTTCCATATGTTGCAAGTAATGTATAACATTGGTGTACCAGTCACACTGGTCCATGTCGCAGAAGTCAGCTCTGAGATCATCATTTACCAGGTTTATCTGATTAGCTTCTAGGTTAGTTTCGGCCATGAGTTTGGCCAAACCTTGACCTCTTACTAACTTAGTTATCTGCATATCAATGTTAAATTCTTGGATTCTATTGATCCATCTACATCTCCTTCCTGACACTTCCTGCTGAGAGAATGTATCTTTAACTGCAGCACTAGGTACAAAAGCAATAATAATAGCACCTACCAAGTAACTTCTGAATACTTTTACAGCCTTTACCAAAGCATATGCTTGTTTTTCATTTATTTCATACTTCAGCTCAGCATGCTGCAGGGATTTGCTAAAAAAGGCAATAGGCTGCTCATACCCTTGTTGATTTTTCTGTAATAAAACTGCAGCTACAGTATGGAATGATGCAAAAGAAAAAATATGCATGGGTTTTGCATAATCTGGGGTTCTCAACACTGGAGCATTTTTTATTGCAATTTTTATATCTTGGAATGCCTGTGAAGGTTCACCATTCCAATCTATAATAGCTCCTTTCTTGAGCATTTTTGAAATGGGTCTACTAATTTCAGCGAAATTGGCAACAAACCTCCTCAGAAAATTAACCTGGCCAAAAAAGGACTGTATACCTTTCACATTTTTAGGTTTGGGGACTTTATCAATAGCTATTACCCTTTCTGGGTCTATTTTTACCCCATCCTTAGACACTATGTGTCCTAATAACTTTCCTTCTGTGACCCCAAACGAGCATTTCTTTGGGTTTAGAGATACCCCATATTCCAAGGCTTTTATAAAATTTTTTTCCAAGTGTTTGCAGTGATCTTCAGCCTTGTTAGAATACGCTGTAAGATCATCCTGGTACACAACCATAAATTTGTCAATATACTCATGAAATGCTACATCCATGGCTCTTTGGAAAGTAGCTCCTGCATTAATCAAGCCAAAAGGCATCCTCACATACACATATGTTCCCCAAGGGGTTGTGAAAGCTATTTTGAACTATTCACTTTCTTTTACCAGAACTTGATTATATCCAAAAAAGCCATCCATCATTGACATCAATTCAGAGCCGGTCAGTTGTTGTAACATGGCTTCCATATTAGGTAAGCCATAGTTATCTTTTAGAGATGCAATGTTTAGATTTCTAAAATCCACACAAAGCCTAATATCTCCATTCTTTTTTCTCACAGGAACAAGGTTTGAAACCCAAGTGGAATGCCTAATTGGTTTGATTATTCCACCATCTCTCAGTTTTGTCAGTTCTTCCTGCATTTTTGGGGCAAGGGTAGGATTGATTGGCCTCTGTTTTTGCCTAAAAGGTTTTACATTTTCCTTCAACGGTATGATATGCTGGAAAAGGTCCTCCCTGTAAGCTTTAAGGTCATCATATGACCAAGCAAAAACATGCCTGTACTTTCTAAGTAGGTCAATCAATGCTTTTTTGATTTGAATAGGCAGATCTTGGCCGATGTAAACCATTTTAGGGAATTCATCCATTTCCAAATTCATTTCTTCTAGCTCCTGGGGTTTGGGGTCATTTACTCCCGATTTTACTCTGTCTTGGTTATCAAAAATATTCTCCAAGACTACCAACCCCTTAGGCATCTTATTTGTTTTTAATTGCATGATTTCTTGACCAAAAATGGTTTCTTTCCCATTTATGGTTTTAATCAGTCCATTGCAGTCCATCTCCTGACCATGGTATTTGTCTTCATTTAGCAAAAAATTTGTAATATCTTTGTCATCTTCAAACACCTGCCAATTTTCAATGTTGTCAGGTATAGAAGGTCTGTTTTGGACCTCAATCTGGGAGATTCCTACAAATGATATTTCTTTTGGTTTGATAGCTACATTGGCCAGAAGATCAACCATTTTATTCTGGGTCCTATCTCTCCATGAGATCCCAAATGCATCAAAGAATTCTATTTGATCCCAGACTGCATTTCTATATTGTTTTAATCTCCTATTTTTTGAGGAGTAGGTTCCTTTGATATGAGAGATGATCAATTCAGAATCCCCTATGACACACAATTTCTTAATTTTGTGGTGTGTGGCCACTTTGAGTCCTAGCAACAATGCTTCATATTCAACGATGTTATTAGTGCAGGCAAACTTCAAGGTGAATGAATACCTGAAGGTGTTATTTTTAGGGGACACAAAGACTACACCTGCCCCTACACCCTCTTTAGAACTAGCCCCATTAGAGAACATTGTCCATAATTTTGGTGAATTCATGCAACATTCAACCTCATTTTCAATGATAGCAGGCAATTTTTCCAGTTCCTGAATAATTAATTCAGCCCTGAAAGCATTAATCCCAGTGTCTAGGAAACAAGTGGTATCTTTGTCAATTTCTTCACCTAAGATGTGGTTAACTCTTGGTTCCCTATTTACCCTGATATCTTTGTCCCCTATATGGAAGGTGGCATAGGTAAGGTCACATTGTAGGCTTCCCCACATGACAGCACTCCATTTTCTGGAAAGTAGCATCCCGTAGTGTGGGGGTATATCCACCACAAGGACAGACATGGTTAATTCTACCTCAGGAAATGTAGCCAATTTGAATGGTAAGGCATTTATAGTACCTATTACTGGAACCTCTCTAGCATCCATCCCTCGGCATCTACCTTGCTTAGTATCCACCTTCAATCCTAGGGCTTCCATTACTTTGAAAGGCATTATAGTGTTGGAAGCTCCAGAGTCTATCATACAATTTTTCAAGGTTTTCCCTTTTATGATTAGACTAAGGAAAAAAGGATCAATATCTTCTATGAACACAATTGATGAATCATCTAAAAATATCTGAGGAATCTGGGATATAATACCATTTTCCTCTATTATTAATGGGGTCTATTGGGCTACAGCTTGATCATCAATACTATTGTTGTTTGCTATTCCACCCAACCATGACAAAGCCTTATTCTTATGCTCTTCAATTCTAAAAAGCTCAGATAAGGGCACTTTCACAGTAATTTGAGATAACATGGCAATCATATCAACAGGTTCAACCACAGTAGGTTTTACAAGAGTACCTGGAATCAGAGTCTTTTGAGTAGTGGGCACCACTTTTTGCTTGACAACATCCGGTTCTGATTTCTCTGGTTGCACTACTGTCTTTGTTGCTTCACCTATCTGAAATTGAACCTTCTTCTTTGGTTCCCATTTCTGACCCTTGTTCTCCTTGATCTTAGGCACATCTATACTGACTTTCTTGTGTTGATCATTTGTCTTATGAGTGGTGTCTTTGATGAACACACTAGATGGCTTTCCTGCATCATTATTTATTACTCTATTTCTCAAATTGTAATTACTATGGACTTGTGAAATCATCTCGGCTGTAATTCTATCAATTTCCTCCCTGGAGGGGATTCTTAGGCTTGTGAGACCTATGTCAAAAAATGTATTGCATACCTTATCTGTATCATTCTTTTCATCATCTAAAAATATTTGCTGATGATGTAACTGGTAAGCAATTCTCTGGCTGGTAACATCATTCTCAGGTTCTTCTGAATCAGAATCTATCAAATCATCAGATGTGTTCACCATATTGCAGCTTATATCATCATGGTTTTTCTCTTCAGTTTCTTCTTCTGCTTGCACTCCTTGAGCTTGGGCGAATGACTGGGCAATAGCACAATAATCAGCCAAATAAGGTGATTGGCATATAATGCACCATGGTACATCATCATTCATATTTACAGTGTTCCTTTGCAGGGGGTCTGGAGTACCCTTATCTTTCATATTTTGGGTCTGGTTGGGAACTGGTTTACCATCTTTCCACTGAATGGTGTAAGGGTAATTCTGCATCCTAGGCTGTCTATTGAAATTGTTGTTATTCACAGTGTTTCTTTCCGTTACATTTGGCTTGTTGAAAATAGTGGGATTCATCTTCTTGAGCATTTCTAAAACATGGCCTATAGTAGGTTCTTCAGGCTTTTTTCCTATGGGAGTTTTGTCACCCTCCCTTTTATTATTATTCTTAGGATTGAAAAGCTTAGGATCATCCCTCCTCCCTAATTTGCCAAAGGCCTTTCTATTATTTTCTATATTCACTGCAACTCTATAGCCATCTCTTAAAGTTTTAGGATCCTTATCTCTCAGTTGGTAGGCCATTTTGCTATCAAAAGCATTGAAATAGGTTGTGAGATAGACGTCTTCATTTAACTGCATAAACTAAAATAATTTGTACATCCCCTTCTGAAATCTCACATTGAAATTGAATGTGGATTCATTTGGATTCTTCTTGATATTGTTGAACTCATTCAACATGAATCCTGCATTAGTATTGTCCCCATATTGCTCTTTGAACAATTTCTCCAAATCACTCCATGAAGTAATACTATCATCAGGCAACCTCTTGAACCAATTCCTTGCATCCTCTGTGAGTGAATGCACAAATAATTTCATCACCATGTCCTCATGTTCAACTTCATAATCATTGAGCACGTCAATGAAAATTCTCAAATGTTCTTCACCAGTAACAGCATTATTTCCAGAAAACTTAATCACTTTGTCCCTTAAATCAAAAGATATGGGATGGGGGGCTCCAAGAATACTGGCAAATGATATTTGTCTATATTTTTCGAGGTATATAGGTCTCTTCTGGAAACTAGGAACATTAGAGGTACTAGCTGCATTAGCTTGACTTAGGAGAGCAGCTTGGGACAGCTGTGGTGGGACAAATGGGACTTGAGTGCCAATATTGGAAGATGAGGTAGGAGCAGATTGGGGTACTTTCTGAGTCGGGATTATGGGACCACTAAATGGTGCAGGATTTGTAGGTGGGATAGACAAACTAGGCCATGAATTCAATGCAGAATTAGACTTTATGAATTGGATTTTCCTTCTAGTTTCTGCGGCCTGAGCTTCATTTTCAACCTTCTCAAGTTCTTTTGCAAGGTCTTCCCTCTCCTTTCGAGCCTTCTCTAGATCTAGATCTAATTCAGATATGGAGGGTTGTATAGGTATGCTCGGTATGGCTTGAGGCTCATTTATTTGGATTCCTATAGCCTTGCCTTTCCCTTTATCTGGAACTATTCCAGTGGGCTCTATTGGATCAACTTGAATGGGTTTATAAGCTTGAACTTGAGCAATAATTGGTTCTTGCCTTTGATTTAGGCATTTCTCCTATTGTTGAACTTTAGCTCTTAGATTATCAACATCTCCAAAGACGTCCTGATGGAGAGTGGGGGTCTTCTCTTCTAATTTTTTATTTTGCTCTTTCAAAATAGCCATCCTTCTTAGCAGAGTATCTCTTTCTATTATTGCATCCAAAGTGGCTCACTCCCTCTCCTTTTCAAGACGGATGCGTTTAGCTTCTTCCTCAGCAATCCATTTCTTCAAAAATCCTATTTCAGATTGCACTTCTTTAGAATCAGCAAAGGTTGCCTCGGAATCAGCAGGGTCATCTAGATCTATAAGGTTTGGTTCCATATACGGGGCTACTCTTGGATTAAAGGGGGTATCAGATGAACTCCTAAATCCTAGCCTACAATTTATATTTGCTACAGGCTCTGGTATTAATGAAGCAATTCCCATAGTAGATACGTCTTTGTCTTGAAAAACTCTCTGATCTGGTAATGGGGTACTGAAAATACCTCCTAAGAGTCTTGTATTTTCGAATTCAGAGCTAAGCGAAGATGACTCTCTTGCTATTATTGGTTGATAATGAGAATTTACAGAGGCATTACCTCTAGGCTTCCAAGTAGGATTTGGATCTGTTCTTTTCTTATTTTGGTTCTTCCTACCACCTTGGGGTAGATCAGTATACATTGATACATCGGGATTGGCTCTTATGTAAGCCCTTGTGTTCTTTCTCTTGTCAGCCATATTTCTCTTTTGTTACAATAAGCACTAGCTTCAAAATCTTGACTGAGTCGCCACCCTCTTTCGGGAAAATATAATAACACTCTTATTGACAGAAAGAAAACAATACACAAGTAGGAACAAAAATACGGCACAAAGAGACCAATCACTGATGTTGTAAGACTGCAACTCTTGCTTGTTAGATAAGACACTTGGATAAGCTGGATGCATCAGTGTGTAGCAATGGTACTTGGGTTATATCTTCTTTAAATCCTCAAGTTTTGACACTAAAGATTCCCTTATAGCTACGGGAAAAATAAAGATCACACGACACATACGTACTCAGTAAGGCTAAAGACAACTGCAGTACTTTTTACAGATGTGTTAGACAAGTCCCCAACAGAGTCGCCATTTTGTTGGTGTTTTTTGGTTGATGTTAAAACAATGCTAAAAATACTAAGCGACAAAAGGCTTAATACCTAGATATCAGTACATACACAACCTAGAGAATAGCCAATTCTCATTATCACTTGCATATGCAAAGTACTAGGACCCAACTTCAACAAAACCTTAGACGGTTTTCTACTCTTTTGGCTCTGTAAAAGCCAAGGCGGGTGTACCCGAGGATGGTTCAAAGATGGAACAATTGTATGAGAATTATTCTTAGTTTCATTCTGATTCTCATCTCTAAATCCTCAAACATATATGTAAATCTTACCGAATTGATAAACACATCCCTTGAACAGATATGGCCAAGAAATCTTCTATAGCTCTGCAGATGTTTCCAACAGTAATGGCTAAATGAAGCTAAAACAATCCATGCAGGCAAGTGCTGGCCAACTTTGAATATCTTATAGGAAATATAAGTAAAAATTGATTTTATGATGTACTTTGAAAAAACCAATCATAATATACTTCTCTTTTGGCTGAAATACTTTCGACCAGTGCCTAATCCATTGGGGATTCAGAGTCAAGTAAATTCTTAGATCTAATTTGTTGCTTTGCAAAAAATTCTTCTCAACAATTCTTACCAAAATTTATCATTCAAAAATCCTTTTTAACACCTAAGCAACCTCATCACATTCATCAGAGCCTTTATTTAATCCATTGAATTAACAGCAATAACAAATGGATGTACAGCCTTACTATATTGCAATCAATTGCATAAGCTTTTACTCATACAACATCAAGGTAGCTAAGTATTTAAAAGGAGACAAAATTCAGAAAGAACAAATATGGGGACAGTTCATAATTTGTATTCATTTCCTTTGAAAATGGTATATCCTTTACAATAGACCCAGAAAGACCTTCAGAGAAGAAGCACAGTTCTTTCTACATTCATCTATATCTCAGAAATTTTGACAGAAAAGTATACTACAAACTTCCTTTTCAAAAATGTTTGGACCAAAAATAGAACTAAGCACAATACTTAGTAAAAAACAGAATTCAGACCATTCATTAGCCTTGGGATCTCACTTAAATAGTGTGAGATGCAACAAGCTTCAGGCTAAAGAAGGTGATAGGTGTCCTTCTTTAGAAAGACAAAAACAAAAATAACAGAAAGGTTAATTACAACAACAATTCTTAGCAGGTCCCTTTCTGTTATGATTCTTGGTTGTTGTGATCTGATCTTATAATCATTCTTCATCTTCAGAGTACATACCCATAAGGTCTGTAAGTGATGTATCATCTTCTGTTACTTGCAAACTCACTTTAACCTGGGGATTTTCTATGTCATCATTGCTGATTACAAAAGTAACTATTACTCTTACATCTTCTTCGTCATCGTCTCCTGACATCTGCTCACTAAACTGATTTTTCCATCTATTAAAAGTATCATCATCTGGCCAATCAAAACTTAGAGTTTCTCTTTGTATCTTTATTAAAGAATTGGCATTTTCCTCTAAATCATCGAATTCTTTTCTCATAGCAGCATAATATAATTGTACTTTTACCAGCTCCTCATTTGTCTTTGCCCAAAACCAATGGCCCACTTTTAATCCCATAGTAATTTTACAAAGTGGATATCAGAGTTTCGTCATATTTGGTCCTGTCAAGTCAATAGGTCTTCCATCTTTAGGCGATGAATTTCTCCATCGGGTTTCCATCCTTCCCCCTTCTTGCACATTGTATAGCCGGGTGGGTTTTCTCATGGTCATGGTTCATTTGGGTAGTCTAGATCCTTACTCGATGGAGATTCTCAAAGGATACTACCTCAGATGCATTTACTTGCAGATCATTTGGACTGAATATGAAGAAAGATGAAGGGGCAAAAATTTCAATTTTTCCTTCTCCTTTTGTGGACTTTCACACCTTGAAGGTAAAATTCTGCAATGAGTTATAAATACGATTTGCAGATTTCAAAATAGAAAGGTGAGTGAAGTTATGGACAAGTTAGTTGATTATCATCATATTCTAGCATGGGAATCATTTATAAATTGCCAAAGTGATCAGAAAAGGCATTGGCGAAAAACTCAGAACTGACTTCTCCTCCTGCGGACTTTCGTAGTCGAAAGGTGAAACTTCGCTTGAAATGTAAATGTAGTCTACAGGATGAAATTCAAAAAGAGGAGTTATGTTTTTCATAAGATCATCTAAATTTTGTGATGTTTCAATGATGAGAATGATTTAAAACCTATTGAGATGAGTAAAAGGAAGATTTACGAAAAACTAAAAAATAACTTCTCCTTTTACAAGCTTTCGCACCAAGAAGTCAATTTTTCAAACAGGCTTAACTAAAGAAAGTAAAGGAAGTCAATGGGCCCCACTTCCTTTGGCGAAGTACTTTTTCTATTTTTCGAAGGCTTAAAGTGAAATAGTTAAAACAGAAAAGACAAAACTCGCAAAAAATTGGAAATTGCCTTCTCCTTTGCGGAGTTTCTACCTTCAGAGGTGATTTTCTGCATTGTCCAGAAAATTAATCTTGCAAGCTTGGTTATGTAACAAATTAATCACAAGAAGCCTAAAGGATACAAGGAAAGTGAATAGTCACATCTGGAAAGGAGTCTAAATGCAGAATCAAGCTGAGCGGATTTCCACCAATAGAGTACCTCTACTCACACTCACAAAGATAATTTCAATCCTTCTACGAGCAAGGAACATACCGATCAAGGGACGTCCTCTGCTTTAATGGGTAAAGACAAGACATCTTTTGATTTTATTCAATTCTGTGAAGAATCAAAGGTTCAAATTTCTACTATTGATTATTTGACATCTCACCCTATTGAGTTAAAAAAGCTAGTAGATAGATGTAAAAATGATGTCCCAAATCTTAATCATAATGTGACGGTTGAGAAAGAAGAGGAGACCTTAACATCTAACCTATTCAATCAGGAAGATTCTACCATCTTAGCAACATTTCTTGGACAAAAACCTGAACCTTTTTATATCTCATTGTATATCAATGGGTGCAAGCTAAGTAATTGCATAATAGATTCAGGTGCCTCAGATAACGTTATGCCTCAGTCTGTAGCCAAAGCCTTAGGAATTAATCTCACTAAAGTACATGGTAGGTGTTACTCCATGGATGCCAAATAGGTTCCCTTACTTGGGAAAATTAAAGATGCTCAAGTAGCCTTAGCTGCACATCTCGAGAAGAAGCTCTTGTTGACTATCCTGGTAGCTAACATCCCAGCTAGTTATGGACTATTATTGGGTAGAAGTTTCTATCAAGATTTAGGGGGTGAAATAAAGCTAGACTGGTCTCAAGCTGTGATACCCATTGGAAACAAGAAAATCAAATTGGAACCTGAAGAAAAGGCTAAATTCATAGTTTTAAAGTCAGACAATCCTAAAGCCCATATTTTGTACCAAGAGCTTGAATTTGGTAATTACATGCTCTTTACTGAAAGAGACCTAGATGAACAAACAAATGAAGAGTAGGTTGCTAAGGTTTCTAATGAAAGTAAAGATGTGTTAGGCATTTGGACACTAGAATTTGATGGAAGCTGTGCTTCTGCAGGATCTGGAGCGGGTGTGGTATTGATATCCCCAGAAGGAGAACTTGAACCTTTGGCTTTCAAATTAGAATTTGGGAATACAAATAAAACTGCAGAATATGAGGCCTTACTTCTGGGAATCATGTCAGCAAAGGACAGAGGAGTAAAGATTTTAAAAGTTTGAGGTGATGCGGAGCTTATTGTAAAATAGGTAAAAAGACAATACTCTGTTAAAAATCACAAACTAAAAAATTATAGAAACAGAGTATGGGACGAAATTGAAGGTTTGGAGGCTTTTTCTATTGAAGCAGTACTAAGAGAAATGAATGCTAAAGCTGATTCATTAGCGGTCTTACCTTCCCTATTACTCCCCCATCCAGACTTCAAAGACAAAAAGTATCAAATTGAAATTGTGTATCGGTCTGCTGTCCCAGATAACATGGAATCATGAGAAGTCTTCAGTGATGATAAAAGTTTTCAGTTGTTCCTTGAGAATGACGAACTCAACTTTGAACATGAAAATACGAAACATCATCAAAATGGTGAAGTTCAGTTGAAAGGTAATATCATTCCCCCATATTTTGTGGCTTTGGAAAAACTATTCAATAGGCATGATGCTTATATAAAACAAAAGAGAATAGAAAAAGGACCTACTACAGGTGAATACGAAGGAGTGAACATTGGAGAAGTTGATGATCCTAAAATGATTAATCTTGGAAAATGTTGTACTCCTGAAGAAAGAGAAGTTGCAAAGCAACTATTCAAAGAATACAAAGATGTCTTTGCATGGAGTTATGAAGACTTGAAGAGTTACAGAGATGGGAAAGTAAAACATCAAATCCCACTTAAGTCAGATGCAGTCCCATTTAGACAGAAACACAGGAATTATAATCCCAAGGTTGTAGATGCCATTTTTTGGGAAATAGATAAAATGTTGAAAGCAAGAATAATATATCCCATCCACCACTCCACTTGGATAGCTAATATAGTGCCCGTCAAAAAGAATGGAGAGATAAGGATATGTGTTGATTTCCACAATTTGAACCAAGTGTCTCTAAAAGATAATTTTGCTCTTCCTAATATGGACTATTTACTGCAAATGGTAGCGGGCTCTGAAATGATGTCCATGCTTGATGGTTTTTTGGGTTACAACTAGGTTGAAGTGGAAGAGAAAGATCAACATAAAACAACGTTTACTACTCCTTGGGGTACATTCGCATATCACAGGATGCCTTTTGGGTTGATCAATGCCAGAGCAACTTTCCAAAGATGTATGAGTAAAACCTTTGCAGATATGAAAGATTGGATCATAGTTATATACTTAGATGATATCATTGTGTTCTCAAAGAAAAGGAAAGATCATATGGAAGATCTAAGGAAAGTGTTACAGAGATGCAGAGAACATGGGATATCTCTTAATCCTAAGAAGTTAGTTTTCTGTGTGACAGAAGGAAAACTCCTTGGTCATATAGTTTCCCCAGAAGGTATTAAGATTGACCCTGAAAGAGTGAAAGCTATTCAGAGATTAAGCCTGCCCTCAAGTAAAACAGGGGTTAAATCTTTCTTTGGTTAGGTGAATTTTCTCAGAAGATTCGTACTTGATTTCACGGAAACCACTAAACACATAGTGGATATGATGAAAGGAAATTCAAACTTCAAATGGAATGAGGTAGGAAAACAAGCGTTCCAAGATATAAAAATTGCTATTGCCAATGCCCCTGTATTGTGTCATCCAAGTTATAAAAGAGACTTTATTATTTATTGCTATGCTTCTGAACATACATTGTCAGCTATCCTTGTACAGGAAAATGAGGAAGGAATACAAGCTCCTATTGCTTTCATGAGCATCCCCCTGAAGAATCATGAAATAAAATATTCCCAAATTGAAAAACATGCTTTTTCAGTGGTTAAAGCCCTTAAAATTTTTTGGTTCTATATCTTGCATTCACATTCAATAGTTTTTGTCCTAGACATAGCAGTTAAGAGTGTATTGACTCAACAGGATATAGGTTGCAATGTCAAAGGAGCATGGATAGCAAAGATACAAGAATATGACATAGAGATTAAGCCTACTAAGCTGGTAAGAGGAAATGCTTTATGTAAGGAAATTGTAGAAAATAAAATTGTTGGTGAGTCAGAGGAACCAAGTGAAAAGCAACTAGTGTTAGATGTAAGTCTCTATGACCCATGGTTTGAAAACATCTCCTATTTCTTAACATATGGTGAATGTCTTGAAGGCCTCAATGCAAAACAAAGAAGAGACCTTAAACTGAAGGTAGCCAAATATGTAATCTGGGATGGGAGACTCTTCCAAAGAGCTATTGATGGCACCTTTCTTAGATGCGTAGATAAACAATAGAAACAAAAGCTATTGAAGACATTTCATGATGAGGCTTGTGGAGGACATTTTTCTTCTTCAGTCACAGCTTTCAAGATATTAAGACAGTGTTACTATTGGCCCAGAATGTTGAAAGATGCATATGCTTGGGTTTCAAAGTGTCAAAAATGTAAAATGTTCTCTAGGTGTCCTCTGCTAGCAGCCCTACCGTTGAGGCCTGTTGTAATCGAAGGACCTTTTCAGCAATGGGGCCTTGATTTTATTGGTCCTATCAATCCAATATCCAGTGCTGGTCACCAATACATAATAACTGCAATTGATTACTTCACTAAGTGGGTGGAGGCCAAAGCTATGAAGAAGACCACTTTTGAAGTTGTATGTGAATTCATAAAGGAGAATATTTTAGTTAAGTTTGGTGTTCCTATCAAATTAGTAATGGATAATGCTTCCTATTTTTCTTCAATTGAAATTACAGATTTTTGTTTTAAGTATGGGATAAATGTTGGTCATTCATCAGATTATTTTCCTTAAGGGAATGGCCAGGCTGAGTCTAGCAACAAAAACTTAGTAAATATTGTTAAGAAGCTAGTTTCAGATAATCAAAAGAACTGGCACAAGAATTTTTTTGAAGCACTTTGGGTGGATAGGGTGACACCCAAGAGAGCAATTGGTGTATCTCCTTTCAAATTGGTGTATGGAACTGAAGCAAGTTTACCTCTACCTCTAGAGCTGGCCAAAAACAAACTCAAAATAGTGATTGAAGATGATATCTATAAAGGTGGCCTGGAAAAGAGAATGTTGTATTTAAGTAAACTTGAAGAGGAAAGAGAAGAAATTTTTGATCATATTACACAGCACCAGAGGCAAGTGAAAGAACTATTTGATAAAAGAACAAGACCACAAAAAATTTATGGTGGGAGACAACGTATTGCTCTAGGAAAAGAGAAATGCTCCTAAAGGAATGCATAAAAAGTTCGACACTCTATGGAAAGGTCCTTTCAAAATTCATCAAGCATTTGAGAACAATTTCTTCAAATTGGCCTATGAAGATGGTGAAGTATTACCCCTGACCTACAATGGTCAGGATTTGAAGCTCTATCAAATTTTGAATTGAAAACAGGTAACCCCTATATTGTATTATAGTAGGTTTAGTGTTTTGTGTGTGCTTTAGTTAACCTTTCCCTTTTCTGCTTTTCCTTTCCTTTGTTCTTTGTTTTGCTTTAAGTTTTGTTGTGTTGCTGCCTTTTATTTCCTTTTGCAAAACCAGAGATTTTGAGTCCCTCGCTTGGGTATTCTCTACCCAAGTCCCCATTCAGAGCCAGCTATTGCCCCACTTTTAATCCCATAGTAATTTTGCAAAGTGGATATCAGAGTTCCATCATATTTGGTCCTATCAAGTCAATAGGTCTTCCATCTTTAGGTGATGAATTTCTCCATCGGGTTTCCATCCTTCCCCCTTCTCGTACATTGTATAGCCGAGTGGGTTTTCTCATTGTCATGGTTCATTTGGGTAGTCTAGATCCTTAGTCGATGGAGATTATCAAAGGATACTACCTCAGATGAATTTACTTGCAGATCATTCAGACTGAATATGAAGAAAGATGAAGGGGCAAAAATTTTAGTTTTGCCTTCTCCTTTTGTGGACTTTCACACCTTGAAGGTAAAATTCCGCAATGAGTTATAAATACGATTTGCAGATTGCAAAATAGAAAGGTGGGTGAAATTATGGACAAGTTAGTTGATTATCATCATATTCTAGCATGGGAATCATTCATAAATTGCCAAAGTGATCAGAAAAGGCATTGGCAAAAAACTCAGAACTGACTTCTCCTCCTGCGAACTTTCATAGTCGGAAGGTGAAACTCCGCCATAAATGTAAATGTAGTCTACAGGATGAAATTTAGAAAGAAGAGTTATGTTTTGCATAATATCATCTAAATTTTGGGATGTTTCAATGACAAGAATGATTTAAAACCTATTGAGATGAGTAAAAGGACGATTTACGAAAAATTGAAAAATAGCTTCTCCTTTTACAAGCTTTCGCACCAAGAAGTCAATTTTCCGAAAAGGCATAACTAAAGAAAGTAAAGGAAGTCAGTGGGCCCCACTTTCATTGGCAAAGTACTTTTTCTATTTTTCGAAGGCTTAAAGTGAAATAGTTAAAACAGAAAAGACAAAACGGAGGCTTCGCAGAAAATTGGAAATTGCCTTCTCCTTTGCGGAGTTTCTACCTTCAGAGGTGATTTGTTGCATTGTCCAGAAAATTAATCTTGCAAGCTTGGTTATGTAACAAATTAATCACAAGAAGCCTAAAGGATACAAGGAAAGTGAATAGTCACATTTGGAAAGGAGTCTAAATGTAGAATCGAGCTGAGCGGATTTCCACCAATAGAGTACTCCGTTTTGGTTTTTCCGAAACAGGGTTAAAACGGGAAAGTAAATCAGTAATAAAGAAAGTTACCGTTAAGCCAACAGAAAAGTGAAAAGACATGGAGGAATCCATTATAATTATCAATCTAACAGATTGATCATTTATTTCACTTGTGTGGCGCGAATCTTGAATATCTAACGGGTATATTGAGGTTTCTATATAAAGAACAGTATAACCGATTTTCAAATTCCATTTTCTTGCTTTGAATCGTTATGCTGTTAAATTGAACATTGCTAATACAATACTTGCAAAGCTATTTCTTGTAATCATTTACATTTTCAAGTTTCATAGTCTACATCTGTTTGATTAAATGGCTTGATTCTCTAGATTTGATGGTTTGGGTGGAGTCCGATCAACATGGAAGAACATCATAGATACTTCACTCCGCTTCTATGATATTTTAGATTTTCAGAGAAGGATAAGGACTGAACCAATTCATCCTATTACTAAGAAGCTCCGTAGGAGTGGACTAGTGGGGGCAGCTGGATTTCTTTTGGTAGTTCAAGCTCAGGAGTTGATTGTAGAATTTATTAATCATTACAATCCAGAAACTAAGCAGATTCTGTTGCTTGATCAGAGTGTATTGATTTCAGTTGATAGGCAAGCAGTGGTGAACTGTCTGGGAATCCCAGAACATGAGGTGTTCTCCACATTAATAGTTGGTGGAGCTATGCTAGAGTTCTCTCTGAAAAAGATGGTATGGAGGAAAGAAATCATGAATCTTGGTTCCAGAAACCAAGGGGAGCTAAGAGTAAGGTCCCTAAAACCCTGTTTGGCACTGATCTCAAGCTAGAGATTGTGGATATTCTGGTTCTTTTGCATCGACTCAAAGGTGAGGTAGATGCCTTTAATTTTGTAGAGAAATACTTTTTCTTGGTGCAAATTATTTGCTTGGATTCGCAATATATTGACTGGGCATTTGAGGTCAGCAAGCAATTATCTAGGGCTCTCAGTGCAGCCAAGTTTTATAATTTATTTTATATGTCTTCCTTCCTGATATATATGCTAGCTTCCTTACAGTTATGGCCAGGCCTTCCTAGAATTGAGGATGTGCCAGAAAATGTTAAAAGTTATGAATTTTATCTGTGCTTGCAGCTACAAAATAGTTATGCAGATTTTATTAGAGTCAATGATGCGTTCACTATGAGAATTTGCAGGGAACTCCAAGGGTGTCCGGAGCACAGATTCAGCCCAGAAGCAATGGCAATAATCAGTCAGTTTGGTTGCTTCTTTATACAATTCTCATCCTTCTCCTATTTGCGTCTTGCAGCATTCGATGGGTTTCCCTTTAAGATGCCCAGATACTCGGATGACATGATCGTGTTGATGGAGATCGTGAGATAGGCTCTCCAGGTGAACACGTTGAGTGCTGGACTGCGAAAGAAGGGATATGAATTCCCTATAAAGGTTGGAGCTTACAACTGTGAATCCAGGTCAGATGCTAAGAACATGGTGAAATCATTTGAAGGAAGGTTCAAATTACAAGAGTATGAAGTTTTGAGACCCATGTTTGATCCGAATGGGTATGCTTGAGATGTGCTTCAGATTGGAAGCACAATCAAACATATCACCACCATAGAGGACTACTGGGCAGATTGTAAAGATGAGCTAGAGAGTAGAGATCGTGCCTTTGCTAGATTCACAATGGATCAAGTAAAGACTTATGGTATCAATTTGGATGTATAAGGGCTAGAGGATGATGGATAGAATATGTATAGCAATACATATTTAACAAAGTTGAGAAATACCCCAGTCAGTTCAAAGCCCTACACTAATATAGATGAAGATATTGATGTTATGGTGGCTAGGATCATCAAAAGAATAGGAAAATGGGTAGAGTGGACAGCCAAGAAGGGCCGAAGTAAGGGCAAAGCTTCTCAACAGTCTCCAGCTACTACTACTCCCACTTCTTCTCATAGTGCCATGCCCAATATATCAATATTAGCCACTCAAGGACCAGCTATGCCTGCAGGAGGAGGAGATCAACCACCTGAGAAGAACATTCCCATATCTTTGACATGTCAAGGTGGCTCTCTGCCAGTTATTGGGACCCAGTCTACTGCTGAAGAAAAAGAGACCAATAAGGAAAAAGATAGTGGTGCTCCTCCAATCTTCATTCCTCACATTTCCCCATCTCCATCTCCATAGAATACACCTGTCCCTTCTCCTCATACTACACCACCTCCATCTCCTCATCATAGCCCTATTCTATTTGAGAAGGCTCCCATTTTGCAGCCACCTGGTTCTCCAATTTAGGTAGTAGAGATTGGAGATGGAGACTCTAGTAGCAGTGAATCCACTGAATTG
This sequence comes from Cupressus sempervirens, assembly GCA_028749045.1. Classification (NCBI taxonomy): domain Eukaryota; kingdom Viridiplantae; phylum Streptophyta; class Pinopsida; order Cupressales; family Cupressaceae; genus Cupressus; species Cupressus sempervirens. Next base: position 315,092,780 of record CM053785.1, read on the forward strand.
GACAAGGCTGAAGGAGGAACACAAGAGGAGGAAAAAGCTCGAAGCTTCTAGAGATTCAAAGAATCCTTTCTTCGTAGAAACGATGGTGAAGACTCCAGTGAAGAAGAAGATATTCATCATTGAATCATTAGGAACAACTTCTAAGGTAAATGGAACAGAGTCCTGGCTTGAAGACACACTGGAAAGAAAAAGGAAAGGAAAGGATGAAAATGTTCCTGTAAAGGACATTGTGTCTCAAGTAGTTCATTCTAGTTCTGCCATGGTGAAGGCTAAGAAGCAGAAAACTTTGTCAATTTTGGCACAAGATCCAGAAACCGGACATCTGACCATGGAGATTTCCAAACCCAGTAAGGTAGGGCAAATTGAAGACCTGACTCCTAGAGATTTTACTTTGCATTCTATTGATCTTGGAGAAGCTAGGCACGATACAAAGGTGGGCCTATGGAGATTGGGTAATGAGATCATAGAAAATCAATTGGAGGATCTCAAGTTGTCAAAGATCAGAATGAAGTCTGAGATAGAAGAGCTTAAGAGGTTCATTAGGTAGTTAGTTGTCCCATTGGCAACTATTACTGGTGTACCTGCTGCTGAAAATCCCATGGTAGAGGAAGTACAAGCCTTCATCTCCCAGCTGCAAAAGGATCGACATTTCGGTCAGATCAGGAAGGAATGGATTGACAAGCTCAATTCGGATGGAGCTATGTTGATTGATCAAATTGGAAATGTTATCATTCAACTAGAGACTGAGAAAGATAACCTCACATCTAATCAACATACTCTGGCCACAGAGAGAGGAAGATGTGAAGAGTGTGTTTCCCTTCTGAAGATGATCATTCAGATGAAGGCAAAAGAAGTAGTTGAAGCGAAGATTTTGAAGAAAGGTAATGAACCCCTATTTGAATGGCTTCAAGGCATGCAATTAAAATAGGAGATGATTCAGGAAGCAAAAAAGGGGCTTAAGGAAATGGAAGATAAGGTAAAGAAGACTCAGGACAGAGCTTTCGAGTTGATGAAAGGACTGCATTCTGAACCACAAACTAGTGGTCAAGGAAAGGCTCTAATTGGAATAGAAGTGATGAAGAACAACTTCTCTCTATATTTGAGTAACCTGTCAAGCATCAGTCCTAATAGTCAAAACAGAATGATAGATTTACAAACATTGAGCGGATGCATACATGTGGCAGCTGAAGAATTAACAAGTCAGATGAATTCTGTAAAGGAATTAGCTCGAGAGCATTCAAAATGGCTCTTAAGATTCACAAATGTACACGTGTCTAGCAATGATGAGATAATTCCTATTATAGTTGCTGCCAGGGCATATAGAGCAAAAATGGAAAAGGGGAAGAAGTCAAAATAATGTCTCCTTTTCATTTCCTTTTGTTTTATTCTATAAATTTTGTAAATGACAAATTGACATCTTGCCATTTGTTCTCTAAGAAGATGAACCGATTGGTATTCCTATTGTAACAATCATCTCTCATCTCTATATGTATGAGGTTAAAGATTAATGGAAAGGTCGGCAAATTTTTGGTGTGAATCTTGTTGCAGAGACAATTGAGTTTTGTACCATTTCTTTACTGTCCGCTTTCTTCTTCTGTATGTTATATTTCCTTAAATGTTAAGTTGAAGTAATTAAGTGAACAGAGTTTCATTTTGTTATTTCATTTTAATTAAATTGGTAAATCAATTAGAGAGTTGAAACTAGTTGTGGGAAATATTTCCGTTAAGTGTTTCATTTATATGCATTCCATCCTGGTTCTTCTTAAGCATTGTGATATTTTATTGTGCGTTAGAAGTCATAAGATTGTGAGGGTTTGAACACAACAAGTATCTGTTAGTTGTTCTATCTGCATAGTTAAGCTTGCATTGCATTTCATACTTGCATCTTTCATAATTGCTTTGTTGAGAAATTCATGAGTGTGAAGATCACAGCATAGCATTTTGCATCTAAATCCTGCCTGAGATTTCACTTGCCTAGGTGGAACTCGATTTTCCTCTATTGTTCTCTAGTTAAGAACTTATTTCTAGTAGGGATTAGATTTGAAACATAATTCACTGAAGATTTTCCATATAGGGAGCTATACCTTAATTCAAAGGGAAGCTAGATATTCTTAGAAATAATTTCCCAACTGTTGCATACAATTGTTCTTTATAACAAATTGGGAAAATTAAGAGAAGAATTAAAAGAAGAACAATCTGTTTACCAAAAAACACACTTAACCATTTTCATCATACATGTCAAGTACATAATAGATGCCGAGCCAAAATTTCAATAGGTGCCGAGTCATAGTTAGTGCCAAGCATATTACAGTGTAGTATGTGCTGAGCAATATAAGAATTATTCATGTGCTAAGTAACAAAATCATACAGATGCCAAACAAGTTAGAACAACATATGCCAAGCAATACAAGATATAACAGGAGCCGAGTAAACTAGGAAACATAGTTGATGCCGAGCAATCCAAAAATAGTATGTGCCAAGTATCAGCAATACTTCATGGGCTAAGAAACACAGGATCAACATAAGAGTTTGTATTTGCACAAAGTAAGATGTGAACCAGTTTTGGAGCCAAATTAGACAAGTTTTGAAGGAGAAAAAGAATAAGGATGAATCATTTACATTCCCTATGCAATCTACAAGCAACCAATTAGAAAAATGGTGAAGGCATGCAACCAATAAGAAAAATGCAAAGTATGAGCTGGAATTTGAGATTCAATATGGATTATAGATATATACCTAACCCTAAGTCTTCACATTCTTTATAAGGAGAATGAATGCACCATTGTATGTGTGGAAGAAAACAACATAAGGGGAGATTATAGTGAAATTTTAGTATGAAGAGAAAAGACTTAGTGGAAAGGATAGCATTTATATATCTAGTTGATCAGAAAAGAACAAGGGACATATTCAGAGATCAGATCAAAGCAAGGATTAGAAGAGGAAGAGTAGATCAAGTTCCTAAACCAAGCGATTCGAGATTGCATTCAATCAGGTTTAAAGTTCTGATACTCTCTTACAATTGTATTAGAGGTTGAAACACTATGGTGATAGGTTAGTTTAATAGGTAGGTAGGAGAGCCTTTGGAGAAGGTCAAGAAAATCCTATGTATTAGGTGGGTTTAATAGCCTTTATGTAAATCCTTTAATAGGGTGAAACTTCATGTAAAGTGTTTGTAAATCCTTTCAATAGGTCACTATTGACACAGTGTAAATCCTTTAACAGGGTAGGCCTTTAACAGGGCAAACCATCAGAAGTGGTTGAACTCACTACTCTAGTAATTTTTGTGGGTCTCATCCCCACCCTAGTTTTACCTTCTTATTCCTAGAGGGTTTCTAGGTCACCAAAATATCTTGTGTTATGTGTTGATGCATGCTTTCATTTTTGTGATTGTTTACATGTTTAACTTGCCTGCATGTTAATTTCAGTTATATATTATAAAGGGTTGAAAAGGATAAAAATTGGTTACTTCTAAGTCATCCCCCCACCCCCTCTCTCAGAAGTACTCTTCCCATTTGAACATTCCAATAGAAACCTCTCTTATTATTTATTTAATTGTTATCCAAGAGTATTTCCACTTATACACCGTGTGCAAGCTAGTGTCAAAATTATGTACAGCTGCAAATCTCACTTTAATGTTGATCCTGACGTATACCCTTGCTCTATGGTTTTATCAATGAATGTGATATTCTATCATCCTTGATATACTTTGATAGGCTTCTTCCTTTATTCCATGTCACTGAGTGTTGTTTTAGGGATCAATGTGGATTCTGATGGTGTGGTCACCTCTTTTATCAATGTTGTTTACTCATAGTTTATTCTTCTTTTAATATGCTTTGGTGAATGTGACTGGGTGACGTTCGTGACAATGCTCGTTCCAAGTATTTGAATGGTGAGAAAGATAATCAAAGATGCTTTAATATTATATGAGCAACCAAACAAATGGAGTTTCCTTTTATAATCAAATGGTTCTTTTCATGTATCTTCTTCCCTATTCGGTGAATCTGATTTGGTATTGTGTCATTGGTTGTAATCCTGTGTCCTCTTATTTGTCCTTCATTCTCCAATGTCATTCAGTGTATGTCCTGCCTTCCCATGCTTTTGTGTATGTTATTCCCTACCTTTTATTGTGAGTGGAATATTCCAATGCCATGCCATTTACTTGGTCCTTTTTCAACTCTAAATACTACTGACTTAGAGGTGAGAAGATGTGTCCTTTGAGTGAGTAGACATGTCCTTGGTGTTACAGTTAATGTTATTGATTTGTTTTATTAATATATTATCTAGTTATATATGTTGATTATATAAATGTTGGTTAGGTTTATTTATTGGATTTATGTATTAATTGTATTTTATTAGTATGTTGATTAAGTATAATTTGTTTGTTTTATTGGATTATATTTAAATGTTTATAATATATATAAACATTAATATATATTACTAATAGTGCTTATAATAATAATTATAATGATAATATAAATTTATATTATTATTAAATAATTAAGTAAGATAAATAAATTATAAATATTTATCTTTTGTGAATAATCGATGATAGCGTATATTTTAATTATATAATTTTATTCAATTTTGATGGTAGGATTCACTTTTAGGAGGGGTCATGACAAAAGCAAAGGTTGATGATATCAAAAGTAAAATGAGGTAGTAATGGATAAGGAAATCTCATGAGACTATAAATCAAAGTCTTGAAAATGTTGACACCGAAGTCAATGAGCTGGGTGAATCAACAACTTCAAACTAGTTATCTATGGAGATTACTAGAACTATGATTCAAAAAGAGACATCTCACATCAATTCCAGTTAGTAAAAAAGAAGATCTAAATCAATATTTTAGATGCATTGGGATCACTGAGTTGGATAATAGTTGCAGTGATTTCTTAAACCTTGCTGAGATAGGTCAGGTTGCAAGACCTTATCGAGCAAGGTCGGGTTGCATGACCTAATCGAGTTGGGATACAAATGGTGAGTTGGAGACTCTACTGAGTTGAGTTGAAGACTTCTTTTGATTTGAAGACCTTATTGAGTTTGAAGGAATCCACTGAGTTATACAAGCTATCATTGAGTTACTTGAAGTATGATGCATTAATGGTGACTTGAAGACAAAATTTAGTTAAAAGAAAGAAATTGAAGGTTCTTGTTTCATCACAAATTTTAGAGCAAAGAGTGAAGATCATCTTTGAGCCCTAAGAAATTCAGTGCAGATTTGTCAAAGTTTAACCTTGTATCACCAAGCACAATGACATCTTCTTCTAGTAGCAAAGTGAAGAAAGGTTCAAAAATGCTGGTCTGAGGTGTTGAAAGAGAATCCCCAACATTCAAATTATGTCCAACAACAATGAAAGAATTTGACCCAATTGGAGTACAATCTTAAATCCCTCCTAAGGCACTCCTAATTAATGAAATCTAATAATTTTATCACTATTCAATTTAGGAATTAGGAATGCTAGAGTTAAACAAGGCATACAAATCATTGTGTTGATTGAAGTTTGAAACTCAAGCACACACATTTGGAAGCAAAGAGTTTGACCCATATCATGCACACACCGAGGGACTTTCAAGGAAAGTGGATTGGGCTTATTTTCAACCAAGTCCACGACATGCAACTATGGCTTGATTGACCTATTTAGATCACAAAGAAAATGATACATAGGATAACAGGGTTGCCTATGACTAGCAAGACAAAGACTACCAAAACCCTAGGTCAGGTTAAACTTGGAAAGAAGACTTTTGCTAAGTGGGATAGTAGAGGTATGAAGTTGAATGGAGTCATAGACATGGAAATCAAATTCAAGATACATGTAATTTCACATAATATTTATAGTTTGAGTAGACTAAACAACGTTCCATGTGAAGTTGTGGACTTGGCATACAAAGTGTTCAAGAACAATCTGTCATTCGACCTTGCCAAATTGTAGCTAAGTTAGCTGAGCAAAAACATGGAAAGAATTTGGGCATCAAAGACCAATCCATGTAAGTTTGGATCACTCCTAACTTGTCTATTCTTCTATGTACAAAAATTCTTTCCTTTTAAGGGTACTGTGGTATGGAAGAAGGATATACTTGTAGTATATTAGATAAATGAGTTTATAGTTGAAATAGGAGATAATTTTGAGGGCATCATGGATGCATATTTTGAGACATACAAGGAGAGAATGTAGAGAAGATTCAGAATACCCAAACATTTAGTAGATGACTATGAACAATATGTATGTTTCCTTGTGGACTATGACAAGGTGCATATACAAGCAGTAAGACCATGAGTAGCATGGGTGAAACCTCTTAGATATGAGGTGAACATTAATGATACAAAAGACATAATTGAGGCTCTTTTCAATGAGGCAGTGGACCCTAAGGCACCATACTTTGGTACCTATGAAGAGACTAAGGCCAAGATTTCCTTAGAAATCAAGCTTCCTCAAGCCCTAAAGAGAGGAAGAAAGAAAGTGGTGAAAATTTTGAAAGACAACAAGAAGTCTAGCTCCCCTCTTTTGCTAACACAAGGAAAGGAAGATGATATAGAAGATGAAGAAGGAGAAGATGAACCTACAAAAGAATAAGAACCAAAAGAAGAAGATTCTCCCAAGAAGAAGGGAAAGGTTACAATCATAAGGCCTATAAGGTCCTCTCTTGCAACATTCACCAGAAGACCTACAAAATCTAGTTCTTCCAAAAAATTTGAAATGCTTATGAACCTGCAAAATAATAAGAACCAAAAGAAGAAGATTCTCCCAAGAAGAAGGGAAAGGTTACAATCACAAGGCCTACAAGGTCCTCTCTTACAATATTCACAAGAAGACCTACAAAATCTAGTTCTTCCACAAAATTTGAAATACTTAACATTAGGAACATATCCACACCACAACTCATAAGGTGTAGTATTTGTACCTTGCTTAACTTGCACTCTATTCAAGGTATAAAAAATTTTACTTACAACTCCTCTCTATAATTTTTGTGACACATTTTTCTCCATCACCAATGTTCTAGCACAACCCATGATTAATCTATTTCTTCTTTCACCTATTCCATTTTGAGGAAGGGTCCTAGGTGTAGAAATATGCCTTTTGATTCCTCCATCATTATAGTATATGTTGAATTCATTGGAAATTTTATTAACCACCTCTATCGAATCTCAAGCATATCAAATTCTTCCCTGTTTCTTTTTCAACCCTAGCCAAATACCACCTAAATAACTGAAAAGCATCAAATTTTTCTTTAAGAAACATCACAGTCATTATTCTATAGTAGTCATCAAAAAATAGAATGAAATATTTGTCTCCACAATAGCTTTGAACACCAATAGGTCCACAAAAGTTAGTATGAACCGATTCCAAAATATCATTTGATAAGTATGTCTTTCTCTTGAAACTAAACTTTGTCATTTTTCCCAATTGATATTGTTTACACATAGCATTATTAGGTTACTTTAGTTTTGGCAAACCTCTTATTCTTTTTATTTTACTTATGCTAACCAAATTATAAAATTTTACATGACATAACCTTTTGTGCCATAACCAAATATCTTCATGTTGTGTATACAAACATATCTCATCAAATAAATCTAGATAAAACAAGTTACCTCTTGTTTGATCACCACATCTGGTTAGTTTACCATCAAAATCAAATATTTTGGCCTTTCTATGATGGAATTCAACTTTGTACCTTGATTTGTTTAACTGTGAAACACTCTAAAAATTATAGTCAAGTCCATCAACCTAACAAATATTGTCACATTTGATCCCATCAATTAGTTGTATTGACCCTTTACCTTTTACAAGACATGAAACATCAATCCCAAATTTAACACAACTACCCTTGTATGGTCCAAAGTTATTAAATTTTCTTATGTCACTAGTCATGTGATTTGAACAACCACTATCTATTATCCATCTATCACTTTTGTTCACATATGAGATTAATGTAGTTTTCTTATCTTCATTAGAATCTTCTTTCATGGCAACATAAACTACTTCTTCATCATTACTTTTAGATTTGGTATCAATCTCTTCTTCAACAATATAACAAGATTTATTACCATTATCTTTGTAGTCCTTGTTCTTCTTTTTGTCTCAATCATCTCTTCTTCCTTTGTACTTTCTTTCCTTCCTCTCATCATTTTCTTCTCTATCAAGGCACCTTGCAACTATATGACCAACTTTGTTGCATGAAAAATAAATTATAGGAAGTTTACCTTTTTATTTTCCTTTGCCTCTTCCAAGTTTCCTAGTCATCAGGACATCAAGTTCATCAAGTTCATCATCAGAAGTATCTCTATCACTTTTTACATGTTTACTTTTTGTTAGAAATTGTGAAAAAAAATATAAATCTAGAATCTACTAAAAGGGTTAGATTAAAGAATAGGAAATGAAATTGACATAATAACAATAGGAGACTAGTTTTTTATGTAAATGCTCAAAGGAATAATAGCATCAATATTTCCTAATATTTTGTATGATATATTTGATATATATCTTAGATATGAAATACAAAGAGCTAGCTTGTTTATATAGGCATGAGCTAGAGGGAAACTTGGACAAGATTGAGACAAGTGTCTCAACTTGGAGGAAGTAGAATCGTCATGGACTCAACCACCTACCATCCACCTACAATATAGAAGGGTGGTGTCCAAATTAGAATTAACCACATGTGACATTTTAGGAGTAGTTGAAGTCAAAGGGATGACTCAACAATATCCTCCTAATAATAATAGTCTAGAATATATAATTCCTCCTAATTTATGAGTTAAGTAAACTTAATAGAAGAGTGAAATGAGAAAGAACTATTTACTCTAACACCCCCCTTAAGTGCAACTTAGGGAGTACTATAATGCAATATATAGCTAATGGGTCCTAGAAATAAAGTCATGTTAAGTATCCATGTAAAACTAAAAATATGCAATCTCTTACGCTCCCCCAAAAAGAGAGAAATAAAAAATAAGATGCATTGATGGAAGATATAGATCCCCCCCCATTATGACATACATCATACATATAATATTGAGAATTATGAGAAGAAGAGAGATATAAGAACCCTTCTTCAATGTAGAATATTGACCAGTGGTAGATACTCTAGGTTCAATATAGAAACTATTCCATGATTGAATAACAAAATTCCCCCCATTAGGAAGAAAGAAAACCAAAGGTGCATCAATGAAGCCTCCCCAATATGAAGGAAGAAACCTCAAAAAGTATGGAATCATTGGAATAAAATCAAGTGTCTCCATGTCAATGGTGAAAGAAGATGTCATGAACCAATTAGAATTAAGCCCAATAGAAGAAGGTGACAAGCAAGGAGCCAATGGTGACTTATCCATGTGAGGATGTGTACTTGGGCACTCCACCAAAAAAGAAAAATTAGGATGAACTGAGGATGAATTTAGAACATGTTGTAAAGAATCAAGAGTTTTCTTTGAAGATAAAGTGATCTCCTACAATTGTTGTACCAATTCTTGTGAACGCATGGCTATATGAATGCAAGTATCATTAGAAGAACTAGAAGATACAATATTAGTAGAAGGAGAATGAATGGATGACTCAAAAACTTGATCACATGTGAGGATACCCAAGTTCAAGTAGATGAAGTTCTCCTCAATATGTGAATTAACACTAGAAGTGTGACCAGAATACACTGAATAATCACTGTCACCATCAGAAGGAAAATCTACAAAATAATATATTCAAGATCCATGATCAACAACTCCTATAGAAATGATCTCTTTTCTCTCCAAGTCTCTGATAAAAACTTATTTAGGAGTGAATTCCATAGTCCTTCTTATTATCCCATTAGTGAGTTGATAGATGGAAAGGAGATTATGGGTTAAGTGAGATACACATAATACATCCTTGAAGGTTGCCTCCCCTTTATCAATTGTTCCTTTCCCAATCACATTCATGTAGGTATAATTTCCCATCAAAATAGGTGGTGCATTACAAGGCTCAAATGTAGAATATAAAGACTGTGAAGATGCCATATGATGAGAAGCTCCTGAATCAAGAAGCCATATCCCTGAATCATGACTTGAAGTAGAAATTAAGGCTTGACCATTTCCCTTGTTATCTTTTCCTTTAATAACATTGGAATGAGAAGAAGAGTCATTATTGAAAGTAGATTTATTTGAATTTTCTTAAGAATATTCTTTAGTTAATCGATGTCTTTCTTAAAACAAGGATGTTCTTCATGCCCATTCTTCTTGAAATATGCACAAGTATACTTTTCCGTTTTAAATGATCCCTTATTTGAGGAAGAAGATTTAATTTTTATCTATGACTTGTTCTATTTATTATTTTGTTTATGTTTTGGAATCCATGCTTCCTTTTGTACCTTAGGATCACTAGAAATTAATGTTTGTGACTTGGATGTCTTGATGATACTGATTTGAATTAGCTTTACTTCCTCTTGGATTAGAAGATTTGAAAAAGAATCAAAAGTAGGATCAACATATGCAGCTCCCATAGAAACTTGATTGGTATGAAAGGTAGAAACAAATACATAATCTTCAGGACCAAGCTTGGATAACACATTGAGAATCAATTATATATCTTCCTTAATTATCTTGTAGTCCTTTATTAATGTTCTGAATTGTTTAATCTTGGAGATGTAGTCTTGTATGTTGTTGAAACTTTTTGGATCAAGATTCACCAGATCATTATTGATTTGATAACCCTTAATCTTGTTAGTTTTACCAAACAAAGTTTCAAAAGAATCCCTAGCCTCTTTAGGTTTCTTGAAAGATTCCAAATAATATTATAAATAAAAAGAGACTAACAAAAAAATGTAGCCAAGAGCTTTCTCACGATTAATCTCCCATGCTTGAAGAGCATTAGCATCAGTAGGTGTGGTAATAATTTCATTTACATATCCTGTGTAACCTTTTTCCCTTAGATAATTCCACATTGTTTTTTGGAATATGATTCATAATTATATGGAGTTAGGAGTTCAATTTGTGATTTTCCCATTTGTACTACAAGGAAGAACCAATGAAACCAACACAATAGAAGATCATCGTCCCAAATTTACTAGATCAGAAATGCCCCCCCTCCGCCCTAAGATGCAATGATTTGGCACTTTATAATTTAATGCATGTACGATTGCCACTTGCCAAAATGGACCTAAGTGGACTTCTAATTTTGATAACTATACCATCAATATGAAGCAATAAGTGACTCATACAATTAGGACACTAGATCACTCAAGGATCTTAAAGAGTACAAGAGCTAAATTAGGCCAATTTTGACAAAATTCTTAAAGTACTATGTCTACCCATAATATCTCAAAATAGATACCAAAAATGAGAAGTAGAAAAAATCATGCACTTAAAAAAAAAACACCTGAAAAAGTGTTTGTATGAGCTCAAACGATGCCTTAGAAGTTGCAAAATTCAAGATTGTATAAGGATTGTCATCAAGAAATGTAAGAAGGACCCATAATAGGTGGGCTCCACAAGAAGATGAACATTGTTAAAGATGGGCCCCACTTGATATGAGCTAGTTGGAAGTGGGCCCTGCTTGATGTGGGCCTCACTAGATGTAGACCTTGCTTAGTGTGGGCCTCACTTGGTGTGGGTCCTGCTAGAAGTTGGACCCATTAGAGGTGGACCCCACTTGGTGTAGGCCCTACTTGATGTAAGAAATTGTAGGTAGGTGGGCTCCACTTGGTGTGTGCTCCAATCAGTGTGGGTCTTGCTAGAAGTTGGATTCATTGGAGGTGGACCCCACTTGGTGTGGGCCTTGCTTGATGTAGGACACTATAGGTAGGTACTCCCGACAAGGTGGGCTCCATTGATAGAAAGAAACTGCTCTTTACATGTTGTCCTCAAGATCTAAATCCTTTAAAGTACTGCAATCACTAGATCAAGGAAAACAATATATAGATGTCTTCATAAATCCTTTTTGATTCTCTAGTTCATATAGAAATGCAAGAGAGGAGCATACAAAATTTTCCAAGAGCACTCAAAATAATATAATCTTTCAATAATTTCTTTGATACCATGTTAGAAATTGTGAAAACAAATATAAATCTAGAATCTATTGAAAGGGTTAGATTAAAAAACAAGAATTGAAATTGACATAATAACAATATGAGATCAATTTCTAATGTAAATGATTAAAGGTATAATAGAATCAATATTTACTAATATTTTGTATGATATATTTGATATATATATTTGAAATATGAAATACAATGAGCTAGCTTAATTATATAGGCATGAGCTGGAAGGAAACTTGGACAAGATCAAGACAAGTGTCTCAACTTGGAGGAAGTAGAGCCCTCATGGACTCAGCCACCTACCATCCACCTACAATGTAGAAGGGTGGTCTTCAAATTGGAATTAACCACATGAGACATTTTAGGATTAGTTGAAGTCAAAGGAATGACTCAATAATATCCTTCTAATAATAATCTAGAATAAATAATTCCTCCTAATTTATGAGTTCACCTAAGCAAACTTAATAGAAGAGTGAAATGAGAAAGAACCATCTACTCTAACACTTTTTCCCTTCTTGCTAAGAGCTAGTTGTGATTTAAAAGTAGATTCAATAGTAGTAGGAGTATAAATGTCAAAGTTAGACATTTCAAAAGTAGTAAGCCTATAAATCACACCTCACAGAGTTAGGGTATTACTTAGTGTACATCTTAGTTCTTATATTATAGATTCCTTGATAGCATAAATAGGAAATAGAGTTCTCACTACCTTTCTTATTACCATTTCATCCTCAATCTTCCCATTAGCTCATCTAATAGAATTGACAACCTTTTTGATTCTAGCACAAAAGTGAACTATGTTCTCTCCTTTTGATATTCCCATTTCATCAAATTTTCCTCTCAAGCTTTCTGATTTGGCTCTCATAACTTTGTCATCTCCTCCATTTATGTCCTTCAATTTTTCTCACATCTCCTTTTCATTCTTGTCATCTTTTATGTCATCAAACTCAACATAGCTTAGGGCTAAAGCAATCTCCAACATTGCTTGATAATGCTCTTTTTTTTCTTTCAGTTGTTGAGTGGTTTGAGTAATAGTTGTTATCATCACATATGTATTGTCCACAAACTCTAGTGTAGCATCACTAATACCAACTATATGTAGTATCATCAATCTTTTCCATACAGGAAAGTTCTCTTTGTTCAACTTTAGCACAATTTTTTTGTACATCATGATCTGAGAGGGGAGGGGTGAATTAGTTACTACAAAAATAAGTCCCAAATCCCTTAGATGTCGGTAGAAAATAATTTTGTCAAAACCTTATTCTGTTGATGCTCGGTAAACAAAGAAATGCTATAGGTCAGTAAACATTATAATTGCTTGGTAATTATGTAGCATGCAAATATTAAGATTTTATCTATGATTACCATTACTTTAACTTAGTTGTAAACACAAAAAGAAATAATGTTAACACATTAGACACCAAGATTTAATGTGGAAACCCAATTTGGGAAAAACCACCAATTGCAACTGGTTATTGTTTTCACTCTTCTAAAGTGAGCCCTGTTAGGAGCCACCCCCCAATTAAAGGTTACAAAATACACTATTAGGTGTGACCTTGTTAGAGGTCTTTAGACAATTCAATAGAACTGCCACCTTGTTAGAGGACTTACAAATAATTGTTAAGCCAACTCTATTAAGAGATTTAGATCACTACTACAATGGTTAGAGAGTATCAATGACATGACTTGATTTGGATGTAATTAAATTGCTAATTATAGATCTCAATTCTAGCTCGTATACTTGATTCTTCCTAGTCAAATATATCTTTTCAGCTCCACAAGGATATTCTCCTTAGCCTTTTGATTTGCTTCCTCTTTTCATCATCAAATATTCAATACATTCACATATCCATCTTCTTACTTCTAATCCTCAACTTGACCTTTTATTTATATCTTTCATATTTTCAAGTCGACTTAAATACAACTTGCAATAACTAATATTCATCTTCTCAGTTAGCTAGAACCAAAAATAAAATTAATTAAACTCAATATGCCAAAATAAGAAAATACTTAGTTAGCCAAACCTATTTGGTACACACTAACTTAGAAATGATTTTCGTGTGTTAACCAAGTGAACTCAATTAACACTACATACTTGCATAGATCCTTTGGTAAAAAAATGAACTTGGTTAGCACTAGTTCCATCCAACATTTTCTTCATTAACAAAGTGAGCTCAGTTAATACTCATCTTCCATAGACTTTCCTTAGATGCCCAAGTGAAATCAGTATACACTGCCTTCTAAACTAGACAAACTCTAGAATGCTCGGTAGACACAAAAAACTATCTTCACTGCCCAAGTGAGCTCGACATACACTGACTGATAATGATATGACATTTTGTGTAACATCAAAGACAATACACAATTAATCAATTATGTTCAACAATTTCCCTCTTTGGCATTGATGGAAAAACAACATGTCATATTACAATGAAATTTTTGGAGTAAGAATAAACTAAGGAACATATCTTCAGTTTCATTTTGATTCTCATCCATGAGAACTCCCTCTGTCAGTGTGAACTCTGTTAGTGTGAACTCTTTCTACCTTCAGTTTCATCCTCTTTTAGAAAACTTTTTTTTGCATAGAATTTCTGCCAAGTTCATTCTCCCTTTTGATAATTCTTCTCTTCCAATATCCCTCTATAACACCTCTTTACTATAATGACACACTTCTCCATCTTTTCAAAAAAATTTCTATGAGATATGATAGTATAATTCTCCCTCTTTGACAACACATGCCAAAGACAATACTCGATGAAAATCAATGATTCATTTGCAATGTGCCCTTGTTAATACTACACCGACTAATTGATTTTCAAAATGCTCTAGTTGATGCATCACTAAACTTCATTTAGTGAGCTTCAGATAGGAGAATGACCCCTAGCCTACTTCTTAGATACAAAAATACATCCTCAGGTAATGACTTGGTGAATATGTCTGCAATTTGTTCTTTTGTGTTCACATATTCCAATCTGATTTCTTTATCTTACACCAATTCTCTTAAGAAGTGATATTTTATAGCAATGTGCTTTGTTTTGGTATGCATCACTGAATTCTTTGATATATTGATTGCACTGGTGTTATCATAGTATATGACTATTGGATCCTTGATCTCTACCTTCGTACCTGTCATTAGTTGTTTGAGCCAAACAATGTTAGAACAATTAACTACTGCTGCCACATATTCTACCTCTACTGTGGACTGGGAGATACAATTTTGTTTCTTGCTTGTCCAAGATGCTAGTCTTTTACCAAGAAAGAATCCTCCTCAATAATGATTTTTCTATCATCAACACTTCTTGCCCAATAAACATCAATGAATACTTTATGTCCAAATTTCCTCCTATTGTATCATAAGCCATAGTCTTTAGAACCTTTTAGATATCTCATGATTCTTTTAACTACCATCAAATTATTTTCTTTGGGACTTTTTCAAAACTTGCCACCATACCGACTGGTAATGCAATATCAAGCCTTGTCTGCACTACATACTACAACTTTCCAATCATTGATTTGTATGTAGTCTAATCTACTTCTTTGGAATCATCATTTTTAGAAAGCTTATGTCCAATAGACATAGGGGTTCCAACTAGTCTTGAATCTTCCGTTCCAAATTTTTTTTAGTATTTCCTTGATATATTTAGATTGAATAATGTAGATACCACCTTTCTTCTGCTAAATCTATAATCCAACAATTTTTTTTGTTTCTCCAAACATAGAAATCTCAAATTCTTTACTCATTTCTTTTGAAAATGCTTTGCACAAGTCATCATTTCCTATGAATAAGGTATCATCAACAAATATTTCTGCCAACACAATCCTTTTATTTGGTCCTTCTTTGATATACAAACTATTGTTATCATTTGTTTTTTGAAATCTAATATGTATCAAGTAATTATGAAGTCTTTCATACCAAGCTTTGGGACCTTGGTTGAGTCCATATAATGCCTTGTGTAATTTGCAGACCATGTCCCTTTTGCTAGGATCCACAAAACCTTTTGGTTGTTCAATGTAGACTTCCTCATCAAGAATTCTATTTGAGAATACAAACTTTACATCTATTTGATATACTTTAAATCCTCTATGAGCTGCATATGCTAGTAGAGTTCTAACATCTTCTAATCTTGCACAGGAGTAGAATTTTTACCATAATCAATATCTTATTCCTGAGAATAGACTTTATACACCAACCTTACTTTATTTCTAGATACTTTTCCATCTTCATTTAGCTTATTTCTGAACACCCACTTTTTGCTAATCACATTTTTATCCTTGGGTCTAGGAACAAGAGTCTGGGTTTGTTCTTCTCTATTTGTTCTATTTCTTCATTCATTACTTCAATCAAACTTTCATTTTCCAAAGCAACTTTAACACTTCTAGGTTCAAATTTAGCAAGTAAACATGTACCTTTTAATTTAATTCTTGTCATTGTTCCATCGGATTTGTCTCCAATGATCTGATCAGGTGATGATGCCTTCTAACATATCTTGCTAACATAGGTTCTTTAGATTTGAAATGAGTTTCACTGATTTCATCATGAACTTCAGTATTAAGCTCGGGTGCTTCAAACTCAGTTTTTTCTAGCTCAGTACCTTCTAACTTAGGTCCTTTAGACTATGACTCAGGTTGCACAACTCAGTAACTATTGGAGATTCTAGGGACTTGGAAGGTAAGGTTTCTTTTCTTTTAGATATATTTGGTAGGGTATCATGTTCATAGTAAACAAATCTTCTATAATCTTTTGGCTCTTTGTTGCTTTCTTCTATTGGAATACTTTTAGAATAACTGAGAGGAGGGCATGGGGCAGGGAGGGGGGGGGGGGGGGGTGGGGGTGGTGGGTGTGGGGTAAATTAGTTATCCAAGGTATAGATGTATAACTAAAACTTTTCATAACTTAGTGAACCCATAAAACATTATTCATCATGCATGCATCCATAAGATTATGCAATCATGTAAAAATTGTAGGTTTAACATATTCATCAACACATTTGACACAATGATTTACATGGAAATCCAATTTGAGAAAAACTATTAGTAACATGCTACTCTTTTCACTCTTCTGAAGCGATGCTCTGTGAAAGGCCAACCCTGTTAAAGGTTACTATACACATTGTTAAATGTAACCCTATTAAAGGATTTCAATCACCCTATTAGACATGAGCCTTATTAGAGGGCTTTAAACCATTCACTTGGAATGTCACATGGTCAAAGGATTTACAAATTACTGTTAGGTCAACCTTAATCCAAAGGATTTACCCTAGGCTGATACAATTGTTAGAGAGTAATAGTAAGACTTGATCTGATACAACTTACAATTTCATTTGGAGATCACAAATCATTATTTAGTCCTCCATTCTACTTGGCCTTCATACTTTACATTTCTAATAGCTTTTTCACCCTTCAAGCATTCATCTCCTTAAGCCTCCTTGCTTAGCATGCCAATGCAAACTCTTCTCTTAGATCACTTGATGAAGTAGAGTCCTTGACTCCTTGTCTTCTTTAGGTTCTCACACCTAAGTCTCTTTGTTTCATGACCAACCATTCCTATAAATAAGAAATAAAGATATTTTACCACTTATTCTTCATCATCCAATTCAGGGCAGGATAGATTAGGTAGGATACAATGTTTCTATCCCACATTCCATATCTCTTCTAGAAACTTCTAGAATCCTCTTTGAATTTGCCTAAAAATGGTTTACCTTGAGTTTTGTGCCACCACTTCATTCTCCTTATCTTCCACTTGGTTCACATAATCTAAGAAAACAAACTTGTTAGCTTAGATTCATCGAATTTATGATCTTTTAAATAATATAGTAGCTCGATATTATCTAGCTTCTGATGCTCGTCACATACTATGTTGCTCGACATCCGTTGTTAAATTACTCAGCACAAACTAAAGTTTACTAGTGTTTGACATCAATTAAACTTTACTCGACATCCACTTTTCTGCTTGGCATACACTAGAATGAACTTTTACTTGGCTACAACTAAGTTTATGCTTGGCTTGCACTATCTTTGCTTCTCACCTACTATCCACTCGGTTAAGCTTGAGAGACAATCTTTGTGTAACTTGTTCTTCTAAACTTTCTTAGTGTAACCAGCCTTTGTAACCTTAAGTAGATTATCAATATATCATGTCATTACTGTCTTAACTAATTGTTGTACTTCATTACATAATCATAACTCAACCTTTCCTCTAGGTGTTATTGTTACATTTTTTGATCAAATCCTCTTTATCAATAAACTAAGTGATGATACTTAAATCATATAACCAATTGTCATACCAACAAATAGCAAGTTTGACATCAATGACAAAATAATGATTGAAGCATACTTGCATGTTTTCAACAATCTCTCTTCACAATCTCCCTCTTTGATTAACTTCTTCAATCCATTCTCAACAATCTCCCTCTTTGACATTGATGGCAAACCAAACTGATCAACCGAATCAACCAAATGATAAACATCTTGTTCAACCAAATTGACTAGGTTAAAATAGTAAGACAATACCAATACCAAAAAGAAAATTATTCCTTGTATTGAATTTTCTCCCTCTATCAACAATTTCCATCTTTTGAATAGGTTACAAAACTCTTTATAACTCCCTCTAAATTTATATCTTCCCTCTTACTAGGTAGATATTAGGATTTCTCCCTCTTTCTTGTATTCTCTATCTCCCTCATCATACTTGTGTTCTCCTCTGATTAGCAATATAAAAAAATATCTCTCTTGATTAGTGATCATATTGTTGATTAGCAATATTATCTCCCTCTTTGACAACAATGCCAAAGACTTGTTATCTTAACATGTAGATATAAGCTTTTTAGTTTCTTTAGTTTCTCCCTCTATCACCTTGCTTGTGACCAATTTGAAGTTTTTGCTTTTTGATTACTTTAGGTAGCTCCTATAGTAAGATCCTCTACATCAATTTGTAATATATAAACATCAACTTGTTTGATGTAGGGCACTCCTCTTTTTATGTAGATAGCTTTTGGTAAGGGTATCACCCCTAGTTTACCTCTCAGATACTCATGAGCATCCTTAGGTAATGCTTTTGTGAAGATATCTACAATTTTCTCATTTGTGTTAATATATTCCATCTTCATTTCTTTATCTTGAACTAATTCTATCAAGTAATGATACTTGATTGTAATGTGCTTAGTCTTTGTGTGCATCACTGGATTCTTTGATATATTGATAGCACTTGTATTATCAAAATAAAGTATCACTGGTTCAGTGATCTCTTCCTTCATTCCTTTGAGTAGCTATTTGATCCATAAAATGTTTGTACAATTTATAGTAGCAACAACATATTTAGCTTCAACAATAGATTGTGAGGTGCAATTTTGTTTCTTGCTAGTCCATGTAACTAGTCTCTTGCCTAAGAAAAATGCTCCTCCACTGGTTCTTTTTCTATCATAAATATATCTAGCCAAATCAACTTTAATATAAGCTCTTAATTCAAATTTCTCATTCTTCTTATAGTATAGACAAAACTCCTCTATTCCTTTCAGATATCTCATTGTTCTCTTTACAACCATTAAATGATTTTCCCTAAGATTTGTAGAGAAGCTTACAAATATCCTTACAAATAATGTAATGTCAGGTCTACTATGTACCACATATTGTAATTTTTTAATCATAGACCTATACAATGTTTGGTACACTTCAGCTAAATCATCATTCTTTGACAAATTGAGTCTTGTCACTATAGGTGTACTTACTAGTTTGGCATCCTCCAATCCAAAAGTTTTCAATATTTCCTTGACATACTTTGACTGAGTGATGTATATACCATATTTCATCTGATATACTTGCCAACACACGAAGAATTTGATTTCACCAAACATAGATATTTCAAATTCTTGCTTCATTTCATTTGCAAAAGATTTACATAAGGCATCTTGTCCTCCAAATATGATATCATCAACAAAAGTTTTAGATAACAAAATACCTTTTCCTTTCTCTGTCTTCATGTACTGATTGTTGTTATCATCCATCATTTCAAATCCAATCTTCATAGGATACTTATGAAGTCTCTCATACCATGCTCTTGGTGCTTGTTTCAAACCATATAGAGCTTTGCATAATTTGCATACCATGTTCTTATTATTAACATCAACAAAACCTTCTAGCTATTCTATGTAAACTTCTTAATCTAATATGCCATTCAGAAATGTAGATTTAACATCCATTTGATAAAATTTGAAACCTTTGTATGCAGAACAAGCAAGTAAAGTTCTCACTCCTTCTAATCTAGCAACAAGGGAAAATATCTCTCCATAGTCAATTCCTTCTTCTTGTGCATATCCCTTGTAGACTAATCTTGTTTTGTTCCTTGTGACTTCACCATTTCCATCTAGCTTGTTTCTGAATACCCATTTTGTGTCAATCACATTTTTGTCTTCTAGTCTAGGAACTAGACTCCAAGTTTTGTTTTTCTCAATTTGTTCAATCTCCTCTTTCATGACTTTACTCTAGTCCACATCTTCCAATGTATCTTTTACTAATTTAGGTTCCTTCATGCTTAGCAAACATGTATCATTTTTCAATCTATTTCTTGTCATTGGTATAGCATCTTTATCTCCAATGATTTGAGTGACAAGGTGATATATGTTGAAATATTTAAACAATCTTGGCTCAACTCTTGTTTCTTCATTTTGTCTTTCATTATCAAAATCATTGTATGCACCTCTATCAGGTAGTTCAACATCTCTTTCATGTACACTAATCTTAAAATCAGAATGTGCTCCTACTTCATTATGTAACTTGGCATTTGAATGTAGCTTGGTTCTTGAATTCAACTCGACATTCATAGTATGCAACTTGACAGTCACTAAAACTTGCTATTGGTTTGTAGCTTGATTTGGAGCATCTTCTTCAGTAGGTATACCCTCATAAGAGTATAGAAATGATTTATATTCTTCTGGTTCTTTCATAGGTTCAACCTCCTATACTTCTATATATTCATTAACGTTTACATTTGCACTTTCCACAATTTTGTTAGTGTTAGTATTTAGACACCTATAAGATTTACTTCTTATTGAATAGCCTAGGAATATACCTTATTCAATTTCAACAACAAGTTTACCATTCCTAAAATCCTTAAGAATGTAACATTTTCTTCCAAATACCTTAAATTATTTTACATTGGGTGAGTATCCATACCATAATTTAAAAGGTGTTGAATGAGTACCTTTTTTGACTTGTACATAGTTCAAGGTATAGACAACTATACTTATAGCTCCTCTCCAGTATTTCAAAGCAACATTCTTTTCCATCAAGAGTTTTCTAGCACAATCCATTACTAATCTATTCCTTCTTTTAGCAATCCCATTTTGTGGAGGTGTTCTAGGGGCAGATGTCTATCTTTTGATTCCTCTGTCATTATAGATCATCTCAAATTCATTTGATGTGAATTCTCCTCCTCTGTCAGATCTCAAACACCTCAGGGTTTTACTTATTTCTTTCTCTACTCTTGTTAAGTACCACTTAAATATTTGAAAAGCATCAAATTTATATTTCAAAAACATAATTTTCATCATCCTAGAATAGTCATCAACAAGTAGCATAACGTACTTATCTCCTTTGTAGCTTTGCACATTAATTGGTCCACATAAGTTAGTATGAACAATCTTTAGTATTCCTTTAGAGGTATTAGTTTTACTCTTGAAACTGGATTTTGTCATTTTTTCTAACTGACATTGTTTGCACATTACATTATCAAGCTTCTTCAACTTAGGCAATCCTCTAACCTCATGTTACTAATACTAACCAGGTTATCAAAATTAACATGACATAATCTCTTATGCCATAGCCATACATCATCAAATTTTACAAGAAGACAAGTAGCATCCTCTATATCAAGATAGAATAGATTACTTCTAGTTTGATCACCATTTCTAATTAATTTCCCATCAGTGTCATATATCTTAAAAATCTTATTTTCAAACTCAACCTTACATCCCAAATTATTCAGTTGTGACACGCTCAACAAATTATAGTTTAGTCCTTCAACATAGTAAGCATTGTCACATAATATCTTATTTGTGAGTTTGATAAAAGCTTTTCTTTTTATCAAACATGGTGCATCATTACCAAATCTTACACTATTTCAATCATAAAAATTTAGGGTAATGAACTTACTTTTGTCTCCAGCCATGTGATGTAAACATCCACTATCAATGATCCATCTATCATTTTTGTTCACACAAGTTACAAGTGTAGTTGCCTCATCTTCATCAGATTCATCCTTCATGGTAACATATATTACTTCATCATCATGTTCATCAGATGTTTCCTCTTTAGCAATGTAGCATGACTTTTTGCCTTTTTCTTTTTAGTCCTTGCTATCTCCATCTCTTCTACTTCTGTCTTTGTCACCACCTCTATAATTTTTCTTTTCTGGACATATAGCAACAATATGACCAACTTCATTGCAATTGAAACAAATGATAGGTAACTTACATTTACCTTTATGGAATCTTCTTGCCATTAGTGCTTCAAGTTTTTCAACATCTTCCTCATCTGTATCACTATCACTAGATACATACTTTATCTTTTTTCTTCTTCTTCTTCTCATCATATTCCTATAATGACACTTTGGCTTTGAAAGCAAATTCAACACTCTCAAGTTTGTAATTATCAAAATTAGATAGCTCAAAAGCAATGAGTCTACCTACCAGTCCTTCAAGTGAAAGATCATTCCTTGGTATACATCTTAGGTCTTGAATTGTAGAGACTCTAATAGCATAAACAAGTAGTAGTGTCCTTAAATATTTTCATAATATAGTATCATCATCTAATTTTCCATTAGCTCCTCTTATTGCATTAACTAATTTTATCCTTCCAACATATTGAACAATATTTCCAACTTCTTCCATTCTCATTTCATCAAAATTACCTCTAAGGGTTTCAATTTTGGCTCTAAGAACATTGGTTTCTCCTCCATAGATGGCAACTAGGGCATCCTGCATTTTCTTTACATTGTCAAGACCTTTGATATAATCAAATTCAGCATAACTTAGGGCAAATGCAATCTTTGACATTCCCTTGTTGTATTCTTTCTTCTTTCTCATATCCTTAGTAGTTGGTACTCCAACCGGGTCAACATGCTCAATGATAATGGTAGATTGTGCATGATTTCCAACTCCAAGGTGTAACTTTATCAAGCTTTTCCATGTAGGAAATTTATCTCTATTGAGTTTGGGTACATCTATTTTTGACATCTTGATCTTTGTGCTTCTAGTACCTTCAAACTAGTCCTCTTAAGCAAATGGCTTTGATACCAATTGTTAGAATAAATTTAGAATAATTGGGGGGGGGGGGGGGGGGGGGTGTGGGGGTTGTGAATCAATTACCCAAGGTCCAAATGTATAACTAAAACTTTTCACAGTGTAGTGAACCCATAAAATATTATTCATCATGCACACATCCATAAGATTATGCAATCACTTAAAACTTGTAGGTTATTATCAAATCAGCTTGTAGAAATGTAAACATGAAACATAACAGATTCATCAACACATTTGACACAATGATTTATGTAGAAATCCAATTTGGGAAAAATCACCAGTACCATACTACTCTTTTCACTCTTCTGGAGTGATGCCCTGTGAAGGGCCAACCCTGATAAAGGTTACAATATACACTGTTAAATGTGACACTGTTAAAGGATTTCAGTCACCCGGTTAGGAGTGAGCCTTATTAGAGGACTTTAGACCATTCACTTGGAATGTCACCCAGTTAAAGGATTTACAAATGACTATTAGGTCAACCTTAATCCAAAGGATTTACCCTAGACTAATACAATAGTTAGAGAGTAATAGTAAGGCTTGATCTGATACAACTTACAACTTCATTTGTAGATTACAGATCACTGTTCAGTCCTCCAATCTGCTTGGCCTTCATACTTTGCAGTTTTGATAGCTTGCTCACCCTTCAAGTATTCATCTCCTTAAGCCTCCTTTCTTAGCATGCCAATGTAGACTCTTCTCTTAGATCACTTGATGAAGCAGAGCCCTTGAATCCTTGTCTTCCTTAGGTTCTTGCTCATAACTGTCTTTCCTTGATTACTAGCCATTCCTATAAATAGGAAATTAAGATATTTTTTTTCTCATTCTCCATCATCCAATTTAGGGTTAGGATGGATTAGGTAGGATACAATATATCTATCCCATATTCCATATCTCTTCTAGAAACTTCTAGAATCCTTTTTGAATTTTCCTAAAAATGGTTTACCTTGAATTTTATGTCACCAACTCATTATTCTTATCTTCCACCTAGTTCACATAATCTAAGATAACAAACTTTTCAGCTTAGATTCATCAAATTCATGATCTTTTAAATGATGCAATAGCTCAACATTATCTAGCTTTTGATGCTCAACACATACTACATTGCTCGAAATCCATTGTGAAATTACTCGATACAAACTAAAGTTTATTGGTGCTTGACATCAACTTAACTTTACCTGAAATCCACTATTCTACTCAGCATACACTAGAATGAGCTTTTACTCAGCTCCAACTAATTTTTTGCTTGGCTTGCACTGTCTTTGCTTGGCACCTACTATCCACTCAGTCAAGCTTGGCAGACAATCTTTGTGTAACTTGTTCTTCTAAATTTTTGTAGTGTAACCAAGCTTTGTAACCTTAAGTAGATTATCAATACATCATGTCATCACTATCTTAACTGCTTCTTGGGCTTCGTTACATAATCATAAATCAACCTTTCCTCTAGGTTCTATTGTTACATCTTTTGGTCAAATCCTCTTTATCAATAAGTCATCACTGTCTTAACTGCTTCTTTTACTTCATTACATAATCATAAATCAACCTTTCCTCTAGGTGCTATTGTTACATCTTTTGATCAAATCCTCTTTATCAATAAACTGAGTGATAATACTTAAATCATATAAGCAGTTGTCTTACTAGAAAATGGTAGGTTTGACATTAGTGAGAAATAATGATTAAAGCATACTTATATGTTCTAAACAATCTCTCTTTACAATCTCCCTCTTTGATTAACTCTTCTAATCCATTCTCAACATCTTCTTCACTCTTTTCTACAAACTCATCAATTCTCACATGTGCACTTTCTATGATTTTATGAGTAGACAAATTCAAACATTTGTATGCTTTACTTCTACAAGAGTATCCTAGAAATATGCCTTCATCACCTTTAACATCAAATTTGCCTTTTTCTAAATTTTTTCAAGATATAACATTTGCTACCAAATATTTTTAAGTAACTTACATTGGGTTTGTAGCCATATTAGAGTTCATAAGGAGTTTGATTTGAGTCTTTCTTTAGCTATAGTCTATTTAAGGTATCAACTATAGTGCTGATAACTTCCTTCCATTATTTGATTGCAACATTCTTTTCTATCGTCAATGTTCTTGCACAATCCATGATGGATTTGTTTTTTCTTTCAGCTATGCCATTCTACTAAGTTGTATTGGAAGCTGATACTTGAATTTTAATTCCTTTTTCAATGCAAAATTCATTGAATTCATAGGAGATGAATTCACCATCTTTGTCTAACCTCAAAAATTTCAATTTATTTCTAGTTTCTTTTTCTACTCTTGCTAAGTACCACTTGAATTTTTGAAAAGCTTCAAATTTTTCTTTTAGATACATTACAGTCATCATTCTAAATAATCATAAAAAAAATTTGAAAAACCTTTCTCCACTATAACTTTATATTCCAATATGTCCACATAAGTTTGTGTGCACAAGCTCTAAGACTTCTTTTGAATGATAGTTCTTGCTTTTGAAACTAGTCTTTCCCATCTTACCAATTTGGCAATTTTTGCATAGACCCATATCAGGTTTCTTCAAACTAAGAATACCTCTTACTCTTTTATGTTTGCTTATCTTAATCAAATTATCAAAGTTGACATGACATAATCTTTCATGTCATAACCAATTTTCTTCTACTTGAGCAATCAAACATGAACTTTCACTAAGATCAAGATAAAATAGATTACCTTTTGTTTGCTTGCCATATCCAACCGGATTTCCTTTTCCATATAGTAGTTTAGCCTTTCCATTCATGAATTCTACCTTAAATCCAATGCTATTTAACTATGCCACACTCAATAGATTACGCTTTAATCCTTCAACCCAATAAGCATTATCACATACAAGTTCTTTAGTCAAAGAAATATATCCTTTTCCTTTAAGTTACAAGGTTCATTGTCTGTGAATCTCACACTACCACAATCATAATATTCCATGTTCTCAATTTTTTTTTAATCTCTAGTCATATGATGTGAACAATCATTGTCAATAATCCATGTATCATTTTGGCTAACATGAGAGATAAGTTCCATTTTATCTCCTTCATCATTAGACTCAACTTTTACAACAATATATACCATTTCATCTTCACTATTATTAGAATCTTTAGCCATAAAACAAGATTTCTTACCTTTGTCCTTGTAGTTCTTGAAATCCTTCTTTCTTTTGTGCCTATTTATTTTCTTTTCATCTTTGTTTTCTTTGTTTGGACACCTTGCATCAATGTGATCAACTTCTTCATAAGAAAAAAATATCAAAGGAACCTTACCCTTGTACTTTCCTTTGCCTTTGGAATACTTTATTGTAAGTAGGGCTTCAATAACTTCAATATCATTATCTAAACTTTCTTCTATTTCTTCTTCGCCACTTCCTGATTGACTGACCTTTGATTTCTTACTCCTTTTATTAAGTGAAAGTTTAGCTTCAAATGCAGACTCAATACCTTTGGAACTAGGAACATAGTTACCACAATCATCTAACTCAAAAGCTGTCAATCTTCCAACTAGAGCATCCAAAGAATTTTTTTAAAATTTGGATCACATCTCATCTCTTGAATAGCTGATACTCTAATTGCATAAATAGGAAGAAGATTTTTGAGTACCTTTCTTACAACTATTTTGTCATCAATATCTCCTCTAGATGCTTTGATTGTGCTCACACTTGCTTTGATTCTTTCCACATATTTTACAATGTTTTTATCCTCTCTCATTTTTATCTGATCAAAATGACCTTTGAGACTTTCTAATTTAGCTCTTCTTACATTGTCATCTCCTCCATAGATGTCTTTTAGTTTGGTCCACATTTCATGTGCTGATTTGCAGTCTTTTACCTCATTAAATTCAACATAACTAAGAGCTGATGCAATATCAATCATCATGATGTTGCAATTCTTCTTTTTAGCAATATATTCTACTGATAATGTTCTGTGGTATTTTTGTATTCAAAAATCAAGATATTTACAACCTAACTCATTGATAGTAGCCAAATGTAACCTCATAAGTCCTTGCCATGTTGCAAATTGTCTCTGTTCAACTTGAAAATCTCTCTTCTATAAGACATCTTGATCTTTAGCTTAGGTCCTTGAAACCTTCTTTGCAAGTACTGAAATCTCTAATACCAATTTTTGGAAATATAAGAGGAGTAACTAAGAGGGAAGGGGTGAATCAGTTACTACAAAAGCAAATTCTAGATCCCTTAGATGTCGTTACAAACTAATTCTATCAAAACTTGATTTTGTTGATGCTCGATAAAAAAAAGAAATGTTATAACTTGGTAAACATTATAAATGCTTGGTAATTACTTAGCATGCAAATCTTAAGATGTTATTTTTGATTACCATTACTTTAACTTAGTTACAAACATAGAAAAGAAATAACATGAACACATTAGACACCACGATTTAATATGGAAACCTAATTTGGAAAAATCTACCAGTTGCAACTAGTTACTATTTTCACTCTTCTAAAGTGAGCCCTATTAGGAGCCAACCCTTTTAAAGATTACAAAACACACTGTTAGCTGTACCCTTATTAGAGGATTTAATCACCCTATTAGGAGTGGCATTGTTAGAGGTCTTTAGACAATTCAATAGAACTACCACCTTGTTAGAGGGTTTACAAATAGCTATTAAGCCAACTTTGTTAAGAGATTTAGATCACTACTACAATGGTTAGAGAGTAACAATGACATGAGCTAATTTGGATGCAATTGAATTGTTGATTATTGATCTCAATTCTGGCTTGTATGATTGATCTTTCCTGATCAAATATATCTTTCCAGCTCTACAAGGATATTCTACTTATCATTCTGATTTGCTTCCTCTTTTCATCATCAAATCTTCAATACATTCGCATATCCATCTTCTTACTTCTAATCCTAAACTCGATCTTTTATTTATATCTTTCATATTATCAAGTCGACTCAAATACAACTTGCAATAAGTAATATTTATCTTCTCAATCAGATAGAACCAACAATCAAATCAATTGAATTCAATATGCCAAAACACGAAAAATCCTTCGTTAGTTGACCATGCTTAGTAGAAATTAACTCAAACAATTTTCCTATGTTAACCATGTAAACTTGGTTACACTGAATACTTGAATAGATCCATTGGTAACTAAGTGAGCTTGGTTAGCACTGGTTCTATCCAACATTTTCTTCATTGATCGGGTAAGCTTAGTTAACATTCATCTTCTACAAACTTTCCTTAGATGCCCGAGTGAAGTCTGTCAATATTGCCTTCTGAACTAGACAAACTCTAGAATGCTCAGTAGACACACAAAATTGTCTTCAATGCCCAAGTGAGCTTGACATACACTAACTGATAATGATATGACATTTTATGTAACATCAAAGACAATACACAATCAATCAATTCTATTCAACACTTTAGCTTTGAGTACCTTCAAAATTCTCTTTATAAGCACTAGAGCTTTGGTGCCAATTGTTAGAATGTTTAGAATAACTAGGAGACGGGGGGGTTGAATCAATTATTCCCAAGGTCTAAATATACCAATTGAACAAACAATCTATTAAACAACTTTATATCTTATCATTCCACTATTTGGTCTCTACTATAAACTTCAGTAACATCAACTAGTAGTTCACTGGCTTAAATAATTTAGACCTGTAGAATGTAAATATTAATCAATAAAACATCATATTAACATCCACACAATTTTGACACTAAGATTTAATGCAAAAACCCAATTTGGGAAAAACCACCAGTAGTATGTCACCAATTTTCACTCTTTTAAAGTGAGCTCTATTAGGAGCCAACCTTATTCAATGTTACAAAACACACTATTAAGTGTGACCTTGTTAAAGGATTTAATCACTCTATTAGGAGTGGCCTTGTTAGAGGACTTTAGAACATTCCATTAGAATGTCACCCTATTAAAGGATTTATATATGACTATTAGGTCAACCTTAATTAAATGATTTCAAATATTTTTTTCAATGGTTAGAATGTAATAATAGGTTTTGATCTATCAAGTACAACTTACTTTACATGTACAGATCTTTGTTCAACTCTCATGCTGATTCATTGTCTGGCCTTAATTGTCATCTCTATCTTTGATTTGCTTGGAAACCCTTCAAACAATCAATCTTCTTCTCAATTACAAGGCACACGATTATGTACTAGATAGAAGAATGACAATAAAAGGTGAGAAATGGAGCTATTTCATTAACAAAAGGCAAGGAGTACATTTGTAGAGCATAAGGCTACCACAAAAATTCTAGTAGAGAACCCTTAGAAATATTTGAAAACTTCCTTTTAAAGAGTTCATGCGTAACTCAAATGAAATCATGAAGTTCAAACTTCAACCACTATAGTTGAGTTACATAGAGAAATAATTGAAAATCTGAATGAAATCTGATCATACAATGTAACTTTCTGATTAAGTGACATGAAAACTAAAGGAGATGCACCCAGTCATAAAAGATCAAATCTAAAGAATCAAATCCATACAAGAAATAAGGAGGCATGGAGTGCATTGGTGCCATGGAACTATTAGAAATTTGTTTATAACTCCCTTGGGGATTCATGACAAGGGCTTAACCTCCTCCCTTGCACTATAAGTTAAGTGGTTGTATCAAGCATTGATAGATTGCTCTTTGGTGCAACGACAACCCCACTCTAACAAGTGGTATCAAATATTGGTCACAGGTTTGAATCCTTAGACCCTCAGGTAACATTGAGGGGGAGATTGTTGAAAATTTGTTCAACACCCCCCTTGGAATTTGTGACAAGGGCTTAACCACCTCCTATATACTATAAGTTAAGTGGTTGTATTGGGTATTGATAGATCAGTCTTTTAGGTAATGACAATCCCACTCTAACAGGAACCTGCAAAAGTTGCCCAACATAAAGAACTAGCCTTGGAAGAGTGAGGTGGATGTAAGAAACTAAAATGAATCATTGTCAAAAAATGTGGGATGGGATAAAAAATGGTGTTGAATCACTCACATACACTTGTAGAGTTGACCTACATGTAAACAATTAGATCTACCTTGAAAAAGTGAATGATCATTGATAAAGATCTCTCATTTTTAAACAGATGGTCCAGATGTTGCAAAGGATCCCTAATGAGTGATTAAATTACAACCATAGATGAAAAAACTATTAAAATATGATAGTTGCCACATTTCTCAATGAATTATGGAAGAAGAAATTGAGTTTTTTTCTATTTCCTAGCTACCAAAAATGACCCCTGCAAAATAGCACAATGGGTTAACATGTGTTGAATACAGATTGATACAAGTATGATAAATGTATTTCAATCATTTTTTTGTCACTAATGTCAAACCTGCTACTTGCTAGTAAGACAATTTATTATATGATTTAAGTACTATAATTTGTTTGATTGATGAAGAGGATTTGATCAAATGAGGTAACAATAGCACCTAGAGGAAACATTGAGTTATGCTATGAAAAGGAGTACAAGAATCAATTAAGACAATGATATTATAGTGCATTGATAATCTACTTAAGGTTGCAAAGGTTTGTTACACTAAATTTAGAAGAAAAATTTAAATGAAGTTTGTTTACCAAGCGTGGTTGTGTGGATAGTAGGTGCCAAGCAAAGTTAGTACAAGCCAAGCATAAAATCAATTGGAGCTGAGCAAAGTCAAATTTAGTGTAAGCTGAGTGAAAAAATGTAAGCCGAGTAAAGTTTAGTTGGTTCCAAACACTAGTAAAATTTAGTTCATGCTAAGTATTTTGACAATGGATGTTGAGCAATGTAGTATGTGTCGAGCATCAAAAGCTAGTTAATGCCAAGTGTTAGCATTATGAAAAAGATCATGAATTTGATGAATCTAAGCCAACAAGTTTGATTTCTTGGATTGTGTGAACCATGTGGAAGATAAGGTTGATGAGTTGGTGGCACAAAATCCATGATAAACCATTTTGAGGTGAATTCAAAAAGGATTGAAGGAGAAGTTTCTAGAAGAGAATGAAATGAAATGAGGGGTAGATTCATTAAATCCTACCTAATTTGTCCTAACCCTAAAATGGATGATGGAGGATGAATGGAAAAATATCTTAATTCTCTATTTGTAGAGATGGTTGGTCAGAAGAAAAGGTTGTCATTTGTGAGAACCTAAGGAAGATAAGGAGTCTAGGGTATTGCTTCATTTAGTAACCTAAGAGAAGAGATTGTATTGGCAAACAAAGCAAGAAGGCTTAAGGGTATGGATGCTTGAAGGGTGAACAAGCTATCAAAGCTGAAGAGTGTGAAAGCCAAGCAAAATGGAGGATTGAAACAAAGATTTTTAATCTGCAAATGGAGTTGTAAGTAGTTATTAGATCAAGCCTTATTGTTACCCTCTAACCATTATATCAGTCTAGGGTAAATCCTTTGGATTAAGGTTGACCTAAGAGTCATTTGTAAATCCTTTCACTGGGTGACATTCCAAGTGAATGATCTAAAGTCCTCTAACAAGGCTCACTCCTAATAGGGTGACTGAAATTATTTAACCATGTCATATTTAAAAAAGTGTATTGCAACCTTTAATAGGGTTATCCCTTCATAGTGCATTACTTTAGAAGAGTAAGAATGAGTAGCATGTTACTAGTGGTTCTTACCAAATTGGGTTTCCACATTAAATCATTGTGTAAAATGTGTTATTAAATCTATTATGTTTCATGTTTACATTTCTGTAAATTGATTTCATAGTAACCTACAAGTTTAAGTGATTGCATAATCAAATGGATGCATGCATGATGATTTTTTTTATGGATATGGGTTTACTAAGCTATGCAATTTTTTATTTGTACATCTAGACCTTGGATAATTGATTCACCCCCCTCTTAATTATTCTAAATAATTCCAACAAACATGAAGGTTAATCTTCTACTATGGGACACAACCCATCAGTCCAATAGAAGAAGAATACATGGAATATTCAAACTGAATTGATGTTGCTATTTCACAAAGAGAAAGAAAGTATAACTAAAAAATAGTGAAATATGGATAACATGAAATGTCAACCCTACAAATTTAGTGTATTAACCCACTTTCAAAGGAAACAACCCATTGACATGTCCTCTGATTAGTTATATGTGATAGGTTGAATGGGGGTGAAAATGGCCAACATTTTTGGCAAATCAACTCAATAAGGAGGCATATAGTGCATTGGTGCCTTGGAACAAGGCCCCAAAAGTTGCCCAATAATAAAGAACTAGCCTTGGAAGTGTGTGGTGGATGGAAGCAACCAAAATGCATCATTGTCAAAAAATGTGGGATGGGATAATACAGTGTTAAATCACTTGCATACACCTATAGAGTTGACCCATGTGTAAAAGATTAGATCTACCCAGAAAAAGTGATGATCATTGATGAAAATCCCTCAATTTTAAATGGACAGTCTAGATGTTGCAAAAGATCCCCACCAAGTGATCAAATTACAACTATAGATGGAAAAACCATTAAAATGTGATGATTAGAAAATTTCTCGATGAATGATGGAAGAAGAAACAAAGGCTTTTTCTATTTCATTGGATACTTAACATGAAGGTTAATCTTCTACTACGCAGAAAAACCCATTAGTCCAATAGAAAAAGAACACACGGAACATTCAAATTGAACTAATGTTGCTATTTCACAAAGAGCAAGAAAGTGTAACTGCAAAATAGTGAAACATGGATAACATGAAATGTTAACCCTACAAATTTAGTGTGTTAACCCACCTACAAAGAAAACAACCCAACGACGTGTCCTTAGATTAGTTATATGTGATGGGCTGAATGAGGGTGAAAATAGCCAACATTTTTGGTTCCTCAATAGGATGCTTGCTTGCCAAGCATAAGATTAGTGGCCTTAAGCAATCCATTGGGCACAGAGTCACCAAAAGAGAACCATGCACTAGCCCACCTATATCTTGACCAAAATCTACAATCATCAATACTACAAAACTTGCTATCTCCAAGAGGGAATAGTTGTGCTCATACATTTCTTAGAAAGCTAAAAAAAACCTAATCTACTATGTACAACTATTTACAATTACAAAAAATTAAAAAAAGACATTAAATGGCTTATTAAAATAGCTTCCCTTCATCACAAGTTGATTTCTTGTTCCATGCATGTGGGCAGTCAAATGGATCAACAAGTATGACAAGCATATTGTTGCATGGAATACCTTCCCAATGGTGAAAACAACAGATCTTTCTAGCACTGGGACATTGTCATTTTGAGCAAGAGTTGCTTGCTCCTTCTTTTGGAACTCACCCTCATGTTCAAAAGTAAGCATGACCAGGGGAAACATGTTGGTTTTTTGCCAAGCTATATGTCTTAAGGGGCATCCTCTTCATGGCTCTAGGTCTAAGAAATTAGCCTTGATCATGTTCATGTGCTCTATAATGGTAATATCCAATTGTTTTGGAAGTGGCTTCTTCTTTTCTTGTAAAGATATAATCTCCTCCTCTTCTTCACATTGTTCATGAATCACCTCCTTGGGAGATTTATGTATGGTGTGAATCTCCACTTGCTACTACTACAACTCATAATTTTCTAATGAAGGGGCAGATTGTTTGATGTCCAAGGATGAGAAAAACATCTCTAGCTCATCAAAAAAATCTCCTCATTAGAATCTGCATGCTTTGATGTGGTATATGTAGAAGCTAAAAGGAAACCTCATGCATATCAACATATTCTTCCTCAAGGAAAGACCTATCCTTGAGACTCTCTTTTCCATCCTCCATTTCATGGAGAACTATTTATGCAACATTTGATCTTCCTCTTCCTATAGCAAAACCTCATTTTCTTGCAAAGGCTCAAAAGCCACCATTTGTTCCTCAAGAAAAGGAATAACCTTGTTATCTTTTTCTTCTTCCTAAACAAAAGAGGGAAGCTCTTTACATAAGAGGATTGGATCCTCTTCCTTTTTTTCAACTACCACCTCTTTGTACTCCTCAACAGGCTGCAACTCCTCCCATGGAAGCCTTTTAGACTTTGATTCACTCTCCCAAAATGACATATTAGGACCATCAAAAGCCCATAGAATTGGTCCACCCTCAAAGATTGAAATGGAAATAGGGATAGTGTTAAGAAGGATATTTTTGAAAACAAATTGATACAAGTATGATAAATGTGTTTCTATCATTGTTTTGTCATTGATGTCAAACTTGCTTTTGCTGGTAAGATAACTGCTTATATGAATTAAGTACTATCACCTATTTGATTGATGAAGAGGATTTGATCAAAAGATGTAACAATAACACCTAGAGGAAAGGTTGAGATATGATATAAAAAGGAGTACAAGAATCAACTAAGACAACGATATCATAGTGCATTGATAATCTACTTAAGGTTGTAAAGGTTGGTTTTACTAAGCAAGTTCAGAAGAACAAGTTAAACAAAGTTTTTCTGCCAAGCTTGACAGAATGGATTAGTAGGTGTCAAGAAAATTTAGTGTGAGATGAGTAGAAAATTAGTTGGAGCTAAGTAAAAGTCTATTTTAGTGCATGCTAAGCAAAAAGTGGATGTCGAGCACCAATAAACTTTAAGTTCTTGCTAAGTGATTTTATAGAGGATGTCAAGCAACAAAATATGTGCCTAGCATCAGAAGCAAGTTAGTGTCGAGTGCCAACATTATTAGAAAGATCATGAATTTGATGGATCTAAGTTGACAAGTTTATTTTCTTTGATTGTGTGAACCAAGTGGAGGATAAGATTGATGAGCTAGTGGCAGAGAATTCATGGTAAACCATTTTGAGGTGAATTCAAAGAGGATTGAAGGAGATTTTTCTATAAACGATATGAAATGAAGGGTAGATTCATTGAATCCTACCTAATCTATCCTAATCCTAAATTAGATGATGGAGAATGAATGGCAAAAGATTTTAATTGTCTATTTATAGTGATGGTTGGTCAGAAGCAAGGGTCGTCATGTGCAAGAACCTAAGGAAGACAAGGAGAAAAGGGTATTGCTTTATTTAGTGACCTAATTGAGAGTCTACACTGGCATGTTAAGTAAGAAGGCTTAAGGGTATGGATGCTTGAAGGGTGAACAAGCTATTAGAGTTGAAATGTGTGAAAGCCAAGTAGAATGGAGGATTGAAACTGAGATCTGCAATCACAGATGGAGTTGTAAGTTGTTATCAAATCAAGCCCTACCATTACTCTCTAATAATTGTATTAGTTTAGGGTAAATACTTTGGATTAAGGTTGACCTAACATTCATTTATAAATCCTTTACTAGGTGACATTCCAAGTGAATGGTCTAAAGTACTCTAACAAGGCTCACTCCTAATAGGGTGATTGCAATCTTTTAACAGGATCACATTTAATAGTGTGTATTGTAACCTTTATCAGGGTTGGCCTTTCATAGGGCATCACTTCAAAAGGGTGAAAAAGAGCAGCATGTTATTGGTGGCTTTTCCCAAATTAGGTTTCCACATAAATCATTGTGTCAAGTGCGTTGTTGAATCTATTATGTTTCACGTTTACATTTCTGAAAATTGATTTGACAGCAACCTACAAGTTTTAATTGATTGCATAATCTTATGGATGCATGCATGATGATAAATGTTTTTACGGGTTCACTAAGTTGTGAAATTTATACATCTAGACCTTGGATAACTAATTCACCCCCCTCAGTTATTCTAAAGAATTCCAACAAATAGAAGGTTGATAGGGCCATCTTTTTTGCATAGGGAGTGGAGAAATTACAATAATAGGTTCTTGTAATGAAGGGGGCTTCTTGAAGTTTGGAATGGAAAATCTTGAAGAATGGGCCACCTCTACTTCTTTGGTTTGAAAAGGAGCTAAATTAAGCCTCATTTCTTTTTGTTTTGCTACAACAACTTGCCTAGAAAGTATCTTCCCAAGATATATTTGTTTCTCCCTTACTTCTTGTTATTAGAGATAGGCTTGGTATGCCATCTCCTCTTGCTCTTATTTTATCTCTTTTCACCCTCTCAATCTCATCAAGTTGCCTATCATAGGCCAAAAATTTCTCATTTTGTTCATGAGATCACATGTCCATTTTCTTCCTCTTCTCATGAAACTTCAAGTCAACCTTCTCATTTTATTCATGAAATTTGTAGTCAATATGCTTTTTGAACTCCAACATTATGTCTTCAATCCTTTTATATGGGGATATTGGGATTGGTGGAGGGGTAGGAGGATGCTAAGGATTTTGAACATACTAGCTATACCTAGTTTGAGGCCAAGATTGAAATTGACAATATGAGGGCTAAAGAATCAAATTTTCACGATATGGGGGAAGGAATAGTAGTTGTTTCTATGAAATGGGTCTATGGTTAGAAATTCAAAAAAGCTACAATTTCATAGAAAAACTTGAAAATCACTAAAAAAAATCAAGAATGATCTTCAAATACTAGCATTGGGTCTGTTTGAAACCAGTAGATGTGCACTAGAGTTACCATGGTGTTTGATGGAATGCCTCCAACTGTTACTAACATTTATAATAACACCCAAATTCTCAATGAGTAAAGCTTGGATTGGCTACTAGCAGAATTATATAGTTGAATCTATGTGTCCCACCAGGCATGCCAAAAACTCTTGACACAAAAGTTTGCACTCTTGCCCAATGTGTTATCCTTGGGAGACCTTGTATGATATGGAAATAACCTCCAAGTGTGGAACTTTCACTTTAAGGTTGAATATTTGGAGACGGCCAACTTCCTTACAATTAGGATGCATCTAAACTATAGCTTGGGAGGAAAAGGGAGAGATATTGCAATAAATTAAATTGTTAAAACAAAAGGGGGTGATGCACCATATTGAAACTCGGTTACTAACTCTGCCTATGAATGCACTACACATTGATGAAATACCAAAACACATTAATCTTAACTCTATTCTATTCTCCATAGAAAAAAATGTAGATTTGAAACTGATCAAATGCTTAAAGGAAATGGGTTTTCACTTTTATAGCAAATGCCAACAAATTAAACATAACACATAAATTAAGATAATACAATTGAAACATTCACTACAAGGCACACAATCATGCACTTGATATAAGAATGACAAGAAAAGGAAAGAAATAAAGTTATTTCATTAGTGGAAGGAAAGGAATACATTTGTAGAGCATAAGGCTACTTCAAAAATGCTAGCAGAGAAGAACCCTTAGAAATATTAGAAAACTCCCTTTTAAAGAGTTCAGGCATAACTCAAATGAAACTATGAAGTTCAAAATCCAAGCATTGGAGTTGAGTTATAGAGATCAAAAAATAGAAAATTAGAAGGAAATATGATCATACAATGCAATGTGTCCATGAAGTGATAGGAAAACCAAAAGGGGATGCACCCAGCCATAAAAGATCAAATCTAAAGAATCAATTCCTTAGAAGTAATATGGAGGCATGGAGTACATTGGCACTATGGCACAAGGAAATGTTCCCATTAATAAAGAACCGGCCTTGGAAGAGAATAGTGGATGTAAGAAACCAAAATGTGTCACTGTCAAAAAATGTGGGATGGGATAACATGCAATGTTAACCCACCTACATACAACTATAGAGTTGACCCACATGGAAAAGATCATATTTGCCTAGAAAAAGTGATGAACATTGATCAAGATCTCTCATTTTGAAATGGACAGTCCAGATGTTGCAAAAAATCCCTAATTAGTTATTAAAACACAACTGTAGATGAAAAACCATGAAATTTGATGGTTGACATGTTTCTCGATGAATGGTGGAAGAAGCAACAAAGGATTTTACTATTTAGTAGGCTGCCAATAATGGCCCCTACAAAATAGTGTAATGGGTTAAAATGAAGGCTAATCTTATAAATCATGGTATAACCTACCAGTCCAACAAAAGGAGAACACATGTAACACTCAAACTGAACTGATGTCGCTATTTTGCAAAGAGTAAGAAAGTGGAACTATGAAATAGAGAAACATGGATAATATGAAATGTTAACCCTACAAATTTAGTGTGTTAACCAACCTACAAAGAAAATAGCCCATTGAAGTTCCCTCAAATGGGTTATATGTGATGGGCTGAATGGGGTCAAAAATAGCCAATAGGTATCAAGACAATACCTATAATACCATATCAGAAAGCAAGAGATGTTGAAAGAGCATAAAATGGAAGAGGAGAGGATAAAAAGATATCAAAACCACACTAAGGAGGGTTATTAGGGGTCAAAATGAAGTCTTCCATTTTAAGATGGTACACTTAAAAGCTTACCCTTCTTTGCAATAACTCCCTATTGATATCAAATTCCAATAGGTTTGGTGCATGACTATATATATATTTTAAATCAATTCATCAACTTGTAATCACTCTTTGGTTTCTAATTAGATATCATTTAGCTCTTTTTACCTATTGATCCATTTATCCAACATTTATCTTAACAAAATCTCATTTTTACCAAAAGAGCTCCAAATGTTCATGAGCTTTGATACCCAATATTGGAAGAGTCTAGTATCAACAATACTTAGTAGGTGCATTATTGTATCTTGAAGTTTTTCTTCATATATCTATACCATAATCATCTACACATCTTAGGTCTAGTCCTTTCATCTTCTACTCCCTCATTGAATTTCCCTTCAAGATGCATTGGGGCATGAGGAATTTCAATAATAGGACTAGTAGGTGGTGGTGGGGTAGGTGATGATGCAATCATTCTCTAAGAAGACTCACCCACTTGTATTTGTCCAAATTATTGACTTTTATACCTGGTGAGTTTTCTTATTGCCTCGCTATTGTTTCTTCTCTCTAAATCGTAGGATTACAAAACCTTTTCATACATAAGATTTAACCCATCTAATTTTTGTTTTTCCTTTGTCCTTTGTAGCTGTAGCCAATGAAAATCTTGTAGTTTCAAAACTTATACTCGCAATTTCAAATCTTGATGTTTCACCCACCCTTCTTATCATCAAACTTCCCACCTAATATGTATAAGAAATTTCATGTTGCCTAGATTTATTTCTCTATATTTTACTCCTTAGGATGTTGATTGGGCTTCTTCCTCTAATCTATACCTAGTGTTTTTCTCCTTTCTAACAGAATAAAAATCCATGGCATCTATAATATCCCACTCATGGAGAATTAACTCTCTTGCTTCCCTTATTATCATCCTTCCCTCCTTTGGAGTGATCTTTCCAAACTCTTCCATCATCTTTTTTTCTATTTCCTCTCTTATGATAGATTCCTCTTTGTTAGGTTTCTCTAATTTTATTTTCTAACATCTAGCCTCAAAATTAGAAATACGCAACCTCCAAACAAATTGGATGAAAGCCCTAGACCTAACAAAACTATCATTTGTTAAAAAAAATTCTTACATGCCTATTCAACAAGGTCCAATTATTTTCCCCTAAAATGCTCCATAGTGAGGTCCATTATGGGAAATGTAGGATCGTCTGGAATTATTTCTTCCAATCTAGTTGTGGTAACCATTATATCCCTTTGATTGTCTGATTGCATCAATTTCTCATCCATTACTTGTTCAATTTCAAAATGCATTGGGGATTGGGAAAGTGAATACTCCTCTTTACCTATTGAGGTTTCCCCTTCCACTCTCTACCTCTTTGAAGTAGATTCTAATGGAGGACTCTCTAATGGAGGTCTTTTATATGTTGGGAAAGGAGGGACATCTAATGTATGGAACAATGAAGGCCTACCCTCTGATCCTCTCTTCTCCTGACATAACTTCCTCCTAGTTTCAAAAATTATACCCTATCTTCCTTTCAAGGGTATATTGACCAGGAGAAACAACTTGGGTGAGTGCAAGCCTCTCCATTACCTCATTTTCCTTCTCAAGATTTGTGCTCATAACCATGACCATTTTCTCATTTAGAACCTTTATAATTTCTTCAAAATGTGTCATCAATTTGTTCATCTTATCACCAAAAGTTTTTGCATCTTTTAAGGGGTTATGATTCTTATCAAAAGAATATATAAAATCTAAGGCCTTTTGTAGACCCTCCACATTTCTTTCTTGACTTCCTATTCTTGTAAAGATTATTCATTACTAATTATATCTTCAAGATTATAAAACTAGCAATTTCATTTCTTAGCCTTAGTTCTTTGTCAAAACATTTCATAGAATCCCCTGAGATTAGAAAACTTGGCATGAGATGTTTCTTTTCTATATGGTTCCAAGATTTTATTCAAATATGTTCATCCTCTCTTTGTGATTATAAACTAATGTAAAATAGTGAAAGAAGGAGAACTTATACCTTTGGATCTCCATATTAACTCTGCTTCTTGCAAACCACTAACTTTCCATAAGAAATCTACAACACTAGTCTTGAGGGGAACCTGATAGGGAAACACAAGGGGAGTCCCTTGAACATCATACACTCTAAAAATTGAGGAAACAAGGTAGGGGATAAGGTCACCCCAATTATGAACAATCTTCAAATCCTTAGCAAACTCCTTTTGCCTAATGAACTCAAGGAGTGCCTTTGGGATTCTTGGGTTATCTAGTGATAATAATACTATCAATTTGGAAGAAAAGTATCTATCAAATTTGACAAAACTAGTGTTTTCCCTATCCAATGACATGTCTACACTCCACAATTGGATAGGTAATACCTCCCTATCCATTTCCTTTATCATCTCCATCTCTTGTCCAAAATAAGATGATCATTTAAAAAGAAACATATGCATAAGCATAGAGTACCACCCAAAAGGTTTGTCAACCTTTTGTTCTTCAGTTCCCACCAAACCATTGTGTATTTGTTCAACAATATAAGGGAAAAAATCAAAAACCACATCAACAATATAATAGGTAATTTGCACCATCATGTACATATAATGGGCATGCATTGAATTTTGTTCATCCTCACCAAAAACCTTACACAAATAAATATAGACAACTAGGGCACATGCAATAAAATATGTCTTTAAGAATGGTTTAGGGGTAGATGGTGCAACTAAAATCAAAACCCCAACAATTGCAAAATGCTCCTTCAAAGGTCCATTCCTAAGATAAACCAACTGGGCTTCATACACTTGCAATTTCTAAAAGTTGATGGCCTCATGGAAATCATAAGGTAGATCTAAGAAGAAAACCTCACGAATTTCCTCTATTGTGATCTTCACTTGACAATTCTCGTTAATATTTTGCACAAATCTAAGCATTGGATCATATCACTTCGTTATTTAGGTTAAAAGGCCCATATCCATAAAATCCCAGATACTACTAATTTTACGAAGTCAAAATTCCAAATATTAATGTGTGGGGCATATGAATTCCTATGTGAAAACCAAGTCATGAAAAGATGCAAACCACTTTTGTTGTTTGAGCATCCCACACCCAATTTCCCCTATCATATAAACCCTCAATGACCTAGAGACAGGGTGAAAGAGAAAGAAGTTTCTTTCCTTTTGAATAATCATTTGTAGTCATGTCCAATTATTCTAGAAAATCATCACACACAACCCTATCTTGATAGTCTATTTTTCTCGTAAAATCTCTCCTAGGCGTCATTTTAGGGTTTATGATAATGCATTTATGCAGGTAGTTAATAATCTTGTTCTTTGCAAATACAAAATATTTACAAATTGGACAAAAGAACTTACTATGTTTTGAGCTCACAATTGCTACAACACCTTTCTGGCAAAACCATAGTTTCTTTTGTTCGTAACACACTGCCTTTCTCTCAAATTCACTATTAGCATTAAAACCTTAATTGCATTAGAACAATACAAATTTCAATGCAAGAACATAAATTCAACTCATCAATGGCTACACAAATTTGGATTAACTCTCCATCAATCTTGTAGGAAAATGGACCAAAGAGCCAATTCTTCAATTTTGAACTTAGGTCGTTGATCAATTTCTACAAGAACGTGAATCAATTGTTTAGATTTAGTCTTTTGGTGATAGGTCTATTTTGTTTGTTGACAAGGAAGTAAAACCAATTGGAATATGGCATCTTTACTCCACCCTGGAATTGAGGCCTACCCTTTGTTTTTTGAATCATCTTGGACACATGTCACAAAATTGTGATGTCATGATGAATAAACTTCATGCATCTTTTGATCGTGATATCACACCAACCATCATATCAAACTTAATCAGATGTCTATTGTGTTATGCTTTAGGTTTCATGAGATACATGTGTCTACCAATTGTATTGTTGCAATGACTAAAAGACTTGTAGTTTTCCTTTGTGTCATCACGATCACCCTTAGATTAGATCTAATTTGACACTTAGGAATTATCTTGTTTACTTGTCTCTTTTGGTCCACTTTTCTGCCCTATATGTGACACACAGTAACCTTTCATTTGATGTTGGCTTTGTAATTCCTTTCATAGGTTTTTGGGCCCACATTAACATTTATCATTAAGTCGTGATGTCACGATGAATAAAACCTTGACATCTTTCCTTCGTGACATTACACCCACTATTAGATTTTCTTGATTTGGACGCTTAGGATCAAGACGATTTACTTAGTTTTCATTGTCCACTATACTGCATGTGTACATGACATGTGGCATCTACTGATTTTTTGTTGGAACTGCCTTCATTTAGTTGTCCTTTTGTCCCACCTTGGAAATGTGTCACATTGTCATGATGTCACGATGAATATCTTCCTTGCACCTTTCTTTTGTGACATCATGACAACCGTAGATCAACCTACCTTTGACTTGATTTGACCACACTTACCAATGGCTTCTTGAGACACGTTCCATTCATTCACACTATCACGATGACTAAAGGACTTGCAACTTTCAATTGCAACATCATGACCATCATTAGATTTGATCTAATATGAGGCTTAGGAATTAGGTTGGTGGGTTTGCTCCATTTTTCTAAAGCATGTATTACCAAATGGGGAACTGCCACATAGTAGGAAAAGCGAAGTGGTGATTGGAGATTGCTATGTGGACCCACGTTTAGATATTTTGAAAATTTTACCATGCCTCAAAGACATAATACTAGGAAAAAGTTTTTCCTAGGAAATGAAAAAGCCTCCCCCATATGATACATTAAAATAAGAACGTTGGGATAGAAGTAATGAAGCAAAACAATAGGTTAAATGCACTAGGTAAATAAAAGGTTCCCCTTTCATGACGAAACAACCCTTAATTAAGTTATTTAAAAGTAACTTTAACATTTTTTGAGCAGAGTTTTACAACAATGATCAATTCTGATTAACAATGACATTTTTTTTATGTTATTAATTTTTTTGCATCCTATTGAAAAGGACTAAGAATTTTCTCAATTATTTTTGAGACAATCTCAATATCTCTAATATTTATAATAATATACTCATTAATAATTAAAAAATTTCGTATAACTAAAATATTATAATAATAAAAAAGTATGATATGACTACACATTTTATACATTTTTTCCAAATAAAGTCTTATAAATAATTATATTATTAACAATATTAAAAACTTATCATAAATATAACAATGAGATGTTACAGCTTAAACATCAAAAAAATTATTCAATTATTTTCATAAACAGTAAATAAATTTTTTCCATTATAATGAAGAGAGCACAATCTTC
Organism: Cupressus sempervirens; assembly: GCA_028749045.1. Lineage (NCBI taxonomy): Eukaryota > Viridiplantae > Streptophyta > Pinopsida > Cupressales > Cupressaceae > Cupressus > Cupressus sempervirens. The sequence continues at coordinate 315,136,535 of CM053785.1, forward strand.
CAAAATGAAATAAAATTCCTTGATTATAACCTGAAAACACTCTTAAGAAAAAGAGGAATTGTTTTAAAAAACAAGAAACCTAAAACTAAGCAAGGTATTTAAAACAAAATACGTGTCAAACTCATCTTTAGCAAATCACAAACGATAATATACACAATGTGGAGAATAAAGTTAAAATTTCGTTATTCTTCTTATCTAAGTGGAATCGTATCATTTTCCACATTTCATCATTTTTTATGAGTTTCGATAATATTTTTTATTATATTGAAGACAAAAAGTTGAGCGCTCTAATCATAGTGCAACAACAATTATTCCATCCATGTGATTGAGCCAAACTAATTTTCATGGTTTAATTTTTTTAACCATTACGAATTTACATGGACGTGATTCTAATGAATAAATTAATATACAATTGCTTTTTAATAAATTTTTATTCAACAACTTTTATTGATGGAAACATGATTTAGTGTGGGCCACTTTCTTCTCTCCTCCCTATCAACATTGTCTATGGATGCTTGCTTTATATTATTATCATCATCATTAATTACTAATATATATGGATTCGTTAAAAGGTTTATTTATAGAAATGGTTAACGAGGAAATGGTAAAAAATGTAATATAAAAATATAAATTGATATTTTATTTGATGTATGATATTTTTCTTTCAAGAAGGTATATTACGTAGAAAATGTTACTTAATCATATTTTTAAATTGGAAGTTTTCATTTGACAAACCTAGTTTAGTCACGCCTTCGAGGAATTAGAATCATGGTAATGACTTAGTCATTTAACATACCCTCATTCTATCTAAGCTATAACACATTGATAAATTTAATATGTTAGTTTCATTTTTTTTTATTAAATTAAGAATCAAACAATGGGGTTTACCCTTACACAATCACAACTCAAGGTTGTCAAGAAATCAACAACACATAACTAAAGTTGAAGGTTATTACAAGTCAAATGTACAAAGAGCATGCTATGGATTTACACGCCTTCCTTATAAATGCCTCTTTAGGGAATAAAAGGCCATGGTTGACCACATACAATATACAGGTCCAAAATTAACAACAAACAACCAACAATCTAGTGAGTGAGGGAAGTTAATAGAAGCATTTTGGAAGGCTTCCCAAGCCTTCATGATAGATAACAAAATGGCAACTTAAACCATCTTGTAGTAAAGAGCAACATCCTTCCAATAGAAGAACCACCCCCATATGGAAAGCTCATTTCTACCTCAATAGAAAAGGGGCCAACCTTAATAGAAGTAGAAAAGGAAGAGATCAACAGATGGGAGAGCCAACCACAAACTCACCCCATGCCCAAGAAGGCGTAAAGAGAAGACGATCATCCAATGTTACAAAGCTCCACCTATTGAAAACAATTGATCAACTGTATATTGTCTTTGATGTTACACAAAATGTCATACATTCATCAGTTAGTGTCTGCCAAGCTCACTCAGGTGATGAAGACAGTCCTCTATGTCTGTCAAGCATTCCAATGTTTGCCAAGCTCAGATGATAGTGTCTACCAAGTTCACTTGGGAGACAAAGGAAAGTTGGAAGGTAATGAGTGTTAACCGAGCTCACTCGGTTACCAAAGATAATTCGTAGAAGATAGTGTCTACTAAGCTCACTCGAAAGACAAAGCAAGTTGGCATGAAAACCAGTGTTTACCGAGCTCACTTGGTTAATAGAGGAAAATCTATTTTGGTTAGTATCTACCGAGCAGGGTCAACTAACAAAGGATTTTCTTGTTTTGACATATTGAGTCTGATGGATTTATTTGATGGTTTTAGCCGATTGAGGAGATGAAAATTAATTATTCTAAGTTGTATTCAAGCCAACTTGACAATGTATAAGATATAAATGTAAGGTCAAGTTGTGGAATTGAATAGTGAACAAGTGTGAAGAAAAAATGGATGCTTAGATGAAGCAAATTGGAAGGATAAGAAAATATCACCATGGAGCTACAAAGATACATTCCATTTCAAGTATTCAACCTAGAATTGAGATTTGAAATCAATAAAGATAAATTTGCATAAGTAATCAAGTCGTATCATTATTACTCTTCAACCATTGTAGCAGTGAACTAAATCTCTTAACAGAGTTGGCTTAACAACTATTTGTAAATTCGCTAACAAGGTGACATTTCCACTTGAAGTGACTTGAAGACCTTTAACATGGCCACTCCTAATAGGGTGATTAAATCCTTTAACAGTGTCACACCTAACAGTGTGTTTTGTAACCTTTAACAGGGTTGGCTCCTAATAGGGCTCACTTTAGAAGAGTGAAAAACAATAACTAGTTGCAATTGGTGGTTTTTCCCAAATTAGTTTCCACGTTAAATCTTGGTGTCACTTGTGTTCATGCTATTTCTTTATGTGTATGCAACTAAGTTAATTAAGATTAATCACATTAAACATCTTTAAAGATCTGAATGTTTAGTAGTTACCGAGTTACAATATTTTCTAGTGTAAACCGAGTGATTATGTGTTTACCGAGTTGCAACAGAATACAATTTTATCAAAGTTTATGTTTTGATCTATGTTGACATCTAAGGGATTTGGGATTCATTTTTGTGGTAACTAATTCACCCCTCCCCTCTCAGTTACTCCTCTTATATTTCCAACAATTGGTATCAAAGCTTTTGGTTTTTGCATTAGAGGTTTCAAGGACCTAAGCTAAAGATCAAGATGTCTTATAGAAGAGAGATTCTTGAGTTGAATAGAGACAACTTTGCAGCATGGCAGGAACTTATGAAGTTTCATTTGGCAACCATCTATGATTCAAGTTTAAAGTATTTAAGCAATGCTTGCAAGGCTCCTACTAGAACATTCATAGTTGAAGAGATTGCTGAAAAGGAAAATCATAACATCATGATGATTGATATTGCTTCTTCTCTTAACTATGCTGAATTTGATGAGGTCAAAGGTTACACTGCTACTCATGAAATATGAACCAAACTGAAAGATATCTATCAAGGTGACGACAATGTAAGGGGAGCCAAGACAAAAAGTCTTAGAGGCTAGTTTGATTAGATGAAAATGAGAGAGGATGAAAACATTACAAAATATGTTGAAAGAATCAAAGCTAGTGTAAATGCAATCAAAGCCTCTGGAGGAGACATTGATGATAAAACAGTTGCAAGTAAGGTACTTAGAACCCTTCTTCCTATCTATGCAATTAGAGTATCTTCTATTCAAGATATGAGATGTGATCCAAATAATAAGATAAATCTGGATGCTCTAGTTGGAAGATTGATAACCTTTGAGTTGGATAACTATGATATCTATGTTCCTAGTTCCAAAGGCATCGAGTTTGCATTTGAAGCCAAGCTTTCACTCAAGAAGAAAGGTGGAAAATCAAAAGCCAAACAATCTAATAGTGAAGAAGAAGAAGGAAGTTATGACAGTGATCTTGAAGTTATTGAAGCTTTACTTGCAAGGAAATATTCCAAAGTTAGAGGAAAGTACAAAGGAAAAATTCCTCTAATCTATTTTTCATGTGAAGAAGTTGGTCACATTACTGCAAGGTGTCCAAATAGAGAAGGAAAAGACAAAAAGAAAATTAGTAAGTACAAAGGCAAGAAGGAATTTAAAAGCTATAAGGATTACAAGGATAAAGGTAAGAAATCTTGTTTCATGGCTAAAGATTTTGATAATAGCGATAATGATGAAATGGTCTATATAGCTATAAAAGATGAATTAGATGATGAGTAAGATAAGATGGCACTTATTTCTCATGTTAGTAAGAATGATTCATGAATTATTGATAGTGGTTGTTCTCATCATATGACTGGTGATAAATCAAAGTTTGAATATATGGAACACTATGATGGTGGAAGTGTTAGATTTGGAAAATAATGAACCTAGTTGCATAAAAGGAAAAGGTTGTATTTCACTAACCAATGAATTCAAATGTGACAATGCCTATTGGGTTGAATGACTAAAGCATAATCTATTGAGTGTGGCACAATTGAATAACATTGGATTCAAGGTAGAATTCATGAATAAGAAGGCCAAGTTTCTAGATGGAAAAGGAAATCTAGTTGGGTTTGGTAATCCAACAAAAGGTAACTTTTTCTGCCTAGATCTCAATGAAAGTTCATGTTTTATTGCTGAAGTAGAAGAAAGCTAGTTATGGCATAAAAGGTTGTGTCATGTGAACTTTGATAACTTGATAAAGATAAGCAAAAATAAAATAGTAAGAGGTATTCCTAGCTTGAGAAAACCTAATATGGGTCTATGCAAAAATGGTCAAATTGGAAAGATGGGAAATACTAGTTTCAAAAGAAAGAACTATCATTCAGAAGAAGTCTTGGAGCTAGTTCATATAGACCTTTGTGGACCTATTGGCATATAAAGCTACAATGGAGATAAGTATTTCATTTTATTTGTTGATGACTATTCTAGAATGATAACTATAATATATTTGAAAGATAAATACGAATCTTTTCAAAAGTTCAAGTGGTATCTGTGTAGAGTTGAGAAAGAAACATGAAAGAAATTAAAATGTCTAAGGTTAGATAAAGGAGGTGAATTCATCTCAAATGAATTCAATGAACTATGCACTAAGAACGGAATCAAAATACAATTATTAGCCGCTAGTACACCTCAGTAGAGTGGTATAGCAGAAAGAAGGAATAGATCTATCATGGATTGTGCAAGAACCCTGATGATGAAAAGAATGTTGCAATTAAATACTAGAAGGAAGAAATCTATACAACAATTCATACCTTAAATAGAGTTGTTGGATACAATTGTCTAATTGTGTGTTGTCTTTGAAATTACACAAATGTCATATCAATTATCAGTTAATGCTTACCAAGCTCACTTGGTCAGCAAGATAGTTTTCCTTATTTATCGAGCATTCCTAAAGTTTACTCTGCAAAGACAGTGTCTACCGAGCTCACTCAGGTGTTGAAGGAAATTATTGCAAAAATAATGTTAACCAAGTTCACATGGTTAACAAAAGAAAGTTGGACAGAGTTAGTATTCACTGAGTTCACTCAGTTGCCAAAAGGTTTTTGCAAGTACATAATGTTAACCGAGCTTCTATTGGTTAACATGTGAAATCATATCAGAACTAGTGTTTAATGAGCAAGGTCGGCTAATGAAGGATTTTGTTATTTTGGCATGAGAAGCTTAATTATTTTAAGTATTGGTTCTAGGTGACTATGGTAATGATTAGTAGTCATTCCAATTTGAATTTGGGCTGATGTGACAATCTAGAAGGTATATATAAAAGGTCAAGTTGAGATTTTCAAGTGTGTGTGTGCAAGTGTGTTGATTGAATTGAAAAAGGAAAAAAAGAGAGCGAACTTGAAGGATAAGAAAGTATCCTTGAGGAGTAGAAAAGTAATATTCAATCAGGAAGGATCAAAGTATAAGTAGAATAGAGATCTAGATTTAGCAATTTAGTTGCATCACAATTGGATCATTTCATTATGACTTTCTAACCATTGTAGTAGTGATCTAAAATCTCTTAACAGAGTTGGTTTAACAGCCAATTGTAAATACTCTAACAAGGTGGCAATTCCATTGAATTGTTTTAAGACCTCTTGCAAGGCCACTCCTAAGAGGGTGATTAAATCCTCTAACAAGGTTACACCTAACAATGTGTTTTTTAACCTTTAACTAGGTTGGCTCCTAACAGGGTTCACTTCAGAAGAGTGAAAAATAATAATTAGTTACACTGGTGGTTTTTTCCAAATTGGGTTTCCACATTAAATATGGTGTCTCATGTGTTCATGCTATTTCTCTTATTCTTACAAATTAATTACTATTAATGTTTTAAGATCTGCTAAAAGTAAATCACACTCTACATTTACTGAGTTACAACATTTTCTGTGTGTTTACCAAGTAACAACAACAATCAATTTTCTCAGTCTAAATTTTATTATTGACATCAACGGGATTTGGGATTTATTTTAGTGGTAACTGATTCACCCCCCTCTTAGTTACTCCTTCTCTATTTTCAACAATTGGTATTAGAGCCTTTGTTGCTTGCAGAAAGGTTTCAAGGACCTAAGCTAAAGATCAGGATGTCTTACAAGAGAGAAATTCCAAAGCTAAATAGAGATAACTTTTCAGCATGGCAGGGACTTATGAGACTTCATCTAATCACCATTAGTGATTTAGGCTATAAATACCTTGATGGAGAATACAAAACTCCTACTAGTACATTATCTATTGGAGATCTTGTTGAGAAAAACAACCATAACATCATGATGATTGATATTGCATCTGCTCTTAGCTATGATGAATTTGATTAGATCAAAGACTGTAAAACTACTTTTCATATGTGGAACAAGCTAAATGACATCTATAGTAGTGATGACAATGTAAGGAGAGCCAAAGTAGAAATTCTTAGAGGACAGTTTGATCAGATGAGAATGAGAGAAGATGAAAATGTTGCCAAATATGTGGAAAGAATCAAAGCTAGTGTTAGTGCAATTAGAGCTTCTGGAGGAGAAATCAAGGAAGAAACTGTTGTAAGTAAATTTTTTGACCATTTCTTCCTATCTATGCAATTATAGTATCTACTATTCAAGAAAAGAGGTGTGATCCAAATGAAATGTTAAGTTTGGATTCCTTAGTAGGAAGATTGATAGCTTTTGAGGTAGACAACTTTGACAATTATGTTCCAGCTTCCAAAAATGTTGAGTCTGCATTTGAAGCTAAACTTTCACTCAAAGAGAAAGGCAAGAAGATAAAGGAAAATTAGTCTAATAGTGAAGAAGAAACCAAGGAAAGCTCAGATAGTGATCTTGAAGTTGTTGAAGCTTTACTTGCAAAGAAATATTCTAGAGGTAGAGGAAAGTACAAAGGTAAAGTTCTTTTAATCTGCTTTTCATGTAAAGAGATTGGTCATATTGCTGCCAGGTGCCCAAATAGAGAAAGAAAGGATGAGGAGAAGATCCACAAGTACAAAGGGAAGAAGGAATCCAAAAGTCTCTTATCCTTCAAAGACAAAGGTAAGAAGAATTTTTTTATGGTTAAAGATTTTGATAATAGTGAAGATGAAATAGTATACATTGCTGTAAAAGATGAATATGATGAAGAAGAAGATAAGATGGTACTTATCTCTCATGTTAGTAAAAAATGACACATGGATCATAGATAGTGGGTGCTCACATCATATGACTAGGGAAAAAATAAAATTTGAACACTTTGAACACTATGATAGAGGCAGCGTAAGGTTTGGAAACAATGGACCTTGTTGCATAAAAGGGAAAGGCCAAATCTCATTAACCAGTGAACTTGTATGTGACAATGCTTGTTGGGTTAAAGGACTAAAACATAATGTACTAAGTGTAGCACAACTAATCAACATTGGATTTAAGGTATAATTCATGCATGGAAAGGCAAGACTATTGGATGACAAAGGGAATTTGATTGGATCAGGAAAACAAATAAGATGTTACTTATTTTATCTTGATCTTTGATTGCTCATGTTTTATTGCTCAAATGGAAGAAAGTTGATTATGGCCTATGTCATGTAAAATTTGATAATATGGTCAAGATAAGAAAATATAGAAAAGTAAGAGGTATCCCTAGTTTGAAGAAACCAAATGTTGGATTATGCAAAAATTGTCAGATTAGCAAAATGGGAAAGACTAGTTTTAAGAGAAAAAACTATCAATCTGAAGATGTCTTGGAAATTGTGCATATTCACCTATGTGGACCCATTGGAATAGAAAGCTATAGTGGAGAAAAATTCTTTATTCTTTTTGTTGATGACTACTCTAGAATGATTATTGTTATATATCTTAGAGAAAAGTCAGAAGCATTTGAGAAATTCAAATGGTATCTAGCAAAGAGTAGAAAAAGTAATAGGAAAAAGATTGAAATGCTTAAGATCAGACAGAGGTGGTGAATTCATCTTTGATGAATTCAATAACTTTTGCATTGAAAGAGGAATCAAAAGGAAAGTATCAACCCCCTGGAACTCCCCAGCAAAATGGAATAGCTGAAAGAAGAAACAAATCCATCATAGATTATGCAAGGACTCTAATGACTAGAAATAATGTTGTTATCAAATACTGGAAGGAAGTCATCAACACTACAGTTCATACTTTGAATTGAGTTCATTTGAAGAAGGACTCACACAAAACCCCCTATGAATTATGGTATGGCTACAAACCCAATGTAAGTTACCTGAAAGTATTTGGCAGTAAATGTTATATTTTGAAAGAGTCTAGAAAAGAAAAGTTTGATGCCAAAGCTGATGAAGGTATATTCTTAGGATATTCTTGTAGAAGTAAGGCATACAAATTCTTGAATTTTTCTACTCATAAAATCATAAAAAGTGAACATGTGAGAATTGATGAGTTTGTAGAAAATACTGAAGAAGAGAGCAAAAGGAAACTAGAAGATTACAAAAGATTTGTTTACTTTGAACCTGATACATTACCGACACATCTAACAATAAGGAGACTTCACCTCCTAAGTCTTCCTCAGCTACCAAGTTGCAAGAAGTGCAAACCAAGTCATAGGGATCTGAGTCACATTCTGAGGCTACCAAGCCAATATCTACTGAGTTTGAATGACTGCAGCTAGAAGTTGAGATTCAAAATGAAGACAATATAATTCATTCTAAAGGCAAAGAACCTATATTGACCAAGTATGTTAGAAGGCATCATGCACCTGATCAAATTATTGGAGATAAATTGGAAGGTACTATGAAAAGAAGCAAATTGAAAGGTACATGTTTACTTGCTAATTTTGAACCTAGAAGTGTTAAGGATGATATAGAAAATGAAAGTTGGATTGAGGCAACGAACGAAGAAATAGAACAGATAGAAAAGAATAAAACTTGGACTCCTATTCCTAGGCCTAAAGATAAAAATGTGATTGGAACAAAATGGGTATTCAAAAATAAGCTAAATGAAGATGGACAAGTATCAAGAAACAAAGCTAGATTAGAATGTAAAGGCTATTCTCAAGAAGAAGGAATTGATTATGGTGATACTTTTTCTCTTGTTGCAAGATTAGAAGGTGTTAGACCCTACTTGCATATGCAAATTACAGAGGATTCAAAGTATATCAAATGGATGTTAAATATGCATTTTTGAATGGAATTCTTGCTGAAGAACTCTACATTGAACAGCCAGAAGGTTTTGTTGATCCTAAAAAAAGTGACATGGTTTGTAAATTTCACAAAGCATTATATGGTCTTAAACAAGCTCTTAGAGCCTGGTATGAAAGACTACATAACTACTTGATATAGATTGGCTTTTATAGAACAAATGATAACAATTGTTTGTACATCAAGGAAGGACCAAACAACAAAATTGTGTTGGCAGAGATATTTGTGGATGATACTCTATTTACAGGAAATGATGATCTATGCAAAGCATTTTTAGAACATATGAAAAAAGAGTTTCAGATTTCCATGTTTGGTGAAATAAAATTCTTTGTTGGATTGTAGATACAACAGAATAAGAATGGTATTTATATCACCCAATCCAAGTATGTAAAAGAGATACTCAAGAAGTTTGGTATGGAAGATTCTAAACCAGTTGGTACCCCTATGTGCATTGGACTCAAGCTTACCAAAGATGATGATTCCAAATAAGTAGATCAAACCTTAGACAAATCAATGATTGGAAAATTATAGTATGTAGTTCACACAAGACTTGACATTGCCATAGCAACTAGAATAGTGGCAAAATTCTTGGCAAAACCTAGAGAAAATCACATGATGGCAATCAAAAGAATCTTGAGATATTTGAAAGGCACTGAAGACTATGGTTTATGGGACAAACTTAGAGGAAACCTAGACCTAAAGGTATTCATTGATGTTGATTGGGAAGGAAATCTTGATGACAGAAAAAGCACAAGTGGTAGAGCATTCTTTCTTGGTAAAAGGTTGGTATCTTGGACAAGCAAGAAACAAAACTGCACATCCCAATCCATAGTAGAAGCAGAATATGTTGCAGCAATAGTGAATTGTTCTAACATTGTTTTGTTTAAACACTTGTTGAAAGGCATGAAGGTTGAGATCAAAGAGCTAGTAGTCATGTACTATGATAACACTAGCGTAATTAACATATAAAAGAACCTAGTGATGCATTCCAAAACAAAGCACATTGCTATAAAATATCATTTTGTCAAAGAATTGGTGTAGGACAAAGAAATTAGATTGGAATATGTCCATACAAAAGAATAAATTGTAGACATATTCACCAAGACATTACCTAAGGATGCATTCTTGTATCTAAGAGGTAAGCTAGGGGTCATTCCTCTATTTGAAGCTCACTAAATGAAGTTTTAATGATGCATATATAGGAATCAAGTTGAAGATCAATCAGTTGATGTAGCATAGTCAAGATAATATTGCATATGAATTAGTACTCAAGGCATATTGATACTAATTTGGTATGTGTTGTCAAAGAGGGAGAAAATTACTGTCATATCTCTCTGAAATTTGTTTTTGTCATTTCAAGAGGGAGAAGTTATGTAATTCCTTCATAGAGGGAGATTACTGCATGAAAGAAGAAGTTCTTGTGTAAAATCAAAGAGAGAGAAATATTCTATCAAAAGAATCTTGTTCTCAAATTTCATTTTTCTATGACATGTTGTGTTGCCATCAATGCCAAAGAGGGAGATTGTTGGATACAATTGTCTAATTGTGTGTTGTCCTTGGTGTCACACAAATGTTAAATCAATTGTTAGTTAATGCTTACCAAGCTCACTTGGTTAGCAAGATAGTTTTCCTTGTCTACCAAGTGTTCCTGAAGTTTACTTTGTGAAGACAGTGTCTACCGAGCTCACTCGAGTGTCAAAGGAAATTATGGTGAAAATAGTGTTAATTGAGTTCACATGGTTAAGAAAGGAATGTTGGATAGAGGAAGTATTAACTGAGTTCACTTGATCACCAAAATATTTTTGCAAGTACGCAGTGTTAACCAAGCTTCTATTAGTTAACACAAGAAATCATCTCAGAACCAATGTTTACCAAGCAGGGTTGGCTAATGAAAGATTTTGTTATTTTGGCATGAGAAGCTTAATTATTTTAAGTATTGGTTCTTTCTGACTATGGTAATGATTAGTGGTTATGCTAATTTGAATTTGGCTAATGTGACAATCTGGAAGGTATAAATAAAAGGTTAAATTGAGATTTTCAAGTGTGTGTGCAAGTGTGTTGACTGAAATGAAAAAGGAAAGAGAGGGAGCGAACTTGAAGGATAAGCAAGTATCCTTGTGGAGTAGAAAAGTAATATTCGATCAGGCAGGATCAAAGTATAAGTAGAATAGAGATCTAGATTTAGCAATTTAGTTGCATCACAATCAGGTCATTTCATTGTTACTTTCTAACTATTGTAGTAGTGATCTAAAATCTCTTAGCAGAGTTGGTTTAATAACCAATTGTAAATCCTCTAACAAGGTGGAAATTCTATTGAATTATTTTAAGACCTCTTGCAAGGCCACTCCTAACAAGGTGATTAAATCCTCTAACAAGGTCACACCTAACAATATGTTTTGTAACCCTTAACTAGGTTGGCTACTAATAGGGCTCACTTCAGAAGAGTGAAAAATAGTAACTAGTTACATTGGTGGTTTTTCCCAAATTGGATTTCCACGTTAAATCTAGTGTCTCATGTGTTCATGTTATTTCTCTTATACTTGCAAATTAATTACTATTAATGTTTTAAGATCTGCTAAAAGTAAATCACACTCTGCATTTACCGAGTTATGGCATTTTCTATATGTCTACCGAGTAACAATAGTAATCAGTTTTCTCAGTCTAAATTTTATTGTTGACATCTAAGGGATCTGGGATTTATTTTAGTGATAACTAATTTACCCCCCCTCTTAGTTACTCCTTCTATATTTCTAACAAGAGTACCATTGAAGAAAGACTCAAATCAAATACCTTATGAACTATGGTATGGCTATAAACCCAATGTAAGTTACTTGAAGGTATTTGGTAGAAAATGTTATATCTTGAAGGAGTCTAAGAAAGGTAAATTTGATGTCAAAAGTGATGAAGGCATATTCCTAGGGTACTCTTGTGGAAGTAAAGCATATTAGTGTTTTAATCTTACCACTCATGAGATCATAGAAAGTTCACATTCGAAGATTGATGAGTTTGTAGAAAAGAGTGAAGAAGAGAGCATCAAAGATCCTGAGGATTACATGAGGTTTGTGTATTATGAACCTGATAAATTGCCTAATCTAATTCTAAGTCAAATAGCTTCACTTCTTGAGTCCCCAAAATCTCTAGAAGCACTCGAGTTACAACTTGTGCAACCAGAGTCATAGTCGGAAGGACCTAAGTTAGAAGCAACCAATTTGCAGCAAGTTGCTACTGAGTCATTAGAAGGACCTGAGTCACAAACAATGGAACCCAAGCCTAATTTAGAAGATCATGTTGAGTTATGTGAGACAAGTTCTAAATCCAATGTACCTATTCTAAAAAGATATGTTAGAAGGCACCATGCATTGAGAAAATCGTTGGAGACAAATTAGAAGGTACTATGACAAGGAAAAAATTGAAAGATACTTGTTTTCTTATTGAATTTGAACTTAGAAATGTTAAATATACTTTAGATAATGAAAGTTGGATTGAAGCAATCAATGAAAAAATAGAGCAAATTGAAAGGAATAAGACTTGGACTCTTGTTCCTAGACCCAAGGATAAGAATGTGATTGGCACAAAGTGGGCATTCAAAAATAAGCTAAATGAAGATGGAGAAGTTTCAAGAAATAAAGCAAGGTTAGTTTGTAATGGTTATTCTCAAGAAGGAGGTACTGATTATGGTGAAAATTTTTCTCTTGTTGCAAGATTAGAAGGTGTTGGGACTTTACTTACATATGCAACACATAAAGGTTTTAAAGTGTTTCAAATGGATGTGAAATCCACATTCTTGAATGGAATTATAGAAGATGAAGTCTACATAGAGAAACCTAAAGGCTTTGTAGATCCTAAAAAAGGAACATGGTCTGTAAATGAAACAAAGGATTATATGGTCTCAAACAAGCTCCTAGAGCTTGGTATGAAAGACTTCATAGTTATTTGATAAAGATTGGTTTTCAAAGGACAAATGATAACAACAGTCTGTACATCAAAGGACTAGAAAAAGAGATATTGTTGGTAGAAATTTTTGTGGATGATATATTGTTTATTGGTTATGATGACTTATGTAAATATTTTTCTAAAGAAATGAGTAAGGAATTTGAGATGTCAAAGTTTGGAGAAATTAAATTCTTTGTTGGTTTATAGATTCAACAAAAGAAGGATGACATATACATTACTCAATCTAAGTATATCAAAGAGATACTAAAGAATTTTGAGATGGAGGGTTCAAGACTAGATGGAACACCTATGTCTACTAGACATAAACTTTCCAAAAATGATGATTTCAAGGAGGCAGATTAGACCACATACAAATCAATGATTGCTAAACTGCGGTATGTTGTACATACTAGGCATGACATTGTTATTGCAGTTGGTTTGCTGGCAAGGTTTTTCAAAAATCTAAAAGAAAATCATATGATGGCTATCAAGAGAATCATGAGGCATCTAAAGGGTACTAAAGATTATGGCTTATGGTATAAGAAAGGAGGCAACATAGAGTTAAAAGCTTCTATTGATGCTAATTGGGCAGGAAACATTGATGACAAAAAAAGCACCAGTGGTGGGGGATTCTTTCTTGGTAATAGACTAGTGTCTTGGACAAGCAAGAAACAAAATTGTATTTCTTAGTCCAAAACAAAAGTAGAATATGTGGTTGTAATAGTTAATTGTTTAAATATTGTTTGGTTCAAGCAACTATTGGCAAGTATGAAGATAAAGATCAAGGATCTAGTGGTTATATACTATGATAACACTAGTGCAATCAATATATCAAAGAATCTTGTGATGCATACCAAAAAAAAAACACATTGCTATAAAATATCATTTTTTGAGAGATTTGATACAAGATAAAGAGGTAAGATTGCAATATGTGAGTACTAAAGAACAAATTGGAAATATATTTACTACGCCATTACCTAAAGATGCATTTTTGTATCTAAGAGATAAGTTAGGGGTCATTCCCATATCTAAAGCTCACTAAATGAAGTTTAGTGATGCATCAACTAGAGCATGTTGAAGATTAATCATTTGATGTAGTATTGACAAAGGCACATTACAAATGAATCGGTACATGAGGTACATTGATATTCACTAAATATTGTCTTTGGAATGAGATGTCAAATAGGGAGAAGTTTACTATCATATCTTATAGAAATTTTATAAAGATAAATAGAAAGAGATGTCAAAGAGGGAAAATGAACTTGGTTTGATATCAATGATAGAGTTTACTATCAAAAGAACATGTTGAAGGAAAAATTTGTTGACAAAGGGTGAAACTGAAGGTAGAGGGAGTTCTCAAGGATAAGAATTAGAATGAAACTAAGGATATGTTCCTTATTTTATTCTTGCTCTAAAATTTCATTGTATTATGAGATGTTGTGTTGCCATCAATGCCAAAGAGGGAGATTGTTGGAAACAATTGATTAATTGTGTATTGTCTTTGATGTTACACAAAATATCATATAATTGCTAGTTAGTGTATGCTGAGCTCACTCAGGCATTGAAGATAGTTTCTTGTGTTTGTCGAGCATTCCAGAGTTTTCCTAGTTCAGAAGACAGTGTCTACTAAGTTCACTTAGGGAACAAAGAAAAGTTTATAAAATTTGCGTGTTAATCGAGCTCACTTAGTTGATGAAGGAAATATTGGATGAAACTAGTGTTAACCAAGCTCACTTGGTTACCAAAGGAAATTTGTTAATATGCAGTGTTAACCAAGTTCACATGGTTAACACAAGAAAATTGCTTTGAGTTAGTATCTATCAAGTAGGGTTAGATAATGAAGAATTTTCTTGTTTTGGCATATTGAGTTCAATTGAATTATTTATTAGTTCTAGCCAACTGAGGCGATGCATATTAATTATTCTAAGTTATATTCAAGATGACTTGATAATGTGTAAGATATAAATACAAGGTCAAGTTAAGGATTGAACGTATGGAACATAATTGAAGATTTGATGATGCTTAGAGGAAGCAAATTAGAAGGATAAGAAGAATATCCTTGTTGAGATGCAAAGATACATTTGATCAGGAAGGATCAAGTATACAAGCTATAATTGAGATCTGTAATCAGCAATTTAGTTGCATCACAAATTAGGTCATCTCATTTTTACTCTCTAATCATTGTAACAATGATCTAAATCTCTTAATAGATTTGGCTTAGTAGCTATTTGTAAATCCTTTAACAAGGTGGCATTTCTATTGAATTGTTTAAAGACCTCTAACAAGGCCACTCCTAGCAGGGTGATTAAATCTTCCAATAGGGTCATACCTAATAGTGTATTTTGTAACCTTTAATAGGGATGGCTCCTAATAGGGCTCACTTTAGAAGAGTGAAAATCAATAACTAATTGTAATTGGTGATTTTTTCCAAATTGGGTTTCCATGTTAAATCCTAGTGTCAATTGTATTCATGTTATTTCTTTTATGTGTTTGCAACTAAGTTAAAGTAACATCAATCACAAATAATATCTTAAGATTTTCATGATAAGAATTAGCTGAGTTATTTTAGTATTTATCGAGGTACAACATTTTTTAGTGTAAACTAAGTACCCGCGTATTGCCAAGTTACAATAGAGTTCTGTTTACATAGTGTTTTGAATTGTATTGACATCTAAGGGATTTGGGTTATATTTTTGTGGTAACTAATTCACCCCTCCCCTCTCAGTCACTCCTCTTATATTTCCAACAATAAATATAAGGTCAAGTTGTGGAATTGAATAGTGAACAAGGGTGAAGAAAAAAAGATTCTTAGAGGAAGCGAATTAGAAGGATTAGTAGAATATCCTTATGGAGTTGCAAAGATACATTCGATTAAGAAGGATCAAGTATTCAAGCTAGAATTGAGATTTTAAATCAAAAAAGGTAAGTTTGCATCAAAAATTAGGTCATATTATTATTTCTCTCTAACCATTTTAGCAGTGAACTAAATCTCTTAATAGAGTTGGCTTAACAACTATTTGTAAATCCTCTAACAAGCTGACATTTCCACTTGAAGTGTCTTGAAGACCTCTAACAAGGCTAGTCCTAATAGGGTGATTAAATCCTTTAATAGGGTCACACCTAACAGGGTTGGCTCCTAATAGGGCTTACTTCAGAAGAGTGAAAAACAATAACTAGTTGCAATTGGTGGTTTTTCCCAAATTGGGTTTCCATAGTAAATCTTGGTGTCACTTGTGTTCATACTATTTATTTTATGTGTATACAACTAAGTTAATTAAGGTTAATCACATTAAACATCTAAATATTTGAATTTTTAGTAGTTACCAAGTTACAATTGCTATTTTAGCACTTTCTAAATTACAATATTTGCTAGTGCAAACTTAGTGACTTTGTGTTATCGAGTTGTAGTATAATACAATTTTATCAAAGTTTACATTTTGATCTATTTTGACATCTAAGGGATCTGGGATTTATTTTTGTGGTAATTGATTCACCCCTCCCCTTTTAGTTACTCCTCTTATATTTCCAACACCAACTTTACAAAGAAACTCACCACCTCCATATGACTTGCAAAAGAGGAAGAAACAACTAGAGTATATCAAGCCCTTCCCATGGCCAACAAATAAAACCCACTTCAACAACCCTAAATTCAACTACAAACCTCAAAAAAAAACAACCAAAGACTAGAATGAGCCCTTGAAAAAATATTAACAAAGGACTACCAACCTGAAGAAAAAGTCCATTGTGATTACTTACTAAAATAGGTTGTCCAATAAAAAAGACAAAAGGAAACTCAAAAGAGTCAACAACTCCCATCACAATCTAGTTACAAAGGGCATAGAAAAAGCATCGACATTGTAAATGTTTGATGTAGGAGCATCTTGGGTGTAAGAGAAATATTGCATCACCCAAAAATATTTCCTTTTATTTCTTGAATAAGGGTTGTCTTAGTGTAGAGCTGTTGTCTGTGAAGAATTTATACTTAGTAAGTAAATCATACAAGTTAGGAATGTCCTAATTTCAGAGGTGGATCTTCATCTTGGATATATTTACCTACTAGTTGAGGCTCAATGTCATATCATGAGAATTTGTGGATTTATTAAGGATTCTTGGCTTGCAAATTTGGTATAAAAACTTCAGGTTCACTGTTGAAGAGCTTAGAGGCTCATGATGGGATCCGAAATGGGGTCGACTAGAACTTGCACTGATTAAGCCCTATAGATTAGAAGCTACAAATTTTGAAAAGTGGTTATAATAGCCAATCATAGCAACAATTCAAAATTTATGGCCTTTTGAAATTGGACAGACCAAAATTTTCAAAATAAGTGTCAAAGGTGTATTGGGCTTAATCTATATGTAATTTTGGAGTTAGTCAGTCTTAAGGGTTATGGTTTGATGTCTAGAAACTTCTCGAGTGGTATAAAAATGCCTATTTAGGAATTCTTGTACATTGCCTATGACAACTTTGGGTGATAGTTCATAACTATGTATTGCAAATTATTGTATGGAAGACAACCATGTGGGTTTGCATATTGTTTCAAAATTTTGTAATTTTGCATTTGTAGTGATAATAAGAAGCCCATATTTTGTTCTCACAAATTGCTATTATTTCTTTATTTTTTTTTCTATGTTTTTTGTTTTAAGGGGAGCACCCTTCATCAATGTTATCTATTGTAACCTTCATCTAGAGCATTATGAAGGCCTTTTAGGCAATTTTGAGTATTATAGAAGTGAAATTTGAGCAAAATTTGGAGAGGTCAAAAATTCATATTTTTGGTATTTTTCAAAGTATGTTATTTCCTTTTTAAGTTTTTGTGACAAGTCACAACTATTGTATCAAGATACTTGATCACATTATGAGGTTATTTCATCTACATGGTATGATATACTTAATTGTTTAGATATAATTTCTACTACATGAGAACACTTCTCTCATTTCAAGGTTAATTCCTATATAGGAGATTGACCAAGGAAAACCCCTACCTCTCAACAATTTCCCATTTTCCTTATGTGTGGGAATAGGCAATGAAGTTAAACATTCATATTTGTGTGATATTTTGAAATAGTGACATGTACAAAATAAAGCCCTGTAGCTTACAACATTTTAGGGTATAGCTCAACTTGTTTCTTCCTATACTTAAGAATAGGTCAAATCTCTCTTAAACCAAACCTAATCCTTGAGCTCCACAATTTTCACAGTTAGTAAGTACATGTCTCTATGTCCTAGATCCAAAATAGTTTTACTTTTTGATAGTTTTTTATAGCCATTCTTTGATCTAAAATTGTTGCCACTACAGTTGGTTAGATGTCTAAAGTGTTATCATTCATGGCAACATGTATTTAGTATTTCATTTATGTATTTTGAGTTAGAAAATTATTTTAGTGTTAGAAAATTTGTAGTAGTATAGAGATAGATGCAACGTATATGAATGATAGACTTTGAGTTAGCTTATGCATAGTTGAGGATAGCTATATGGTAGTGTCATGATGACATATGCTAGTGCACAGACTGTATGATGCAAGTTACAATTGATTTACCAGTTCAGATATTTAACAAAACAAAATAGAGCATATCAAAGATATGAGTTGTATGACTTAAGGAATTATTTTGGTAACAAAATAATTACTTAATCGTGGCAAGCTGATATCTTAAATTATATTTAGACAAGAATGTGGAAGCATGGAGGCCAACTAAGCATAGTTTTATAATTAGCAAGGTATATATAAAGATCTTATCTCACACAGATAAGTGTGGTGTGAAAGTGATAAGTATTGATGTGAACTATTGTGAAGATAGTATATATTATGTGTGAGCTTTATATGATGCAAGATCTAAAGTGTAATTAGTGAAAGTGCATGATACAACAAGAAGACAATATTGTATCTATATCTATTCTTGTGAAGGAATTTGATTATATAAGTGCATGTTAGAGCTATGTGCTCTTCTTGCATACATTGTATTTGATCTACCAACTCCTAACAAGGTTGAAGCAACTCCTAATCGGGTTGAAGCCTTTAATAGGGCCTAGTCCTCTAATAAGCTCTTGAGACACTATATATATTTCATAGACTCCTAACAATGTCAATATCCTTAACATTATTCTTTTGTTTAGTGGATCATCTTGAGGGTATCATCCCCACCAGGGTTTAAACTTGGCTAGGGTTTCCCTAGTTAACAAATAATGGTTATATTTTCTATTCAATATTGTTGGTTTACTTTCATATGCAAGTTATAAAGTAATTAACAATATTCAACTATGGGCAAAAGTTTGTAGAATACTGATTCAACCCCCCTCTTAGCATTATCTATTTCTAACAGTCTCTAGGTCATAGATCCAAAATATTTTTAGTTTTTTATAGTTTTTAATAGCCATTTTTAGATCCAATTTTTCTTCTTCTTACAACCCTCAAGGTGAGTACATCTACCTTAGCATTATCTTTTAACACTTCCTTTCATGTATCAGATTTGATATTAAATATTGTAAGTATATAGTTTTTTAGACACAATATAAATCTTTCACAATCCTCTTTCATATCATACATTTTGTCTCCATATAGGGAATACCCTAAATCAAATCCTTTAGCTAGATATTTTATTTGTACCCTTTCATCTTTTGGGCTATGAAACTTAGATTTGGCCCAATGCTTTGATTTAGTATTCAAATGTGTAATACAATTTGATGAGTGAGCTATATTCTAGCATTTGTTAGCATTTTCTATCATACAAGTGACTAAATCCTCCAAAGGAAATCCTTTCCATGAGAGACATTTGAGTAGGGAGCCTCTACTATTGTTATTCCTTATTAACACTTTCCAAGGCTCAGATCCCTACATGCTTTTGTAGATCCATTTCAAAGAGGGGGATAGTCCTTGGATTATGAGGTCCTTAAGACCAAATACCCATACTCTTATGGTTGTAGTACACCAATTCCATTTAACTTTGTGTAAATTGTCTTCCCTACTTGTCCACCTAACCATTTTTTTTTTTGATTTGTTTATGGTGTAGGAGCACCATGGCATTGGAAGGTACAATTACTAGATGATCCTAAAAGAGTTTTAAGATCATTAAGACCATTAAAGGTCAATTGTTAATGTAATAATACCTATAAGGTCTTATTTATTGTAACTTGTCCATTAGAGCTACTAGAATGTCATTGAATTGCAATGAAGTGAAAAATATGTAATATTGCCCATATAGGCAAGATGAGGCCTATAAGGCTAAATGTGATGGATTAAGCGTTTGGCAGTCAAATAGGTTGATAAGTTCATTATAAGACCTTTTGAATGTTGTTAAAATAAATTATAAATGGTAATTACCAAAGGATGTAAAAGTTGCCAAAGTTGACAACTTTTTTTATCAACATGGCAACCCAAACTAATCACTTAAACTAGTCATAGAGCTGGTTTTGAAGATAGTTGGATAGTTTTATCAGCCTTTTGGAACTATAAAAGGGTCTATTTAATCATATAATGCTGAAGAAAATGGGCAACGATTGTTGCATGAAGAGTTTTGTATCAATAAAGCAAGATTTTATGCAATTTTTGTGTTTTGGTGAATGCTAATAGAATAAAACTTTACATTGTTCATTAGTTTCTTTCTTATCTCTTGAAGTTTCATTGATTAAACATTTTAGCACTTTTAATTCCCTAAATTTTGGTTTTTGAAGCATTGAATTTTATTGGAAACTAGTTAAGATATTTAAGTTTGAATTAATCTGACAAAGCCTTAACTAGGGAATATGGATGACTCTTAGAATGTGATTCCTTCATAGTTAACGTGCAACAAGCCTCCATATAAGGCAATGGTACAGATGAACATGTAAATTACATGTTTTATATATTGTAAGAGGATCATGTAAGTTTTCGACACTTGATTTTTTACAACTAAAAAGAGATTTTCCCGAAATAATTGACATAGAAAATAAAGTCTAGTAAAGAAGGCATACATTTGAATTTCATTATTGGTTGATTCAGAAAAATTTTTGATATTTTGTATAGATACAAGTTTTTCAAGAACTCACCAGAGTGATCAAAGAAATAATTTCTATTTCAAAAGATATAACAATTAAGTACATATCTATGGAATAGGCCAGTAAGTTCTTGAATGATAGTAAAGGCATTTTGGTGATTGGATGTGACATTGCAAATCAGTTGAGTGAAGAGAAGAGTGTCTTGAATGGACTAGGCAAAGGAAATTGTAGCATCAAAGGAGTTTACTATCATGCAAGACAATGACTAGTAAGGTATAATTTTTTCAAGTTTAGTGTTGCTATATATTGAGGTTAAGAAGAGTGTAGGATGTGGACAAGGCCTAGAAGGTATTAGGAAGTTTCTTTAATGATAGGATGTAAGGGGAAGCACATTGAATGTTTGTTGTGAATATCATAGTGAAAGTGACTGACATAAAAATACATTAAGATATAAATGTTGTTGATAGGGTTATGTTGGGAGTAGTGTAAAATGTTGGGCTTATTCAATGTAAAGTGAAATGAGTTATGCATGTGGTAAGTGGTTGAGGAATCCTAAAATGTGAGGTTTGATCCAAGGTTAGGATATATGCATATGAATCCCAATAGAAGTTTGATGAATGGTGCTCCCCTTAATACCATGAGCACATAACAGAAACAAAGAAACAAAAACAATTTGCAAGAATAAAATATGGCTTCTTATTATCTCCGTAAATGTGGAATTACAAAATTAAGACTTACAATATGCTAACCCACATGGGCACCTTCATTATAGTAAACTACAAGATAAAGCTACAAATTATCACCCAGAGCTATCCTAGACAATGTTCAAGTATATCTTAAATAGGCATTTTTATGCCACCCAAGAAGAATTCTAGATACTCAAACTTAATACCTAGGGCCAACATACCCTAACAATATATATAAAGTTTGCCAAATACACCTTTGACATTTATTTTGGAAGTTTTGGTCAGTCCAACTTCAAAAGACCATAACTCTTGAACCGTTGCTCTGATTGGCTATTATAACCACTTTTCAAAAACCTCAGCTTCTGATCTATAGGCTCTAATTAGTGCAAATGCCCATCCATTGAGTTGTTTGGCCTCATCAAGGCATTTTAAGGCCTCCAATGGTGAGCTTGAAGTTCAATACCAAAATTACAAACCAAAAATTCACAATAAATACATGAATATGCATGATATGGCACTAAGCATCAACTAGTAGGCTAAAATATCCAAGATGAATATCCACCTTTGAAATTAGAACATTCTGAGCTTGTATGACTGACTTACCAAGTAGAAAGCCTCCATTGACAACAACTTTGCATTAAGGCAACCCTTATTCAAACTACTAAAATAAAATATTTTTGGGTGATATAAGATTTCTCTTATGCCTAGGATGCTCTTACATGAGACACCCGAGATAATTTGAGAAGTGACCCCATCACATCTTAGTATTTAGAGGAAAACCAAGATGGTTAACCTCCTCCCTTCCTAGCCATGATGAATCCTCTACTGGCTTCCCTTTCCATTTGACCAGGTATTCTTCATAAATTTTGTTCCTTGTACTTTTTCCAACATGACTATCCAATATCTCTTCAATCTCCTTTGTAGCAAAACTAGTTGCTAGAATACTCCATTGTGCTTCTAAACCTTCATCTCCATCACCTCCTTCATAATACTCTTTAAAATTTGAAATGATAAATGCTGGTGAAATATTAAATTTAGTAGAAAAATCCACTTCATAGGCATTTCCAAAATCATGCCTTTTCACTATCTTGCATGGTCTAAACTTCTTCATTTTTAGCTTATTATATTTACCCACTAGAAAATGCTCCTTTCTCAAATGAACCATGACTTCATCTCCAATATGAAATTCCTTATAACTCCTTTTCACATCTTCCTTATATTTATACTATGTGTTCATATTTATGATGTGCTTCCTCACCTCCTCATGGATGTTCTTCAAATGTTCAACAAATTCTTTTGCTTCAACCTACTTATCTCTCCTTTATCCAACTATCACTATTTAGAAGAATTTTTGGGACTACTCTTATATACAATCTTGAATGGTGATTTACCAATACTCTTATTGATAAAATTATTAAATGCAAAATTAGATCCCATCCTTTTGTCTTGTCTCTAACCAAACATCTCAACAAATTTCCCAAACTTTGGTTCACAACTTTCATCTATCCATTAGCCTGTGGATGATGTGATGAACTAAACTTTAAATTCATCTTCAATTTCTTCCATACTTTATTCCATAAATACCCAACAAATTTGGTATCTCAATCTAAAACTATACTCTTTGACAGACTATGTAGTCTCACCACTACTATGAAAAACAACTTTGTCACATGGACAACATCACTAGTCTTCTTGCAAGGAATGAAATGTACCATCTTTGAAAACCTGTCAACCACCACAAAAATAGAATCATGCCCTTGCTGAGTCCTTGATAATGTAAGAAAAAAAATCCATGCTGACATCCTCCCACGACTTCTCTAGTATAGGTAATGGCTAATACAACATTGTATTTCACTTCACTCCTTTCACCATTTGACATACTTTACAACTCTGCACAAATTTCTTCACATTTTTCTACAACTATGGCTTGTAATAATTCTTAGCAACCAAAACAATGGTTTTACCTCTACCAAAGTGTCCAACCAATCATCCACTATGCTTCTCCTTGATGAGATTCTCTATCATTGAACTTTTTGGAATACACATTTGACTTCCTTTGAACAACATACCATCTTAGATTATGAAATCCAACCACTCTGTCCTATCAAGAGTAATAGGTTCTATACAAGCTATCCATGCTTCACCAAAATTAGGATCCTCTACATACAAATTACTGAGTTCCTTGAACCCAACCACCTCAACCTAAATTTTTGACAGCAAAAGTTGTCTTCTACTAAGTACATCTATAACTCTGTTAGACTTCCCACTCCCGTGTTCCAAAATAAATGTATAACTCTACAAAAACTCAACCCAATTCAAATGTCTTTGGTTTAATTTTCCTTGACTATTCAAATATTGCAAAGATTGATGATCAATATACAAAACAAACTCCTTAGGAAGAAGATAGTGTCTCTACTTCTTTAATTCCTGAACTACAACATAAAATTATTGATCATAAACAAAATATTTTATTTTTGTATCTTTTAATTTCTCACTAAAATAAGTAATAGGTCTACCTTCTTGGCTCAAAACATGTCCTATTGTAGTACCACTAGCATCAAACTCTACTTGAAGCACCTTGTTAAAATATGGAAGTGCTAAAATAGGTTGCTCTATAACTTTATGTTTCAACATATTAAAACTCTAATTTTCTCTAGTAGTCCACTTAAATTATTTCTTATCCCCTCTCATTATTTCAATCAAAGGTCCACAAATATTGCTAAAACCTCTTATGGACTTTCTATAAAGACTATCCAATCCATTAAAAGATCTTACCTCAGTAGCACTCTTTGGAGTAGTCCATTCAAAGATAGCCTTTAGTTTATCTGGGTCCATTTTTAGACCTTCTACTAAGACTACAAATCCCAAGCACACCAACTCCTTCTTTACAAAATTGCACTTCTTCAGGTTTATCAATAAATTCTCTTCCCTCAACTTATTAAATGCCTTCTAGATATTCATCAAATGCTCCTCCAATTTCTTACTAAGGATCAAAATGTCATCTAGGTAAACAATAAAAAACTTACCTAGAAACTCCTTTAGCAACTCATTCATGAGTCACATGAAAGTGTTTGGTGCATTGATTAGCCCAAAAGGCATGACTAACCATTTACACAGTCCTTCCCTTGTCTTGAAAGAAATCTTCCAATAGTCACCTTCTCTAATACAAATATTATCGTATCTACTCTTCAGATCTATCTTTGTAAAATACACAACTCCACTCAAATAGTCCATATTATCATCTATCCTTGGAAATGGAAATTTGTACTTGATTGTGATCTTGTTAATAGTGTGAGAATCTATGCACATCTTCCATTCTCCATTCTTCTTTGGTGCTAATATTGTTGGTACAACACATGGACTCATATTCTATTGAATCAACCTCTTTAGCAATAACTCATCAACTTGTTTGTTCAATTCTTCACTTTTTTCTGGTGTTATTCTGTGTGTTGCCTTGTTTAGAAAATTGGATCCTAGAATCAAATCCATCTAGTGACTGATCTTCCTCATTGGGGGTAATCCATCAAGTACATTATCGAACAAAATATCAATAAACTCTCCCAACAAATCTGCAACTTTTATAGGTACCACCTCTACTTCTTTACCATCTTTTGGCATTACAAAAAAACACATGTGTCCATGCTTCATATCTTTGAGAAAATCTTTTCCATTAACCAAATATATTCTAGCATTAATACATACCTTTTCTTCTTTCTCCTTCAATGAAATTAACTTATGTTTCACTCCATCCTTAGTTATAGTGTAGGTATTTGCTTGCCCATCATGTACATCATGCCTATCAAATTGCCATAGCCCACCAAGAAACATATGACATATTTCCATAGGTATGATATCACACAATAGCTCATCTTGGTAGCTTCTAATCTTGAACTTCATTGAGAATTACTCATTGACCATGACCTTGTGGTCATCTTGAACCAAGCAATATGTTGTGGCCTCATAATGCACATCCCATTTTGACTCACAAAATAGGGACCCCCTAGTTTCAAATTTCTTTATGAGGCATCTAGTCTGAAGCCTTGGTCATTTTCAAAACTCCCCTAGATCAAGAAGGGACAAGCAGTCAGGCATAGATAAAAAGATAAAGTTTAATACTTTAATGCACTTAAAGTGTGCACATGCATAGGTGCACCACTCACCCCCACTTTGGGGATGTGCACCTATGCATGTGTGCACCCTTGGTGGTACATACCTATGGAGGTGCACACTCCAGTCCCCCCAAGACCTATATAAGATCCCCCCACTTGTACAATATTAATGCACATGTTCACATATGCGCACCATGCACACTTTTTCAAGGTGTGTAGCTACATACTTTTCCATTTCTAAGGAAAATTAGCACACTAGTGCACCTTCCAAGGTGCCCTAGGTGTGTTAGTGTGCAAAAATGGATTTTGGGGGGAAAATCCATTGTCTTGTCTATTTTGATTGGTGTTGACCCAATTTTTTATCAGTCCGAGTCTTGTGGAGTCCTCTTTTGGGTTTTTCAACATAAGATAACTAATTTTTTCTTCTTTGTGTAGATAAATTGACATCCTCATTATCCATAGCACAAAAAATATCCATGATATTGCATGTGCATGGTATTGGATAACTTGTTGGGATCATAACTTTTAACCTAGAGTTCATAATTCAAAACTGTTTACACTATTGGAAAGAAGAACTAAAAAGCTAATTTTAGTCCCTAAAACAAGGAACCTTTGCCTTCTCAATTTTAGGGACCGATGAAAGTTTCATCTTGAAATTTTGAGCAGAAGACCTCTAAAAAAGCTAGTTAAAAAGTCCTAGAAAAGCTTACTAAAAAAGATGAAAAAGTTTGAAACATTTGATCATTTTGGATAATTTGGATCACCTAGTCTCTGACCGAGATGGATCAAGAAATTGGAGAGAATAAAAAATTCAGGGAATAGACTTTACAATGCATGAAGATGTGAAAAACATGAAGGTGTGGCACATAATTCACAAGTGCATAAAAAATCATAGCATCTTCATTATTGGCAGCAATAGGAATCACATGTAAGTTTTGATTCATGAATTTAAACTAAAGATTAAAGATATAGAGGTTGGACATATGAACTAGGATAAGTTCCTCAGCTTATGAAACTATTAATGA
Source organism: Cupressus sempervirens (assembly GCA_028749045.1). NCBI lineage: Eukaryota > Viridiplantae > Streptophyta > Pinopsida > Cupressales > Cupressaceae > Cupressus > Cupressus sempervirens. Next base: position 315,163,350 of record CM053785.1, read on the forward strand.
TAATATTCAACACATGTACTTTGGGAGTTCAAATAGAAGAAGCAGGAGTTCAAGTCTATTACAATGTTGGGCTATAAAGAGGGTATAAATCATCAAAAATGGCAAAATAAGTACACAAGAGTGCTCCTAGACCTCATCTAAAAAAAATCTAGAAACCTTTTTCAAAAAAAGGACTTTTAGTTTTTGGTGAATTGAGCACATTGCACAAATTCCCTGAAGGTGCACAAGTGTGCTATTCAGAGAGGTACGTTGATAATTTTGAAGAAGTAATAGTGCATCGACAAGTTAACTGTCAATTCCTAATTTGGAGCTTTCCATGCACATGAAACACATTCTAACTACAGTTCAACTCTTAGAAACACATAGAGAAGGTCAAGCTTCCATTTTTAGAGCTTCCAGTGACTCTCAAATCCTCTTGCAACTTCCCTCTTCTTATCTCCTTTTATTGTTTTAATCATGTAAAGGCTCATGCACCCATTGATTGATATAAACAAGGGTAGAGACCTACTGAACACCATTTAGAGAGTTAGTTTGTATATAATTAGATTTATTTTATTAGTTTTTAGCATGTTTTTGAAATTTAAGAACTCTCACTCTGAACACAAAAAGAGGAGATGTGTTCTTGGATGTAATATGCACTCTAAACTATTATTTTGATGTAATAATATATGCTATTGGTGCTCTCACTCTAAGTGTAGTTATTCTTGCTAGAGTGTTATTTTTGTGAATGTATGTTCATGAATTATAATGGAGCCAATGGTTTTATTATGTTATTATGATTGTGTGATCTTTTAGTTTTGGTGTTTGCCTCATGTTAATAAATTTTGTTGATGTACTGAGTTGGAGAAGAGATCATATATTTGTTCCTGCATAGCTTCTTGTCTCACATGAGCACACTTTCTATAGCCTTGCAATTTGATGAGAAGTGAAACACCTTTCGGTTATTACTAAGTTCCCATCGATGATTGCATCAGTGGAATTGAGGAAGCACTGCTCCTATTTTCATTGATTTCCTACCTGATCTTTTTGATGATTTAACTTGTAGACATGTTGTTACTGTGGTTTATGTTCATTAGGAATTTCCTTTTCAAGTTATTTTCTTTAATCTCTCATTACTCTATCTCTGTTATTTTCTTTTCTAAACACTTGGTTAAAATAAGAATTCATATATTTGCATTGATAAATTGCATTCATCATAAAACACAAAATATTTATTTTGTGGTTACTTTTTGAGACAACAAGTAGATCAAACATCTTATCCAAAATTGGTCAGACCAACAAAGGCCTCCTCATGAACATACACATTTGTCTTTAATTGATTATATTTCAAAAGGTTGCAAGATCACTCGAAACCTTGGAGTTGATCTTAGATTAACTTTTCAAGAGACTAGTTTGAAAGGATTCTTGTTGTTAAGCATCATAAAAAATGACAACTCAATAGAAGTTGGTGCTAGAAGGAGGGCCTCATACCATTTAGAAGTGAAAAAAAAAATCACTATTTTGAAATTCTAAAGTTTTTGGAAGTTCAAAATTTTTTCCATCCGAAACTGTTAGAAGGTGCATAGGTGCACAAGGTGCACAATTTTGAGGAAGTGTGATTCTATAGAGGTGTTCTTTTTTCTAGAATAAACTCAAGCTAGAAGATCTTGATTCATTATCTCCATTTCAACAAGCTTTAAGATTTTTAGGTAGTGAGCCAGAGTTCTTATAACTCAGTCATTTTCATAAGCATCGTAGTTATAAAGGATTTCCTAGAATTCTACCCATTCAAATTAAAAATTCCATCATCATCATCCACTCTGCATTATACTTCACACATTCTCATCATTATGCACCATATCTTTCTTTAGTGCCCAAAGTTCACCTTTGGATCTAATTGGTCCATTACATGACTTACCCAAAAAACCTAAAAAGTTCTGCCCACAGTGTATCTATGGAGAATCATGAATAATAGAATATCATATTAAAATTTTCAAGGAAATCTGTAATCAAAATTAGATTCAACATATGGACATGGTCTATCGCCTTTTCTCTTATACTTTGGGAGAAACAACATTCAATTGGTACCTCAATCTTCCAACAACATCAATAAGGGATTGGAGCTATTTTTAGAGAAAGTTTTTGAAACAATTCAACATCTATATTGATCCAACTATCCTACATCATTAGTTCATCTCAATTAAGAGGAATCCCCCAAAAGACTATTTTACAGTTTAATCATCACTTCAATAGGATGTATTAAAGAATGGAGTTTCCTTACATTATACTAAAGAGGTTGTCATCCAGATCTATTTGGGAACAATGGATTCATTAACTTCTAGTTTTTTAAGAAGGCTTCCACCTAGAGACATTGATAGAATTGATAAGGTTTTCAAAGGGGCTATTACATTTACAAAGTAGGCTCCAATGCCAATAATTACATACTCAGGGTATGAGCCCCAAAAGATTGCATTATTTGAGCAAAATACCTCTCCACCTACTAAAATTGAGAATAATATGGCTAAAGAGTTTAAGGATATGAAGGAGCTAATGTCTCTTTTATCTAATGAACTCATTAAAATAAAGTTTAATTCCTTAAGAAACCAAGGCAATCATCCAAGACAACTTGCTGCCCATAAAAATTATTCTCCAAATGAGAGTAGAATTTTTGGCCTTTATAGTAACTTCAACAATGAGAATAATGCTATTATAGGTATGAGTCTAGGTAAAAATGGATATGATTATGATGATGTTTTGGATTTTAGATTAGCTTTTCAAGAGATGAGTTTGAAATGATTCCTGCCATTAAGCATCATGCAAAATGACAACTCAATGCAATACAGTATGGGTGTAGGTGTTTCTATCTCTTCAACTTCAACTTTGTGACTATCATTTCTGACACGAGGTTTTTAGTATTTCCATCATCAAGGATCACATCACAATACTTATCTTTATCTACACCTATGCAAAACAAGCTCCTTCTTTGATTAGGTTCATTCTCACCACTCAGTAGGTCTCTTCTGTTAACAAGGAATTTTCCTCTTTCAACATCTTTCAAGTGTGATGATCTAGAATCTTCATCAATATGTGCAACTTTGGCTTGAAATTCTATTCTTTGATTGTTCCTTCCTTGGTGTTGGGAACATTTGAATTCTCTATGCCTTTCTTCTCCATAATGAAAGCATTTTCCATGAAAACATCCTCTTCTAGATCCTTTCCTTCTTCCTCTTCCTCTTTGATCTTTATTATTCTAGTCATGGAAACAATTAGAATTATTTCCCATCTAGCTCTGACTACTACTTCCAACCTCACTCTTATTCTTTTGATCATCATTTCAGCCTCCATAATATCATTTGCCAGATCTTCCACCGTGACCTCTACAACTATTCTTGTTATCAAACTTTTTGCTTAACTTTTGTTCAACTCTTAGGGAAAATTGGTATGCCTTCTCAATATTGGTCATTCAAACAAAACTCATCTCCTCTTGAATTCTTGGACTTAACCCATTAAGATAGTGGGCCGCCTTCTCCTTATCAACTTCTACATGGCTAGTTCTAATGAGAACTCAGTAGCACTCTTTGGTATAATCTTGAACATGTTTTCCTACTTTCTTTAACCCTTGAATTTTCTTAACCAGATCAAGCTCATATTCCATGGGAATGAATTGTCACTTTATTTTAGCTACTATATGATCCCATCTAGTGATTTTTTCCTTTCCTCTTATTTCAGTCCAACTAGATCTCTTGCCACTAGATCTTTGCACAACCCTTTAGTTTGTCCTTCACAAACTTTACCCTATCCAAATCTTCAATATCTTCATATTTAAAGAACTCTTCCAATTCATTGATCCAACCAATCAATTTCTCTAGATTGAGATTTCCCAAAAATGTGAGAACATCAAACTTAGGTCTTTTTCTAATACTAGAAGTGGCCCTAAAAAGCTTCACCTCCTCTGGGTTAAGAAGTTCCTCTACTACAACTTGGTTCAAGTTTCCTTCTTCTACTTCATCCTCACTTTCACCATCTCCTATGACAAGATTTATTCCTCTATGCATCTTTTCTTATAGTGCTTTCATTTTCCTCTGGAGGGTTCTAAAATCCTTAGGTGTAACACTTTTGACTCTTCCATCATGCTCGCTTAGCAGAGGCATTTTTGCACTTCTACTGAAACCCTAGTGCAAACTGCCTCACAATCGACAATTTATCTACATGCTTAGCCCAAACCATGGTCCTAGTGAAAAATACTTCATAGTCAGTGATCTATCTACACACTTAGGAACTCCACCTTTGATATCACTTAATGATAGGTGCTCCCCTTAATATCATGAACAAATAACAAAAACAAAGAAGCAACAATGATTTGTGAGAACAAAATATGGGCTTCTTATTATTTCCACAAATGCAAAATTGCAAAATTCAAAATTAAATTATGCTAACCCACATGGGTGCCTTCATCATAGTAAACTATAAGAAAAAGCTACAAACTATCATCTAGAGTTATCTTACACAATATTTAGGCATTTCTGAAATAAACAATTTTATGCTGCCTAGGAAGGTTCTAGATACTCAAACTTAATACCTAGGGCTGATAGACCCTAACAATACATATAAAGTTGGTCATATACACTTTAAACATTAATTTTGGATGTTTTGGTCGGTACAACTTTGGAAGATAATAACTCTCAAACTGTTGCTCTGATTGGCTATTATAACCACTTTTCGAAAACCTCAGCTCTTGATCTACATGCTCAAATTCGTGCAAGTTCCCATCCATTGAGTTTTAGGGCCTTATCTAGGATATTTAAGGCCTCCAATGGTGAGCCTGAATTTTATATACAAAAATTGCAAACCAAAAAATTGTAATAAATCCATGAATACACATGATATGGCACTAAGCCTCAACTTGTAGGTTGATATATCCAAGATGAATATCCACCTCTAAAATAGGAAATTTTGAGCTTGCATGACTAACTTACTAAGTAGAAAGCCTCCATAGACAAAAAATCTGCATTAAAGCAACCCTTATTCAAATAACTAAAATGAAATATTTTTGGGTGATGCAAGATTTCTCTTACATCCATGATGCTCCTACATCAAAGTTGGTTATGGGTAATCATAAAACAATGAATGCTGATCATAGTGAACATGATTCTAGTTTTAATGAGAGGTTTAAGGCATCATAGTTTAGAGAGTGTAGTAGATCCTATGAGAATGTATATGGTTACATTATCCATCTATGTCAAATTCTTTTAGAGCAAGGAATTATATCCTTGCAATTTGTGTTTGGAAGATTTAGTAATGAGAATTGAAACTGTGGTGGAAGAAGAGAAAGAAATGAAAGAAAGGTATTCTCAAAGGAATTCCATGTTTAGGATAAGATTCAAATGAGAAGACAAAGTATGAAATGTTGTTGTAGATAGTGGTTCTTTTAAAAATATAGTCTCAATTGAGATGGTTGAAAAGTTGAACCTACAAAGGACACATCATGGAACACCTTAAAGAATATATGGGTTAACTAAGGATCGATGGGTTGATGTTACTAAACAAGCCTTTCTTCCTTTTAGCATTGGTTCCTTCTAGAGTTATCTAGTGTGAATTCATGGATCTGAGGATTGTCATTTGATCTTGGGAAGACTATAGCTATTAGATAGATGAACCCAATATAATTGTAGGAAAAATAAATATACCTTCCATAAGGATGGAGTGAAGTTTGTAATGCAATCATTAAAGGATGATGAGGCATCATGGATGATGTTAAGAAGGATAGTATAAATTGGGCGATTTGAGTTCCTTTAAAAAGAGGAACATAATGATTCTTTGAAGCACACAACTATGAAGGATACCTTTTTACGTGAAGTTGGGAAAGAGTTTCAAGTGAAGGAAATTTTTCCATTGGATGTGAAAGAGAGAAAGGTACAAAAAAATAGATAAGGAACCTAAGGATGGAGAGGTACAATATGTAGGTGAAGGTAAAAAGGATTCAAGTCTATAAGGGCTTGAAAAGAATGAATTTATTATGATATGGACCATGGTATGCCCTTTTTAGATGAAAAGGGTATTGTGTAGTAAAACACCCCTATGCCAACAATGATGAGGGTAAGGATGAAGCCACAAACGTGGATAAAAAGTTGCAATGTCAAGAAAAATGGCACAAGGAAGAGAAATAGTTGGTGATAATTAGTACACAAGAGGAACTTGATTTGTGGAAATAATATATAGTCATTGTAGAAGAATGAATGAAGAATGGAGGTTTTGAGGCATAAGAGAAATAATCCTTAAAAGTGAAGAATGGGGTTGCAATGAAGGGCCATGAAGATTCTCAGGACTGGAATCACACTCCAAGTATGGAGACATGATAGTTTGGTGAAAGGAAGGAGAAGTACCTATGGTGGGTAAACTTGATATTTTTGTAGATGTATAAAGAAAATGTAATGGACAATGATGAACAACAAATGGTCTACATTTTTCTTATAGGAGGAAAACCCAAAGTGAAAATAAAGGAGAAAATTGTAATACAACATCAAGCAAGGGTAACATGGATCAATCAACATGATTTGTTCAAACCAAGAGATAAAATGAAGGTTTTTTTTTCTCTAAAATTTTTTGTTATAATTATCATCTTCAAGAGGACTTGACATCTTTCAACTTGGGGACTATGGCATATGAGCACCATGACATTGGAAGGTACATCAAGGTCACTAGGTGATCCTAAAAGAGTTTGAAGGTAAAAAAGACCATTAAAGGTCATTTTTCATGTAATAAGACCTATATGGTCTTATTTATTGTAACTTGGCCATTATAGCCACTAGAATGTCATGGAAATTCAATAAAGTGCGAAATATGTAATATTGCCCATATATGCAAGATGAGGCCTAAAACGATAAATTTGAAGTATTGAGGGTTTGGTAGACAAATAGGTTGATAAATTCATTAGAATATTTTTCAATGTGATTAAAAAAAAGTATGAATTTTAATTACCAAAAGATGTAAAAGTTGCCAAAGTTGACAACTTTGCTTTCAACTTAGAAACCTAAACCAATCACTTAAACTAGTTATAGAGTTTGTTTTAAAGGTATTTTGGTAGTTTGAGGGGTCTTTTGAGATAGTAAATAGTTTGTCCAAGCATATAATATTAGAGACAATGGGCAATGATTATTGAATGAAGAGTTTTGTATCAATAAAGGAAAGGTTTTTGTATTTTTATATTTTAGGGGATGCTGAGAAGATATAAATTTGCATTGTTCATTGGTTTCTTTCTTATTTATTGAAGTTTCATTGGTTGAATATGTTAACACTTTGGATTCCTTTCATTTTGGTTTTTGAAGTACTATATTTTGTTGGAAATTGGTTAAGGTATTTAAGTTTAAATTAAAATGATAAACCCTTAAATAGTTTAAATAGAGGGCCCTTAAAATGTTATTCCTTCATATTTAATGTGCAACAAGCATACATATCAAGTAGGGGTATGGATAAACATGTAAAGTACATGACCTATACGGTGCAGTAGGATCATGTAAGTTTTTGAGATGTGAGTTTGACAAGTGAGAAGTGATTGTCCTAAAAGGTAAATGTATAACTAACATAGAAAATATAGTCTGGTGAAGAAGGTGTACATTTTTGTTTCACTATTGGATTCAACTAAATTTTGGATATGTTGTAGAGAGAAAAGTTTTCTAAGAACTCAGTAGAGAGATTGAAGAAATATTTTTTATTTCAAAAGATATTAAAAATTGAGTATAGGTCTATGGAATAGGCCAGAAAGTTCTAGAATGATAGTAAAGGCATTTTGGTGTTTGCATGTGACCTTGCGAACTAGTTGAGTGAAGAGAGTGTATCTTAAATGGGTAGAAGAACTTGGAATGATTTGAGAGGCCAAGGAAAGGGGCTAGACAAAAGCAATTTTACCATCTATTAGATAAAGGGGGTGAATAAGTTATTATATGTTGTCCTAAAGGCCTTAAAACATTTTTGCCACAATCTTAAACACTTTACACTTTCAGATCACTAGCTCAATAATCATTTCAAACATTCAACTTAATCTTCTAGCAAATTGTTAAATTCATATATTGAGTATTAGAGAAAACTTTTTGCATAAACCCAGTTGAAATAATAAACATTAATCATGAAATGAACATGCAACATAGAAGCTTATGCATAACTTGATACAAGTACAAAACACATAAACCCCAATTAAAGAAAAACCACCTGGGATCAGTAATCCAAATATTTTTCTCTTCTAAAGTGAACTCTGTTGGGAGCCAACCTTGTTAAAGGTTACATACACACTATTAATGTAAACCTTGTTAGAGGATTTTCACCAAAGATCATCTAGACCTTATCACTCTTGAAATATATATAGAGTGGCCTATTCTAAATGACTTACAAAAAATTCAACAAAACTATGCTCAACTAACACTATTATTTCTTGGTTGAAACTACACATCCTTCACTTCTTCATTAGTTGCTTGGTGAAAATTGTAGTAGCTTAGTTAATACTAAGATTCTTCATTCACCAACAAATCTATCTTGCTTACACATGATCTCTATTGGAAATTACAATTGGAACAATTGTTATGGTGTCATTGATGTCAAACCTATTGGTGAGACAATTTTCTATTTAATTGATGAAGAGGATTGGAATTTGTTCATAACAAAAGTAACTAGAGGATAGGTTGAGTTATGAAGAGGAAACTATAAATGCACAATTGATTAGTTGGACTTTAACAAGATAAAGTGATTATTTAAATCATGTTGCAAAAGGAGAATAAAATAATGCTCAAATCTTGAAGGTGTGATTAGAGACAAATTAAATGGATAGGCTTGACCGAGCAACAGAGTAGAAGATAAAAGAATTTGAAGTACATGATGAGTGATGCTAGTGTCAAGTAAGCACCATAACAAGCCAAGAAAAATTAGTGTTGACCGAGCATCAGTATTGACCAAGAGACAATGTATATGCCAAGGAAGATATTTAGTAGTGAGCAAGTAATGTAGTAACAACTGAGTGTTAGAACTTAGTGTTGGCCAAGGAACAATATTTAAATAGCTTATGAGAAATTGTAACTTTTAGCTGACTAATTTTATTTCTTGGACTATGAAAAGAATGTTGAAGATAAGGATCAATGAGTTGGATCATTTAATACTAGTAGAGGATTAGGTAAATGACCTAAGGAATGGATTCTAAGAGAAGTTTCTACAAAAGAAGAGGATAAACAAGATGACAATTAGACACATTATGTGTGATGAATCTAATCACAAACCCTAAGATCTATGATGATGTTTAAATAGAAAAATATTAGGATTATCTATTTAAGGAGGTACAAGGGTGAACTTTCAATGTATGTGTAGAGAGTATGCACATGTGAAAAAATTCTAGATAGTTAGAGAAACTATTGATGTTATTGACTAGCAAATCTAATCAGAAGGCTGAGAAGAGGTGGAGTGATTGCTTGAAGGATTTTGAAGTGAATTAGAGATTGAGATGATAATGGAGGCAAGACAATAAATTAGATTATGAGCTTAAATGAGATCTATATGTGCAAAGTGAGTTGTACTTAATAGATCAAAACTTGTTGTTACTTTCTAACCATTGTAAGTAGTATTTGAAATCTTTTAGTCAAGGTTGACCTAATAGTCAAATGTAAAATATTTATTAGGGTGAAATTCTAATATAATTTTTTAAAGTCCTCTAACAAGGATACTCCTAATAGGGAAATTAAATCCTTTAATAAGGTCACATTTAACAATGTGTTTTGTAACCTTTAAGAAGGTTGGCAGCTAATAAAGCTCACTTCAAAAGACTAAAAATTAGTGACATGTTGTTGGAGGTTTTTTCGAAATTGGGTTTCCATATTAAATCTTAGTGTCAAACTTGTGTGGATGTTAATGTGATGTTTTATTGATTAATGTTTATATTTTGCAAGTATTTATTTAGGAAAGTGAACTACTAGTTGATGTTACTAAAGTTTATAGTAGAGACTGAGCAATGGAATGATAAGATCTAAAGTTGTTTAAGAGATTGTTTATTCAATTGGTACATTTGGACATTGGATAACTAATTCACCCCCCTCTTATTTGTTCTAAACATTCTAACAATTGGTATCAGAGCTCTAGTTCTTACAGAGAGAAGTTTGAAGGTACTTAAAGCTAAAGATCACGATGTACAAAAAAAGAGGTGCCAAAGTTGAACAAAGAGAATTTTCCTACATGGAAAAGATTGATGAGACTACATATAGCTGGTATTGGTGATGTTGCACTAGAGTTTGTGGACAATACATATGTGACCATGACAACTATTCCTCTGACTATTCAACAATTGAAAGAAAAGCAAGAGAATTATTAGACAATGTTGGAGATTTCTTTAACCCTAAGCTATGTTGAGTTTGATGAGATAAAAGAATGCAAAAGAAATGTGGGATAAAATGAAGACCATAAATGGAGGAGAGGATAATGTCATGAGAGAAAAATCATAAAGCTTGAGAGGAAAATTTGATGAAATGATAATTATAGAAGTTTCAAACATAGTTTAGTACTATGCAAGAATCAAAGAGGTTGTCAATGCTATTGGAGGTGAAAATGGAAAGATTGAGGATGAAATAGTTATAAGAAATGTATTGAGAACTCCACTTCCTATCTACCCTATTCTACAATACAAGAACTGATATGTACACTAGGTAAAGACCTAACTTGGAAGGAGTAATTGGTAGGCTTACTACTTTTGAGATGTTTAATTTTGATAATTATAATCCTACTAATATTGAATCTTCTTTTAAATCACAACTAGTTCTTAGTAAGAAATGAAAAGGAAAACATGTGAAAAGTGACAGTGATACTTCTAATGATGAACTTGACAAACTTGAGGCACTGATGATCAGAAGACTTGGAAGAGGCAAAGGAAAAGACAAAGGTAAACTTCCTATTAATATGTTTTTCATGTAACAAAGTTGGTCATATTGGTGCTAGATGTTTTGATAGATAACACAATGATGAGAGAAAGGAAAGAAAGTAAAAAGGAAAAAGAGAAGACTATGATAGAAAGAAGAAAAAGGACTATAAAGACAAAGGTAAGAAATCTTGTTATATTGTTGAAGAAGAATTTGTTGGGTGATGCGATGCGCTCCCCTGCCCACAGGTGGTTAATTATGCGGTGTTCCATGTTCACTAACAGTCATGGCTTTTGGTGCAACGGCAAATGGGCCCCACAATTGGTATCAGAGCCTGGTTTTGGCCTGGTCATGGGTTCAAATCTCCAACATCTACAAACACTCAATAAATATATCAATGCCAACAACTCCCACTCAATCGTGGTACCAAGTCACCTATGGCATCATAAAATTCATCCTCTCCAAACCAAGAAGATATTGTACAAGGTCAAAGAGAGTGATTATCTTATGACTTTACTATTTTATCCCATATTTAGTTTTACCTTTCCTAGGAGGACACTGATAATAGTTCCTCCAAGAGAATAAACAATAAGCACTAGAAATAATGGTAGATAAATTCCAAAGAGAATGTTTCTAAAAGATATCAAACCTATAACTGATGTAAATAATGTCAAAGAAAATAAAAGAGTAGTCCCAATAAATGAGATGATATCATCAAAAATCTATTGATCTAGGTTGTCGATGAGTGATTGCAATTGTATCTTGTAGAAAGTCTAGTTCTCAAAATAAGGGTCCAAATAGTAGTTTTTTCATCCAAGCCCGCCATCTCAAAGCAAGAGTCTCCTTTTCATAATCTCTCAGAACAAAAAACTACATCAAAATATTAGTATTACTTGAATGATGCCTTCCAAAATTGGAAGAAAAAATCAAAATTATTACCATGTTGTATAGAAAGTTTATTAGAAAAGCATCCATAGCAACTTATAGCTAAGTTAACTGATTTGCACCCTGGACCCTTCATGAGATTCTGGGTACAAACTGGGTCTTTATTCACAAATCATTTTGCATTTAGTCCACACATGGTTTGTGTTTAGACTTGTAGGTCTATTTGGGTCTGTGTTCAGACTTGTGGGTTTGTTCAAGTCCACACCACTGTGGACCTAGATAGACCCACAAGTTGGAACGTGGACCCTATGTAGACTGAGATGTAGATTCAAATGAACCCATAAGTTTGAACATGAACCTTGTGTGCACCCAGCATAGACATTTGGGGATCCAACAAGCACATAGGAGGACTTCCTGTGGACTCACATGGACCAACAGGGACCCATGGCATCCAAAATAAGAATAATGATAAACTATTTTTATAACCATATAAGTTTGACTTCTTAGAATTAAATAAATATTAGTACTTTAGTAAAAAGAGAAACAAAAATTATTTAGAAGTGTATGTACTTTGAAGGGAGACTTATTTTATTGCTTTGTTTACTTGTTGCAAGTCACTTTGAATAGAGTTCAAACTAGAAAAACTTTATTCAAGGTTGTATCAACATTGCTAAGACTCTATTTAAGCTCTTCTACAATACAATCTACAAAAATGGAGATGTTGCAAGATGAAATATAGTTCTTTTAATATCAAAGCTTTAATTTTTCTGACTTGACAAGGATTTAGAATTTGAAGGATATAGTTATCACCTAGACATGATCTGTGATCAAAGGATACAGTTATCAAGCATCATAAGTTCATACTATGAAATGATTTAGTTTTACAATTATGTATATTTCCCTGTTTTATGCATATATACACACAAATGAGCTCATACAAACCATGATGAAAAAAATCATGAACATGTGTACCAAGTTCTTGCAACCAAATTCAAACTAGTAATTTATAGTAATACAAAATTAAAACTCTAACTTTGGTCGTTATCACACAAGAATTTACTTCTAAGGCAGGGAAAAGGGGCAAAAGAGAATTGTATGAAATTTTTTGGGAGATCCATACTATGGATAAAGTCACCAAGTAAAAGGAAGGTCTTAATGATCAACTAATGACTCAGCAATAGGTTTTAGTTGATACCCCACCCCTTTATGAATGCTCCCTTAGAAGTTTACATCATTCAATAAGAAATATTAATGGTTCTCATTAAAAGCAAGGGGAAAGAAAAGAAAAAGACCAAGTTGTTTTAAGACTCTAAACAAATTGTCAAATTATCAAATGGATTAACATTTTGAAAGGTTGAAGATAGGAAGGAGAACTCATGAGTCTCAAGGAATTCACAGATTTTTGTGTATATGATGCAATTTTGTGAGTAAAACTCTAAAACTGACCTAAGAATTCAACAAGAAAAAAATCACTCTAAAGTGCACAAGATTATTGAATCTTTTGCAAGATGACTGGTTTTCCTCATAATAGGTGTATAATAATCATGCTCAAGGCCATGCTTAGGAATAGTGTATTCAATCTAAGGATTATTTTTCCCCCTATGAGGTGCATTTAATCTTGTCAACCCAGGGACATATACTTGAAATGGTCGGCATAGTATGTGCACTAGGTCTCAAAGTAAAATGCAAGGAAAAGAACCTACACTATTGTTACAATAAACTAACATGCTTAATTCTTACTAAAATGAATACTAGAAATGTAATGAAATTTTAACATATATTCCAACTCAATTCATCTACTATAATTGTTCTCACAGATGCTAGAGGAACATTCACAAAGTATGATGCTATAGGAAGGAACTTACAACTTCTACTTGCAATACTAAAAATGCTTAAAAATAAATCTATACGACTATAATCTAATCCACCTTCCAAGTGGGCCCCCTTGGTTAGCTTCTGCTAATCTACTAACATAGGATATAAGCCAAAAACTATTTCATTACATTTCCGAAATTCATTACATGGGAACAATACATAGAACTATAAAAACAACTCACTGCAAGAATTAATAGTTTATTTTCATAAACTTTCTTCTTCTAACCCCTAACACAATTGGTATGATCCCTATATATAGAAGATTGATGCTTATTCTAAAATAAAAGAGCAAATAAACTAGCTATAAATCCACAAGTGAAAAAGAAGGAAAGATAACAGCTCAAGGCAGGAACAATAAAGTCTAAACAACTGCTTGACATAATAATAAATGCAGAGAATGTAGTAAGTCTTCATAGCTCCTCCATACTTATAGCCATGTCCTTTGGTACCATTATGATTTTTCTCCACCGTGGCTAATCCTCAATGTCCCTTTCTCCTTGAATGCTATTGGTTGTCTTCAATTTTCATCTTTGAATTCTTCCAATCATCTTTAGCTTCATTCCTAACAGGCTAGTTATAATGTAGAGATATTTGCAAATAAGCATTATCAAATTAAATTCAAATATAAGAACACACATTCTGATGATTATATGAAATACTACATCATATATATAATATTGGCAAAAGATGACATACTATTTACCCATAGGTTAATCATTTGTTTAGGTAAACATAAGTTCACAAATGCCTAATGAAAATAAAATAGTGTTCAACAAAGTGTTTAAAACTATCATAAAATAGAGGCAATAATTAGCCTCATCATCTGCCCCCTAGTAAATTGGTGCTTTTTCTCAAGCATGGAATTTCCTAGTTAGTGACCTAAATTCCCCAACTTCAGTCCTTCCTTTCCTACTACTCTTGAAGGTATAATAGAATCCTCGTGTTCTTTCCCAAACCTCCCTTCTATTGTCCTCCTGTAGCTTGTTAAGTCTGTCAACATTAATATCATATAGGGGCCACATGAGCATTGGAATTTGCATAGTGAGTAGGCACCATAGTTCTAGTCTAGCATATTTCCCTAACTCTAGATACTTTGGAGCTCAGTGAAGGGAAACCTCCAAATTGATGGGACTATGTGGCTTTGACCTTTTAAGTGTCTTAGGTAATCTAGCCCATCTACTTCTGACACTAGCTATGGCTCTTTGGAAGGAAAAGTAGGGTAAGTTCTCATAATCTACATAGGCCTTAGTTTTGGAAATGAAGATTCTATCCCTTACTCCCTTGTTCTTATCGCCATAAGTTAATATAAACTAGTCCCTAAGAACTTCTTCTAGTTTACTACTCTCAACTCTTGATGGCAGGGACTCTATTCTTTCCTCATCTCTATAATTATTCAATTGCCTATCATAATTTGCTTCATTATACATCTAGGACATCAAAACCCTTAGATGTATATCCCCTATATAGAGTAAAGTATTCCATTGGGTTTTTGATGGGATAATGAAATTGTGCATATATAATTCACAGAGAAAATTCTACTACTAGGATGACAGAGTCATGTATAAAACATAGAATTCCTGGGCTAATTTGAATTTTTCATTTATATTTTTAAGGGTTAGCATAAGTTGGAATAAAAGAAATTGTTCCTTTAAATAGAGAGCATAAATCTACAGTGGTGGTCTACAGGAAAGTGCTTGATCGGCCAATTTGAGGGCATGATCCATCCTTTGTTTTTTATTTGCTAATTGATCTTTCAAATATGTAATTTCTTCACTTAGAGACACTATGTCTTTCTTCATTCTTTTCCTCTCTTCTTCCCATAGGGCTACAACAAACATATGTTGTGCAAACAACTAGAAAAGGAGTTTCTACAGGGTAATGGAACCGTTGTCCTCTTCATGGTTTCTTTTCCTCTTTCTTTGTTCCCTCCATAAATGTTCTACAAAATCAATAAGCCATGTTTATTTATAGGGAACTAGGGTAGTGTTTGGATAAACTTACTCAAAAATTGTTTCATCTCTACAGCTTGAAGTACCTAGTTGGCTTGTTGAGATATCATTTTTATTTTCATTGACTTCAACCCTATGTTCCTCAATAGGGATTTTAGGAATGTTTTTAGTTTTAGGATGAGCAGGAGAGTTATCAAGAACAATTTATACTTGGGATTCTTTAGTAAATGGCTTGGATGAAGTGGATTCTTTAGAAAATTTTCCTCTCATTCTTGGACCCTTGTTATCACATCCTTTTGCCTACCTCTTCCTTTTGGTGTCTCTACTATAGGAGTAACTATTGCAAGACCCATCATAGTTCTCTTTTTCCTCATGACTATAGGGTTTGGCTATTCTTTTACTAGAGTAGAGATCTCTTCTTGCAATTTCCATTTTCTCTTTGCTCAGCTAGAGGTAGGTTTCTAGGTTTCTTGAACTAGGTAGAGGCACATTTTCTTTTACATTCCCTTGGACATTTTCAGCTTCAGCATCTTGAGTGCTTTTCTCAGTAAGTTCATTAGTGGGAACTACATTCTCCTCACTGGGTTGTTCATTAACAATAGCCTAGGATTGTAGGGTTTTAGCTTGGACAAATTTTACCCATGACATAGGAGAAACATCCCCAAGTGATCTTTCTATGAGTAATTTAATTAACACATGATGGGTGATAAAATTGTCCTTTCCCTCTTGGGTTTCTTTAGCACTAACGCATAGCATATCATACAAGAAATTGGGAACATTTACTGCATGATTATGCCTTATACAACTAAGAAATTTGAAATGATGTGCATGTAAATATGAAAACATTCCTTTGCATGTGAGATACCTGATAATGTGCATGGCCAATTCATTGTATGGTGGTAGAAGAGACACTCTTTTGCAACCTTTCTTGGTAATATCCAACTAAGGATCAATCGGTATGACAAATTGAGCTCTAGTTGATCTTGCATCATGCATATTAGGATAATGTTCTTGTAACACCCCGCTAAGGGATCCAAAGAATTAGCCTAAAATTTCACTAAGTTTGGTAACATTTTTTTTCTTTTTTTTTTAAACATGAAAGTAAAACCATTCATAACATAGTAGCGAAAGCAATAACAATATCCAACTGAAAGTAGACAGGAACATACATACATAACTGGTTACACTCTTAAGGATCCCTTATAATTAATTCACATCTAACATAACTAATTATGTTTCCATCTAATACTACATCCACATAAAATAATAATGAAAAGACCATTGTTCATTAATTACATTTTCGAATGCTCAATCATCCACTATACATGCCACAGCGTATGAAAGGCTTAAAATAATATACATGTGTGAAAATGAATTACATCATCATCATCCTTATTCTAGTTCATGATGAAATAAAGTAAATGTAATCACATGTCATACATGATACATCATCTTCAAAGATATAAACATCCATCATAAAAGATAACCATATATCAACATAATTTATTAAGTGCATGGTTCCTCCCAACCATAAAAAGCATCATTAGACCATCATGGGCCCTAGCCATCCCTTCATGCGTAACATTCTAAATCACTGAAGAAATCATCAATATTAACATAGTATGAATGTCACTCCTAAATCATACTACACCATATGCAAAAAAGAAATCTAACATGCAAGTAAAGCATAAGATAAAATCATCTAACATATGTAAATCATCAATGTAAGGATACATGTCCACCATCATAATCCATGTACAGAATGAAGATAGATGCCACAAAGAATACATCAGCCACAGTGTCTCAAATAGATCTCAAATGATAAGAGTGATAAAGCACTACCACCCGACTGCGTGGAACCTAAATGGTCCACTCCCACCGTGCTAAGGAGATAATCTAAAGTCCCAAATAGGTTATCAAACCACATAGCACAAATACTCTCTAAGTCTAGGAATCCTAAAAGTATACTAACTCAAAGGTTCCAACACAAATCGACATCTAATCCTAGAGGCACAACAAAGACATGTAGGAAACCTACTATGCAAGTGGGAAAGTGTCATCACACAGATCATGCTAGAGTTACCTTGGTAGTCTCCCAATAGACCTTGGCCCCCTAGTGATGCCTATGTGGCCACTAGTATCCTCTCAAATAGACGAGGCATACTATGGAATGCAAGGTCACAACCAAGCATTCTCTCTACTCCCATCCTAGTCTGTACTAGCACTCAAGGCATGGGCGAGAACAAAACAATTATCTTTTTAGGTTCATTAAGTTAGTATTAGGTGTGAATGTTTTCACTTATTAAATAACTTACAATGAGTTACCCTAGCAGCCAGTTAGGGCCCCGGCCCCCATTGCAAGCCACTTCCCAACACTACAAGTAGATAACCTACCCTAGGCACAATAAAAGCACAAATCACAAAATCAGCTCATTCCTATACAAGTGACTAGAAAGAATCATAAAGATAATCAAAGTAATCACATCAGTTCTCCACGAGCAACTGAAAAGAATCCAATGATAATCATAATATCCATTGGTTCTTAATGAGAAACTAGAAAGTATCTCAAAGTAATACTAATCGAAGACTTCAAAATGGTCAAGTCTAACATGCCACAACATGACATCATCAAGATCAAAACAAACACTTCAGTCCCATCAAGGCGACTAGAAAGTAACCCAAGTATAACTGATCGATGACACAAAAATGGTTAGGTCAAGTGTCTCAGATACCTATAACTCAGCTTCACTCAAGAAGACTGATGAGCAATAACAATCAGTAAATAAAAACATCTCATAGAGCATACCACCACATTACCATGGTTGGGTTTAGAAAGATCAAGATCAAATAACATCAACATGACATCAAAATCATAACCCCCAAGCCTCTAGTAGACGTCCTATAATTGGTCAACAACTAGTCAACCCAAAACCCCAAAACAAGAAGCATAGAGAAAACATAAAAGGCAAGCACATGTTTGGGTTTGTTTAAAATTACATAGTTGAATAAAGTGTGGAGGTCTCAATTCTAGTTTAAGAGTTAAATATCAAGTGAAGGAATATTATTCATCTAACCCAAGTATTTGTTTTGATAGGTAAAAGTTTTCCCCATAACTTTTAGAATCAATCTTCTAAATGTTCTAAGGATATTTACATAATCACTATGTTGAGAAATATCCCTCCTTCCATAATTTGGAACAATTTTCTAAAATAATTAGATATTTATTTGCTTATTTAATTGATTGAACTAGTCCCCATTGTCTTTTAACAAAACCATTTGTATTATTACTAAAATCAATGTTGCTAACTGAATAAAATTTCAGTAGTAATTAATTCAATTTCTCTAGAAACAATAAAAGGATGAGTAACCATTTATTATAATGTTCTATGATTTTCAAGAAATTCATCTTGACTCTATTAAATCAATATTATAATAATTTCAGAACTTAAATTAAACAACTTCCCTTATTAATTAATCTTAATTAAATAACATTTAATTAAATTAATTAACAAGGTATATAATTCATAATCTAAAATTCTAACTATTTTAATAAACATTACTAAGACAAATGAAATCACTTAATCACTATAACTAATGATCCCTTAATGGATTTTATTCTGAATTTATTAAGACTCGTCATCATTATAAATGAATTAATTTCCTTCATTCATTAAATAATCTTAATTAAATTAGATTTAAATTAAATTAGTTAATAATTTACTATGCATTTAAACTAACAATAAAACTTGATAAATATCATTAAAATATTCTAAAATAATAATATAAAACTTTATCACCAAACATTATTAATAAAATGATAATTTAAAACTATATTATTATTTAAAATCTTGAATATTAAAATTTCATTAATATTATATATATATAACAATTTATAATATTTAATGTTATTACCAAATTATAAAAATTGAATTTTACAAGCATAACATAATAACTACGCAATATAAAAGAAGGTGATTTAATTTACTGTCGTCCCTCTCTTAAAGAGAGCCGTGCGGCCCTGTACCCCGTCGCAGGGCCTATGATAGTGGTACAGTCGACTGCCGACCACAGACCATATAATATATGAAGGATGGGGGTAGGGGGTGGGTAAACCCGCCCCTCCCCAGTAAAATCAGATTTATTTTTTTTATAAACATTTTTTTAAAAATGTCCGACCCATTATGCGATTCGGATTTTCTTTAATATATATTCGAATTTTATTAGCAACATTTTTTCAATATACATATCTATGTATATATGTATATATGTATATATGTATGTATATGTATATGTATATGTATATATATGTATATGTATATATGTATATATATATATATATATATATATATGTATATGTATATGTATATGTATATGTATATGTATATGTATATGTATATGTATATGTATATGTATATATATGTATATGTATATATGTATATATATATGTGTGTGTATATATGTACATATAGATATATACATGCAAATTGTTATCACTATAGTTTTTTTTATAATAGACGTGTGTGTGTGTGTGTGTGCGCATATTTGTATTTTTAAAAGGGAAAATATACATTGTACAAAAAGGTTTTTTCCCAAATTTATAACTTAAGAATTTCCCTTTTAAATGATTGTTCTCTAAATTTACCCATTATTCCTTCTAAGAAGTTTGTCCATAATCATTAGAAAACCCTAATCTCATATATTCCTCAGATCTACACATGTGGAATTTTCTCATATAAAATTTAACTACCCATGACAAAATGCATACAACCAAGATATGAAAATCCTTAGAAAGCATTCAGAAGACACAAAGAAGATAGGAAGTGCAAGAAGTGAAATATCATATGCCAAAATCACAAGTGTCTACCTGGACACTGATGCTAAATCACTTCTCCTCATAATCTGTAGAGCAAGCTCCTTCCTTCACCCACGTTCCCAGGCCCTCCAAATGCACTCTCTCCCTAAGCTTCTAGGAGTGTCTGAATATAAAGAACTCTCAAGAAGCACCTAGAATGTCTCTAGAAACAACCAAAAGGTGTTGACAACTAAGCATGATTCTTTTCCAACCTTCTAGATGAGTCATAAGGTTGTAGACACCATGTGCTTAATTTGTGCGCTAACTCCTGTGTTTTTGACATTGTGTTTGCTCCTAGGCAAGCTTATAACTTTTATTTTAATTCTTTTATCATTTCTATTATTATTATTTATTTATTATTTTATTATTATTTTTATTATTATTATTAATTTTAATTTCTTTTATTTAATTCTTTTCTCAATTAATTCTCATTTAATTAATTATCATCAAAATATCTAAAGGTCATGATATTATATTAATTTCTCCCAAATAATTAAATTATTAATTAAATATTTTAATTTAAGACTTAATTAATAGAAAATGCACCATAGACCTCCAAGATAAAATATGAAAACCCATCATAGAACAATCCATACAAAATCAGTCTAAAGGGTTAAAAATCATGAATTATGTCATTTGACACATTCGAAAGGTAAAATATCTCGGATACTTGTCCTACCTCACTAGGACAAATGGTTTAGGGGTTTAGGATTTGGAATTGAGAATTTATCTCCCTTCTCTTACCATTGAGATATTGTGATAGGGTTCGCTCATCCTAGCAATTCAGGGAAGTTGATACCCGGTACCTACAACCTGCATAAAAACCATGCATGTAC
Source organism: Cupressus sempervirens (assembly GCA_028749045.1). NCBI lineage: Eukaryota > Viridiplantae > Streptophyta > Pinopsida > Cupressales > Cupressaceae > Cupressus > Cupressus sempervirens. The sequence goes on from CM053785.1 coordinate 315,184,609, forward strand.
ATACAATATATATATGCTAAACTAAACAGGCAATGGTAGGAAGTGGTACATTATGTAGAACTTGACTAGTAGGTGACTATGACTCCCTTCCTTAACCACATTAGAAATGCCATACAATAAGAGAACAAACATGCACACTATACACATGCAAGTATGGGGTAAGTATCCATAAGAAAACACATGTGATAATAAACCATCTAACTAATCATCATCAATAACTAGAAATAATGTAATAATAATTATGCATACATGAAATGTAGAATCTAAGTAATCTCATCACATATCAACTAAATCCATAGCACAATAACTGATAGTCTCAAAACAATGCTACCAACCATCAACATAAAACTATTCTAACATAGTTTGGCAATAATAGCAACAATGTGTCTAGAAAAATGTAAATGAGGGCAGGCACTACAGTTCTCCTATTTCTAGTAACCTAGTTACTTTTTCTATTTACTCTTTTGTAGCAACCACCATTAAACCCCATACAAAAGCTTCTCCTTCATCAAACGTCCTTGTGAATTCTGTGGCTACTTCTTCATCAAATTTAGTCAAACTTAAGAAATACCCTAACTAGCCACATGCATTAAATCTCCTCACTACCTCTACATCGAAGACCAAAATGGTATGCTCCACTAGCTCTCATCACTGTAATTATCCACCCATTTCTACTTAACACTTTCACTATCTGCACTGCGTGCACTATTTCCCCCTTATGAATTCAAGCTTCTTTTGTTATTTTATAGACCCATTTTCACATTTCATTTGATACGTAATTAATGTCAAAACAATTCATTATGAGCAATAATATGGCTTTAATGAGAGTAAATCATGGATGTGTGTGAAAATCATCCTAAAATGGGATTCAAATCACTTGAAATTTAAATACAAGTCAAATCACAACCTTACAATATGAAATCATTCAAGAATAAGGGTACAACACCTAGGCACTTGCATACGTATAACAATTAAATTCTATCAATAAAAGAAATATGAAGATTTGGAAAAAAATCATTATGGATAAATAGGAATTTCATTGGGTTTTAGTAACCTTCCCTACCCCCTTTGAAATATGGACAAGTGTCCACACTTGTCAGACTTAGTATGGGGTATGGAACTAGCATAACACTGCCCTAATATAAAGAATGTAGTATTAAATATAAGAAACAAAATCTACATACTATAAATGAATAATAATTTAAAAATATTATACCTATGAATTGATTGTCACACATACCAAAATGTGGCAAAAGTTACATCAATAGTGATAGCATCCATCAAAAAACTTGCGGTGCTTATTGAAAGCATTAGAAATGATGATGTGGAAGGTGGGTGGATGGAAGGTAAAGAAATGAGATGAGGTGGACAAAGAAAAAATAAGAAAGTGAATGGAGAAGTTTGGAACTTTATGTGGGCATAAATTTTTATGATGATAATGCACAAATAAATTAGTGTTGAAGAGCAACAAACGGAAGGTTAACACCTTTGACTGTAGGAAGAGTCACCTAGTTTGTATTTGAATTTGGCCACTGAAACTGCTACAAGAAGTCCTCTTTGGTTTGGAGCCATTTATATAACTTGAGTCTATGACCATTGACTAATAATTTAAAAGGCACTAGATCAATGGTTGTTAATTGGACAGCTCCATTTTCAAAGACATGATTAATTTCATATGGACCTAGCCATCTTGTCTGCAACTTGCCTAGCATATCTTTAAATTTGGAATCATATAGTAGTGTCGAGTCACCAACTTGAAATTTTTTATTGATAATGTGTGATTCATGTCATTTTTTTCTTTGTTTCTATATAATTTCAGTGCTTTCTAAAGTAGCTTTGTGCATTTCATCCAAAGAGTTAAGATGTAGAAGATGTTATCTCTATGCTACAGGAAGTTTAATGTCTAGCTCCAATGCAATTCTTAAAATTTTATGTTCAAATTTAATGGGAAGCATTGCTACTTTATGATATAGGAGCTCAAATGGTGTGAATCTTATAGTAGTCTTCCATGTTTTCCTATAGGCCCAAACAGCTTCTTGTAATCTACTGGTCCAATCCCTACAATGCAAATGAACTATTTTTGTTAGGATATTCTCTAGCTCACAATTTGTGACTTCTAGTTGCTCATTAGTTTGAGGGTGATAAGGACTTGCTTTTTGTTGCCTAATGTTATATTGTTTCATTAGTTCTAAGATTAGATTAGAGATAAATTGTGCACCATGGTCAATGGCTAGTTCTTTGGATACACCATAGCGAGTAAAAATTTCTTCATATAGAAATTTTGCAACTTTTTCAGCATGAGCATGCTTCATGGCTTTGACTTCAACCTTTTTTTTCAAGTAATCAGTGCACATAAGGATATATGATTTCTTATTGGATGGAGGATCAATTGGACTAATGAAGTCCATGCCCCATTTCTCAAATGGTGTTAATGCCATCTATGGGTTAAGAGGTATTTCATCTATTCTTGTTGGTTGGCCCATCTTTTGACATTTATCACACTTTCATGTATATTTGGTTGCATCTTTGTGAAGTGTAGTCCAATAGTAATCAGTCATTAAGATTTTCAAGGCTATTCTTTTTGTTGCAAAGTGCCCTCCACATGGTTCATTATGACATGCATGTCAAATTTCATATGTCTCATCCTCTCTCACACATCTTCTCATAAGTTGATCAAGTCTAGTGTAAAACAAGAGATTATCTATCCAAGACAAATGGAAACTTTTCTCTACAAGCAGCTTCTTTTCCTTGTAAGAAAAATATTCTGGTATTTTATTAGTTGCAACATAGTTAGCAATGTCTGCATACCATGGAGTTTGAACAACAATATGAAATAAATTCTCATCTAGAGATGCATCATCTAATAGAGTAGTGTCATTGTCATCATGATGGATTCTTGATAAATAATTAGCTACAACATTGGCTCTTCTAGGCTTATCAATGATAGTTATATCAAATTCTTTCAACAAGAGTAACCATCTTGCTAACCTACCTATTATAGTAGGTTTTTTCATGAGATATTTAATTGTTGCATGATCAATATGAACAAATATGGGATACCTAATTATGTAATGCTAAAATTTGTTCAAGGCATAAACTATTGCTAAAAGTTCTTTTTTAGTCACTATGTAGTTGAATTTTTGTCCATGAAGGCTCTTACTAATATAATATATTACATTTTCAAGATTTTGAGATTGTTGACCTAGAATTGCACCTATGGAATAGTCAGAAGCATCTGTATATATATGAAAAGATAAATTCCAATTAGGGCCTTGTAAAATTGGGGTTGTATTGATAAGTTTCTTAAGCTAGAGGAAGGCTTCATTACATTCGGATATCCAACTAAATTTAGCTTCCTTTGTGAGTAATTTATATAAGGGACTAGATATTTTGTTGAAATCTATTATGAAACATCTATAATATCTAGCATGACCTAGAAATGATCTTACATCTTTCAATTTTATAGGTATTGGCAATGTTTGAATTACCTCTATCTTAGCTGGATCCACTTGTATTCCTATAGTTGATATGAAATGACCAAGTACCACCCCGTCCTACATGAGCATGAAACATTTTTCACTATTAATTGCCAATTTATGTTCTTGACACCTTACCAAAACTTTTTCAAGATTCATCATTGCTTCCTCAAAGGTGACTCCAAATTTCGTGAAATCATCCATATATATTTTCATACAATCATGTGATAAATTAGAAAATTTGCTAATAACAGCTTATTGGAATGTTGTAGGAGCATTACATAGACCAAATGGTAAAGAAAATTATGTGAAATTACCCCATGGGCATGTGAATGTGGTTGTGTTGGTCTTCAAGAGCAATTCTAATCTGATTATAACCACTATACCTATCTAGAAAAGAGAAATACTTCTTTTTAGCTAGAGTGTCTAGAACTTGATCTATAAATGGTAAAGGAAAGTGATCCTTTTTGGTGGCTTTGTTCAATTCTCTGTAATCTACACAAATTCTCCATTTTCCTCCCTTTGTGGGCACTATGACCAGGGGTGGCACCCATCTACTATCAAATATAGGATAAATAAAACCAACATCAAGCAATTTTTGCAATTCAGTTTTAACTATTTCTCTAAGGCTTGGATTTATCCTTCTTTGGGGTTGACAAAGCGGTAAACACCCTTCATTGATGTATATCCTATGGGTGCACAATGTAGGACACAACCCTTTCATATCACCATAGTCCCATGCAAAAGTCTTTTCATTCTTTTGAGGCAACTTTGTTAACTATTCCATTTGTGTGGATGTTAATTTGGGGTTAACATGGAGATTATGACCTATAGACAGTTCAACAGTAGTGGTAGACTCTATCATAGAAACTTTAGAGATTGGACTTACTTATAATTAACATAGTAAGAGTGGATGAAGAATGTTAAGTTCTTTGAGTAGAGTACAATTCTCACCACATTCCTCATATGTGATTAATTCCAACATGGAACTTTCAGATACATCTTTTTCTACCACACAATTGTTAGTAAGAATACTCTTCTTCTTCATCCCCTAAATCTAGCTAGATAGATGTGCTCAAATCTGGTAATGGTTCTGTTGGAGGATATAAATCAAATTTCTTTGTTGCTTGGCAATTGGATATGGTCATATTCCCTAATCTACATCTTATATTTGCATTAGCTATAGCTAACCATGGACCTAGGATGATAGGGTAACCAAATAGATTAACTTTGGGGGATAGAATCATGAAGTTTGCAAGATACTCTAGAGAGTCTAAGGTTACAACTATATTTTCTATCATCCCATCAGGTGTGACAATAGAACTATCTGTAAGTTGTAGAATTGTTGGAGTAGCCCTTAATCCTTCTATTTTCAACTTCTTCATAGTGTCCTTGGTCATGAAATTTATAGCTACACCAAGATCTATCAAAGCATTTGTAAAAAATTTCCCATTTATACTCACATCCACAACTAGACTACTTGGATTAGAATATTTTGGTGTGATCAATTTTCCTAACATAATGTTAGCCAATTGTCCGACAACATGGATTGTGGTGGGGTCCTTTTTCTTCCTTCCAAGCTTCTTCAGGTAGGCATCCCTAATGGCTTTTCCATAGATTGGAACATCTTTAATGGCTTGGAATAGGGGTATTTGGACATGCATGTTCTTCAACTGATCAACAATATTAAAAGGTTGTTCCTCTATTTGTGTAGTTTTATTTTCTATAAAATTTTCTAGAAAAGGAGGTTCCACCATTGGTTGAGCTTGGGTTGAAATAGTGACATTGGTTAGATTAACCTCTTTAGTGACTGAGGGTTTTGATGTTGTAGGAGTATTTGGTATTTTAGTTATAAGAGGTAGTTTAGGCACTAGTAAAGTTGTACTAGATCTCAAATGTATATCTGCAACACTCAGAGCGTAAGAAAGATATTATTGAACATCAACGCTATACATAGGTTGTTTTGGTTGTTGGCTATTTGGATTTGGCAAAGTTTGTACAAGTAATTGTGTCTTCTTTTGAGGTCCAAGATTTGTAGGTGGTGGCATTAGAGTAGGTTGTTGAACTAGAGGTGGTAATTGTGGAGTATTTGTATTTTGGTTATGCCATTGTTCATATCCCCTCCATTGGTTTGTAGACTATCAATTTCCTTGGGGTGGTTGCCATTGGTTCTACTAGTTTTACCAATAGTTATGTTGGTTCTGCCATTGGTTATTCTATTGGTTGGGCCAAGACAGTAGGGAATTCTAAGGCCATTGGGGTTGTTGTGGATTGTTTTGCCCAGCATTATTCCAATTAGGTTGATATTGTGGAGGACCTTGGGGATTATAGTTTTCCATTGATTACCATATGAATTTGAATTTGCAAAGGATCCTGAGGCATACCTTGACATTGGGCCCATGGCTAGCATTGAGCAACAAAAAATACTTGTTCATCATCTCCATCTATCTTGAGGTACTTAGTTCAAAGATGTTGGTTCTCAATGCTTACAACTAGTTTACATTAGCAACCCTTCTTTTACTTCTAAAAATGAAGGCAGTATTTAGCTAGTTGTAACTTAGCTTCTACATACTTCTTCTTTGCAATCATTATGTCGAGATGTGTAGTGACATCATTTATGATGTCATTCTTGAAATCTGACAATAAGTTAGATATCTTGAGCTTTGAAATACCTTGGCTAATTCCTTTAGTGACTATGGAATGAGCTCCTTAACCTTTCTTCATAGTTGACCTTGAATAGTTTTGATAGATATTCTTAAGGTCATCACAAGAAGCTTGATATACATCACCACCAGCCATTAGGTCTAGTGCTTCTAGATAGTTATCATTCACAACTCTTAGAAAGACTAGCTTTTGTGAATCCTCGAACAACACATGTTGAGGGTTCTTCTATAGTGTATACAAGAAATATGAAATAGTCATCCACTGTTTCTTCCTCCTTCTATGATATCCTAAAGACATCATCTCCTCTTGAACTAGATGCTTTGCAATACTCTTTATATTTATCCAGAAATAGAGTTTGCATTTCATTCTAAGTTCTTGTTGCATTGGCTCCTAAGCCCATGAACCATCATAGAGTTGACTCCTTCAATGTTACTAGAAATAATTTGAGCTTATGGGCATCAGTGTTGTAGTCAAAACTATGATAGAGTATGTCAAATTCAGACAAGAAAGTATCAAATTCTTTAGTTGCAAGGCCATAGAACTTTGGAAGAGAAGCTACAGGTATATTCTTGAGATTATCAGTATTTATGAGGCTTGGGAGAGGAAATGGAAAAGTAGTTTGTGCTATTACTGGAGGTATTAGATTATGAGGTTTTTGTTGAAAAGGAACATTGGTTATTGGATTATTAACAACTAGTGGATTTAAAGTAGTATTATAAAGGAAATTGGCCAAAATTTCAACAAAAGATTAAAGACCACTTGTCTTTATAGGTTCTGCTCTTGAGGATGATTCTATAGGAAAAATAGGGCTTGCATCTTCAAAAGGCAACTCAACTTCTTCTTCTTCAATTTTTTCATTCAAATTAATAGACTCCCATGGAAGAAATCTACCATATGCATCTTATCATCTTCCTCTTCGATGCATGCAATTGAATTCTTCACACTGGTGAAGAAAGCATTAAAACTAGAAATTTCTAAAAACTTTATCTAAGAACTATGACTCAAGAATGCTCCTAGCTTGACACCATCCCTAGCAATGGCACCAAAAATGGTCCACCTCACAATGGGTGTATAATAATCATGCTCAAGGCCATGCTTAGGAATAGTGTATTCAATCTAAGGATTATTTTTCCCCCTATGAGGTGCATTTAATCTTGTCAACCTAGGGACATATACTTGAAATGGTTGGCACAGTATGTCCACTTATGTGCACTAACTCTCTTAATAAGTCATTATTCTTATGTTGCAGGAAAGTAAAATGCAAGGAAAAGAACCTACACTATTGTTGTAGGAAACTAACACACTTAACTCTTACTGAAATGAACACTGGAAATGCAATGAAATGCTAACATATATTCCAACTCAATTCATCTACTATAACTATTCTCATAGATGCTACAGGAACATTCACAAAGTATGATGCTATAGGAAAGAACTTACAACTTCTACCTGCAATGCTAAAAATGCTTTAAAATAAATCTATACTATTCTAATCTAATCCACCTTCTAAGTGGGCCCCCTTGGTTAGTTTCTACTAATCTACTAACACAGGATATAAGCCAAAAACTATTTCATTATGCTTCAAAAATTCATTACATGGAAACAATACATAGAACTATAAACACAACTCACTACAAGAGTTAACAATTTGTTTTCATAAACTTTCTTCTTCTAACCCCTAACACATTTGGTCCAATCCCTATATATAGAAGATCGATTCTTATTTTGAAATAGAAGAGGAAAAAAACTAGCTATAAATCCACAAGCAAAAAAGAAGGAAAGATAATAGCTCAAGGCGGGAAGAAAAGATAACGGCTCAAGGCAGGAATAATAAAGTCTAAACAACCGCTTGACATAATAATAAATGCAAAGAATGTAGTAAGTCTTCATAGCTCCTCCATACTCATAGCCATGTCCTTTGGTACCATTATGATTTTTCTCCACCATGGTTAATCCTCAATGTCGTTTTCTCCTTGAAAGCTATTGGTTGTCTTCAATGTTCATCTTTGAATTCTTCCAATCATCTTTAGCTTCATTGCTAACAGGTTAGTTATAATGAAGAGATATTTGCAAATAAGCATTATCAAATTTAATTCAAATATAAGAACACACATTTTGATGATTATATAAAATACTACATCATATATATAATATTGGCAAAAGATGGCATACTATCTACCCATAAGTTAATCATTGGTTTAGGTAAACATAAGTTCACAAATGTCCTAATGAAAATAAAATAGAGTGTTCAACAAAGTGTTTAAAACTATCATAAAATAGAGGTAATAATTAGCCTGATCAATGAGCACATTGAAAATAGTGGTAGAGAGGTCTGCCAGGCTCCTAGAGTATGGTCCTTGATAATATAAAGAAGATGGCATGATATCTTTTTTATTCTCTCAAGGAAAAGTTGGGTAACAAAGTAAAACTCAGTCTATTGGATACACATGTATACACATAGAAATGTAATAGTTCATTGTATGCCAATGTATACAATATCTAAATTAGATAGAAATATAGAACACCATATTCACTAGGTATGATACTCAAGAGAAGAGATGTCATTGAAAAATAATGGTGACTAAACTTCTAATGCCTATTGGAAGCACCAAAAAGAGATTTAAAGGTAGAATGAGCCCCTTGGACAAAGAAACAATATATTTTTGATATCTAAGTAAAGATGCCCAATAGTGGCATTGAAGAGATATAGTAGACATGGCATTATCATGAAAAACCTTTGAGATAGAAGAATTGGATTTTGTGCATTGTTTAGTACAAGTGTTTATTTTAATGAGGTGAAGTAGAAATAAGGTTCTTGCTTTGCCAAAAATGTGGTATGCTTGAGAGAATCAAAATTATAAATAAGATTCTCTTCTTTCTTAGGATGAAGAGTTCTTAAGGAAAACTCTTAAAAGTTGAGGTTTCAATTTAGCTCTTAATGTGTAGTGTTATGTTACATTGTTTCACATGAAGGTTTACAAGAGATAAATAATGTTATAATACTTAAACTTAATACACTTCAACATTGAGCATTATACCTTGCAACATCCATTTGGGTTGTGGTTCATTAAGTATATTTTGGGATTTGTTTCATTAAGTATATTTTTGTTTGCTATGAAAAGAGAATTAGTTTTATGTTACTTATACCACAAGCATCAAGTAGGTTTCTAAAGGAAAAGTAACTATCTAACAATCACAAAGTAAAAGGTTCACAAGGGTGAAAGTGCCTAAGCTATAAGAATTGTATATTTTGGAAATGTATGTGACCTCTCTTGAATGTACCTGCAATTTCATTTAAGAATGGAAATTTAGTAATAAATTGTAATTAATATTATAGTTTGAGATTTAATAAAGGTCAAAGGGCACATAAAATGTTGTGTCCAATAAAGAAAAAAAATATATAAGGGATACCAATGAAGGATAAGGAAGAATAAGTAAATGGAATACATCATATATTATCTGATTATTACTCCTTTGGAGCTTGGAACTGCAATTCAGTTTGACCTGAGGATGAAACCCCCTAAGGTGAAAAATTAGAATATGAAATCCCTTTGAATTACTATACTGAATTTGAAGATGTAAACACCTAATTTGAATCTAGGGAAATCTCACCCAAAGATTGCATAGGAATTGGAAATATTTATATTTTATAGTTAGAATCAACTTATAATTGTTGTCAATAACTAGCATACAAATAAATATTATAGTGGCTTGCCACTTTTGCCTTAAAAAAGAAAATAACTAGCATACAATTTTGAGGATTTTGAAAACCATTCCATTTAATTATAATTCATTGTAGATTTTGAACTACCTTATAAGCCACTTCTAGAGACAAGTATGAAACTATGAGTGGATTCTAAATATAATATTTAATCAACAATTAGATATACTAGATGAAATTTTTGGATTGATTTTGTTTAGAAGAAATATACATTAATTTTTTATTTATAAGTTGAGTAGAAATTATCATAAGATTCATAACTATATCTTTGGGGATTCGTATATATGATTTTTCAACAAGACGTATTTTTTCATAGTTGACATTTTTAAAATCTTGGATGACTATGTCTAGCCAAGAACTTGGGAAACATATCTACTATCCTAGATTTGACTTTAGTTGGCACCCACACCTGCTCATGAAATCTCTCTTTTATTTAATGAAATATTCATCTTTTTTTAATTATCTCATTTCTTTCATTTTCTTTCTTTCCGAAGCTTAGAGTGAAAAACTTAGATATGATTTTTTGAGTAGATGCAGGTTTGATTTTCCACTTCCAACAAATTACATGGTGCATTTTTTTTAGAAACTTCATATTTAGTTTCTCCATCTACAAGTGCAAACTTCTCTTTAGTTTTTGATACCCTCCTCAAATCATCAATGTATTTTCAAAAATTTCAATAGTGATCAATTTAAGACCTAAGCAAATGATATAAAACTACTCCTTTTATTTTTAACATAGACGATGAATGCATAGATCCTTATTATATTCACTTTCAAGAAGAAAGAGAGGAAAGAAATGATAGTTGTTGAAGCACCTTCATCATAAGAGAGGTGTTAAATATATTGGTGAAGAGGATTAAAAGAAAAAGACAAGAATGAGGATGAAACTTAAGGAAAAGAGGAAGCACATGATGAGAAAGATTCATTGGCATCAATACAAGTAACAACCACTAAGAACTCAAGAACATACTGATTTAGACATTTTATTGTGTGATCACACCTCTCTCATAAGTCATAACTATTAGCATTACTTACCCAATATTTGCTAGCACTTTACATGCAATATTCCCACTTTGGAGTTCTACAATATCACTTGTGCCTTCACAACTCATCAATCTTTTATCTGACGATTATGACACTAAGATAGCCTGTATGCTAGAGATTTAACCCTCCCAAAAAATGCATAATTTAAGTTAAATGATCATCTTGAAAAGGGAAATAGGAAACTAAAAATAATCATCAATGTTATCACATTTTAAAAGGAATTTGAATATACCAAAATATGTGCTAATGAGGATTATTGGGAATGGAAGGAAGCTTATATGAACAACAACTAAGTGTGATTGTATTTGAATCCATACTTCATACTCCTAGTAATGAACAACATATTTTAGCCATCCATGAGTTTCCTGCAACCACTATCCTTCAATCATCCTCAATTGTGTTATTTGCATGAACTCATGTGATACTTTCTCCTATTTAATGTTGAATAACTATTACCACATATATAGACCCTTGGTTGATTGAGATATGATAAAAGGTGGAATCTCTTTTAAACATTGACTAAAAATCTAACATACATAATCTCTCCAAGAACCCTCGAAGTCTAGATCAATTTTGTACAAGGTCTTATCCTTGTCCAATTCTCCCCAAATTCACCAAGAAAGCTACAAACTTGCTACAAATTTTTTCAGAGCAACCTAGGCATAATTTCTTACCCAATGGTCAAACTCAAGCTGAATTTGGTCTCAAAACAATTTTTTTAACTTTTCTAATGTGTTTTTTTTCCTTATTTGATCTATTTGATCCTCCTAATGTCAAAAGTGACCACTAAAAAGGCCAAAAAAGATGGTTTATATGTCATTTATGCATTTGTGAATGAAAATGAAAACTCACTTATAGAGGAAATCCGAAATGATAATATGTGAAATCTAAATTGATGATTATAAAGGAATTTATTTTAAAAAGCAATGATATATTTGAATCCGAAGCTTAAAATTTGAATCTCAACATTTCATCTAGCCTAATTAGAAATCTTCTAACCAATAAAAATAAAAATATAGATAACTGCACTTGATTTTCTTATGACTCCTTCATTTTCATATTTTCTCCTTGATATGGAAATATGTTCCATCCATGTGACTAAATGATTATATCATGTTGTATGTATGGTTGAATGATGTAATTAATATCCTATTGAACTAAAACATAGATATGGTAGTGTAATTTGCTATGTTGGTTTACTATTAGCAAAGTGGTGTATGGACTTACTTTTTTTTGCATAAATACATAAACATTTTTTAAAAAACATATGTTTTTGTATGGATGAACCCAAGATGAATCTAAATACAACCCAAAAAAATTGGATGAATTTTGAACCCGCATCCTCCAAACTCATTGCATTCCTCATCATATTTCCTAATATCATTTTTGACATCCTCAAGTAGAAGTTTCACCTATAAAAACATCAAATAATTGGTCCCATTGTGGTAAGTGTGAGTCCCCAAAATCATTTTCTGAATGCAATCATCTTTGTCTAGAAGCCACTACACCATAAATGAGGGTAAAGATTTAAACTCATTTTCATCTAGGTAAAGCCTAGAAGTTTAACAAACCCTCATAGCTAGAATTGGCATTTTATTAAAACCTCAATCATTTAGACAAAATTGATAATTTTAACAAACCCTCGTACCTAGTATATGAAAGTTGCATTCATGAAAAGAATAACATGCAAAGTGGCATACATACAACATGAGAACATTGCTTTGTAATTTAAAAAAAAATAAAAATGGAGCTAGATGATCTATAGTATGGCTAGAATCAAAACAATCCTTACCTTGAACACTATTTTTTCCCATGCATCTCGAAGATCTTCATAAAGTGTCAAAAATAACTCAAATATGAAATGTAAGATTTTTGACAAAGAAAGGCTAGATTTTGTATGGTGGGAGAGACCTATTTAGACAAAAAGACAAAATAGAAAGTCAAAGTGTCTTTATGATATGCTCGAGTTTCAACTTTTAATATTGTACATTAATATTTATTAAATAATATATGTATTTACTTAATAAATATAAATATAAAATAGTTATACATGTGTTTTTGTATTTTTACATAATATATAGCATTATGGTTGACTCTAGTATGTTCTACTTTGACAACCCAATGTGTGTGTGTGTGTGTGTGCGCGTGTGCGTGTATTAATGTGGATCCCTTGATAACATTATTATTTTTTTTATCATATATGTATAATTAGTAATAACTCTTATTTATGGAGGTAATAATCCTCTCATAGCAGGAGCTAGACCTTTGTCATAGGTTTTGAAGAACAATTTAAAATTAGTTTTAAAATCTTGAAATTTGTCCATGTTTCACCCAAGTAGGTAATAGTTAATGATGAAATTGTCTCAAAAATTTACTATTGAAGAGTTTAGTACTCACCTCTTTATTTTATAATTAAAAATAGGATGTAAATTGTAAAGGAATAGTGGAATGTGATCAATTTTAGTCATGTGACTAAAAATATTAGTGGCCTTGTAGGAAGTCCTAGTGCTTCACCTTTTTGAGCATCACCTAGATCCAATGAGCACTAAGTATTCTATTTTTTCTCATGAGATATGGATTCATGTTGAATTACTACTCATGAATTATGGGTCAAATTAGTTTGACTTAAAAACTACATAGTTAAATCATGATAGCAATATCATAGTATGATTGTTGATCATCAATGATTAAGATAAATATTAAATGTTAAATTGATAGTTCACAAATATTCAAATGACTATATCATATAGGTCTATGTTCAAAATTCCACTAATTAAATTTACAATAATAATAGAATTATAATTATAATAATAATAGAATTATAAACACAAAATTAAAATAATTAAATAACTAATAATTAATGAACAATATGATATAAGTTAATATGAATATAATAATAGAAATAGTGAATAATTAATAATAATATATTCAGGTTAATAGCCCTTCTATTTTTATATGAATTTCCACTAGAATATAAAATCATTTGAATTGTGATATAAGTAAAAGGACTTATTATTAGTGACTAATTATCCAATCAAAATTTCATCCAAGGAAATTGAACCCAACACTAATTCCCATGGTGGTCAAGGCGAGAGAAAATACACTACCAAGTCTTATTCTAGCTTGAACATTATCATCGCATGTCCAATACGATGCAACAAATTTCCAAAATCTATTGATAAGTGTTTGAAGGTCTAAGCCTTCCCTCTACCAAAAAGAAAATATATTAAGAAAACTTTGAAAAAGAAAAGAAACATAGGAAACATATATGCAAGTCTCTCAGAGTTCCAATAACAATATGAAAGCTCAAGCTTATCAATTTGTAGCATGGATCAGATCAAGAAAATTGTAATAAAAGGAACAAGAATAATAGACTACTTATACAATAGTCAAGATACCATGACAAAATTTAGGATGACATCCTCATTAGCAAAATTTTGAAGAATAGTTCACTTATTTAAATGAAGTTGAATAATTGACTCAAAACATTGTAAGGCCCCCTATCAATTCTACATCAAGCTAACAGTAGACCCTACTATTTTCTAATGACCAATAGGAATGCTAGAGTAGGAAAATTTTCCAAATTTTATATCTAGGAGATATTCCTTTGATAAGATGTGGAAGATTGCCAAATTAGAATGATAGTTGAAAAAAATCGCTACTAAAGCAAAAAAGAGCAGAACACCATGTGAAAATATTAGGGTTGCAAATAACAATGATGAATGTGAAATATCCATTGATGTTTTACACATATATCTTTAATTCACTCTTTTTTAACTACAAATGCATCTAATAATGGTTGTGATGTGCAATCTCAACAAAAAATATTTTAAATTTGCAACAATATGTCAATGAATAGCGTAGGACTAACCAACAACAGTAATAAATTAACCATCATTCTCCTTTAGAAGGAGAAATTCAAGGTTCAATCATACAAATGAGATTCTCTAAACATATAAAACCAGAGGAGCTAACGGTTTATGACAAGGGCTTGCAACCTAAGGATGGAAAATTTTGTTCCCAATTCAGTACAAAAAAAGAGAAGGAAATGGAAACCCTACCTTGTCATTAGCATTTCCAAATCCTCCAAACTCATTACATTCCTTGTCATATTGCCTAACATAATTTTTAACATCCTCAAGTAGAAGTTACCTATACCAACATTAAATAATTGGTCCCATTGTGGGAAGTGTGAGTCCCTAGTATCATTTTCTAAATGATATAATCTTTATCTAGAAGCCACTACATCATAAATGAGGGTAAATATTTAAACTCATTTTCATTTAGATAAAACCTACAAGTTTAACAAATCCTCATAGCCTGAATTGGCATTTTATTAAAACCTCAATCATTTAGGAAAAATTGATAAATTTAACAAAACCTCGTACCCAGTATATGAAAGCTACATTCATGAAAAGAATAACATGCAAAGTGGCATATGTACAACAAGAGAACATTTCTTTTGTAATTTTAAGAAAATAAAAATGGAGCTAGTTGATCTATAGTATGGCTAGAATCAAAACAATCCTTACCTTAAACACAATTTTTTTCCCACGCATCCAAAAGATCTTTATAAAGTGCAAAAAATTGGTCAAATCTAAAATGCAAGATTTATGATGGAGAAAGGCCAAATTTTGCATGGTGAGAGAGACCTAGGTTTTGTATGGCAAGAGAGATCTATTCAGACCAAAAGAAAAAATAGAAAGTCAAAATGTCTTTATGTTATGCTTGAGTTTCAACGTTTAATATTGTACATTAATATTTATTAAATAATATATTGATTTACTTTATATATATATATATATATATATATATATATATATATATATATATATATATATATATATATATATATATATATATATATATATATATATATATATATATATATATAATAGTTATACATGTATTTTTGTATTTTTACATAATATATAACATTATGGTTGACTCTAGTATGTTCTAGTTTGACAAGCCTCTGTGTGTGTGTGTGTGTGTGTGTGTGTGTGTGGATCCCTTGATAACGTTAGTGTTAATTGATCAATAACTCTTAGTAATAATGTTACCTTTGTCATGGGTTTTGAAGAACAATTTCAAATTAGTTTTTAAATCTTGAAATTTATTTATGTTTCACCTTAATAGGTAACAATTGGTGATGACATTGTCATGAAAATTTGATGCTGAAGAGTTTAGTACTCACCTCTATATCTTATAATTAAAATTAGCATGTAAATTGCAAAGGAATAATGGAATGTGATCAATGTTACTCATGTGACTAAAATATTAGTGGCCTTCCAGGAAGTCCTAGTGCTTCACCTCTATGAGCATCACCTAGATCCAATGAACACTAAGTATTCCATTTATTCTTATGAGATATGGATTCATGTTGAATTAATACTCATGAATTATAGGTCAAATTAGTTTCACTCAAAAGCTACATAGTTAAATCATGATAGAAATATCATAGTATGATCATTGATCATTAGTGATTAAGATAAATATTAAATGTTAAATTGATAGTTCACAAATATTCAGATAATTATATCATATAGGTCTATGTTCAAAATTCCAATAACTAAATTTATAATAATAGTAGAATTATAAACACAAAATTAAAATAATTAAATAACTAATAATTAATGAAAAATATGATATAAGTTAATATGAATATAATAATATAATATTAGAAATAGAGAAAAATTAATAGTAATATATTCAAATTAATATCCCTTCTATTTTTATATGAATTTTTAGTAGAATATAAAATTGTTTGAATTGTGATATAAGTAAAGAACATAACTAGTTGTTATCCTTTTAAACCCTCATTAACACATAACTAAAAGTAAAGAACATGCATGTAAACATATAAGCAAACATGAAATGAAAGCATGCATCAGCACATGACACAAGAGATTTGGTAACCTAGAAACCCTCCAAGAATAAGAAGGTAAAATTGGGGTGGGGATGACACCCACAAAAATTATTGCAGCAATATGTTCAACCACTTTTGATGGTCTGCCCTATTAAAGGTTTTACATTGTATCAATAGTGATCTAGTTAGAGGATTTACAAACACTTACATGAAGTGTCACCCTATTAAAGGATTTACAATAGGTTGTTAAAGCCACCTAATACATAGGATTTTCAACACCTTCTCCAAAGGTTTTCCCACCTAGCTATTAAGCTAACCTATCAACATAGGATTTTCATCATCTAATACAATGGTAAGAGAGTATTAGAACATTTGACCTGATAGAGTGCAATCTTCAATTGTTGGATTTAGGTACTAGATCTGCTCTTCCTATTTTGATCCTTGCTTGATCTGATCTCTATATGTGTCCCCTATTCTATTATGATTAACTAGATATATAATTGTTGCTCCTTCCACTAAGTCTTTCCTTCTTCACACTAAAATTTCACTATAATATCCCCATACACTATTCTCATCCACATACCTAATGAAGTTTTTGACATCCTTTTAAAGATTCTGAAGACTTAGGGTTAGGTATAGATCTACGATCCACATTGAATTTTCAAATTCATGCTCATTCCTTGCATTTTTCTCATTGGTTGGATGCCTTTTCCATTTTTCTAATTGGCTATATGCAGATCACATAGGGAATGTAAATGATTCATCCTTATCCTTTTTCCTTTTCAAAATCTCTCTATGTTGGCTCAAAAAATGGTTTACATCTGAGTTTGTGAGGCCACAAACTCATATGTTGATTTTGTGTTACTCAGCACATACTAGACTACAAGTGCTTGACACATACTGTTCTAAATCACTTAGAACTTATTACACTCTATTTTTCTCAGCACATGAATATTCCTAAATCACTTGGCACATACTATACTCTCTTGCTCAGCATGAACTATGACTCAAAACTTGTATACTACTCAACATCTATTACTTGTTGGGCACTTGAAGTCACTCAACACCTATTAAGATTCTGACTTGGCAACTACTATAATTCACTTAGCATAGATAGTTTACTTGGCATATATGGTGGAATTGGTTAAGTGTGTTAACACTCGAATGTCAAGACCAATCTAAGACCAACAATCTCCCCCTTTGACATGAGTGTCAAAAACACTTAAGTATGCATTAATGAACTGATCTAATTGAGTACAATCTTTATTCTTGCTCAGCATACATGCAAAATTTCAAAAATTGTTCAAAATTGTGTGAGCAACAATATACCTTATGACTCCCCCTAAGTTGATTATGCCTAGTCCATTCTTGAAACTTGAAATTATGTGCTAATGTGCCTGATTCTCTCTGTCCTTTGTCTTGTTCCTATTCCTTGTGCTTGTATATTGTATCTAATTTTTTTTCCACATGCTTGTCAAAATTTTGCATCTGCCCCTCACTTTGTCTTATTTCTTGTCTCCCCCCTTTTTTGCTATTGATAGAATTTTCACTTTATTCTCAAAATGAATGAAAGAATGTAATCAAAATTATCAAAATTTGGTATTTTCCATATCTCTTCATATATACATATCTCCCCCTACTGTATATATCTCCCCCTTTTTGACATTGATGTCAAAGGGTTCTAAGGAGTAATACCATACTTAGCCAAAAATGTACTATTTAGCTCCAGGAGTATCTTTAGAGCTACACCCCAATTCTCCAATGCAATGTCTAGTGACTTGTGCTAGATAGAAATCTCTATAGCAAGGTGTACAAGTCCATCTAGAGTAGTAAGATTTGGATCTTTCTTTAGGACTTTTTCTGTGTATTCTTGCTCCTTGTGGAGGACCTCTAAGTGTAGGGTTATGGAGGACTATATTTGCATCAATTTTGCCTTTATGTTTGCCTCCTCTACTGTTAATACAGCTAATTCCCTTTGTGTGTGAAGTGTCTGTGAAAAATGCTTCTCACTCTAAGCTAGATTTGTTGGACGTTGCATGCTAGAAATCTTGAGATTTCTTTCCAAGCTCATTATTCTTTGGCTAGTCTCTTGTGTGAAGTTCAAAAAATCATAGTTTGTTGTACAATGAGAAAGTGTTCCCAAGTACAATTTTCACTCTTTCTAGTTTCTTAGCCAATTCAACTTTTTCCAATGCTATATCATTTGACATTTTCTCATTTAATTTGCCCTTGAATTTTCTTTCTAACCATTCCATTAATTTTTCATTCGTATTATGGTCTGCATTAGTCACCTGGTCAACTATATCTGATAGTTTTTCTATTATAGGCCTTGTTTCATCTAGTGACTACAAGCTGAAGGCATCCATGAAGATGTCCTTTATCTCATTCAATGCTTGCATATACTTGTATTCTCTTCTCAATACTTCGTGTCTCTTTCTCTTATCCAATGCACATTGTATTTCATTTATCTTTTCTATGGTGAGGGTGTAGGATTCATAGGAGGGAATGATGATTTCTTCCTCAATATTAGGATCTCCATAGTGAAGTATCCTACCTACCTTTCTAGAGCTCAAGCCTGGTGTTTGAACTTGTATTGATATCATATCAGTGCTCAGCTTCTAAAGAGTCTAAGTGGGAGTACCAGTTTTTGGTAATTCAACCAATGTCTATATTGCAGCTTGCTCCTCATCTCTTGTTTCTTCCTTCTTTTCTTCTGATTTCCCTTTATCACTAATAATTGATGGGGTAAAAACTTGTTGACTATTCTTGTTTTCATGTATCTTCCCTTGTTGTTGCACTGGGCATCTAAAGTGCATCACTCACTACTTTTGGTGGAGATGGTGATGGAAGTAGTAGGAGTTTAGTAGCAATGTATGTAAAAGGTTGTTCCTTTGGCTTCATATTTTCTCTTTGAGGTACTACTACTGCTCTTTGTAGTTCATCTACACTCACCAATATAGGTCTTATACACACTATTCCTATAGAGTAGATTGGTGAAGGATCTTTGAGAGATCCTTTGCAGTTAAAGGATTGATGTTTTGACATGAAATGTCAATAACATCCTTTATTTTTATGATCTCTGTAGGTATGATAGTGGCATGAGGAGGGCTAGGAGGTGACATTTGTGTGTCTTGCACATTTTTTTCTTCTTTTTCATCTAATGCCTTTTCCTCTCCTTTAGCTATATTTTCTTCTTCTTCCTGCTTATTTACTTCCTCTTCTACTCTTCCTTCCTCACCTTTCTTTTCCTCTTCACTTTTTTTCTCCTCCTCACTTCTCTTCCCTATTTCTTTTACTTCTTTCTCTTGGCATTGGCCTCTGCCTTATATTCCTCATCAAATACATCATCAATTGACTTGTATATTGACTTCCACAATTTTGTGGATTTATTTACAACATCCTCTATCTAATTTTGGAGGATGAAAAATTCTCTATATTTAGGAGAAAATTTTCTATTATGCCTTTTATTTGCCTTAGCTATTTGAATTTTAGTTAGGCCTAGTAGCACTCTAGCTAGGGTTGATTCTCTTATCTCCTTTTCCATTTGCAAAAAAAAATGCCACTTATTTGTAACTATTTTATAGAGCTCTTTGGGCATTGTACTATCTAACTCTAGAGGCATGTGTTTGTATTCAACCATCATTGCATACACTAATTCCTTTAATTTTTTTTTTTGTTCTTTATTGAGCTTATTAAAGTATATAGTATTTAAACCATTCAAGTTTTATTTTCTAATATTTACACATAACTTGTCAATGGTAGACTTAGAGGGATGACTTACCACTCTAAATTGGTTGTTGTCATCTGACTCTATTCTTTCTTTATCTGAGTTTGGCTAGGAAAAATATTTCCTTCTCTTCCTTGGTTCTTCACCAATCTATTTTGTGGCTTTCTTCTTCTCTTTGGCTTCATCTTTTGCCTTTTGAGTTGTAGCCCTGGTGGTAGCCCTTGTAGTAGGCTTCTTTGTTTTGACTGCAATGTGCTTTTTCTCCTTCTTTGCCTTGGGCTGCGATGCAGTCTGAGTTTTGGCTTTCCTTTTGGTGGCTTTGGCTTTAGTGGGTGCTTCCTCAGCTTCTTCTTCCTTAGCACCTTCTTCTTTTTCCTCTCCTAGGCCTTGCATCAATTCCAATGGCTCTTGCCTTGGTTCATCTTCTTCTTGTTCATTCTCATCTTCATCTTCATCTGCTTCTTCTTCTACTGTAGTGCCTACTACTTCTATATCAGCTCCAAATGTTTTCTTGAGCTTTCTTATCATTGGTCCTTCTTCTTCACTACAGAGGTTGTCTTCAAATTTGTTACCACCCTAGATTTGAGAATATCATAAGTGCCAAAATGAGGAAGTAAAGCAGTGATTGCAGCTAAAGTTTGGTCTACATCAAGCTCATATCCAAGTGGCCTAAGACATCTTACTCTAGGTATCATAGCTTGGATGTAGGTGTAATCTATGTCAACCAAGAAACAAATGTCATTTATGTGTTGTTCAACTAGTGATACTGGTATCCTCATCCTTTGTTTCATGGACTTCTTGAAGTCCTCAAAGTAGCTTATCATCTGAAGCTCATTGACTTAGGTGACAGTTATCTTGTTAGGATCCCATTTTACCTTTCCAACTGATGGAAATTCTTTCATGACATAGAAAAATATACAGACCAACACTAATCCAAATTTTTATTGAGATCCTTTAGATTTCCTTATGGCTCCCAAATTTTCATTAATTTGTTGTAGCATGAGCTCTACTAGATCATAAGTGTGGTCCTTCTTCACAAGTTTGTATGCAACATCTACTGCTATACATGGCACATTGTTCAATCTGCTTGATTGATAGAATTTATGAGATATAACTCAGATAGAAAAATCAAGTAGGGATTCAGTGATGGTATCAATGGTTATTCTCCTATTATTCCATTTGGCAACAGTTTTTTTCTCTATGGCCTCCTTTTTGTCACTTCTTAGGGTCTTAGGCCGATCTAGGGTTGGGAATCCAGTGACCCTATGAACAATTTTCTTTGTGATCTTTACTGGCCCTATTTCTAACCAAAATGATCCATCATGAATTTGGCTCAACACTATATGAACCCATTCAGTTTTAAATACAATGGGGAAAACTAGGGCTTTAGTTAAACCCTTCGTCTTAACAATTTGAAACTTGTCCTTCAATATACCCTTGTCACACATTTTATCAAAGGCATTGAAAATTACTAGGTCACCTATGGCTCCAATCTTATAGTTATAACATTTCTTGACGTCTTGGACCATTACTACTTTGTCTAGAATGACTGACAAAGCACTAGTTGGGTCATTTTTATAGGCAACTTTGGGTATTGACCTAAATTTAGGCTATTTAACTTGATTTCTAACAAGTTGAATCTCATGATCATCCTTTCCCTTTGTGATTTTAGATCCAAATGCCATCTTGACCGAACTAGGGTTTAAAATTTAAATAAATTTTCAAATACTGCATAGCTTGGCACATGATGAAATGCCTTTAAATTGAAGAGTTTAGGTTGAATTGCTATTGAGATCAGTGCAAATTGTTGCTAAATAATTGTTTGATCACCTCTTTTCTCTTCTTGTTTTTTTTTTTGTGTTTGAATGGCTTGAAAATGAGTGATTTTCAACTTTATTAGGCTCAAAACCTAGCATTTATTGCATAGTGCTTACAAATGTACACTCGGCACTTAAGGGTTTTAGTATAACTCAACTCCAATTGTAATTCATTTACTTGGATTTCACTAACATATCTCATTTTACATCAAATAGACTTTCTAGGTTGGCATATACTAGAGTTTCACTCAACATCCAAGGGTAGCTCGACATCTTCTACAAAATTTTCAATTTTTAACTTGACATCTTTTCTCATGTAGATTTCTTCTTTGTAGCACTTCTTTGTTCTTTTGGAATTGATGTATGATTTGACTTAGTATATTAGTCCCATACACTTTCCTTTGCTTAGTTGGATGAAGTGTGATCACTTGACCACTTGGGTGAAGTGATCTCTCCATTGGATGTACTTGATCCATTTTTTCCTTGCCATGTCTTTTTCATTTCTACCCTTATGTGTTCCACATCAACTTTTTCTTTACCCTTTTTGACTTCTGACTTGTGTGCCTTGGCCTTTGTTGGGCAACTCCTACTGACATGTCTTATCTTCAAGCAACTAAAACATGTGGTTTGGCTTAACCACCTGCTGTAATTTCCCTTGAAATGTGTTCTTATGCAGTTTTGAGGAACATGACCATATTCTTGATAGTAGTGACAACTTTACCTGGTATTGTAGTCCCAATTGTAGTGGTGTGCATAGTTGTTTCTCCTTGCAAGCTAATTAGGCATCTACATAAGCTTTGATCTACACTCAAAAGCTCTATGTCCATATTTTTTGTAGTTGTAGGAATGACCTTCAAATCTTGGTATCCTCATGGTCTTGGTTATGTAGTCTTGTGTTGAGTGTCCTTACATGTTACACTTGTGACAATAACCTTTGTTTTTGGATGTGTCCTACTGATTGGTCTTTCTACTCCTACAAACATTAGTTGTGTGCCCCTTTTTATTACAAAAATAACAAGTCAGTTTAGTGTTCTTGCCTTTGTTGATCCTATCTACTACAGTCTTGGATGATTCTCCTTGTTTAGTGTTGGTGTAACCAAGTCCTAAATTAAAGTATCATTACTAGCCCTTGGTGATTTTAGTAATTGTTCAAAGTACTTGATAGCCTCATTGGGTTTTTTGTAGCTTTTGACTATCTCCTTTTCTCTCTTCAATTCATTATGCAATTGTTCATTCTACATCTTCAAGGTGAAGATCTCAATGTCCTTCATTTTTAGCTCATGATGAGTATTCATCATTTGGCTTAAGGTGTCTAGTTGCATGTTCAAAATCTTTTCAAATTCAATTGTCTTCTCCTCTAGTCTATTGGTGAGATTTCTCTTGTCATCTTCTATCATGGCATTGTCTTCAATATCTCTTTTCTTTTGTTCAATCACTTCACAAAGCATTATGGCATGTGATTCTTGTTCAAGCTTGAGTAATCTAATTTCTTTAGCTTTTGCTCTATTTTTCTCCATTAGTTCTACTATTGCTAAATCAAACTCCTTGGAATCTCTATTGGCAAACACTTGTGTGGTATCAATCTCCTTGTAGTGTATGTCATTTTTAGCTATGGCTATCTCCTTTCTTCTTTTCAAGGATTTTCTTAGTTCCTCTCTAGCTTCTTCTACTTTGTGTAGAGTGAGATGTACATCAATCACTTGATTTTCAATAATCTTCCCAAGTTTGAAGACTTCCATCTTCTAATCTTTTTCTCCAAGCTACTAGGCTTCTCCTTGTGAGAACCAAAGCTCTGGTACCAATTTTTGGAATGTTCAAATGGGAAGAGTACTTCTAAGAGGGTGGGTGAATTAGAAGTAACTATTTTTTATCCTTTTAAACCCTCATTAACACAATTGAAAGTAAAGAACATGCATCTAAACATATAAGAAAACATGAAATGAAAGCATGCATCAACACATGATAGAAGAGATTTGGTAACCTAGAAACCCTCCAGGAATAAGAAGGTAAAACTGGGGTGGGGATGACACCCACAAAAACTACTGTAGCAATATGTTCAACCATTTCTGATGGTCTACCCTATTAAAGGATTTACACTATGTTAATAGTGACCTACTTGGAGGATTTACAAACACTTACATGAAGTGTCACCCTGTTAAAGGATTTACAATAGGTTGTTAAACCCACCTAATACATAGGATTTTCAACACCTTCTCCAAAGGTTTTCCAACCTTTTAGTTAAGCTAACTTATCAACATAGGATTTTCATCATCTAATATAATGGTAAGAGAGTATTAGAACATTTGACTTGATAGAGTGCAATCTTCGATTATTGGATTCAGGTACTAGATCCACTCTTCCTATTCTAATCCTTGCTTGATCTAATCTCTGTATCTGTCCCCTATTCTATTCTAATCAACTAGATATAAGATCACTGCTCCTTTCACTAAGTCTTTCCTTCTTCACACTAAAATTTCATTATAATCTCCCCATACACTATTCTCATCCACATAACTAATGAATTTTTTGACCTCCTTTTAAAGATAGTGAAGACTTAGGGTTAGGTTAGGATCTATGATCCACATTGAATCTTCAAATTCCCACTCATTCTCTACATTTTTCTTATTGGTTGCATGCCTTTTCCATTTTTCTAATTAGCTACATGCAGATCACATAGGGAATGTAAATGATTTGTCCTTATCCTTTTTCCTTTTTGAAATCTCTTTATGTCAGCTCCAAAAATGGTTTACATCTTAGTTTGTGAGGCCACACACTCATATGATGATTCTATGTTACTCGGCACATATTGGACTACTAGTGCTCGGCACATACTATTTTGGATTGCTTGACACCTATTACACTCTATGTTGCTCACCACATGAATATTCCTAAATCACTCAGCACATACTATGCTCTGTCTTGCTCGGCATGAACTATGACTCAACACTTGTATACTACTTAGCATCTATTAGTTTCTTGAAACCTAAAGTCACTCTGCACCTATTAAGATTTTTACTTGGAAACTACTATAACTCACTCAACATACATAATGTACTTGGTATATATGGTGGAATTGGTTAAGTGTGTTGACACTCAAATGTCAAGACCATTCTAAGACCAACTATTTATATTTTGGTGACTAATGATTAGTGACTAATTATTTAGTCACTTAGTCATTTTTTTAGTGGTCTATTCAATCACTTCTATTTTCTTCATCTTGTGATTTTACCTAGTGACCAAATTAGTCACTTATTTAGTCACCTAGAACTATAAATTGCAAAGAAATAGTGGAAAGTGATCAATTTTAGTCACATGACTAAATTTTTTAGTGGTGTGACTAAACATTTTGGTTACTTAGTCAAATATTTTTCATAATGTACTAGTGCTAACGGTATCTCATTATCATTATGAGATAACACATCATAAGGTGTACATCCTTAAAATCAATTATGCCAAGTAATTAGGTTGCTTGCATAATCATGTCAACATAGGTCCAAAATCAGTCATTAGATAAAACCCTTACATTTTTCTTAATCAATATAATCTATCCTCATAAAACATCAACATATTAGTTTGTCCTCCTACTACTCACACAACAATTGACTCATTACATTTACATCATACTTAATCCTACCACGTAGACACTTATCCAATTCTAATAACAACTTCCTTCACAAGGGTGAATGTTGAATCATCCTAATAAGAATAAAATACTATGAAGTCCTCTACATAGTTTTGGGGCTAGTAACATGATATATCAAGTCTTGATTCAATAAGGTGTCAACATATCAGCCTAATATGAACAAAACATACAATCTTACATCCCTAGCTTTCTTAGCTTTCTATCAGAATAATGACATTTAGGGTTTATAATAAGGCACTAGAGAAGGGGATTTATAGTATATGAATTGAAGCAATGAAACAAAAGAGAGTTAATGAAGATAAAACCCAAATGGGAGAAGTATTGCATGGACTAGAGTTGGTCACAAGAGAGAATGAGTTGAATATTCTACTAAGTAGAGTAAAGTATATTCTAGGGGGAGCATAATCATGTTGTAGATAGAGCAAGATAACCTAATGTATAACAAAGAACTTAATATAAAGGAGAGATCATGATGTTGCATAGTACTTGAATGAAGAGAGATTTTAATATATGGTTTGATGGTTTGTTTCATAATGTCTTAATGTAATATGTAACGATATTTTTCCATCAATTCCAAAGGGGAAGATTGTTAGCCCCAATCAATAATGTTGATAATTTTTTTTAAAGAGTCATATCAGTTGTAATGTCAAGCCTAAATTGGTTAAACATTATGCTAAATTAGTAGAGTTCCATATCATTTTATTGATGAAGATGATTTGAAGAAATTATAATGATGATGTAAGTGTTGTTAAGTGTATGATATTAAATGGGTACTTGAATGAATTAGATACTAGTAGTATAATATTGGTTTGATTGTTTTACATGATATGATTAAGTGTTCAAATCTTTTACAATATTTAGACTAACTAAGGGGGAAAATAAATTAGTTATCCAAGGTCTAGATGTACCAATTGAACAAATAATTATTAAACAACTTCAAATCTTATTATTCCATAGCTTGATCTCTACAGTCAACTTTTAGTAACATCAACTAGTTGTCTATTGTCCTAAATATAATAGACTTGCAAAATATAAATATTAATCAAAAGAACAACATAAATAACATCCACACAAGTTTGACACTAGGATTCAACATGGAAACCTAATTTGGAAAAAAACCACTAGCAACATGTCACTAATTTTTAGTCTTCTAAAGTGATCTTTGTTAGGAGCCAACCATGTTAAAGGTTACAAAATACACTATTAAATGTGACCTTGTTAAATTATTTAATCACCCTATTAGGAGTGGCCTTGTTAGAGGAATTTACAACATTCCATTAGAATTTTACCCTGCTAAAGGATTTACACATGACTATTAGGTCAACCTTGATTAAAGGATTTCAAACACTATTTACAAAGGTTAGAAAGTAACAACAAGTTTTGATCTGTTAAGTACAACTCCCTTTACATGTACAGATCTCAGTTTGGATCATAAATTGATTAACTATTTGGCCTCCATTATCATCTTAGTCTCTAATTCACTTGGCAACCCTTCAAGCAATCACTGTTCACCTCTTCTCATCCTTCTGCTTAGATTTTCTAGTCAATAACACCAACAATTGCTCCAACTCTCTAGAACATTTCCACATGTACATAATCTCTACACGCACATTGAAATTTTTCCCTTATGCCTTTTTAAATAGGTAATCTTGATCTTTTTCCATCTAACATCATCAAAGATCTTAGGGTTTATGGTTAAATTTATCACATATAATGTATTTGGTCATCATTTTGTTTATCCTCTTCTTTTCTAGAAACTTATCTTGGAGTTCATCCCTTAGAATTTTTACCTAATCCTTTTTTAGTATTAATGATCCAACTCATCAATTCTTATCTTCAACATGCTTTCCATATTCCAAGAAATCAACTTAGTCAGTTGAAAGTTATGATTTTTGATGAGGGCACAACCTAAGAAAAAATGAATGCAATAGGAAAAGAGAAACATTATTATTAGAAGTGATATGCTATTACATTTGGTACAAAAAAAATAGACTCCACAACATGCCCTATGGGCTTACAATGTTATCAGATTCTAGAGAAAAAAATCCCTTCTCCCAAACTCCACCAAAAATTGCATTTACCATGCCAGAAATGTCCTCAAGTAACCCAAATTAGGTTTAGGGCTAGGAATACATTTTATAATATTCCATTTGGAATCCAAAACTAAAATAGAAGGTTCTAGAAAATACACTAGAAGTTGGTGTAAAATTAGAAGAGTCCAAAAATGGCAGTCCAACTTCTGGGAGGCATAACTTTTTGATATGGAGCTTTGATTGATGAACTGTTTACATTTCTGGAAAGTTATCCAAGTGATCTATAGCCCTATGGACTATCTTTACTTGTCCCCCCCATTTTTTTGACCCATATGAGGCCATTTAGTGCCTCAAATCTAACCTCAAAGTGCTCTTAGGAGGTCTCTAGACAACTTAAAATTGTAATAGCTTTCAAACTGTAAAGCCTTTTGACTTGATTCTTTTTCTAGAGTGCTTTAATTACAATTATAATCATCCCTCCAACTTACACCCTCTAACTCATCATAATTATGGCTCAATTAAAAAAAACCTATTTTTTACATTGGCACATATCCCAAGGTGCTCAAAAACTCTAAGCCAAAAAACTAATAGTGGAACTGTGAGAGTTGAAATCTCTATTTGACCAAAATGGGTATCTAGAAATAAAAATGCATTAAAAGGAAACTAACACTAAGCATATTTTTTGGGTCATACAAGATTGCCCTTACACCACTAGATGTCCCTACATCAAACACCTAGGATAAATAGAAAAGTGACCCTATCACTTTGTAGTTGATAGAGGAAAACCTAAATAAGAAACCTCCACTATGGATATCCAAGTTGAATCTTCTACTAGTCATCCTTTCCCCTTCACTAGGTATTCTTCATACTGCCTATTTTTGGTACTCTAGCCCACACGACTATCTAGAAATTTTTCAATCTCTTCCTCCTCGGAAGATAGAATCAGACATGGCTCTAGCATCAACTCCTCCTCTACAGTATAGTCATAATATTCTATTAAGTATACAATATTGAAAATAGGAGAAATGTGAATCCCATCTAGTAACTCCACCTCATATGCATTTCTTGAATCATGTTTCTTCAAAATTTTGTAGGGATCAAATTTCTTCATCTTTAGCTTGTTGTAGGCACCCACTAGAAATCATTCCTTCCTCAAGTATACCATAACTAGATCCCCAACATGGAACTCCTTATGTCTCCTCTTTTGATCTACCCTAGCCTTATACTATAGGTTCATCTTGGTAATATTTGCATGTACCTCCTCATGTAGGTTCTTGACATGTTCAACAAAGTCTTCTACCTAAACACTTGTCCTCTCCCCTTGATTTATCTTCCTCAGCTTGGGTGTAGTCCTTGAACTACTCCCAAACACAATTTAGAATGGTGATCTACTATTACTCCTATTCATATAATTATTGTAAGAAAATTCTACTTGTGGTAGAACCAAATCCCATCAGTTAGGCTTATTGTTGATCTCAGATTGGTTTTGACAAGTGAGCTTTAACACACTTACGTAATTTACTTAGTTCATGCCAAACTAGTAATACATGTTGAGCACGACATGTAAATAGTAGACCATGCCAAGTCATAGTGAGTGTTGAGTCACTCAAGTGCAGAGTAGATAGACCATGCTAAGTGATTTAGGATCCAAGTAAATAGTGGATGTTGAATAATGCAAGTGTCAAGTCATATTATAAAGATTAGTGCATGTTGAGTATAAGAGACTTCAGATGTCGAGTGACATAGTTTTCACATATTTATTTACAATGGCACAAACAACTATGTAAACCATTTTTGAGTTGGCTTAAAGGTAAATTATGTTATTTTGGAGATAAGGATGAATCTCTATTTGGATTCCCTATGCAATTACATATAGCCAATAAGAAAAAGGGGAGGATTAAGTAGAAAAATGGATGAATCTTAGCCATAGATTCATACCTTACCCTAAGTCACCAAAGTCTTCTTAAGGAGGATAAAATCCTAAAATCTTCCTTATGAGTGTGAAAGGAATTGGAGGACCAAAGAAGATAGTTCATAGATAGAGCATTCAAGGTGACTTAGAAGTTATGAAGAAAGAGTGAATTGTAGAAACAGTTAGAGCAGAATAGAGGATAGAGAAAAGTATAAAACATTAAGACATTTGATTAATAAGAAACAAGAAGACATTGTATAGAGGTGATTTATTATCATGCAAGCAAGTGCCAACCATAGGATCTATGCTGAGACATTTTAATAGGTGATTTCAGTCAAATCTCTTAAGAGATTAGTCTTAACAAGCTATATAAAATCCTTTAATAGGGTGCTTACTTAGTTGTAAGTTGAAGTCCTCTAACAAGGAAAACTTCTAATAGGGTGTTGAAATCCTCTAACAAGGTGAGACCTAATAGTCTTTGTAAGCCTTTAATAGGGTAGACATTTCACAAGGTAGATCATGTTTCATGGTCAAAACATTGTAACCTTTATTTTTGTAGTAGTGAAGATATGTGGGTGTCATCCCCACCCCAATTTTACCTTCTCACTTGGATGGTTTTTGGGTAATCATATCTGGTGTTATGTGTGTGAATGCTTACATGTTTTCATGATTTAGATGTATATGTTTTAAATATTATTTCAATTTACTCATTGAATGCATGAGATGGATATGTAGTTTTATGGGTCCAAGGTTAAACTACTAATTCACACCCCCACCCCGCCCCCCACCCTCTTAGAAGTTTATCTTTCCTATTGTGATTCTAACAACTTGTATCAGAGTTGTGTTCTCTAAAAGAGAAGCTTTGCAACTTTTAGGAAATATCTTGAAATGAAAGTCTACAAGTTGGGAAAGACCCTTGAGAACTAGGAAATTGAAATACATCTCATACTACATTAGCTGAATGAAGCAAGAGAGGAACTACAGAAATCCTTGAAGAGAATGAAAGAAATTTCTATTGTAGAGAATGAAACACAATATAGAGAGATAGACACTACTAAGTTATTTTTAGATGGAGACCTCAATAAATTTGATGCAGTAGCTAATGGAAAAGAATAGAGTCCAAGCTGAAGAAATCAGAAATCTCAAGTTAGAGCAAGAATCACAAGCCATGATTGAAGAAGACAAAAGAATTCTAGCCAATAGACTAGATGAGAAGTCAAAAAATCTAACTAATATTTCCAAAATGTAATTGGGTACTCTAAGTCAAATGATGAATGCAAACTATGAGTTAAATGTCAAGGACATTGAGATAACTACATTGAAGTTACAAAATGAACAATTGCAGAGTGACCTAAAGAGAGAAAAGGAAATTTATTGAATGTTTCAACAAGCCAAATGAAACCATCAAATACTTTGAGAAATTATCAAGATCCCCTAAATCCAAGAATGACACATCTAGACTGGGATCTACAAGCACTGAAGAAGGAGAATCATCCAAGAATGCAAAAGAAAGGAACACCAAAAGTAAGAACTCTAAACCTACTTGTCATAATTGTGGTAAGAAAGAACATATTGCTATGTGTGTAGGAGAAAGACTAAAAATCATAATGTCA
The DNA here is from genome assembly GCA_028749045.1 of Cupressus sempervirens. Classification (NCBI taxonomy): domain Eukaryota; kingdom Viridiplantae; phylum Streptophyta; class Pinopsida; order Cupressales; family Cupressaceae; genus Cupressus; species Cupressus sempervirens. Next base: position 315,216,128 of record CM053785.1, read on the forward strand.
AGCCTAAGAACATGACTCATTTCCATAAGTGCAACAAGAAAGGTCATCAAGTACATGAATGCAAAACTAGAACCATGCATACACAAAGATTTGAACGATATTACTACAACTATTAGAAGTATGGACATAGAAATTTTGAATGCAGATCCAAACTCATGTGGTCATCAAACAAGCACAAAAAGGTAAGGAACAATGGCAACTCTTATAACTAGGATTATAATACAAGATATAGCTATCATTATTGTCAAGAATATGTGATGAGGCATATTAATGTCTCAAATTCGATATAGTTTTTATACAGTCTAAATTTACTCTTTGAGCCATGAGAAAAACATTTCCAAAATATCATTTTTAAAGGTCTTATGAACTTATGTTGAATGTAGCTAGAACCTATTAAACCTATGGATAGTGGATATGATGTACCTTGCTTAATATTATATATAAAGTGCAGTATTTCATATAAATATTTTAAGCTATGTTTTAATATTTGAATGAGAGTAGAAATGTTGTTGTATGTGTTTGAATGTTTCTAATTTTGAGGAAATGGAGAAGTGGTGCAAAGAGTGGTGAGCACTGCATTAAAAGGAGGAGTAATGAAGACTGGTCATAGCATGAGAAGTTTAGGTCAGTACCAGGTGATAAGCCATGTCTACAAGAGGAGTTATTTCAAGAAGCCTGACTTGTTACATTATTTGTGGACAATTATTTTTTTGCTCAATAAATGTTCTAAAAGTCATGGTTGACATCCTGACTTTTTTTTATAGAATTTGATGAAAGCCAACTTCATAGCTCACCAAGATCACCTACATGAAAATAACCTACTAAAGAGAAACCAAAGAAGGAAAATAAGGGCTTGGAGAAACTCAAAAAAGTGAGAGAAATTATATTGCAACAATGAAAAATTAAATTTCTATCTAAAAATGCAAAGGGAGAGCTTGGTTATAAAGGCCTCTAGGAAGCTTCTAGAAGAAGCTAGAAAGAGCAAGGAGATAAGGTTGACAACTAAGCATACATCCACAAAAGGTTGATTATGCTCCATGTAGGTGAGAAGATAGGTATGACTAAGTAGGAACAAACTCCCATGTTGTCAATAACTCCTAAATGACAACTAATAACTAAATGCATTTATCCTAAGTAAACATAAGTAAATCATAAATAATAACTATTTACTCTAATACCCCCCCCCTTAAATGCAAGTTAGGGGAATGCACTTAAATTCATAACGACTAAGATGATTTCCCTACAATGGGGGATGTAGATTGAGGAGCTAAAATATGATACTCCTCCATGGCTTCCTCCAAAGCCTCAAAATGCTTCCAACACCTAGAAATGGGATTTCCATCTTTGCCACAAAAACTATAGCTCTAACTTGATTTGTTCTTGGTCTTGGAGGTAGACTCAGTAGACTTTGAAGAATCTTTAGCCTTTGGAGGGTTAGGTGGAGGTGTAGGATCAATTTTTGGTGTATTTTTCTTTGATTTGGCTTTCTTCTTTGATTTCCCTTTAGAAGATTGAGCAACCAATGCTTGGTTGGAAGAGCTAGAGGCATCCACCTATTGAATTTTTTCTTGTTCTCATGTCAACTGATCACAAAATGTCTCAAATGAAGGCATTTGATGTCTATTACCAAAGGCATCCATAGTGGAGTAGAAAGTGGAAGAGAAGATCTAATAGTATCCTTGTAACTTTGAGAGTATCAAAAAGATACACTCATCATATTTTTTTTTCCCACATCCCTACAAAACTGTATGCAAAGATTTGAATTTCATCAAGAAGTCTTCAATGGTGGGGAAACTAGCTGATGTCAAAGAGGTCAACTTTGCATCAAGCTGAAGTGCCTAGAACTCATTCACTGTGCCAAAAAAAGTCTGGAATTTGGTCCAAATAGTCTATAGAGTGGTCAAACCATCCAAGTGAAATAGTAGACTATCTAAAATGTTTAGTGCAATCAATCCCATGGCTTTATTAATTTTGTTACTGTGCTAAAGAACCTCAAAGGAGTGCTATAGAATAGGTTGTTTCTTATCTAGACATGACCATAGGCCTCATGACATGAGAAGCCTATTCATTTGTGCTTTCTAGGTGTGATAGTTGTGTGGCATGAGCTAGGTCATAGAAGGATTCAACATTGAGAGAAGAAGATGCAAGTAGAAGGGTCTTATTCTAAAGTAGATTATAGAAAAGAAAATGCCCCCCACAACTGATAAAGATATCCCTCAAATACCAAAGAAAACAATTATAGAAATCATAAAAATTGAGAAAAGAACCTGGATTCCAGATGTAAAGAAGTAGGAAATAGAAGCCTCTACTTTAATGCCAAAATGAGAGCTCAAAAAAACTCAAAATGAAATGAAACTAGCATCATTGTCACTATCTCTGAACCAACTTTTTGGTGCTTCTTTCAGATCAAAAAAACACCCTTGTATGCTCAAGTTATGGCCAAAAAATCAACTGCTGCTCCAAAAGACAAGCTCACTAGAAAATTATAGACATAGCAAAAAATTTGAGGGCCATATGGCCATCAAATGAACATCATCAAAAAAAAATTTGGCTACCAAAATGCTAACATTAGTAGCCAGAATATGACATCACCCTTCCAAAAAGTGATGTTAGCAAAGTGGCCCGAGCTAATGATGTAAGCCGTATAAAAAATGACATCATGATAGAATGTTGATGTGGTTCACCCTATGTAGTGGTATGGCAGCAGTGTTTCGAGTAGAGGCAATGGTAGAGCATTGATCATCAGTGGCATGGTTGGTGGTGGTGGTGCTAGAATGGTGCAACTCTAGTCATGGAGTGATGACTGAAGGCTAATGGTGCCATGGTGGCTCTACAGTGTTGCTTCCAATAGCGGTCACACCAGAGCAGCATGGTGGTGGTGCCATGGTGGTGTAGTAGCACTAGCACATTTTTTATTTTCTTGTGCAATAAATGTGTTCGTATGACCTCCTAGGAGCAAAAAAAAAGTTCCTAATGCTACTAGAGCCAAAAATTTAAAAAATTATATGAATTCTAACTATAATGGGCTTTCTAAGTACAATGGCAACATTTGTTTGAGCCCAAAGTGCCCCAAAAAATGCTCTTCCTCCTTATTAAAGAAAAAATCACAAACAAACTAGGGTTTGTGTCTCTGAATCATGGCTTAAAAATCCTTCAAACCAGGGAGCAATAGGGAGGCTCTGATACCATATAGAATTTGATGAAAAGAAACTTCATAGCTCACCAAGATTACTTGCATGCAAATAACCTATTGAAGAGAAATTAAAGAAGGAAAAGAAGGGCTTGGAGAAACTCAACAAAGTGAGAGAAATTATATTGCAACAATGAAAAATGAAATTGCTATCTGAAAATCAAAGGGAGAGCCTATTTATAAAGGCCTCTAGGAAGCTTGTAAAATAAGCTAGAAAGAGCTAGGAGATAAGGTTGACAACTAAGAATACATCCACAAAAGGTGGATTATCCTCCATGTAGGTGAGAAGATATATATGACTAAGTAGGAAAAAATTCCCATGTTGTCAACAACTCCTAGATGACAACTAATAACTAAATGCATTTATCCTAAGTAAGCTTATGTAAAATGTAAATAATTATTATTTACTTTAACATTTTCTACTGATGATATGTGCTCATGAGTTTTTATGTTATGTTTTGTAATAAGTTTGAATCCTCTATATATATGGAAAGTTAGAGTTAGTTATGGGGATTCTAAGATTCTAAAGTTGTTTTCTCTATTCTCTATGAATTTTTCAGTAATGTAACAAAAGAATAATTCTAGTGAGAAAGTGATTTTGGATTACTTGTTGTGTTCTTAGTTAGTTGAAGCCAACCAAGGGGGCCCACTTGGGAGGTGGGATAGATTTAGGTAAAGTAGATTAGTTTCTTTCAATTTCTTGTTTAGGATAGATGTACTATATTAGTCTTGTAGAATAGTTGCTATGAAAGTTCCTACAACACTTGTGGAAAACTATCATGGTAGATGTTTGAACTGTTGACTAGTTTAAAATTCCCTTTTTTGTAGTTTTTGTAGTTCTCTATTGATAATATAAGTATGTTTACTAGTCTATATTAGTAGTATAGATTCATTTCATGCATTTTACTTTCTTACAGCATAGGTGTTGTGACTCTTAAAGGAATTTGGTGCACATACTATGCTGACCCATTTCAAGTCTTACATCCTTAGATTGACAATTCAAATGTATTTTCATAGTGGAATAGATAGTTCTCAAAATGGATAGAGTACCCTTGTTAGAGGAATAGTAGTGTGATTATCTTGATCTATTATGGAAACCTATATTTTTGGCATCATTGCTAGGGATGGTGTCAAACTAGGAACCTTCATGAGTCCCCTATTTCTAGATTAATGTGTTAGAAACCACAAGATTGAGTGCCTGATTCACAAGTCACCAATTCAATTGCATGCATTGAAGAGGAAGACCATGAGATGAATATGGGAGATTTCTTCCATGGGAGCTTGTTAATTTGAATAAAGAAATTGAAGAAGAAGTTGAGTTGCATTTTTAGATGCAAGCCCGATCCTTCCTACAGAATCATCCTCAAGGTACAACCTTTGGACACAATGGTCTTCAACCTTTTGCTGAAATTTTGGCTAGTTTTCTTGGTAGTACTACTCCAAATCCACCAATTGTTAACAATCCAATTCCCAATATCCCTTTCTAGTAGCAATCTCATAATCAAATACCTCCAATAATGTCACAACCTACTTTTCCATTTCCTCTTCCAAGCCCTGTAACCAATGCTAATCTCAAAAATATACCTCCAAATGCTCTTCCAAAGTTTTGTGGCCTCAAAATTAAAGATCTAGATACTTTCTTGTTTGAGTTTGACATACTCTATCATAGCTTTGAATGCAACATTGATGCCCATAAGCTCAAATTATTTCTAGCAACACTAAAAGAGTCAACTTTATGATGGTTCATGGGTTTAGGAGCCAATGCAGTAGATACTTGGGATGAAATGCAAACTCTATTTATGGATAAATACAAAGAGTATTGCAAAGAAAATGATTCAAGAGGAGATGATATCTTTAGAATATCACAAAGGAGGAAGAAACATTGGAAGACTATGTTTCATGATTCTTTTATACACTACAGCTCAGCATGTGTTGTCCAAGGATTCAAAAAAGCTAGTCTTTTTGAGAGGTGTCTAGAATTTTTAGAATTAATGGCTGGAGGAGATGTTTATAAATCTTCTTGGGATGACCTCAAGAAAATTTGTCTTAATTACTCGATCAACCATGAAGAAAGGAAAAGGAAACTAGACTAAAACTATTAAAGGAATCAGTTAGGGTATTTCAAAGCTCAAGATATCTAATATGCTCTTAGATTTAAAGCAAGACATTATAAATAATGTTGCTACACATCTTGACACAATGACTGTAAAGAAGAAACATGTAGAAGCTGAAGCATAATTAGTTGAGTACTGCCCACATTGTTAGAAGTAGAAGAAAGATTACCAATGCAAATTGGTCACTAGCATGGAAAACCATCATCTTCCAAGTGAGTACATCAAGATAGATGGAGATGATGATCAAGTATTCTTTGTTGCTCAATGTTTTCCATGGGCCCAACATCAAGGTATGCACTAGGACCCTTTGCAAAATTCAAATCTATATGGTAATCAATTGAAAAACCATAATACCCAAGGTCCTCCATAATATAGTCAACCTAATTAGAATAATGCTTGGAAAAATAATCCACAATAACCTCAATGGCCTTAGAATTTCCACCCTTCCTAGCCAAACCAACTGAATAATCAATGGTAGAACCAATGGCAACCACCCTAGCAGAATTGGAATTCTACAAATCAATGGAGAGGACCTTAATAGTGGCCTAACCAAAATAATGGTAATCCACAATTACCACCTCAAGTCCAACAACCTACACTAATGCCACCACTTGTGAGTCTTGGACCTCAAAAGTAGACCTAGTTACATGCACAACCTCAACCAAATCAAAATAACTAGTAGTCACAACAACCCATGTACTCAATTGATGCTCAACAATATCTTGCTTACGCTCTAAATGTTGCAGATATACATTTCAGATCTGGTACAACCATACCAGTGCCTAAATCACCTTTTATAACTTAAATACCAAATACTCCTATATCATCATAACCCCCTATTTCTAAATAGGTTGACCCAACTAATGTCACTATTTTAGCTCAAGCCCAACTAGTAGTTGAATCTACTTTTCCAAAGAAGCTCATACAAAGTAAACTTGTACAAATAAAGGAATAGTCTTTTGGTATGACTAATCAGTTAAAGAATATGCATGTCCAAATACCCCTATTCCAAGCTATTAAAGATGTTTCTATCTATGGAAAAGTCATTAGAGAAGCATGCCTGAAGAAGCCTAGGAGGAAGAAAAAGGACCCAACTATAGTCCATGTTGTAGGAAAATTGGTTGACATTATGTTAGGAAAATTGATCATTCCTAAATATTCTAATCTAGGTAGTCTAGTTGTGAATGTGACTATAAATGGATAGTCTATTAAAAATGCTTTAATTGATCTTGGTGTTGCTATAAATCTCATGACCAAGGATATTATGAAGAAGTTGTAAATAGAAGGATTAAGGGCACTCCAAAAATTTTGCAACTTGTAGATAGTTTTACTGTCACTCCTGATGGGATGACAGAAAACATAGTTGTAACCCTAGACTCTCTAGAGTACCTTGCAGATTTCATGATTCTGTCTCCCAAAGTCAATTTATCTTGTTACCCTATCATTCTAGGATGACCATGGTTAGCTATAGCTAATGTAAATATAAGTTGTAGGTTAGGGAATATGACCATATATAATGGTCAAGCAACAAAGAAATTTGATTTATATCCTCCAACACAACCGCAACCAAATTTAAGCACATTTGTCTAGCCAAATTTAGGGGATGAAGAAGAAGAGTGAAAATCTATAGCACAACTTATGATTTTATATAGACAATCTTTCCTAAAGCTGTAGGAAGAGGATTTGGTAATTCAGAGTATTCTTACTAACACTTGTGTGGTAGAAAAAGATGTATCTGATAGTTCTATGTTAGAGTTAACTACATATGAGGAATGTAATGAGAATTGTATTCTACTCAAAGAACCAAACATTATTAATCAACTATTACCATGTGAATTAGATACAAGTCCAATCTCTAAAGCTTCTATAATTTATTCTACCACTACTATTGAGTTTTCAAAAGGTCATAATCTTCATGTCAATCCCAAATTATCTTCCACATAGATGAAACAGTTAATAGAGCTACTTCAAAAACATGAGAAGACTTTTGCATGGGACTATGGGGATATGAAAGGGTTGAGTCCTACATTATGTACCCATAGAATATAAACCAATGAAGGGTTCCTACCACTCCATCAACATCAACCCTAGAGAAGGATTAATCTAGCCCTTAGAGAAATAGTTAAAACTAAATTGCAAAAATTGCTTGATACTAGTTTTATTTATCCTATATCTAATAGTAGATGGGTGTCATCCCTAGTCATAGTGCCTAAAAAAGGAGGGAAATGGTGTATTCATGTAGATTATAGAGAATTGAATAAGGCAACCAAAAAGGATCACTTTCCTTTACCATTCATAGATCAAGTTCTAGATACTTTGGTTGGAAAGAAGTATTTCTCTTTTCTAGATGGGTACAGTGGTTATAATCAAATAAGTATTGCTCCTAAAGACCAAGACAAAACCACATTTACATGCCCATGGGGTACTTTTGCATATTGTATTTTGTCATTTGGCCTATGTAATACTTCTGTAACATTCCAACGAGCTATCATCGGCATTTTTGTTGATATATCACATGATTGTATGAAAATATATATGGATGATTTCACAACATTTGGAGTCACCTTTGAAGAAACCATGATAAATCTTTAAAAGGTTCTTATCCAATGTAAAGAACATAATCTAGCACATAATAGTGAAAAAAATTTCATGCTCATGTAGGAAGGAGTGGTACTTAGTCATTTCATATCAGTTGTAGGAATACAAGTGGATCCAACTAGGATAGAGGTAATTCTAATATTGCCTATACCTACAATACTAAATGATGTAAGATCTTTTTTAGGTCATGTTGGATACTATAGGCATTTCATAAAAGACTTTAGCAAAATAGCTAGTCCTTTGTACACATTGTTGACTAAGGAAGCTAAATTAATTTGGACACCTGAATGTAATGAAGCCTTCCTACAACTTAAGAAACTTCTCACCATGGCACCAGTTTTACAAGGACCAAATTTGTCAATTCCATTTCATATTCATATTGATGCATCAGACTATGTCGTAGGAGCTGTATTAGGACAAAAGCCTACTAATCTTGAGAATGCCATCTACTATATTAATAAAACCCTTCATGGACCCAAGCTGAATTACACAGTAACAAAAAAAGAACTTTTTATTGTAGTCTATGCATTGAACAAATTCAGACATTATGTGACTGGATATCCTATTTTTGTTCATACTAATCACTCAACTATAAGGTATTTAATGAAGAAACTAGCTATCACTGGTAGATTGGCAAGATGGCTATTGTTGTTACAAGAATTTGATATTACTATTATTGATAAGCTAGGAAAATCCAACATAATTGTAGATTATTTGTCTGATTGCTCATTGTTGATGAAGATCTAACTCTAATTGAAGACACCTTTCCAAATGAGCACTTGTTCCATATAGTGACTCATACACCATGGTACATAGACATTGCAAATTATCTTGTTGCAAATAGACTCCCCCCACACTTCTCTTATAAAGACAAGAGAAAGATAATAGAGAAAAGTTTTCAATATTCTTGGATAGATAACAATCTCTTCTATGTAGGACCAAATCAAGTCATGAGGAGGTGTGTTAGGGAAGATGAGATATATGATATACTACATGCTTGTCATGATGAACCATGTGGAGTCCATTTTGTAGGGAAAATAATAGCATTGGAGATACTTAACAATGGGATATTATTGGTCAACCCTATATAAGGATGCAATGACATACACAGCTAATTGTGACAAATTCCAAAGGATGGGCCAACCAAAATAAACTGATGAGATGCCACTCAATCCATAGATTTTGGTCACACCTTTTGATAAGTTGGCATGGACTTCATAGGTCCAATTGACCCACCATCAAGTAGTGAATCCTACATCTTAGTATGTACAGATTATTTAACTAAAGGGGTGGAAGTTAGAGCAATGAAAAATGGCAGAGATGAGAAAGTAGCTAAGTTCCTATATGAAGAAATATTCACCCATTATGGAGTGCCCAGAGAACTTGTCATTGATCAAAGAGCTTAGTTTACATCAAATTTGATCACTAAGGTTATGAAGGAGTACAACATAAGGCACCAAAAATCTAGTCCTTATCACCCTCAAGAAAATGAGAAAGTAGAGGCTACCAATAGAGAACTTGAAGCCATTCTGACAAAAACAATACACATACACAAGAAGGATTGGACAAGAAAATTAACTGAAGCTATTTGGGCATACCAGACCACATGAAAGGCAAAAACTGGATTCACTCCATTTGAGCTTGTCTATGGTAAAGCAATAATGTTGCCCATTGAATTTGAACACAAACACTATGTATTGCTTTAGAGTTACACATCAATCTTCTTGTAGCACAACAAGAGAGACTCCTCCACTTGAATTTTTTGGATGAAATACAAAAGAGAGCTTTAGAAGGAATAGAAATTATACAACAGTAGCAAAAGCAGTGGCATGATGCACACATCATGAATAAAAAATTCCAAGCAAGAGATTGGGCCCTTCTCTATGATTCTTCCATCAAAGAGAATCCAAGGAAATTGCAGACCCAATGGTTAGGGCCTTATGAAATTCATTATGTATTTTAAAATGGTGTAGTACAACTAACAAGCATTGATCCTATTCAATTTAAATTACTTGTAAATGGCCATAGGTTGTGTCTCTATCATAAGCCACAAACTAAAGCATAGTTCTTGCAGCAATTCCAACCAACCAATGCACTAGCAAATCTGAACATAGGTCCTACAGCAAAAGATGAAAATCTTCTTCTTACAGTGCTATAATGATATAATTTTAAGAACCTTCATAATGAAACCTCATTTAAATATGAGGCCCCATTCTTCCATTCACTTTTCTCTTTCTACATATCAACCCATCTCATTTCTTTCTCTACCATCCACCCACATTCCATGTCACCCATACTCTATTTTTCTTGCTTTCAATAAACAAAACTATCAGCACTTTCTACAATCATCGGCCTTTGCCACCTCATCAACTTGCATGCAGATGTACAATTTCAAATTTTTAGGTACAACAATTTCTTTTTCTCTTTATTTATTTTTAAAATATAGGTTTCGATATTTATATCTAATACTACATTATATATATCATATAAGACTTAAGTTAGTTTCTCCTTCCCATGCAAAAATTTTTAAAGTGAGGACACTTGTCAAATTTTAGTGGGGGGCTACGAAAGTGTAGTAATTTCCAAATGTCACCTCCACATTATCCTAGTCATGTCTACATAAAAGAATATACTTTGGCAAAAATCTGATAGTTTTCATTTCATTAATTTTAAAAATCTTTCTATATCTGGCGTACCTTTTATTGTGATTTTTGGGAAAAGACCTCTTGTACTTAGCATGATTAAAAAGACTAAGAGCCATTATGGGAACATCTGTAGTTAAAGCCTCAATGTCCTCCATCATTAACGTATCATTATTCTACATGCCAAAAACAAAGATTCTTGATTATGAGAAGTGGTAACAACATACAACATTTTTTAAATTAGTTTTGAAGCTCAAAGAAAAAGAAAATTTGTAGAGGTAAGAGGGGCAAAAAGTTGTTGCATTAGTAAGAGTGGTTGCTACTAAGGAGAGGATAGTAGAGGTCACAGGATTACCATCGATTGGGGAACATTATCCAAATGAGTATTATGCTATATCTTGAAGGGCACAGTTCACTCAGCAAGGTGACCCTCAACTGGTCATTACAAAGCAAGGATGTAAGAGACTTTCTCTTCCACCTCCATATTCAGAGCTAGCAACCCACATTATTAGATATTTAACCTATGAAGGTAGGTTTTTTGAACTTACGTGCTCATCATTCTAAATTGTTTAATTGGATAAGGCATAACATGCAAGTTAATATTCCCAACTTTCTTTACAATATGTTATGTAGAAATACTGAGGAAGCCCAAAAAGGAAAGATAAATTCTATTTCCCATTATGCCCTCATTAAACTTCTAGTTGAAAGATCTCTTAGGGATTCTTCCCCTATTTCATGATAAGAATTTGTTGACTCCAAGACCTTACAGCCACAAGCCAACCTTGTTCCTCAAATCTTAGAAAACAAGGAAGAAACCACAAAACCAATTCAAAATCTAGATGAGAATGAAAAAGAACCCTCTCCTAATAAGCCTGCTAAGCCTAATTTAGAGGATGATATGCCGAGCTCTTCTAGGGGTAAAGGCAAGAGTAAGGTTAGCCCTAACCTTGAAAAGGAAGTGCAAAATCCCTCTATTAAGGTAACAAAAAGAAAGAGGTTTGTGCCTACAACAACTAATCCTGTAGGATCTACTCTAGTCATGCCTAAACCAAAACAGACCCACAAAGTGGTCGAAGCTGAAGAAGTTCTTGTACAAAGAAGCCCTCGTATGCGAGGTCAAGTATCTCCAACTTCTATTGAAAAACTAAATGCCCCAATTTTAAAATCTCAAATAGAGTCAGTAGTTGAAAATGTCCCAAATGATTCACATGTGCAAGTAGAGCCCTAAAACATAGAAACATAGGAAACTAAGTTTGTCAAGGAGATGTCACAAGAGAATCCAAAAATGTGCAAATCAAATCCTACTATTCTTCCAAAAAAGCACCTAGTAATGAACAACTTGCCATGCCATTAATCCCTGAATATTCTAATGTCTCCCTTATACCCTATAAATCTTCCTGGTACAACTAGTATTTCTAACAAGTTGCTAGAGAACAAAAGATCAAATCTGAAACTTGAGAATTTTTGTCATCAACAATTCAGTCAAAATTTTTTGGTCTATACAATCATTTTATTTTTCAGAAAGCCTTGTAGAAGCAAGAGAGAGACTAGATGAAAATGGTAATATTTCACAAAGATGAGGAAATTGAATCATTAAAGGAGCAACTAGAAAATTAGAAGCAAAAAATGAATAAGGCTTTGAAGTTAGCTGATTAGGCTATAGCTTGTAGACCACACCCATGGGTGTATACTATGTGTCTGAAAGAATAGTTTCTGTTGTTCTAGTTCATGATGATAATGAGAAATATTGATTGTGAATTTTATAATGCTCAAGATTTTTATAATGTGTATCAAAATTTTCCCTCATGGTAGAAGAACTTGTTGTGTGAGCTTTATTTGCATAATTTCATAATTGCTTTACATAGAGGATGTTCATTAAGAGCTCTAATGTCATGGATGCACAATGAAATAAATTATGATAGACAATTGGATACTTATAGAGACCTCAAAAAATCTAAGCCACTACCACTTTGGGTTGAATCCCATAAGCCTTATGACCTCTTGAGAGACTGGTTCAAATTAACTTGTGGAAGGCCAAAACCAAAAATTAGAGAGAAAGTATTTGAAGGGAAAAAGTTTACAAAGAATATCAAAACTTCCTAATTTTACACAATAATGAGCAATTATATGGCTTATAAATAGGTGGAGTCTACTGCTAGAATCTTTCAGGAAGGTTGAACCACACAACCCTATTAATTTTGAGACAGCAATGAATAGAGTGCCTAAATACATGCAATTGGGAAGACAAATCAAGAAAGAGTTATGGATGCCACTAACCTTCCAACCTCCTACCCTTCTCTGGCCCTTGTATGAAATCAATGCCACTAGGTTAGATCCATTAGTCAAAGAACACTTGGGTGAGCATTAGAGATGATCCAAAGGATATTTCTACACATTCAAAAGTGGGAAACAAGGGAAGACAACAGTGGGAGATTTTAGAGAAATGGAAAAATAGTACAATGCTTAAGGATAAGCATTTGCATAGTGGGGGGCAAATGATGAGGCATATTAATGTCTCAAATTTGATATAGTTTTTATATAGTCTAAACTTACTCTTTGAACCATGAGAAAAAAATTTCCAAAATATCTATTTTAAATGTCTTATGAACTTATGCTTAATGCAACTAGAACTTATTAAACCAATGGATAGTGAATATGTTGTACCTTGCTTAACATTATATATAAAGTGCAATATTTCATATAAATATTTTAAACTATGTTTTAATATTTGAATTAGAGTAGAGATGTTGTTGTATGTGTTCCAATGTTTCTAATTTTTAGGAAATGGAGAAGTGGCACAAAGAGTAAGAAGGAGTAATGAAGATCAGACATAACATGAGAAGCATAGATCAGTACCGAGTGATAATCTACATCTCTGAGAGGAGTTATTTCAAGAAGATCGACTTGTTACATTATCTGCAAATCATTATTCTATTGCTCAATCAATGTTCTAAAAGTCATGATTGACATCCCACCCTTTTTCTACTGATGATGTTTTCTCACAAGTTTTTATGTTGTGCTTTTTAATAAGTTCCAATCCTCTATATATATGGAAAGTTAGAGTTAGTTATGGGGATTATGAGATTCTAAAGTTATTTTCTCTATTGTCTACAAATTGTCCAGTCATGTAAAAAAAGAAGAATTCTAATGAGAAAGTTATTTTGAATCACTTGTTGTGTTCTTAGTTATTTGAAACCAACCAAGGGGGGCCACTTGGGAGGTGGAACAGATTTAGGTAGAGTAGATTTATTTCTTGCAATTTCCTGTTTATGATAGATTTTCTATATTATTCCTATAGCATAGTTACTATGAAATTTCCTACAGTACTTGTAGAAAACTGTCATAGTGGATGTTTGAACTGTTAACTAGTTTAGAATTCCGTTTTCTATAGTTTTCTATTGATAGTCTATGTTTATTGTTTTGTATTAGTAGTATAGATTCCTTTTATGCATTTTAATTTCCTATAGCATAGGTGTTAAGACTCTTAAAGGGACTTGGTGTACATTTTGTGTTGATCCATTTCAAGTCCTATGTCCCTAGGTTGACAATTCAAATGTATTTTCATAGTGCAATAGATAGTTCTCAAAATGGATAGAGTACCCTTGTCAGAGGAATAGTAGTGTGATTATCTTGATCTATTATGAAAACCTACAATATTGACATATTCCTTAGAGTTTTATTAGGACACACTTCAGAGGTAACTACCAAAGATGGTTAAGTCAAACTACATGTTGCAACTATTTGAAGACTAGTCACATTAGTAAATATTGTTCAAATAGGTCAAACACACCCAATTGTGAATTTGATAAAGGCAAAGGCAAGGCAAATGTTGAACATATTAGAGATGAGATAAACAAGACATGGAAGAGAAAGGATGAGTGCAACACATCAAATGGAGAAGGGGTCACTTTACCCAATGGGTCAGGTGATCACAGCTCATCAAACTAGAAAATCAAGAGGTATGTAAGATTGATATTTAAAGGCTATATCTTACATCAATTCCAAAAAGGAGATAGTACTAAAAGGATTACATTAGCATAAATAAAGATGCAAGATGTTGATAGGAATTCAAGATAAATCTTTAAGTTTTGCATGTTGTTGCCGAGCATGAAAAGTTGCCTAAATGTGTTGAGTGGAATGCTAGAAGATGTCAAGCTAGCAAATCTAGCTAGTTGAAGACAAACTCGTAGTGGCTGCAAAGTGATGGAAATTTCAATGGCTATTGAGTGAGCCTAAAATTAGTTGATGTTGAGCTTATAGCTGTGTAAGCACTCAACATTAAATGCAAGGGTTTTAAAGGGTATTTGATCAATTTTAGCTCATTTTTCATCATTTCAAATTTGAGAATGAGTGAGTAGAGAAAAAGGTGATCTATAAATTCATCAAAGCATTTGCAAAAGATTTTAGCACTGATCTCATTTCAATTTGTTAGATTTCCTAAGGTATTTATCAAGAGCTGAGCTATGTAGTTTTAATTTTCATAAACTCTAGTTTCACACAATGGCATTGAGTTCAAAAAATGTTGAAGGGAAGGAAGTTTTAGACATTTAGTTAGTGAGTAATGAAATTAAATAGCCTATTTTCAAAGCCATCCCTAGCATCGCATATAAACAAGACCCTTCTAGTGTATTGTCAATGATCTTGCCAAATTTAATAATGGTTCAAGATGTGAGAAAATACTATAACTACAAGATTGGAAGCATTGATGACAATGAAATCAAAGGTGCATACAATAGGTTATGTGAAAATGGTGTTTTGAAACAAGAGTACAAAATTGTTGAGAAAAAGGGTTTGACATGAGCCCTAGATTTCCCAAACGTATTCAAAACAAAATGGATATGAATAGTGCTAAGCCAAATTCATGATGGTTCCTTGTGGCTAGACAGTAAATCAATCAAAATTACCAAGAGAATAATTCATAGGGTTACTAGCTATCCAACCCTAGATTGGCCTAAGACACTGAGAAATGATTCCAAGGAAGTGATTGAGAAGAATACTAGAGATGTCTGGAATAAAAGAGGTATGACTATAGATATTATCACTGATCCTCTTATTAACTTTGTTGTAAGGGTTATATCACACAAGTTATATCAATCCAGTAGATTGAATAGTGTGCCTTGTATAGCTATGGATGTTGGATATAAGATTGTCAAGAAAGATTATACATATGATCTAGCAAAGCTATAGTTACAACAACTAATGGAGAACCTTGGAGCAATCAGGAAAACCAAGAGTGCATAGTGCAAATTTGGTTCAATATTGATTTGTATATCCTTTTATGTACAAAAAATTTTCCCCTCATTTGGTACTATTGGATGGAAGATGAATGGATCAGTTGCAGTATAGATTGGTGAATACATTGAGTAGCTAGGAGAGAATTTTGAATCCTTAATGACTAGTTACTTTGAAGATTTCAAAAAGTTAATGAAGCAAAGACTTAGAATACCAGTTTCCTTAGTTGAAAAATATTATAATGATGTATTTTTTCTTGTTGATGTTGATTATACATTTGTGCAAGCTGCCACAAGAAGGGTAAGATGGTTGAGACCCTTCGAGTATGAGATAAATGTAGATGAAGCCTCAGTAGCTATCACAACTCTACTAGTAGAAGAAGTAGACAAAAGTGCAAAATTTTTTGGAAACTATGAGATGGTAAAATTAAAAATTGCCATGGAATTGAAGACCACCTCTATAATCAAGAAGAAGGACAAGCTAGTAAAAAAATTGAAAGAAAAATTTGGAGAGGATGTTGAGTAGGAAGAGGAAGAAGAAGAAGAGGATGAAGAGGATGAAGAGGAAGAAGGAACTCAAGCACAAGAACCTCTAGCATTGACATAATGCATGGGAGAAGACAAAGAAGAGGAGGAGACTAAAGGTGCCAAGGAATAAGAAGTCGAAGAAGCACATACTCTTGTAGAGAAAAAAAAAAAAAAAGGAAGGCTAAGGCACAACCTATGGAAAGGACAAAGAAACTTGTCAAACCAAGTCAGCCAAAGACCACTACACCTACAACTAGAGCCAGCACACAAAAGGCCAAGGAAAAGACAAAGAAAATAGAACAAGGAGGTCAAGAGAAAAAGAGACATAGAAGGAAGTATGTGGCATAACTAGACTTTGAAGAGGAGAAAATAGAGTTATATGACAATAGCCAATTCAAGGTGGTGAGTCACAATTCTCTCTTAGACCTTGAGAATTTATGTGAAGATGTTAAAAAAAATGTAGATCTTTCAAGTTTTAGACATGTTAACTTTGAAAAATTGGGTATAGAGGAGAAAAACCAAGTGGAAGATGCCCTATATGCCATGATGTCAAAATTCAAGATAACACCTTTAGAATTTTCCAACTCAATACCTAAGAGTCTATATGACATAGTTGAGAAAAAATGGCATTATTGTCTAAATGTGGAAAGACAAATCAGGGAGACCACACAAGCCCAAGTAATGCTTGAGTTAACTAAGGACAAATTGCAAAGGGTGTAAAGAAATATGCAATTAGGTTCACACCTATATACAAAGCCTTTAGCATTCTACAAAATAATATTGAGGATGTTGTAAATAAATCAACACAAATATGGAAACTAATTTATGGGTTAACCATTGTAAAGAAAGGAGAAATTGAACCTTCAAAGGTTAAATATGATGACAAAGATAACACAGTTGGAGGAGAGATAGAAATGAAAGAAGATGACAAGGCAATAGCTGAACCTGAGTAGGAAGAAGAATAGAGTGTGCATGACACACAATTGTTGAGTTTCGATGCTCCCCATGACACAACTAAGACTATTGAAACTACAATTGTCAAGGATGTTTTTGATCTATCAGCTTAGAATATCAATCCTCTTATGGAAGAAGACTTGAAGAAAATATTGGATCAAGCTACAGTACAGGTCAAACTTTAGGGAAATCTAGTTTTGATTAGTGTAGAAGAACTACAAAAGTCAGTAACTAATGTTACAAGGGAAAAGGTGAATCCACAAGAACCACCTTTTATTATACCTTTAGTTACTAATGTACAACCTTTGGTTCAAATGCCTAAAGCTACATCTACCAAGGTTGATATAATTTTCAAGATTGGTATCATTGAGAAGAAGTCAGTAGAGCAAGCCACCACTACAAATCAAAAAGAAATAGGTCAGATAGACTTATCTACACCTACATCATAAGGACAAGGTGCTAGTCAAGTCATAGTAGTAGACTAGGGAAAGCCTAAAAGAGTGATCAAACACCTAAGGTGAAGGAACAAGTAGCCATTCAAGCATTGGTAGCTTTACCAATATCTAGCACTTCTACACAAACTCTTCAAAAGCCAAGCATAGAAGCTATTCCATTGTAGATCTCAGTGCCAAGCCCAAGCTCATCAAAGGTTGAAAAGGTAATTCACTATGGAGATATAAGCCTTGATGAAGAAATTATTATACCAAAATATGATTATGATACAATGACATTAGAACAAATAGGCATATTGTAGCAGGCCTTAGAAAGAAAAAAGAAAAAAATCAAGAAATGCTTAGGAGAGAACATAGGCAGAAGCAAGCACTTCAAGACATTAAGGACATCTTTCTAGATGCATTTAGTCTACCAACTACTGAAGAGACCAACCTACTAATGGAACAATTGAAAGATATAGTGGAAAAAGGTCAGTTTTGAAGACCTTCATACAAATGCCAAACTATTACAATGGTTAGAAAAGAAGTTCCAAAACAAGATGAATGAGAAAATATTTGGTGAGATAGCACTAACACAAGTTGCATTGGCAACTAAGGTTGAGGATGTGAAGAAGGTACTTGAGAACATATTCTCATTGTACACAAAATTATGCAATCCAACACTCTTCACCCAAGAGATCAACAGTCACATTTTGAGCTTGGAGAGCCAAATTTCTACATCAAGTGGAAGAATACCATCAAATCTAGCTCAGAGTGAGAAGCATTTTAGGACATTGCTTCAAACATAGAGTTAGTTAGTTGTATTAACATAAAATGAGGCTAACATAAAAGCCAAACTAACCAAAATATAAACCACCCTCACCACACATATGGAAATATTGCACAAGGAGCTAGGCTATGCTAAAACTCTACTGAAGAAAGACCCCAATCTTTCTACTTTAGATGGTCTAGTCCACCTTGCTTTCAGGCTTGCAATCCAATTCAAGTCATTGGATGTTGCACATGATAACTAGGATGCAGCCCTCAAGATCATATTGTATGTCCATAAATCCTTTTGGGAAAAATACACAATAAGTGTATAGCCCATTTGAAATAAGTGTCAAAAAGGGGGAGAATAAGAAAGGGGGAGCATAGTAGCAGAGGGGGAAATATTTTTTAGGAGAATAAGAACAAAGGGGGAGATATATCATTAGGGAGATATACATTTTTGGGGGAGAAATAAATAAAAGAAAGAGAAAAATGGTAGATATTAGCTAAGGGAGAGCATATTAGATGAAAGAGTATCAGTAAAATAGTGGATTGAAGTCAAAATGTATCAACAAAGATAGATTTACTCAAAAGGAGCACAGAATTTTGATTACAGAATAGACATATCCACTTAGGAGGAGTTATCAAATTTTGAGGTATACAAGTTATTACGCAATTTTGAAATTTTGATGTTTTGTATATAAATCGAGTCATGGATATGTTATTCTCAAGAAATCAAGGATATTAATTTATATTCAAGTGTTTTTCACACTCATGTCAAAGGGGGAGATTTTTTATCTCAAATTGGTTTTGACAAGTGAGTGTCAACACACTTAAGTAATTCACTTAGTTCATGTTGAACTAGTAATACATGCCAAGAACAACATGTAAATATTAGACCATACCAAGTCATAGTTAGTGTCAAGTCATTCATGTGCTGAGTCACTCAAGTTCCAAGTAGATAGACCATGTTGAGTGATTCAGGAGCTGAGTAAATAGTGGATGCCAAGCAATGCAGGTGTCAAGTCATAGTATAAAGATTAGTTCATGCTAAGTATCAAAGACATCAGATGCCAAGTGACACAGTTTTGAAATATTTGTTTCTAATGGCACAAACAACTATGTAAACTATTTTTGAGTCAACTTAAAGGTAAATTACAATATTTTGGAGATAAGGATGAATCTCTATTTGGATTCCATATGCAATTACATGTAGCTAATTAGAAAAAGGGAAGGATTAAGAAAAAAAAAGGATGAATCTCATCCATAGATTCATACCTAACCCTAAGCCACTAAAGTCTTCTTAAGGAGGATGAAACCCTAAACTCTTCATTATGAGTGTGTAAGGAACTGGAGGAGTGAAGAAGATAGTTCACAAATAGCGAATTCAAGGTGACTTAGAAGTTATGAAGAAAGAGTGAATTGAAAAATCAATTAGAGAAAAATAGAGGATAGAGAAAAGGATACAACATTGATACATTTTATCAATAAGGATCAAGAAGACATTGTATAGAGGTGATATGTTATCAGGCAAGCAAGTGCCAACTGTAGGATCTATGCTGAGACATTTTAACAAGTGATTTTAGTCAAATCTCTTAATAGAGTAGTCTTAATGGGCTATATGAAATCCTTTAATAGGGTGTTTACTTAGTTGTAAGTTGAATTCATCTAATAAGGAACACTTCTAATAGGATTTTGAAATCCTCTAATAAGATTAGACTTAACAGTCTTTGTAAGCCTTTAACAAGGCAGACATTTTACATGGTAGATCATGTTTCATGGTCAAAACATTGTAACCTTCATTGGATACACTTTATTGCTACAATAGAGAAGGTTTGTGGGTGTCATCCCCACCCCAATTTTACCTTCTCACTTGGAGGGTTTCTAGGTAGTCAATATGGTGTTGTGTGTGTGAATGCTTACATGTTTTCATGATTTAGATGTATATTCTTTACATGTTAATGCATGAGATGGATATGTGGTGAATTTTTTATGGATCCAAGGTTGAACTACTAATTCACATCACCCCCCTTAGAATTTTATCTTTCCTATTGTAATTCCAACACTTATCTCCTACTAAACACCTTAGCAAATTGCCTAGACTTCTATTTACTACTTATGTTTTTCCATCAATGTGTAGATGATGTGTAGAATTAAACCTCAATTTTGTCTTCAAATTCTTCCACAAAGTCCTCTAGAAATTCCCAACAAATTTAGTATCTCTATCAAAAAAAAAAACTTTTTGGGAGACCATGTAGACTGAACACCTCTCTAAAATAAAAATCTGCAATATGCACTGCACATCATGAGTCTTGTGGCATGGATTAAAATTTTTCATCTTGGAGAACCTATCAACCATCACAAATACTAAGTCATTGCCCCTTTGTGTCCTTGGTAATCTAAGAACAAAAGCCATACTTATGTCCTCCCAAGGCTTCAATGGAATAGGTAATGGTTGATAGAGTCTAGTATTATGACTAAATCCTTTGGTTGTTTTACATACTTGAAAACTCTACACAAACTTATTCACATCATGTGACAAGTGAGGATAAAAATAATGTTGTCTAATAATAGAAATGGTCTTATCTTGACCAAAGTTTCCTACCATCCCTCCACTGTGCTTCTCCTTGATCAAGTTCTCCCTCATGGAACTCCTTGGAATACACAATTAACCTCCCTTAAATGACATACCATCCTAAATCTTGTAATCTAGCCACCTGGTCCTATCTAGAGTAACAAGATCTTTACAAGCCTTCCAAGCCTTTGCAAAGTTAGGATCCTTAGGGTATAGATTCTTGAGTTCATCAAACCTAACCACTTCAACCTACATTATTATTAGCAAAAAATGTCTCCTAATCAATGCATCTACAACCCTATTAGACCTTCTACTTCTCTATTTCAATATAGATGTATAGCTTTGCATGAACTCTACCCATTTCAAATGTCTCTGATTCAATTTACCTTGGCTATTTAGGTACTGCAATGCCTAGTGATCAGTATTAAAAAAAATTCTTTTGGCAACAAATAATGCCCCCATTTCTTTAAGGCCTGAACTATTGCATATAACTCTTGATCATAAAAAAAATACTTATTCTTTGCATCATTCTATTTTTCACTAAAATAGACAATAGGTTTACCTTTTTGGCTCAACACAGCCCCAATAGCACTGCCACTAGCATCACAATCTACCTGGAACACTTTGTTGAAATTAGGAAGTGCCAACATAGGTTGCTCTATCACCTTCTTCTTTAGCGATTCAAAACTCCTTATAGCTCTTGTACTCCACTTGAACTCTTTTCTATCCCCCCTCATTGTTTCAGTTAGTGATGCACATATACTACTACAATTTTTAATGAACTTCTTGTAAAAACTAGCCAAACCATGGAATGGACTCACCTTAGTGGCAAGCCTTGGAGTAGGCCATTCCAAGATGATCTTGGTGCAAGAGCATCTAGTGGTGTAAGGGTAATCCTGTATCACCCAAAAATATGCTTAGTGTTAGTTTCTATTTAAAGTATTTTCATTTCTAGATACCCATTTGGGTCAAATAGAGATTCCAATTCTCATAGTTCCACTATTGGTTTTTTAGGTTGGAGTTTTTGAGCACCTTGAGATATGTGCCAATGTAGAAAATAGGTTTTTTTGTAATTGAACCCTAATTAGACTGAGTTAGAGGGTGTAAGTTGGAGGGATGATTATACTTTTAATTTAAAGTACTCATAAAAAATAATCAAGTCAAAAGGCTTTGCAGTTTGAAAGTTATTGTAGTTTCAAGTTACCTAGAGACCTCCTAAGATCACTTCAAAGTCAAATTTGAGGCACTAAATAGCCTTGTACAGGCCCAAAAATGGGGATGAGAAAAGCTTTCCCATAGGTCTATAGAGTGCTTGGAGAGATTTTTAGAAATTTAAATGGTTCGTTAATTGGAGTCCCATATCAAAAGTTATGCCTCCTAGAAGTTGGACTACCATTTCTAGATTCTTCTAATTTTACATCAACTTTTGATGTGTTTTCTAGAACTTTCTATTTTGGTGGTGGATGCCAAATAGAATATTCTAAAATTTATTCCTAACCCTAAACCTAATTTTTTTTACTTTAGGAAAAATTTGGCATTGTAAAGGTAGTTTTTGGTGGAGTTTGGGGAGAAGGTATTGTCAGAAGGGTTTTCTCTAGAATCTGATAACATTGTAAGCCCATAGGGCATGTCGTGGAGTCTATTTTTGTTGTATTTGAGCATATCAATTCTGATAATAATATTCCCCTTTTCCTGTTGTGTTCATTTTTGTCTTTGTAATAGCATATCACTTCTAATAATAATATGCCCCTTTTCCCTATTGTGTTCATTTTTGTCTTGGGTTGTGTCCCCATCAGACCTTCACCTTCTCTCAGTCCATTTTGAGACCCTCAGTTGATACAACAAACCCAAAATAAACTAACTCCCTTTTGACAAAGCTACACTTCTTCAAATTAATTAACAATTTCACTTCGTTCAACCTTTCAAGGACATTACGAATGTGCAATAAATGTTCACCAAAAGATTTATTGATAATCAAAATATCATCTAGATAGACAATAAAAAAATTTCCAAAATTTTCTTTAGTAACTCATTCATAAGCTGCATGAAGGTGCTTGGTGCATTGGTTAGTCTAAAAAGCATGACTAACTACTCATATAGACCCTTGATGGTCTTGAATGCAATCTTTCACTCATCTCCCTCTCATATCTATATCTAGTGATAGCCACTCTTGATATCTATCTTTGTGAAGTACTGAGCTCCACTCAAGTAGTCTGTAAGATCATCCATCCTTGGCAAAGTAAATTGGTAATTGATGGTTATTTTATTTATAGCCTGAGATTTTGTACACATTCTCAACTCTCCATCCTTCTTTGGTGCCAACACTACAGGTACTACACAAGGACTCAAGATCTCTCAAATTAAACCTATCCTCAATAGCTCCTAAACTTGTCTGTTTAGCTCCTCAATCTTAGCAGGACTCATCTTATGAGTAGCCTTGTTAGGAAAACTAGCTCCAGGGACTAAATTTATTTGATGATTGATTTTCCTTATTAGCGGCAACCTTTTGGCACATTATCATAGATGACATCTCCATACTCACTTAATAGACCTAAAACTTCAAGTGGAACTTCACTACTACCTTCCTTATCCTTTCTAGGAATTAAAGCACAACACCTATGTTGATGCTTCATGTCATCAAAAAAAATTCTTCCATCAACAAGACATACCCTAGTGCTACTACATACCATTTTTTCCTCCTTTATCAAGGGCTTCAATTTGTGCCAAACTCCATCCTTTGTTAAAGAGTATATATTTGCATGACCATCATTTATATTATGCCTATCAAACTGCCACGACCTTCCCAATAATAAATAGTAGACATCCATTGGGATGATGTCACAAAGAGCCTCGTTATGGTAGCTCCCAACCTTGAACTTTACTAAACATTTCTCACTAACTAGGACCTTATGATCATCCCACATCCAAGCAATCAGATAGGGTTGTGGGTGTTTCTCCATCTTGAGCTTTAGCTTTGAGACCATCTCCTCTGACACCAAGTTGTTAGTGCTTCCACCATCAACAATCACATCACAACATTTACCCTCACACTTGCACTTGGTACAAAAAAAAATTCCTCATTTGTCTAGGTTCAATCTCATCACTCAGTAGGACCCTTTCATTTACTAGAACCTCTCCTCTTTCTACATCCTTTGAATGTGATGATTATGCATCATCATCCACATTAGAAACCCTTTCTTGACCATCAATTCTCCTATCTATCCTTCCTTGGTGTTGAGGAAATTTATAGGCATGATGACCTTCTTCATTGCAATGAAAATAGGTACCATGAAAGCCTCCTCTTCCTAAACCTTTTCCATGTCCTCTACCTCTTCCTCTCTAATCTCGAAAGCTTTGATCATGAGACCAATTAAAGCCCTCATTCCTCTAGTTTTGGCTAATACCCACACCTTCATTTTTCTTCTGGTTCTCATTTTGGACTCCAAATGACTTGCCACCACCCCTTCTTCCTTGACTATGCCCTCTTTGCCTTCCATAAAACTTTTTGTTTAGCTTCTCCTCAACTCACAAGGCAAACTAGTATGCCTCTTTAATGCTAGTCATTCTAACTAGACTTAACTCCTCCTGAATGCTAGGTCTTAACCCATTAAGGTAATAGAAAACTTCTCCTTGTTTTCTTCCACATGCCTTGCCCTAATAAGGACTCAGTGAAATTCCTCTATGTATTCCTAGATATATTTTCCCACTTGCTTTAACACTTGCATCTTCTTGAAAAAATCAAGCTTGTAATCAACATGAATGAACTACTTCTTTAGTTTGTTCACCATGTGATCCCATCTTGTGATTTTCTTGTTTCCTCTTCTATTTCTTTCCAACTAAATCTCTTGCTACCATATTTTGACATGGCCTTTCATTTTTTCATTTGTAAACTTAACCCTATTAGGGTAGCTCATTTATCTAGTTGATCAACTCATCTGGGTTTAGAATTCTTGAAAACATGTCAATGTCAATTTTAGGTCCTTTTGCAAGCGTGTCAATGGCCCTAAAAAGCTTCTCCTCTACCTCGTTTAGGACTTTTTTTTCTTCTCACCCTTCCTGCCCAATATTTCCTTCTTCTTCACTTTCCTCCTCACTTCCATCACCTATAGCAATATTCATCCCTCTACAAATCTCCTCTTGCAATGTCTGAACTTGTCTTAGGTGGGCTCTAACCTCAAGAGGAACAACTCTGGCCTTTCCACCATGCTCTCTTTATGGAGGCATATTCTTGCTATATCAAAACCCACAACTACATAGTCTTAGTGCAAACTACCTCACAATTAGTGCTCTATCTACGCACTAAGAAAAACTTGCTCTAATGCCACTTGATGAGGGTACAACCCAAGAAAAAATAAACACAATAAGAAAAGGGGAATATTATTATCAGAAGTGATATGCTATTACATTTAGTACAACAAAAATAGACTCCATGACATGCCCTATGGGCTTACAATGTTATCAGATTCTGGAGAAAAAAAACCCTTCTCACAGTACCTTCTACCAAACTCCACTAAAAACTGCTTTTACCATGCAAAAAATATACTTAAGTAACCCAAATTAGATCTAGGGTTAGGAATAAATTTTATAATATACCATTTGGAATCCATCACCAAAATAGAAGGTTCTAGAAAACATGTCAGAAGTCAATGTAAAATTAGAAGAATCCAGAAATGGTAATCCAACTTACAGGAGGCATAACTTTTGATCTAGGACTCTGATTGGTGAACCATTTCCATTTCTAGAAAGCTCTCCAAGTGATCTATAGCCCTATGGAAAGCTTAGCTTATTCCCCATTTTTTGGGCCTGTATGAGGCCATTTAGTCCCTTTAATCTAACTTTGAAGTGCTCTTAGAGAGTCTCTAGGCAACTTAAAACTGCAATAACTTTCAAACCATAAAGCCTTTTGACCTGATTCTTTTTCTAAAGTGCTTTAAATTACAAGTATAATCATCCCTCTAACTTAAACCCTCTAACTCATCATAATTAATTCTCAATTACAAAATAACCTAATTTCTACATTAACACATATCCCAAGGTGCTCAAAAACTCTAACCTGGAAAACCAATAGTTGAACTATGAGAGTTGGAATCTCTATTTGACCCAAATGGGCATCTAGAAATGAAAACATGTTAAAAAGAAACTAATACTAAGCATTTTTTTGGGTGATGCAGGATTACCCTTACACCACTGGATGCTCCTACATCAATTTCTCATAAATTGTTAAAAAAATGTTCCACGACCAACATTGTGTTCTAACACTTGGTCATCACAAGGTTAATTGGTCACCACTAAGTTATTGCTTAGAACATATACTATTACTCAACCAATACTATGCTCAGTCGGCACTAGATTACTCATCATGTACTTCAAATTATTTTATATTATGCTTTGTTGCTCAGTTAAGCATATGCTTTTGATTTATTCATGATGACACCTTCAAGACTTGAGCATTATGGTCTTCTCCTTTTGTAGCTTGATTTAAAAAATCACTTTATCCTGTTAAAGTCCAACTAATCAAGTGTCCATTTATAGTTTCCTCTTCATTATTTAACCTATCATCTAGATAGTTTTTTTACGAATAACTTCAAATCATCTTCATCAATCAAATAGATATGACACTCGGATCAGATAGAAAAATGTATCACCAATAGTTTTGAAATCAATGACAACATAATAATTGTTTCAATTATAGTTCCCAACAATCTCCCTCTTTGGTATTGATGGCAACACCTCAAGTTACCATGCAATCAAAAACTTTTACTATCTCGAGCAACACCCTCCATGTATTAGACCTTCATCAATATCCTTAGTTTCATTATGATTGTCATCTTTGTAATTTTGATATGCAATACATAATCTCCTATTATCAGATCTAGAAATAATTCAAGTAAATATTATGAACTTTGTCTTAGTAAGTTTCTCCTCTTGTAACTCTACCAGCTTTCTTATTGTAGCATCTTTTACTATCTCCCTCTTTCATTTTGATACTATCCTTCTCAATAATCTTTCTCTCTACTAGATAATCTCTCTTTATTTCTTATGGTAACTGGATAATCTCTCCCTCTTAAACAAAAATGCCAAAGATGTATCAACTCTTGCATCTTTCTTATGTAGATACCTTTATGCCATTTCTAAGTGCATCTTTTGTAATCTTTGTATGATTGATCCATTATTATGGCCTTCTTCCTTTGTAATACCTAAGGCAACTCCTAAAGTACAACTAACTTCATCAATTTGTAAGATAGTCTAATCAACATATTTGATGCCAATAACCATCTTTTCTTAAGTAGCTTTGTCTAGGGGAATAACCCCTAATTTACCTCTAAGATATTCATGAGCATACTTAGGCAAAGATTTAGTGAATATATTAGCTATTTTCTCTTTAGCGTTTACATACTCCAATTTTACTTCTTTATCTTGAGCTAGCACTCTCAAGTAATGATACTTGATAGCAATATGCTTTGTGTTTGTGTGCATTACAAAATATTTTGATATGTTAATAGCACTAGTGTTATCACAAGAGATAACCATTGGATCTATGATCTCTTCCTTCATACCTTTCAACAATTGATTGATCCATATGATATTTGAGCAATTCATCATTGCTTCCACATACTGAACTTTAGCTTTTGATTGGAAAATGCAATTCTAATTCTTTCTTGTCCATGAAATTAGTCTCTTTCCTAGAAAGAATGCACCTCCACTTATACATTTTTTTTATCAACATTTCTTGCGCAATCAGAATCAATGAGTACCTTTAGTTCAAACTTATTATTCTTCTTGTAATACAATCCATAGTTTTATGTTCCTTTCAAATATCTCAGTATTCATTTCATTGCCATCATGTGATTTTCCTTAGGACTTGCAGAATATCTTGCGACTATCCCAACTGCTAATGTAATATCAAGTTTGATATGAATAACATATTGTAGTTTTCTAATCATTGATCTATATAATGTCTAGTTCATATCAGTAGAATTATCATTCTTAAATCATTTGTGTCCACTAACCATAGGTGTACTAATTGGTCTTAAATCTATCATTCCAAAAAAAATTAATATCTCCTTGATATGTTTAATTGAGTAATGAAGATACATTGCTTCATTTGATATACTTGTAAGCCAAAAAAGAATTTGATCTCACCAAACATTGACATTTCAAATTCCTTCTTCATTTCATTAGCAAATGATTTTCATAATCATTCCTTGCCTCCACATATGAGATCATAAAAAAAAAAAGATAAAAATACCTCATTGTTCTTGTCAATCTTCAAGTATAGATTATTGTTATTATTTGTTCTTGCAAAACCAATCTTCACCAAGTAGTTATGCAGTCTTTCATACCACACTCTAGGGGCTTGTTTCAAACCATATAAAGTTGTGTGAAGTTTACATACCATATTTCTCTTGCTATGATCCACAAATCTTTCAAGTTTTTCTATGTCTACTTCTCCTTCAATTATCCCATTAAAAATTATAGATTTAACATCAATTTGATATACCTTAAATCCTTTATAAGTAGAATATGCTAGTAGTGTTCTAACTCCTTCTATTCTTCCTATAGGGGCAAATATTTCCCCATAATCAACATCTTTTTCTTATGCAAATCCTTTGCATACCAATCTAGCCTTGTTTCTTGTGACCTCACCATTTTCATTTAGTTTATTCCTCAATACCCACTTTGTTCGAATAGAATTTTTGTCTTTAGGTCTAGGTACCAGTGTCCATGTTTTGTTCTTTTCAATTTTCTCAATTTCTTCATTCATTTCTTCTATCCAGTCCTCATTCTCCAAAGCATCTTTCATAGATTTGGGCTCAAACTCACAAAGTAGGCATGTATCATTTCTAAGTCTTTTTTTTGTCATAACACTAGATTCTTTGTCTCCAATGATTTTCTCTGGTGTAAGATGTCTTCTCACATATTTTCCTAATGAAGATTGTTTTCTTCTCTATTCTTCAAAGGGTTCATCTTCAAAAGTGATTTCAAGCTCATTATCTAACTTTGGTTTAGGTTTTGGTTCATGTTCTACATGTTTGGCATTGTCTTCCTGATGTTTGACTTCCTCATTCTATGACTCGGTATTATTCCCTATTTCTCAGCACCCATAGTATGCTTCTTGGCAACTAGCTATTACAACTTGGCATTTCTAGGTTTTTGTAAATCTGCAACTTTGTTATCTTGTCCAGGTGGGGTGCTAGTAGCACTATCATTCACATATATGAATGAATTGTAGTCTTTAGGTTCTATCTTGCATTCAACTTCATTTCTTTCTTTATACTCATCAAATTTCACATTTGCACTTTCCACAACTTTGTTAGTATTAGATTTCAAACACTTATAAGTTTTTCTCTTAGTGGAATAACTTAGGAATATGGCTTCATCACTTTTAGCATCAAGCTTTCCATTTCTATTAACTTTAAATATGTAACATTTGCTTCCAAAAACTTACAATACTTAACATTAAGAGCATAACCATACTATAATTCAAAGTTGTAACATTTGTACCTTTCTTGGCCTAAATTCTATTGAGGGTATAAATAGTTGTACTTAAAACTTCTCTCTAGTATTTTTGTGACACATTTTTCTCCATAATCAATGTTCTAGCACAATCTAAGGTTGACCTATTTCTTCTTTCAGCTATTCCATTTTGAGGAGGAGTCTTGGGTCCTAACATCTATCTTTTGATTCCTTTATCATTGTAGAATATGTTAATTTCATTGGAACTGAACTCACCACCTCTATCAATTCTCAAGCATTTCAGACTCTTCCCCATCTTTTTAACTCTAGCCAAATACCACTTAATAACTAAAAGCATCATATTTTTCTTTAACAAACATCACAATTATCATTTTAGAATAGTCATCAACAAATAGAATGACATATTTGTCTCCATAATAGTCGTGAACACCAATAGGTCCACATTAGTTAGTATGAACCAATTCCAAATATCATTTGATGAGTATTTTTTTCTCTTGAAACTAGAGCTTGTCATTTTTCAAAATTTACATTGTTACACATAGCATGCATTATCAAGTTTCTTCAATTTTGGCAAACCTCTTACTCTTTTCATTTTACTAATGCCAACCAAATTGTCAAAATTTATATGATATAACCTTTTGTTCCATAACCAAATATCTTCATGTTGTGCAAACAATCATGTCTCATTAGATAAATCTAGATAGAACAAGTTACCTATTGTTTGATCACCACTCCCAATTAGTTTACCATCATCATCAAATATTTTGTCCTTTTTGTGATAGAATTCATCTATGTAACCTTATTTCTTTAATTGTTAACACTAAATAGATTATAGTTAAGTCCTTCAACCCAATAAATATTGTCACACTTGATCTTATTAGTCATTTTTATTGATCCTTTATATTTTACAAGACATGGAACATCATTACCGTATTTAACATAGCTACCCTTGTATGGTCTAATTTTCTAAAATTTACTTCTATCACCAATTATGTGATTTGAGCAACTATAAATTATCCATATATCAATTTTATTCACATAAGATATTAATGTAGTTTTCTCATCTTCATTAGAATCTTCTTTCTAGAAACATAGACTACTTCTTCATCAATACTTTCAGATTTAGCATGAGAGGATAAAAGAAAGGGCAAGATATATGAATGATTTATTGCAGATCTAAGGGTTTTGGGTTTGTTATTATGACGGGATGTTAAAAGATTTGGGCATGTGAAATTGTTGGACAAAAGATTTTTTCGGATGTTTCATTTAAATGAGGGTTATGGGGGTAGCTTGCAGAAATGACCTCTTGGGTTAAAACAGACCTCACCATTGGATCCGGGTCAACATTTCCATAAAATTTGATATATAATATGCCCTAGTTTGGCCATGTTTAGAGGAAATGAAAGATTTTTTTGGTTTCAGCCCATGATGGCCGTCAAATTTATTCCCGTCAGAATTTTTCGTCACTGAAAAAATAAAAAATGAAAAATCGTACTGAAAATGGTAAAAAGACTGTCTTAGTAAAATGACCATAACTTTCTCTCAGAATATCGGATTTCAGAGTTCTTATAGGTGTTGGAAAGCTAATTCAGAGCACTACAACATGGTATAGGTTTGGTTCTGTGATTTTAAGATTTTTTCAGGTTTTAAGAGCCCTAAAGTCAGATGTTATTTATTTTGAGCACGAATTAGGGCATAACTTGGGCATACGAAGTCAAAATTTGGACTTTGAGTAGTCAACGAAAAGCTCTTGGCATGACATGATTGGTTATACAGGTACATCCTTGATGTTCATTAGCTTGGATTTTTTGATTCAGTTATGGTGGTATATCTTCTTGGTTGAGGATCATGGTTATTTGGTTTCTTTTGAGGAGCTCATGATGTGCACTTTGAGTTCTTTGATGGTTGGACACCTTAATTGATTCTCATGGTTAGAGGATGGTATTTTCATCACGATGTCATGGATAGCTTGGATACACAGTTTAGTGGGAGCTTGTGACAGTGATGGGGTGACAGTGCAAGATTAGTTCCTAGTTTGGTTTACTTCTGAATATAAGTGTTTACAAAACTTTAGTTTCTTATTCATCCACCTATTTATTTCTATAGGGATTGGTCTCGCCAATGTTTATGCAAGAGAAAAAGGAGGTAAACTTTTGATATGGGCTTGTATGCATCCGAGAAAACTCTAAGTCAATTTCTTTCTATAGAGGTGAAGGGAATGGAGTGTAGTTGCTTCTTTAGAAATTCAAAGAAGCTTTTGAAAGTTAGTTGTAAGTTAAACCATTATTACTTCATTATTTAAGTTGATTCATGTATCCTTTAAAATTATTGCTAATTGTCTAAATGCATAATTTTTTTTTTTTTTAATAATTATGGAATTGAATTTAGCTAGACTTCTAACTAATTTGAACTTTGATTCATTTATTCATGACAATAATTTCTAGTTATCTAAATGGAAGAGATTAACATTTTGTATAATTGTTTAATTGAATTGTGGACTTTGTAGTTGCCTAAAATTGTTCTCAAACACTAATCTAGCATTATACAAGGCTAAGTAAACATGGATAATTACCCCACACAACATATACACTTGGAGAAACATGTAAACAGGAAAGATTATAGAAGAGAGATGGTTTTTTATTGCATTACATTCTCTATCCTTACAAATGTGTCAATTCCCTAATGAATGATTGGAATTCATAGTATTAATGACACAAAACTCCAAAACTTATACATATCTCAACTACACAAAATTCCCTATTCTCTACTTACAAAAACATGATCTAAATAGACATGAAGTTATGTACTATGATATCCATGTTATATTAAGAATATTTAGTCAATTTGGGAGCATACACTTTGATTGTGACCTACTACAAGTTATGCCCATGGTTTCATTACTAACTAGGCCTTTAAAACAACAGACCTACCATTTCCAAAAAGTTGTATTAGAGTAGTAGCATCACTTAAATAGGAACATCAAATCTTCATTACTATTTTTTGACTTTGTTGTTCATAGATTCCTTTCTCATTCTTCAGAGAAATGGAGACTTAAAAATAAGGCTCCATGATATGGTCAATTGTTGCATATGGTTGAATTTATTTAAGCCTAAATGGTTGCATATGGCCAATTTAGACACCTAATTGAAGTGCCATTAGTGAATTCTATTTACTAGTACAACTAGGAAAATGCTACATAAGGTGATTAACAAATTACACATGATTTTACTTTTTACAAATCTGTAAATATCTTCATCTAGGTGAAAATGTTTCATCAAACTTGTAACCTAGATATAAAAAGTCTAAAGAGCTTGAACTATATTAGTAGTTTGTCTTTCAAGTGTAGCAAATCTTTGAAGGAAACAATATTACTTTGAGATCAACTTTCAGGGGCAAGTGATTTATTCCATAATTCATGTGTTAGACTATGTTGAAGTTCTGATGATTGATATTAGGGACATGGTTTGGTAGTTCCCAAAGGATATACTTAATTAAGTGTAATGTGAAAGAAAAAAATCTTTAAGTGGGACCTAATATAATATTTTCTCTTCTTTAAGTGGAACCTAATCAAATGTGCTCTTTAAACAAGATCTAAAAGAACAAGTTTTCTTCATTTAAAAAACCTATAAGAATCAATCTTTTCTTCATTTGGTATAACCTAAAAGAATAGTTTATTAAGTGGAAACTGGGAGAACTTCTTTGAGTGGAACCAAAATAAACCTATTCTGATCGATTCATGTGGATAAGCGATTAGTATTTTTGAGGTTCCCTTTGGGATATTTTGCTACAACATGAACAAAAAAAAGATGCAAAATAATATAAATAATCATAAAATCTAAGTTTACTAAGAAGCCAATTAAATCATAACATCTTTGGATAAATATTTAATAAACTATCTTGAGATGAGTGAAAGCTACTAAAACCATGTATAGGTTGGTTGTGCCTCTATACAACTATCCTGATGACAAATTTTGTCTCAACCTATTTATCTCATTCTTTTGGTTAGCATTATGTGCATCAATATCTAGCATAATTAAGTTTGAGATATATATAATATAATGGATCACTAAATTTACCATCTTTTTTTGCTTCTTATTACAACACATCTAGATGTCTATATGGTGAAATTTTCCATTTTTTGCACTATGTGCCAGGAGGAATCGATGCTCTTGGTCTAGCTCTTGTTCAAACTATACCAAACAATGTGATGCCACCACCAAGGAAATAGCCTAGACCATCTGGAGATCCCAATGTAAATGTTAATGGTTATAGAACTTGACTATGCAATTGTTTCAATACTCCTAAATGTTGCTGCTTTGGAGACAAATGTCACTTTTCTCATGGAGAAAGTGGCTTGTGGCCTCAAATAATCTTCATCAGCCAAAAAGGTCCATGACAATTGAAGTTCCTATGCAAAGTTCTCTTGTAATGTATAACAATGGTCCTCCACCAACATGCCCCAACTCAATAGGCTATGCAGATGCAACATGATATGCAAATTCAGCTACCTATCATGCCAAAACTTTCTCCTAAAATACATAGACATATGGAGAGCCTACTCTACCAAATGTAGTGGTTAATATGGCTTTTGTGCCAAATTATAATTTGGTTATCATTTCCTTGGATATCCAACTATGTTGGTAAGGTGAGATTCATCCAATTGTGATATTTGCAAATTGTTATTACCTTTGGAACTTAGTACAATGTTTCATGTATTGGAGATTTATCTTTAAACAAGAAGTGATTTTTGAGTTGATTAGTATACTTATGGTTGTAGAAGAATAAATGGGATTTTTTCTTGTTTCGTTTTATGGAAACTTTTACAATGCTGATTAGTGGTATTATTACTTTTTAGTGTATGTCTTCTTCACTACCAAATAAAATCAAGACCAATTTATTGGTTCTTTTATTGTTGATCATGTTTACGGTTTAGATGATTTGTAATTATAATGTTTATTTGGAAACATAGGACTAGTGATAGATCAAAGTTCTCCTTCCTCCTTTAGGTAATGGATGAACCATTTAGCAGCTTAACATCTTGGCATATTATCATTTTTAATCATGGATTTTCTCCTTGTGTTTCATATTGCAATTTTGATTGGCATACATGCATTACAAGTAATTAGTTATTAATATAAGAAATAAATTAAATAAATTAAATTTGGAAAATTTAAATTGAGGTGATTTGATCATATTGACCTGCTGAAATCGAGCAACCACATCTTTTGTACTAGAAAGATTAATTGGTAGTTTGAAGTCTCTTGAACATTATCCTTCTATAAATATTAAAAATTGATAAACAAGATTTTCTCTATTATTTAGCATTAGGTTTGAGTTAATTACAAGGTCAACTAATTGAGATTCACATTTTAGTGTTCGTCTGTGAGAGGATCTCATTATGAAATGGGACAATTTCTATAAACCAAAGGAAAAATTGTATCATGACACATATAAAATTTAAGCAATGCAAGTTCCTTTTGGAAGATAGTCATAGGACTACAACATTAAGACAAAATTTTTAGTTTTCTTGAGGAAAAGAAAACAAAAAGGTATGAGTATATACAAAAGGCACATGAATACTATAGAATTGAAAGTAAATAATAGCAGACATGAATATATACAACATGCAAAGCTGACATAAATTATATATATAGAAAGCCAACATGAATATATATAGTAGGCACATGAATACTATATAATTGAAAGTAGAATAATAGCAGAATGAATATATACAAAAAAAAAAGTATGAGTATATCCAAAAGGTACATGAATACTATAGAATTGAAAGTAAATAATAGCAAACATGAATATATACAACATGCAAAGCTTACATAAATTGTATATACAACAAAGTCTACATGAATATATATAATAGGCACATGAATACTATATAATTGAAAGTAGTTTTCTTGAGGAAAAGAAAAGAAAAAAGTATGAGTATATACAAAAGGTACATGAATACTATAGAATTGAAAGTAAATAATAGTGAACATGCATATATACAACATGCAAAGCTGACATAAATTATATATACAACAAAGCCAACATGAATATATATAGTAGGCACATGAATACTATATAATTGAAAGTAGAATAATAGTAGAATGAATATATACAACATGCACATGAATATTAAAGAGTTGAAATTTGAATATGTAGATAGAATAAGAGTTTGCATTTGAGATGCAGACTAAGTCATACAAACTTTAGAATAAATCTTGTTTGAGTAAGGTGGGTCAAAGAGACCAAGAGGCTTGCCAAGTGTTTTCTAAACTATCTAAGACATGATAGAATTGAAGTAGGGATTCTATTTGATATGTGGTCAGAACCCACATCGACTACATGTTCTTAAAGGATTTTACATGATTGAAGTTTCCTCATTATTTCTGTTTGCTCATCTTATTTGGTTGATTTTAAACAAATATGTTATAGATGATCGTATGCCTATTTTCTTTACTAATTTTATTTTCTATAAATGGAACTATAGCCCCAAAAGCACATGGCCATGTTTTCTTTGTTTAATAATGCATTTATGTAGTAGTAGTGTTTAGTACATTATAGTTTTGTATAGTTGAATTAAATGTGATTTGGAGAGACTTTGGAATACTATGGTTATACTTGTGTAGAGTATTACTCTCAAAATTTTGTGAGATAGACTCAAGGGTATAATATTATGTTAAATTTGAATATATTCATGCCACATTTCTTTTGGGAAAAAATGAGTGTTTTATACATATTTTCTAGATAACCACTGATCTATGGCATCTCAATGCTATTTTGTGTAATACCATGCAAGTTGTACCGGTAACAGAGCCTAAGGAAAAAAAATGTCTATAAAATATAGCTCCCATCTCAAGCATTAGAAGCTTGGCCTACTGCTAATATAAATTACAATTATTTAGAAAAATTACTCAGTAGCTTACAACCTTTGAGGCAAAGCAAAGATCCCTCAATAGCTTTAGCATAGGGCCTTGATGTCATTAATAAGGTGTTATAAAATAAACCACATCTATTCATTCAAAACAATGTGTCACGAATAACTCAACTATGTGCAAAGAAATCAAATATTTTGAAACTACATACTTTCTATCCATTAAACTTTAATTTTGAATGTTATTTACTTATAGTTATCTTTTACTGTTGTTTTTTAGTTACTCAAGCCTTGTTTAAACAACAAGATATTGGGTATAGGGAAGTCATTTTGCACACTATTAAAAATTTTGTTTGATGCATTTCCCATAGATGCCATGAATACAACATAGGATATTAAGATATCATTCCAAGGTTGAAGAATTGATAGAGAAACATCTTTTAGTAGCTACTGCACCTTAAATATCACTTGAGACAAGCTCAACTAATTCAATCATAAGTTTTACACTTTCTATTGTAAAGACATGTGCTGAGGGGCACAAATTTTCTATAGACCTTTTTATGATGCCTTTAGTTCATGTTCTTCAATACTTCACAATGGAAATGGGAGCAATTATTAACATTTTGTAAGACACATATACTTACTCTTTCTTTAATGTTTTTAGTTTTATGATCTAATCTAATTCATGCATCTTATGGCTCTTATGAAGTGGCCTAAGTGATGAGATGTCATCTATTTTGAATTTTCCTATAAAAGTAATTTTTGTTTTAGATTTCTTGATACATTTTCACTTACTTCCTTTTGGCTACTATTACTTATAAAAATAAACTCTTGTGTGCCATATCTGTGCACAATGTCACATGGGCTTAGCAATCACCATTTTATTTTGAAATGAAAAATACTTTATAATCTATTTTTTTCATCTGTTCTTGCCTTAAAAAAAAGCATTTATTTTGTGTAACTACATGGTGAAAGGGTGGATGTAGAATCTGTAGCTAAAACTACATGCTTGATGCATGATCTTGGTGATATTACATCAAAATTTAAGGCAATACTTAAAATCATAAGTGGAAGATAAATGTTTGTACCTAAATGCAAGCACTTGACTACATAGATATTGCAAGCTAAAAAATCTGAGAAAAACACAAATTCTAGTGTACTCCTTGCAATACTTGATATAATGAAAGATTGGATTGAAAATGACTTACATTCATCTAGCTCTGGAGCTCTTAATGATATACATAACCTATTATAACTAAATATACTACAAATATGCTACTAAATGTGATGCAAGAGCATCTTGGGTTGTACTGATATCCTGCATGTTTTCAATTTTTATCTTGCTGCTGAAACTATGTTCTACTAAAACTATGTTTTCTAGTTTCTAGGTGCTTGTTGCAAATTGTGTGACTAATTTTCCATAATTAATGAGAGGCTGTGCACTTTAAGGATTGAAGAGGGCCTAGAGTACTATCTATGGTCCAAGGTTTTCTAACTCCTTATAAGTTGGGAGATATGATAATTCTCCTAGAGTATTAATTTCTGGCAGTTTTGTGTGATAGTTTTCAATGCTTGACTTTTAGGTTAGATGTGCACTTTTCCTTGGTGAATCAGCCTTTTCAAACTTAAGGGGTTAGAGGACCTAAAATACTACCCACAGTGTAAAGCATGAGTTCTAATTCAATTAGAGCTAGGAGATATCACAATTTTTCTCAGACATCAATTTTTGGACAATTAATTATTGATGCAGGTTGACTTGTGTATTTAATGTTATGTTTATTTTCATTTAGTATTTGCTAAGAGCTGACTTATGGCTTCTCTATGTTCTAGAATGATCTGTTAGCCATTTTGGCTAGTATAAATAAAGTGTTTACGCTTAGAGCTAAGTAGTTTTGAGGAGAGTTTTAAGAGAGGATTGAGGGCAGAACTAGAAAGTGCAAATTTGCTGCTAGATCTTGTGTATGAATGTATTTTATATTTAGCCATAATCTAGAAGGTCTTATAACTAGGCATGTATGTTGAATATTTTAAGAATCAATGAAAGGGTTTTCTCTTCCTCCTTTGGCTGTTGATTCTATGTGTTAGATTTCCATTGTGTTAACTCTTACAGGGTGGTTTAGAGAGTTGGGTGTACCATTGGCCCTAGTTTTTACTATCCTTCCCTACATCAGGTGGTATTAGAGCTTGTGGTTCATCCTTGTAGTGATTGGATTGTGTAGAGCCCTATTTTAGATTTGGTTGTAGGGTTGTAGATCTACATATTTGACCTATAACTTGTTGAGGGTTATGATCTTATAGGAAGTTAATTTGTAAAGAAGGTTCATGGTAGAGGAAATTTTGATAATGCTATATTGGATCAATTCAGATTAATTGCAGCCAAATTAGATGCTATGGAGATAGTACAGAGGAGAGGAGCACATCTTGATGATATAAGTGATGATGAAGTAGTAGAACCAAACCATAATCCAAAACTTGAAGAAGATCAAGATGAGGAAAGATTGTTGAGAGTATTATCTAAGGGAAATTCAAAGCCTACTATAGAAGTTGTTCCTTATGATGGAAAATTGGATACCAATGTTGTATTAGCTTAGATCTTAGTTATGGAGAATTTTTTTGAGTATGAAAACACTCTTGATAATAAGAAGGTGAACATTGCAGTTACTAGGCTAAAAGGTAATGCTTCACTATGGTAGGAGCATTTGCAAATTGATAGACAAAGAAGAGGAAACGAGAAGATCAAAACTTAGCCAAAGATGGTGAAAAAGCTAAAGAACAAATTCCTTCCTACTGATTACCATGTTAGTTTATTGAGAAAGATGAAAAATTTGAAATAGAAGGACATGACTATGAAAGAGTATACTGAGGAATTCTATAGATTGGACATCAGATCTGGACATGTGGATAATGATGTTGAGAAAATTGCAAGGTACATAAATGGATTGTGATCTAGAATTCAAGATGAAATAAGCTTTGAAAAGTGTGGAGGATACATATCAATATGCCTTAAAAGCTAAGGAGATCTTGACAAAGAAGAATGAACAAAGAAAAAGAGGTAGAGGTTGTAGATTTTAGAGAGGAAGAGGTAGATCTTATGGTGAAGGTGGTAGATCTAACAATTTTATGTTGGATAAAGGAAAATATGAATGGAAGATTGATGACAAAGACAAGACCAAGTGGAAAGGTAAATAGTTCTTATTGAGGAGGTACTAGATCTTACCAAGGAAGAGGTAATTCTTATCCTAGAGGTGGTTTTCATGGTAATTGTTTCAGATGTGGTGAAGAAGGACATAGATCTTTTGAATGTAGATCTTTTGAAAGTGGGTAGAATAATAGAAATATTGTGATTCAAGGAGACATTGAGAGTTCACAAAGTGGACCTGAGGCTGGAGAAAATCTAATGGTGAGAAGAACCTTATGTAATAAGGGAAGTGACAAGGAACCTATCCTTAAAAGAATTATTATCAAGACTAGATGTAAGATGGCTAGAAAATGTTACAAGATGATCACTGATAGTAAAATTTCTACAAATTTAGCATCAAAAGAGCTAGTTATAATGTTGTAGTTGTAGAGGCTAAAACATCCCAAACCTTACCATGTTTCATGGATCAAAGATGAGAATAAGATATTGGTAAGTGAGCAATGTATTGTGAAGTTCAAAATTGGACATTACTTTGATGACGTTTTGTGTGATATTATGCCCATGGATTGTTGTCATATTTTGTTCACTAGACCTTCGTAATATGATATAAATGTTGTGCATGATGGAAGATTGAATAAATATACTCTTTGGATAAATGGGAAGAAACAATTTTTTTTTTCCTTTGATGGAATGTTCAAATGAGGTCAGTTGTACTATAATAAAAGTTTGCATGGTTAATGGAAAGCAATTTGAAAAGGAAGTAAAGAAGAATCAAGTTTTTTTTGCTATAGTTCCTAAGGGACTGAGTTTTGGTAGTAATGACCAAGCAACAAAAGTTGGTAATGTTGGGTGATGCGACGCGCTCCCCTACCCACAGGTGGTTAATTATGTGGTGTTCCATGTTCACTAACAGTCATGGCTTTTGGTGCAACGGCAAATGGGCCCAAAAATTGGTATCAGAGCCTGATTTTGGCCTGGTCATGGGTTCAAATCTCTTCGGTGCCTTCCTGACCCGCGTAAGCACCTAGTATGTGTGTCGAGGGGGAGATTGTTGGGTGATGCGACGCGCTCCCCTACCCACAGGTGGTTAATTATGTGGTGTTCCATGTTCACTAACAGTCATGGCTTTTGGTGCAATGGTAAATGGGCCCTACAATTGGTATCAGAGCCTGGTTTTGGCCTGGTCATGGGTTCAAATCTCTCCGGTGCCTTCCCGACCTACATAAGCACCTGGTATGCGCGTCGAGGGGGAGATTGTTGGGTGATGCGACGCACTCCCCTGCCCACAGGTGGTTAATTATGTGGTATTCCATGTTCACTAACAGTCATGGCTTTTGGTGCAACGGCAAATGGGCCCAACAGGTAATGATAGAGTGATATCCAAAATTGTAGAATTGCTCAATAAATATAAAGATATTATTGTTGATGATATTCCTGATGGTTTACCTCTATTAATAAGCATAAGTCATTGTATGGATCTAATTCCTGGAGCTAGTTTTTCAAACAAAGCACCATATAGGTTGACACCTATTGACAATGAAAATCTTAATAGACAAGTGCATGAGTTGTTGTAGAAAGGTTTGATTAGAGAAAGTTTAAGCCCATGTGCTATACCTACTATATTAGCACCTAAAAAGAATGGAGAATGGAGAATGTGTACTAATTCCAGAGCTATTAACAAAATCATAGTGAAATATAGGTTTCCAATGCCAATGATGGATGACATAATGGATTGTTTTAGTGGAGCAAAGTATTTTACCAAGATTGATGTGAAGAGTGGCTATCATCATATCAGAATCAGAGAAGGTGGTGAATGAAAGACTGCTTTCAAGACAAAATATGGTTTGTATGAATGGTTGGTTATGCCTTTTGGTTTGACTAATGCATCTAGTACTTTCATGAGGTTGATGAATGAAGTTCTAAAAATATTTTTGGGTAAGTTTGTGTTAGAATCTAAAAAGATTGATAACCCAGAATACTAGTGCAAAGAATAGATATCTAAACTATGCATGCAAATGATACAAAATAAAAATAGCAACATAGAGTTAGTCTCCAAGAGAGTGATGCAAATTCTATAAGAAAAATAGGATTAAGAGGATGAAAAAGAAATCAATTACAAGTACAAGCTAGGTAGCATGCTTATTTATACTAGGAAGAGGGAGGAGGTGGCAATACTAACCAATGTGGAGCAACCATCTATCAGACTAAAGATAGCAAAGTATCTTCTTAAGATAGCTAATGGATGCTCACATGTACAAAGGTGACACCTCACAGGAACTTTCTAAATAAGACATGTTGTATTAACCTAAGTAATATTATTAAAAGTGTAGGAAAAACCTAGCAATAAAGGAAAAATGAGTAACCCAGTAGGAAATTAAAAAACTACACTAACACCCCCCCATAAGCGAAGCTTAGGTGGATGTAGAAATGGGTCCTAGCAAGTCAGGCCTGACGAGGTACCCATGTACATAAAATTCCCCCAAAAGATAGAGAAGAGACTCTTTCATATAAAAAAGCTCTGATACCATGTTAGAGTGTGAAAAAGATTGATAACCCAAAAAACTAGTGCAAAGAATAGATATCTAAACTATGCATGCAAATGATACAAAATCAAAATAGCAACATAGAGTTAGTCTCCAAGAGAGTAATGCAAATATTAGAAGTAAAATATCATTAAGAGGATGTAAAAGAAATAAATTACAAATACAATCCATGTAGCATGCTTATATAGACTAGGAAGAGGGAGGAGGCGGCAACACTGACCAATGAGGAGCAACCATCTATTAGACTAAAGATAGAAAAGTACCTTCCTAAGATAGCTAATGGATGCTCACATGTAGGAAGGTGACACCTCACAACCACTTTCTAAATAAGACATGCTTTATTAACCTAAGAGAGATTATTAAAAGTGTAGGAAAAACCTAGCAATAAAGAAAAAATAAATAACCCACTCAGAAATAAAAAAAACTAAACTAACAGTTTGTGATTATATATTTGGATGAAATTTTGATATTCAATAAGACTAAGGAAGAACATCTTGAGCATATAGACAAGTATTGCAGAGTTTGGAAGAGGAAAAGTTGCTAATTAATCAAAAAAAGTGTTATTTTATGCAAGAGGATATTGTGTATTTGGGATTTTTGATTTCAATTGATGGTTAAAGATGGATCCTGAGAAGGTTAAAGAAATTTTGGAATGGCCTACACCTGAGAATGTGGGTGAGGTAAGATGATTTCATGGTTTGGCTAGTCTTTATAGAAAATTTATAAAGAATTTCAATTC
Source organism: Cupressus sempervirens (assembly GCA_028749045.1). Lineage (NCBI taxonomy): Eukaryota > Viridiplantae > Streptophyta > Pinopsida > Cupressales > Cupressaceae > Cupressus > Cupressus sempervirens. Next base: position 315,258,929 of record CM053785.1, read on the forward strand.
TTTTTGTAACGCTAGGACTAAGATAATGAGGGGAGATAAAATGGAAGTGGACACATAGAACTGATAAGAGTTTTGAGACTTTGAAACAAAAGGTTTTTGAATTACCTATATTGGCTTTGCCTAATTTCAATAAAGTATCTCAAGTTGAATGTGATGCAAGTGGTAATGTAATAGGAGCTGTATTAAGTGAAGAAGGTAAACCTATTGTTTTCTTTAGTGAAAAGTTGAATGATGCTAAAAGGAAGTATTTTGTGTATGATCAAATTTTCATGTTATTTTTCAAGCTTTGAAGAAGTGGAGACATTATTTGATTCTTAAGGAGTTTGTGCTATATACTGATCATAAAGATTTACAATACTTGGGAAGTCAACATGAATTGAATCATAGACATATAAAGTGGGTTATTTGAAAATTTTTACATTTGTAATTAAGCACAGGAGTGGAGTTACTAATAGAGTTGTTAATACATTGAGTAGAGGATGTTCTTTGTTGACTAAAATGAAGGTTGAAGTTCTTGGGTTTGATGAAATGAAAGAGTTGTATGATGTTGAATTTAATTTTTCTGAGGTGTGGAGAGAGTGCAAAGCACAAAATTTGACCAATCACATAAGTATGCTGAGTATTTCATTTAAGAAGGTATGGTATTCAAAGGTATTTAGTTGTGTATTCCTAGAAGTTCTATGAGGTTGAATCTGATTAAGGAAAAGCATAGTGGTGGATTGGTTGGATATTTTGGAATCGATAAGACATTGAGTTTTCTAAAATAAAAGTATTATTGGCTACAAATGTATAAGGATGTTCATAAGTTTGTAAAGAGTTTTGGAGTTTGTCAAGTTGCAAAAGAAGTAAGTCAAAACACTAGTTTGTATAAACTTATTACTATTTTTGAGAAACCTTGGAGTGACATCAATATGGATTTTGTTCTTGGATTGCCTAAAACAGTGAAGGGGTATGATTCTATATTTGTTTTTGTGGATAGATTTTCTAAGATGGCTCATTTTATACCATGTAAGAAGACATTAGATGTTGAGCATGTTGTTGAACCATTCTTTAAAGAGATTTCTAGATTGCATGGATTACCAAGAAGTATAATTTTAGACAGAGATAGTAAGTTTGTTAATTATTTTTGGAAGACTTTGTAGAAGAAGATGGGTACTAAGTTGAAGTTTAGTTCTACATTCCATCCGCAAATAGATGGATAGACAAAGGTTGTAAATAAAAGCTTGCGTATTTTGCTAATATTTTTATTTGGGAATAACCCAAGTAATTGGGAGATGGTATTGGCACAAGCTAAATTTGCATATAATAATTCTATGAATAGCAGTATAGGAAAGACAACTTTTGTAATTATTACTAGAATGAAGCCTAGAGTAGTATCATATTTAAGAGATGCTATTGATGAAGAAAAGAGAAGTGATGCAAGAGAATAATTTTTTGATTTTATGAAAATGTTACATAAGGAAGTGAAGTTGAGGATAAAAAAAAGTAATCAAAAGTATAAGGAGAATGTTAATTAGTCTAGGATACATCATGATTTTCAAGTTGGTGATGAGGTGATGGTTCATCTGAAGAAAGGGAGATTTCCTATTAGAACATACAGTAAGTTTAAGATGAAGAAGTTTGGACTTTTTAAGATCTTGAAGAAGTTTGACAGTGGAAATGCTTATGAAATTGAGTTACCTGATGAAATGGATATATCTCCTATATTCAATGTTGCTGATTTATACAAGTGTCATGAGTTAGACAATGAAGTTATTGTACTAGAGGACTATCCTAAGAAGTAGATTGAAGAAGATGAATAGATATTGTATCAAAGAATTGGTAAGATCACAAGAGGAAAAGATTATTATGAATATCTAGTGAAGTGGAAGAACAGACCTATGGAAGATGCTTCATGGATTTCTCAATCTGAGTTGGATTCAGCTAAAGTTGTGATATCTCAATGATTTAGAAAATAATTTCTTCCAACCTTGGTTTTCTAATGTAGGAGCATCCTGGGTTGCACTGTTATCCTGCATGTTTTCAGTTTTTATCTTGCTATTGAAACTATGTTTTGCTGAAACTATTTTTTTTGGTTTTTGGGTGCTTGTTGCAAACCATGTAACTAATTTTTAATAATGAATGAGAGGCTAAAAACTTCAAATATTGAAGAGAGCCTAGCCTAGAGTACTATCTATTATCCAAGGCAAAAGTTCTAACTCCTTATAAGTTGGGAAATATGGAAATTCTCCTAGGGTATTGATTTCTGGTAGTTCTGCACAATAGTTTTATATGCTTGACTTTCAGGTTAGATGCACATTTTTCCTTGGTGAATTAGCCTTTTCAAACTTAAGGGGTTGTAGAGGATGTAAAATAATATCCATAGTTTGAAGCACAAGTTCTAATTCAATTAGAGATAGGAGATATCATGATTTTTCTCAGACATTAGTTTCTAGACAATTAATTGCTGATGTAGGCCAACTTGTGTATTTAATAATAGGTTTATTTTCATTTAATATTTTCTAAGAGTCAACTTGTGGCTTCTCTATGTTATAGAATGATTTTTAAGTCATTTTGGCTAGTATAAATAGAGTGTTTAGGCTTAGAGCTAAGTAGTCTTGAGGAGAATTTTAAGAGATGATTGAGGGCATAACTAGAAAGTGGGAATTTTCTATTGGATCTTTGTGTATGAATGTATTTTGTATCTATCCATAACCCAGAAGGCCTTATAGCTGGGCATGTATGTTGAGTATTTGAAGAATCAATTAAAGTGTTTTCTTTTTCTCCTTTGATTATTGATTCTATGTGTTAGATTTTCACTATGTTAACTCTTGCAAGGTGGTTTAGAGAGTTGGGTGTGCCATTGGCCCTAGTTTTACCTATCCTTCCCTATGTCAAAATGTACTCATATAATGTTATACACATTGTATTATTATTCTTCAAAGGGTATTAGCTCAATGGAAGAGCACCTACTTTTAAAGTAGGAGGATGGTGGTTCGATTCCATCATGCCCTATTATAACTAAATATAATACTAAATATGCTACTAAATATACTAATTATGTGACCAAATAGATCACTCCATATAACACTAAATATATGACAAAATCAACTTTCAAATTTATGACTAAATATGTGATTAAATATACTACTAATTATATGACTAAATGTGTGACTAGATCGATGATCGAGATCAATGACTAGTAGTAGATAATATCCAATCATTTATAACCCTAATGAATATATTGCTAAGTGATTTTAGTCACTAATTTTGATATATGACCAAAATATACTACTAAAAATTAGTCAAGTGACTAATAGTAGTTAATATCCAGTCATTTACAACACCACTAAATATACTACTAAGCAATTTTAGTCACTGATTTTGATCACAGATCAAAATCAGTGACTAAAATTGCTTAGTAGTATATTAAGTGGTGTTGTAAATGACTGGATATTAACTGTTATTAGTCACTTGACTGATTTTGGTCACATATATACAATTTTTAGTGTTTTTTAGTCACATATTGTTGTTTTTGTACTAGTGTAGTAATTTCACTATCTCTAACCATATTGAAAAGATACTAGTTATGATGTTTAGATTTTCATGATTTCTACCCATGTTACATACTAGGACCTATTTTATATGCTATTGATGATTTTATAGATATGGTTGCAGTGTTTCATTATTATTGATAGAAATTGAATCATGATGATACTTGGAATGTAAAAAGGTAATGTTTAAGTAGGAGTTAATGTTGATGAGTAGGTTATGACATTTTTGTTTCAAGTATTTCATATGATGTTGTTTAGAAAAGAAAAGCTAATTGTGATAAATTGATATAATGATATTCGTGGGGTTAGGTTATGTTAACAAATAGGATGTATTGGTTTCATCTAATGATTAATTTTTTAACTCACTATGCATGCATCTTGATTAGTTGACATAATTGATCTTATGTTATGATGTGGTAGCTATAGATGATATTTGAGTACTAGTAGTGATTTCTCTTATGTTCAATTAAATTGAAAGGATATAAATCATGATAATGTTATGTTATGTTAATTGGATTTTAGCCAGGATGGAGCTGATATATGGATTATGTTTTGGAGCCTATAAATTTCATTTATGTTCCAAATGTTACCAAATAACTTATATGTGAATTGAATTATGATAGTATTTTGGAAGTGAAGGATTATTGAAATTAGTGTATGTCAATGTTAAATTTAACCATGTAACATTATTTTGGATATATTATTTCCTTGGACTACTGATGCTTGAGTTTAGTGTATAAGGAGTTGAACCATGGAATTTAATTAGAGAACCAAGGCCCAAACTTATGTGAACACGATATAGCCAATGTGAATCTATTAGAAGATTCAAAACCTTGTTGTTATGTGTTTTATTTCATAAATGTAAATTTTTTGCATGTAATAGATTTAGATTCATGTGTAATTAGAGACATGCTATGGTGATGTGTAATGTGTTTTAATGTGTCACTTGACACTTGTATTGTCTATGTATGGATGACATGCCATTTAGGGTTTTTGAGCATGAATTCACTTAACCAAATTTAATCTCTGATAAGTATTTAAGTTAAACCCATTTGGGAGTGTCAGATTTGAGAGACACCTAAGTAAGGGAGAAGCCCTATCTGAGCCCACCCAACCCCATGCATCTTATCTATATTTGATATTTCCTAGGGCCCTCTAATCCTAACCATGGAGAGCAAGAACTAATCTACCAATATGCCAAGAATACATATGATAAGAATAATAAAGAAAGAGAGGGACAACAAGGCCTTCCTTAGAATAACAAAGTGCAATAATATTACATCATTGTGGATGGAAGATTGGAAGAAAAAGAGTCTAAAGTCCACAATGTTAGTCCTAGATGATATAAAGGAACTCATGTTTTTTTTTTCTTTATTTACCACTAAGACACCTTCCTTATTTAGTGATTCACACACCAACATATGAATCTCTTGACGTAATATATCATCAAGATGAACCTGAACCCAATGCTATTGTGACATGCACTAAAGTTCTCAATTGACTCTACAATTAACATTTTCTTGAATCAATAAAATGAAGAACTACTTTTTAATCTACCTTTGAGACCTTTACTATTGCTTCTTAGTTTGGTCATTTGATACATAGACTAGATTAAGGTCAACTCCATTTGAATAGATTATGTCTTGCATTGTTCTAGCTTTCCCCCAACCCATTGATTCCCTTATTCTCTTAATATGTATGCCCATAAAAAAACTTGGTCAACTGATCCACCCACATCTGAGCCCCTACAGGTTTTCAATAGCAATATACCCCACATCCGAGCAAGGAGCACCATCATAGTTGAAGCGTTATATCTACTAGCTGGCCCAACCTCTACCATTTGAAGGGCCAACCCCAACACAATAAAATAGTAGGGGGCCATATGAATAGTAGAAAAAGTGAATGTATAAGGAACCACCCTACCCTACTAGCCAGTCAAAAAGTTACCTAGCAATTAATGAAAGGTGAAATGGTTGGTGATACCTAGAGGACCATTAAAGTAGAATATATAAATTGCATGAAGGGTTGAGCAGCACCAACACAAATTTAATATGTCTATAATAGCCCTTGTGTTTGTTATAACCTCCAAATCTAATTGTGATGTTGAATTTCGAATTCAAACTTGATAGAGACTTTAGGGGACCTAAACGTGGCCCCAACGTGTCATTTTAGTGGAAAAAAGTTACCCACATGATAGTATAACATGTTAGGGGTCTAAAATCCACCATTTTAATGCCTAAATAACTTTGTAGACCCTCTAAACAAGTCATTCTTTAAGAAATTCGAATATGGAGATAACCCATGGTTTTTCCCTCACCATCACACTTGGTCAAGGTTTTATTTTTAGAAGGGACAATATTGTAAGATAAAGTGGGCTTTATGTTTTTTCCAAAAAAGAGTTTGTGGGTGGGGTAGTGATTTTGAGGCCTTTCTAGAGGGCTTGGGACAAACTAGTTGGGTGTTCACCCACTCTCTAATTTTAAAGACACTTAGGTTTAGAGAACTGGAATCTAAGGGAAAGGGGAGCTCTACTCAACTTTCATTGCCATTTGCTTGGACCAAGGTTGGCACTTCATGCCTTGAATTTTATCTTCCACTAAAGCTTGAATAATTATGTTGGAATTATGTTCATGTAGGAATGTGAATGCATATTGTATTTGTTGTGTTGAAAGAGTATGATGAATTATTGCATTATTGTTTCTCCTTGTTTTTTCTTTATTTTTTGATTGGAATGTTATTTTTGGGTGTGAAGGCTTCACTCACCCTTGGGAGGGAATAGAAGCTGTGATATCCTCGTTTTGATATATAATTTAATAATATATAATTATTATATATTATTAAAATGATTAATAATGTATATAAATTGAAAATATAAATTATCATAAAAATTATTATATAACTATATGTGAATACAATATACATATATACATAATAGATATTAGATATTAAAATATTATATTATTGAATATAAATAATTAATATATATACACATAAATCAACTATTGATAATTACATCTTAATTACTTATTAAAATAGTATCATTAATTACAAGAAATATGATTTATATAATTAATATAATATATAATCATATTTAATATAATAATATATAATATAATTATCTTATTAATATAATTAATATTAATAATGAAAGGCCATGACTCTTGGAGATACACACACACACATAGGATATCAAATAATGAAATGGGGGAAAAGAGAGAAGAAATATACACAAGGTTAGGTTTATAAGCTAATGTCCAGATATGAGACATTACAATTGGTATCAAAGCATGTTCCTACCAATCTGATAGAAAGAACATTAAGAAATTACATCTTCCAACTCTATAAAAGAAACTACTACAAATTTTGTTGCAACAGGAGCTATCTATAACAATTTGGATGAATGATTTAGGAGTTTGATTTGATTCAAAGATTAAGAAATACAATGATTGATCTTAATCATGCCCTTCATTTCCTTCACGTTGGCTACAAATATGTCACAACGTGAGGCTTGTAGCATCAACGAAAAACTAAACGTGCCAACAATGGTTCACTACAATAAGAGAAGATGATGAAGGTATGAATACAAATTCTATGAAGGTTTAGAATCCATTTCCAGTGATTTACAAAAAAATGATAAGCCCTCTTCACATGAGAGAATAAAACATGCACTCAATGGTGCACTAGGCATCTTGCAAAGTCTTCATCGGATGTGTATAGAGATTGGAGTTTGAAGAAGTTTAATGATTTAGTAATTTAAACTGTGATAGGATTTCAATGGTTCTAACCTTCTCTGAATATGATCATAGCTTCATGCATTCCTGTGATTGTATGAGGCATTGATGTTTCTCTATGTTTAAACAATAGAAACATTTTTTCAAACACATATTAGGAATTGACTTTCAAATTGTTGCTTCTAGATTTATGACAAGACAAAGTACATAGATTTAATTCTAGAACTCTTATTTTACAAGTGTTGACTTATATCTCTAACAAAAAATTATATTGCATTACTACTTCAATAAGTTCTTTGAAAGAAACTCTTAAGTCAGGTAGTACAAAAATAAATACCAGTAACAGTTATTGTGAAAAATTTTAAATGTTGAGTGTATGTAAATTTTTTTAAAAAAATATTTGGATGTTGTTGAACGGTATTGTTTAGAAAGGGTTGACCAAAAAGTTGTCATATCATCAATTTTCTTGCAAAGCATAAAATTTTCAGCATTGGATATTTATAATAAAGTAGACAATATAAGTCCAGTGCATATAAATTGTGACATCAAGTGGCATCTAAGGAGATTTAGGGAGTGTACATTAGCAAAAAAGAGTTTTCATTTTAGATAAGTATAAGGGATTTTTCAAGATGCTATGTGTAAGACAAAATCTTATGATACCACTAAAAACTCAAAAGAATATGGTGTAGATCAGGGAACTAATTGAATGACTGCTTCAACATTCATAGATTTTAAGCTATTAATGATATGCCTTCAAGGATGTAAGGAATATGTTACAATCATTTTTTAAAAAAAATGTCTGGTCTAAACTAAACACCTTCATTGGGAGAAATAAATATGTGGATTCCTAAAGATCATTATCATTGGTAAATATGTTGTTATGGAGGACATATCTCAGGATTCAAATCTAGTAAATAAGGCACAATTTTTTCCTCCACTATTAAAGGAATATGGTGTGGAAATTTTACAAGTTAAGGCAGTTAACGTGATGAAAACTATGGAGCATAACAACAAGCTTTGAATATGGTTGTAATAATAAAGAAAAGAGTAGTAATTTGCTAGTAAGAAGAAAAGCCATAGAGAAAATGGTGGTTTTTATACTTAAACCCACCACATGATGAAAGAGGGAACTCAGAATGCATTAAAAGTGGGGTGAATAGCCAGTTAACTCATCCTAACAATACAAATGAAATATATTATCTCTTGAATAAGTGTCACCATCTCTAATGAGAGCTGGCTAAAAAGAATGAAGTTTGAAACTAGAAATTCCTTCTCATCCAGCTTATGCATCATATAAGTAAAAGGAGCCACTACCAACTTTAAGAAAAAGAATGCAAAGATACCACACTAAGTGGATTGTACACACCACGAGAGTAAAAAAGGATCCATTGCTTGCTAAGTGGGTTTTTATGATGTAGGTTTAGTATAAACTGATTTCATTATGGGAATATGGACAAGTAGGTTTAGGTATGATCATATTTTAATTACTACTATAAAATATTATGTTATCTCAATTTTATTATTTAAAATATAAAATGAAGAGTTATCTTATAGTTTCTTATGATATATATAATTAGAAGATATGTATATATTCTTGTGATCAGATTGATAATATTTATACTTTTTTATTCACAATTCAAATGAAATAAAATTGAGTATGATTAAAAGAACACTTATTTCTTATCCATAAAAATTAAATTCTAAGAAATCTATAACCATTTTTTTTTGAATTAGGCAGAAATATCTCATAAGAAGACATTGTTCAAAATATTTGTGTTTAAATTCATGATGTATAGGTAGTGTGCACAAGGTGAGGAGTAAATCGGTTGTGTTGGGGCATAGGAATCCCACTATGGATTTTAAGATCTGAGGGAGCCCCAAAGCATGTCTAAACTCAAGCAGTAGTAAACCTTCAATCCATAATAAAACTAAAAATGTACATATGTGGGTAGGGAGTGTGCATAGGGGAAGGAGTAAATCAGTCATGTTGGGGCAAGATAATTCCAATATGGATAAAGATTTGAGGAAGCCCCAAGTTGAGCATGTCCAACCTTGAGAAGTAGTAAATCTACCATCCACATCAAAATTAAACATGTTCCTAGTGTGCATAGGGGGAGGAGTAAATTAGTTGTGTTGGGCTAAGAAAATCCCAATATAAATAAAAAAATTGAGGGAGCCCCAAGCTGAGTGTGTCCAAACTTGAGCAGCAGTAAATCTACCATCCACTATGGAATTATAGACCCTATTATAGTACTAGCTTCAGAAAAGTTGTTTGAAATATGTATCTTTGAGAACTTTTGATTTTGAGACAAGGGAAAGGAGCACAACATTCATGATCAAAGTAGTAAAACATTTCCTTAACTTTTTCTTATCTCAAATTGTAAGTAGGATTATAACATGTATACTATGTGTCTACATCGTGTCTTCATACATTAATATGTCTATTTTGTGTCTTCTTTGTATCTTCATGCATTTTTGTGTCTACTTCATGTTTGCATTGAATCTTCATGCATTAATGTGTCTACTTTGTGTCTTCATTCATATGTTCTTGTACATGCTATTTTATACTAACATGTTTACTTTGAGTGTCTAACATATATGCAGGAAAGAGAATGAATCTAGACTATGAATTAATAAGGATCAAATCAATTGCTTGAGGACAAGCAAATTTGAGAGGGGAGGACTGTGATATCCACATTTTGATATCTAATTTAATAATAAATAAGTATTATATATTATTAAAATGATTAATAATCTATATAAATTGAAAATATAAATTATCATAAATATTATCATATAACTATATGTGTATACAACATATATACTTAATATATAATAGATATTAAAATACTATATTATTGAATATAAATAATTAATATATATACACATAAATCAACTATTGACAATTACATCTTAATTACTTATTAAAATAGTATCATTAATTACAAGGAATATGATTTATATAATTAATATAATATATAATCATATTTAATATAATAAAATATAATATATTTATCTTATTAATATAATTAATATTAATAATGAAAGGGCATGAATCTTGGAGATACACACATATATATAGGGTATCAAATAATGAAATGGGGGAAAAAAGAGAAGAAATATATACAAGGTTAGATTTATAAGCTAATGTCTAGATACATGACATTACAAAAGCCTTTGGTGAAGGGGTTAGTTGGGGTTAACAATGTAGTTGAGAGCCTCTTCTCTTGGAGAAGAGAGATTTCATGGAATACAGGTTCCATTGAAGCCATAGCTTTAATATTATGTTTAGGGGTGATAAAGGAAGTTTTGTGGAGAGAAGAATGTATTGTGAAAGAGAGAGATTTTATGGATTATGAGATCCATTGAAGTTGTAGCATTGATATTATGTTTTGGGGGTGATATGGGAAGTTTTACAGAGAGAAATATGTATTGTGAAAGCCTTGTAGAGGTATGGCAATCTTCATGTTATGTTATTTGTAAGATAAATAATTCTCCTCTTGAAGATCCCACCTTCACCCTATGTTTATGATTACACTTGTGAATCATTGTGTATTTATGGATGGGAAAGTTTAATATTGTAATTTTTTTTTCCATGCATTTTTGAACTTGCTTGATTGTAACCCATTTGAGTCTTGGTTCTCCTAACTCAATGGGTGGCCTCCATGAGGCCTAGGTTAGAAGGTGAGACTCCATGGTTCTTTCTTTACATTTCTTTTCAGATATTTGTGCTCAAGAATTCAATAGGAGAAGCTTGGTTTCATCATTAAGTTGATGTAGCATAAAGGAGAGACTTGTCATTGTACATTGTACTTGTAAAGGAGAACTCACTATCTTACTCATTTTGTCATAATGCATGATTTCATGATAGAAATGAAGGAATTATGGAAGGATCATAAGTAATTATATCATTATTGCATTGATATGCATTTGTATGTAGTGAAATTGGCGAGTTAACATATCATTGTAAGGATAGTTAAATATTGCAAGAAATCTTTCAAGTAGATATTTAAATGTATTCCATGTTCATTTGAAAATGTATAAGTATATTTTGGGATTAATCCCATTTGAATTTATGAATTGTAATGAGAAAATTGTATTCAAACCATGCTTAGTCTTGTAATTGATTATCATAGTGCAATTGGTTTAACATACAATTTGATTTATAGTGTCATTTGTAGATATGAAGAAATGAAGTTGATTTCTCAAGTTTTAAATATCATTCAAATAACTTCAATAGACCCTTCAATTTGATACATTAATTAAAGTGTTAGTATTAACACTAAATTCAAAATCAAAACCAAAAATCATGTCACATTGTATGTTAGTAAGGAAAATGAACTAAGTAGAAGTCATATTTCAATTATACACAAGCAAAACAAAAACCTAGAAGTATGCACTTAGTCTCTAGTTTTTGTATGGGAAAGTAAGAAAATTATCCCACTATCACAAGTTATAATATAAGCCATTTAAATATTTAGATAGAATATTCCTTATATTTCTCTAAATATAAAATCAATAAAGTTATAATAGACATATGATACAAATAAAAATGAAATTATCAAATCAAAGAATAAAGGAATGTAGGTCACAACATTCATGTGAATAGGATCTTGGTCAATCAATCCCCTTATCTAATATTAAAAATTTACTATATCAACCCACACCCTAACTTCAATAAAAATAATAATAAACACTATACCATTAATGTCACTCCCAATCAAGGAATCAACCCGTCTAAAGAAGATACTTTTTCATTTGTAAGGAAACATTAAATATGGACTTTTGTAGGATTGAGGCATATATGTGATAATTAAGTACTTGGAGGGTGGGAGGAGGGAAGTGTTAGAATGTAATGAAAGCTAGGTGACTAAGAGGTGGGTGGGTTGAATTAGGAACCATTTGAACTTTCTCTTCTACTTATCCACTTTATTATGTTATCTAATCTACTTGGATACATGGAACATAAAACAATAAAGAAACATCACCATAACACTATGAAACAAGATTGATAACATAGAAACCCTCCAAATAGATGGTAAAAATGGGGTGGGGATGAAACCCATAATGCTTCTCTACTACAGTAATAAAGTTAGCCTGTTAAGGCTTATAATTGATCAATTCTGGTGATCTACTCAGTTAAGAGTAAGAAGGAATACTAGGTCCACCTTGTGAAATGATTTATACAATACAATTAAGTATGTACTTTGTTCAGAGTTTTGAGAAAGTACTATTAGGTCCACCTTGTTAAAGGATTTAGGACTGATTCACCTATTAGGATGAATCAATGGATTGATCTTTGATATGAAACTTTGTTTGCTAATGAAGATCCTTTGAAGTAAATAGATCACCTGATTGTGATAGATGAGTCTCTGCCTTTCCTTTATGCTTCTTGTAGCCTTATAAATATTTTTCTCTTTTATATTCACACATATGCAATTTTCTTCAACTCATAGTACATCATTTGGACAATCAAAGTACCTTGTAACCATCCAAATAGTTACATTACAGGTTGGCTACAACATAAATAGTTCCAAGAACAATTACCAAGTTAGCTCAGTGCTATAACTTGGGTCCAATGGCTTACTTAGGTGATACTTTAAACATTTGAGCAACACTGTCACCTTGGCTAACTCTAGCACTTAGTTGATATTGGATGCTTAGTTCATACTAATCACTCAAAAAACACTATTGGCATAGTTCACACTACTCTACCTACTTGGTTATCATTCTGAAACAAGATAATTTACTAACTCAATTTATATAGGATCTTGATAGATACTATCAACTCCAATGACACTAAAACTTGGTGGGTACTATCAACTCAATTGACATTGCTTCCTACATGCTTGGTTAACATTGTTAACTTGGTTCTTTCATGATCTTGGTTAACACTTTTGTCTAATAGCTTAGTCACTACTGACTTCTCATTATGACTAAGTGTTTTGGCACTAACTGACAACATGTCTTGCCATAAGATCTACAATTTCCCCCTTTGGAATTAGTAAAAAAACACTTGTCATGCACAAAATATGAAATCAAAATTCTTTAGTCAAACTCCCCCTTTGAGTGTGCTCTATTATGTAGCTCAGTTTGCATTGAAGACTCTATTTTTTTATTTTTCAAAATTATTTTTGTTTAACTATTTTTATATATCTTTCTGTTATACATATTTTCTTCTTCCTATACATATGTCTTTTACACACACACACACACACACACACACACACACACACACACACACATTTCCCTATATGCTTCCCCCCTTCATTTTGTTACAAATGCCAATAATTTAAAAAGTTATGCCAAAATGAGACTAAATCATGATGCACCTTCAAAATAAAAGACATAGTCTTATCCCAATTATCTTGTAGCACTTTAGAATTTGTAGATTAATCTGAAGCTTTGTTGATGACTCTAACATGTGATCTACCACTAATATGTTTTTACCCTTGACTAGTCTCCTTGCATGGTCCATTCTCTTCTATATAATGTCCATGTGGTGAAGTATCATTACTTTGTATATCTACTAATGTTGCCTTTATTCTAGATTCTTCTCTTAATAGCTCTTCCTAAAGATCTATCAAAAATATGACTTTTTCAAAATGAATTGAACTATAACTTTGATTAAGTGCAAATTTATTTTCACTATCCTTCAAGTCCCTGTCAATCTTGGCTAATTTATCTTTAATTTCCTTGGTAAAATTAGTTGTATCACTCAACTTTAAAAAATAGAGACACAACATTGTTTACAACATTTTCTAAAGAAAAAATTGAAGTAGATAATTCTACTTGATCAATTGTTATTTTCTATGCTACATTCTCTAGCACTTTATTTTCCAACTTCCTTTTAGCTTTCTCAAGGACTTTTTCCTACCAATTAGTATCTTCATTGAAATTTTGTAAAATTTCAATCAATTGTTCAATAATAGGGGCTTTTTCATTTACCTGAATAAATAAAGCATCCATGAATATTTCTTTAATGTCCTCCAAAACTTTACTTATATCTCTTTCTTCCCTTAGCATCTATTTCTTTGCCCTTTTCTTCCACAATTTTCCAAGTATGTCCATTTTATCAGTAGATAGATTGGATTGGTCCCAATTTGGGATTGCAATCTCTACATCTAGATCAATTTCCTCAACAATCTTCTCAAGATCAGACTCTTCAATTGTTTGAATCTCTAGTAGTTCTCCCTTTTCTTTGATATCAAAAATTGTTTTCCACATATTGGTTGTGGATTGTACAAAATCCTCTATCTTATTTGACAAAATTTGAAAGGAGTTAAATCTAGGATTCTGTATGCTTTCATGATTAGATATTGTCTCCTTGATTTCTTTGTTAGAGATTTTTGACATTATTTTCCTTAGATTCTACTCTCTGATATATTTCTCTATCTTGATAACATTTTTCAAATGATGAGAGACAACCTTTAGTAGGGCTTTAGGAGCTTTCCCTTTGAGTTTAGAAGGGTCATACTTCTACTTTGCCATCTTCTCAACCATTGCATCTTCAAATTGCTTCTATCCATCCTTACTTTTGGTTTTATATTTCAAATATCTAGAATCTTCCATCTCACCACCTTCCATTCAAGCCTTTAGTGTTTTTTCAAAGGTAGGTGGTTTCTCATTTAAAGAGATAATTGGGTTGTTGTCTTCATCATCATCCTCATCCTCAAGCCTCAATTTCTTTCTTGTCTTCCTTGGTTTGGAAGCAGTGATCACAAGGGTAGAGGAATTTGTTGGTACCTTTGATGGAATCTTTACCTTCTTTTTAGGAGGTTCCTCTACCTCTTCTTCTTCTTTATCACCTTCCTCTTCATCTTCCTCTTCTATATCATCACCTTTCCCTTCTGTGAGCATGAGAGGTGAGTATTTTTTGGCAAGATTCTTCTCAATGCTTTCTAGCCTTTTCTTTCCTCTCTTCAATAATTGAGGAATATGAATCTCAAGTGATATTCTAGTCTTGACTTCTTCATATGTTCCAAAGTATATAGTTTTAGGATCAATAGGCTCATTGATGAGAGCCTCAATGATATCTTTGGTTTCATTAATGTTTACCTCATATGCCAGCAGTTTTACCCATGCATTCCTAAGTTTGAATTCCTAAATATGTACTTTGTCACATTCAATTAGGAGCATATGTTCTACTCATAATCATCTAACAACTATTTGGGGATCCTACACCTACTTTTCATCCTCTCCATAAAATTTTTAAAATATGTATCCATGATGCCTTCAAATTTATCACCCATTTCATCTACAAATTCATTTATCTAATAAAGCACTAAGGTGCCTTTGTTCCAAATAATAGTTCCTTTTGATGGAAAGAATTTTTACACATAAAAGAAAAAAAAAACCAAGAGTGAACCAAACTTAAATGAATTATTCTTCGAGGCTTGAATCCTCTCCATGTTCTTTCTCAACTGGATGGGTTGAAGCTTGGTGAGGTCAAAGGATAGGTTCTTCTTCACAACCTTGTATGCAAGGTCAACAACTTCACAATGCATGATGTTTGGTTGGCTTAAACTATAAATTTTGTGAGTAATCACATGGATTTCAAACTTGATTTCCATGTCAATCACCTTGTTCTACTTCATGCCTCTACTATCCCATTTAGCTAGGGTTAGCTTTTCCAAATCAGCCCATCCTAGGGTTCTGGTAGCCTTGGACTTCTCCAACATTGGGTACCCAATTATCCCATGAATCATCTTGTTTAAGCTAGAATGTCATGTCATGGAATTGAATTAGTATAAAACTAATCTACTTAATTAAAAAATTCCTTGGCATATGAATAATGTGGCTCAAACCCTTATTCTTCTTATTCTTATGTTTTGGCTTCAACACATCATTTTCACATAATGCACCATATGCCTGATCCAACTTGAAATTGCCTAGTTATTAAATAGAATAATGATAGAACTACCTTACATCATGAATGAGAAGTAACTTGGGAGAAATAGATGAGTGTGCCCCTTGTGGATCCTTCTCCTCAACAATAATGAGATATATGTTAAACTTGGGTGGATTGCATCCTAAGATTTTCACCAACATTTCAAAACCCCTTTTAACCTTTGTGCTTGAAGATAATGCCATAGTGCTTGGTTGATGATGGATTGTAGATGGTATCTTTGCCTATAAGTTTCCTTCAATTAAAATTCTCTTTGAATCACTTTGGTGCTCAAAGAATGCTATGCTCTCTAAAAAATATGATTTCATGGTGAAGAAATACTTCTTTGATTTCTCCTTTTTATTAGATTTTTAATCTTAGGGCCTTATTAATACTCCATACCTAGGTAGGTGAAAGAGGCTCAATTAGGTTGATTGGAACTAGTGTAAAATATGATTTTTTTCACAACTCCAGTGGTCTCCTTGTATGCTTATGCAACGATGATTGAATCACCCAACTCATTTCCTTGGGTGTCAATAACCTCATTGATTTGACTTGAATTATTTGGAGATTTCCTCACCCATTGCTACTTCATTTGAGTCCTAATATTATCATCCTTTGTTTTCTTTTCATCTTCAATTGTATTTTATTCATACAGTTCTTTTCTAGATGACCAAGTTCTTTGCATACATATAATCTTTTGGTAGGATTTTTTTTTTTTGAAGTGAGTCCTCATGTATTTAGTTCAAATGTGTTCATATTCTCCACATAGATAAAATTTTCACCATGTGTTGTAATCCCAAGCAAATATAGCTTTGACAAGTTGTTAAGTTGGATTCCATTTCTTGATTCTACACTCTGAAGATTTATGACCTTGTTTTTAACATGTGAAATGTTTTCCTTCAAACTTAGTTTTCTCTATGTATTCACTTACTCTATGTCCATGTTTTTTGCAACTGTAAAATTTAGCATTAAAATTTGACTTACCATTTCTCCAACATTTATTTGATGTATGCCCTAAATTTCTACAATGATTACATGTAGGTCTTTTGTTGTTTTGAGATCCTTGCTATGATGATTCTTCTTGTTTAGTTTAGCCCAATCTTGATTTCCCTTTGTATCTATTATGAGATAGCCCAACCAACTGATCCATGCATTCTTGTGATCTCATAATTCTTTCACTAGTTTATTTTTATGCTCTATGATCATTTATGAATCTTTCATTTTATATCCTTAGGTTGATGACTTCTTGATTTGTACTATTCAATCGATTTATCATATCTACCTAATGTAGTGAAAGTTGGTGGATTTCATTATCATTTTCTTCTATTTTGGTGTTGATTAATATTTTATCTTCTTCTACCATATATTTGTCATGTTTAGCTTTATTTTTTGTTCCATAACTTCACATATCTTGACTAAATGAATCTCTTGTTTTCTTTTCATTTTTTTGACTTCTTCTTGTAGAATGAGGTTCCTTCCAAGTAGGTCTTCTATAGCTACATTTGCTTCCTCTAAACTTATTTCTCCAAAAATATCTTCAATTCTTTCTTCTGTGTATAGATTTCCATTCATCTGTACTGCCAATTTATTTCTTCTCTTTAGGCATTGAGAGAGTTGATTCTTTAGTTTCTTGATTTGTTCTATAGCCACATGTACATCCAACTTTTCATTTTCAATGGCTTTCTCTAGCTTGTATACTTCCATTTTATCTAATCTTTGCTCTTAAGCTACTAAAATTCTAATAAGAAAACCTTTCTCTAATACAAATTGTTGGAAATGGAATACAAACTAGGTGACTGAGAGGGGGAGGGGGTGAATTAGGAAGCACTTGAACTTTCTCTTCTACTTGATCCACTTTAGAATGTTATCTAATCTACTTGCATACATGGAACATAAATAAATAAAGTAACATTGCAATAACATTTTGACACAATATTAGTAACCAAGAAGCCTTCCAAATAGAAGGTAAAACTGGGGCGGGGATGACACCCACAATGCTTCACTACCGCATTAATAAAGTTGGCCTATTAAGGCTTACTATTCATCACTTCTAGTGATCTACTCAGTTAAGAGTGAGAAGGACTACTAGGTCCACCTTTTGAAAGGATTTATACAATACAATTAAGTATGTACTATGTTAAGAGTTTCTAAAAAGGACTATTAGGTCCACCTTGTTGAAGGATTTAGGACTGATGCACCTTTTAAGATGAATAAGTGGATTGATCTCTAATATGTAACATTGTTTGCTAATTAAGATCATTTGAAGTAAATTGATCACTTTATTGTGATAGATGAGTCTATGCCTTTCCTTTATGCTACTTGTAGCCTTCTAAATATTTTTCTCTTTCATATTCACTTATATGCAATGCTCTTCAATGCATAGCACATCATTTGGGCAATCAAAGTACCTTATTATTATAACCATCTAAATAGTTACATTATAGGTTGGCTACAACATAAATAGTTTCAAGAGTAATTACCAAGTTACCTTAGTGTTGTAAATTGGGTCCAACAACTTATGTGGGTGATACTATAGACACTCAGGCAACATTATCACCTTGGCTAACTATGGCACTCAGTTGATACTAGATTCTCAGTTCATATTGATTACTTGAAAAACACTTCTGGCTCAGTTCACACTACTCTTCCTACTTGGTTATCATTCTTAAACAAGAATTTTTTATTGAGTTAGTTTACATAGGAGCTCGGTAGATATTTTCAACTCATTGACACTACAACTCGGTGGGTACTGTCAAATCGGTTGATGCTACTTTTCTTGGTTAACAGTATTAACTTGGTTCATTCATGAACTCAGTTAATACTTTTTTTTGATAGCTTGGTCACTACTGACTTCTCATAATGAGTAAGTGTTTTGGCACTAATTGAAAATATCTCTTCCCATAAGGTCTATAGGAAGTGGTCCCTTCCACTCCCAACTCTTTCCCCATGCCATACAATATCCAACCAAGTGTTCAACATGCATTGTACTCTCTGACTTTGGTCTGATGTTTTTCTCCATATCCCCTTCACACATGGAACAAGGGCCAAGGATAGGTAGATTTTCATGCCTTGACCCCACCTTAGATATCACTCAAGCTCCTTATCACTGCCTAAGCCTTTAGATAGTCCCCGTCACAACTCATGTGAGTTTTGATATAGGAGCATCCTAGGTGCAAGGGCAATCTTGCATCACCCAAAAATATTTTATTTTTAGTCTTTTCTATTTTTAATAAGGACTAGTAGATAGGGGGTTATTATTTATGGGAACTTAATATTTTTAGTAGGTTTTTCATACAAGCTTAGAATGTTCTCATTTTCTATAGGAATGTTCATTTTAGAGTTGTAAGCCTACCATAAAAATCTCATTGCTCAAGCATTAGTATTAGAGAAGTTATTACAGATTTTTGGTGGAAAAATTTGTAAAAAAATCTTCAAGCTCACTATTAGAGGCCCTAGAGTGCCCAGATGAGGTCTAAAAACTTGAAGGAAGGGTGCTAGCATGGTTTCAAGCCTATAGATCAAGAGCTAGAATTTCTAAAAAGTGGTTATAATAGCCAATCAAAGCAACAATTCATGAGTTATAGCCTTCAAAAGTTGGGCTACTAAAATTTCTAAAATAATTTTTCAAAGATGTATTTGGCTAACTCTATGTGTATTGTTAGGGTCTATTGGCCCTAGGTATTAAGTTTGAGCATCTAGAACCTTCTTGGGTAGCATAAAACTACCTATTTAAGAAAGGTCAAAACATTGTCTAGGACAACTCTAGGTGATAGTTCGCAACTTGTCTTGCAATTTATTGTACTGAAGGTGCCCATGTGGGTTAGCATATTGTATTTATAAATTTTGTAATTCCATATTTTCATTTTTATGTTTTGTTATGAGTTTATGGTATTAAGGGGAGCACCCTACATCAAGCATTATCAGAGCTAGAATTCTTGAGTGTGTGGATAAATCGCCAACTATGAGACAATTTACACTAGGACTGTGATTTGGGCTAAGCGAGTAGATAGATCACTAATTGTGAAGTATTTTGCACTAAGATTTTAGAAAAGGCACAAAAATTCCTCCATGAAGAGAGCGTTGTGGAAGAGTTGTAGGTGTTACACTTGAGGGTTTCTGAGCCCTCCAAAGATTAATGCAAGCATTGGAAGAAAAAATGCATAGAGGAATGAATCTTCCCATAAGAGGTGAAAGTAAGGATGAGGATGAAGTAGAAGAAA
Source organism: Cupressus sempervirens (assembly GCA_028749045.1). NCBI lineage: Eukaryota > Viridiplantae > Streptophyta > Pinopsida > Cupressales > Cupressaceae > Cupressus > Cupressus sempervirens. The sequence goes on from CM053785.1 coordinate 315,279,303, forward strand.
ATACCAAATAAGAGGTAATTCAAAATCCATGTTAGTTTGTGGTGACTGATCAGGAAAGTACTATACATACTTCATAAATTCTTTGAGGCTCGGGAGAAAAAAAAAATTTGGGCCCTATTTTATTAAGATTTTGGGTAAACATATAATTATTAATTATAACCCTAAAGTGGTAAAAATACTTTTATAAAAGGGCTTAGGGCTAGGGATTGTTTCATTGTGGTGATGCAAAAATTGGTTCTTGCAATGGTATTGAGCTGTAAGAGATTATGGATTGTAATCAGGTTGTAATCATTGGATCATAATAATATCAAACTTGCAATTTGGTGGACATAGCCTAGGGATTGGGTGAACCATGTTAAATCTTAGTGTCTTGTGTTCTTTTTTGTGTTGTTGTTTGGTGGACGTAGCCTAGGGATTGTGTGAACCATGTTAAATCTTGGTGTCTTGTGTTCTTTTCTGTGTGATCTATTATTTTTTGATATTTTTTATATTTGAATATAATTGTTATTTTTGTCTGCGATTTAATCCTAATAATTTAGAGGAAGAGAGGATTTTTAGGGCCATCTCCAAATTGGAAAAACACCTAAGTTTGAGGTTCCCATATTTTTGGAAAATTTTCACCTAGAAGAGCTGATCGATTGGATCAATGTACTAGAGGAGTACTTTGAGTATGAAGATATTGATGATCTTGATAGGGTCAAGTTTGCAATTGAAAAACTAAAGGGACATGCAAAGATCTGGTGGCAGGAGGTTTAGTTGGAGCGAAATAGAAAGGGAAAGGACAAAATCACCAGATTGGATCAGATGAAAGATAAACTAAAGTGACAATTCATTTCTATGGATTATGAGCTTGGTCTCTTGAAGAAGATGCAAAGGTTGAAGCAAGTAGGAAAATTTGTACAAGAGTATACTGAAGAGTTCTACCAAGTTCTCATTAGAACCAACCAAGCAGAAGTTGGATAAAGAGAAAGTCACCTAGTATCTTAATGGGTTGAGGCCCAACATTTAGGATGAGCTAAGTCTAGTTCAAATGAGTAGTATTAAGGAGGCATACTAGTTTGCACTAAGAGTTGAGGAGAAATCAAGCAAGAAGTTTGAAAATAAGAATAGTGGAAGAGGTCGCTGTGGAAGATTTGGTGGATGATCTTATGGTGGTTGTAATGATGATCAAAAGAACAAGGATGATGCTGAAAGTAGTAGTCAAAACCAGAGGAGAAATAATTTCAATCATTTCCATGATTAGAATAATAGATATTAGACAAGAAGAGGTAGGGGACAAGGATCTAGAAGAGAAGGCTTCTATGGAAAATGTTTTCACTGTGGAGAAGAAGGGCATAGAGCATTTGAATGTACCTAGCACCAAGGAAGGAAAGATTGAAGAATAGAAGGTTAGGCAAGAGTTGCACATTTTGATGAAGATGCTAGATCCTCACATTCTAAAGATACTAAAAGAGGAGAAGTCCTAGTTAACTAAAGAGTCCTACTGAGTTTTTAGAATAAACCTAAGCAAAGAAGGAGCTTATTTTGCACAAGGTGTAGATGTGAAGTTAAGTGTTGTGATGTGATCATTGATGATGGAAGTACTAAAAATATGGTGTTAGAAATGATGGTCACCAAGTTGAAGCTAAAGAGGCAGAAACACCCACATCTATACCATATTGCTTGGGTGCAAGATGACCACAAGGTCCATGTCAATGAGTAGTGCTCAATGAAGTTCAGATTGGAAGCTACCAGGATGAGGTACTATGCAATATCATACTTATGGAAATATGTCATATGTTGTTGAGTAGGCTATGGCAGTTTGACAGGCATACTATACATAGTGAGTGAGCAAATACCTACACTCTAAGGATGGAGTGAAACAAAAGTTGAAGTTGTTGAAGGATAAAGAAGAAAAGGTATGTAGTGCTGCTAGAATATGTTTTATTGATGGAAAAGAGTTTCTTAAAGGTATGAAACATGAGCATATGTGTTTTTCTATAAATCTTAAAAATAGTAAAGAAGTAGAGGAGGTACCTACAGAAGTTGCAAATATGTTGAAAGAGTTTTCTAATATTGTATTAGATGATGCACTTGATGGATTACCCCTAATGAGGAAGATTAGTCACCAAATGGATTTGGTTCTAGGAGCCAATTTGCCAAACAAGGTAGCACATAGAATGACACTAGTAGAAAGTGAAGAGTTGAATAAGAAATTTCATGAGTTGTTGCAAAAGGGGTTGATTCAAGAGAGTCTAAGTCCATGTAGTGTACTATAAGTATTAATACCAAAGAAGAATGGAGAGTGGAGGATGTACATAGATTCTCACACTATCAAAAAAATCACAATAAAGTATAGATTTCCATTGCCAAGGATGGATGATATTATGGACTATTTGAGTGGAGCTAAGTATTTCACAAAGATAAATCTAAAGAGTGGGTACCATCAGATTCGTATCAGAGAAGGTGATGAGTGGAAGGCTACTTTCAAGACAAGGGAAGGATTATATGAGTAGTTAGTCATGCCTTTTGGGCTAACCAATGCACCAAACACTTTCATGAGGCTAATGAATGAGGTACTAAAGGAGTTTTTGGGTAAGTCTATCATTTTTTACTTAGATGATATATTGATCTTTAGTAAGACATTGGAGGAGCATTTGATTCATATTCACAAGGTGTTTGATAAGTTGAGAGAGGAAAAGTTGTTGAAAAATCTGAAAAAGTGCAATTTTGTAAAGAAAGAGTTGGTGTACCTGGGATTTGTAGTCTTAAGAGAAGGTTTAAAAATGGAGCTAGAGAAAGTGAAGGCTATCCTTGAATGACCTACTCCAAGGAGTACAAAAAAGGTAAGATCTTTTCATGGACTAGCTAAATTTTATAGAAAGTTCATAAGAAGTTTTAGCAGTATTTATTGACTCTTGATTGAAACAATGAGAGGGGATAGGAAAGAGTTTAAGTGGATTGTAGGAGCATATAAGAGTTTTAATCTATTGAAATAGATAGTTACTAAGAAACTTATTTTAGCACTTCCTAATTTTAACAAGGTCTTTCAAGTAGACTATGATGCTAGTGGTATTGCAATAGGAGTTGTTTTGAGCCAAGAAGGTAGACCTATTGCTTATTTAAGTAAGAAGTTGAATGATGCAAAAAAAAAATATTCTATTTATGATCAAGAATTTTATGCTCTAGTTCAAACATTGAAGAAGTGGAGATACTATCTTCTTCCTAAGGAGTTTGTTTTGTATATTGATCATCAAGCTTTGCAATGTTTGAATAGTCAAGGAAAATTGAACCAAAGGCATTTAAAGTGGGTTGAATTTTTGCAAAGTTATACATTTGTTTTGAAACACAGGAGTGGGAAGTCTAACAAAGTAGTAGATGCTCTTAGTAGAAGAAATTTTTTGCTAATAGAAATGTATATAGAGGTGGTTGGGTTCAAGGAACTTAGTACATTGTATCCAAATGATCCTAATTTTGGTGAATTGTGGAAGGCTTGTACAGAACCTATGACACTTGATAGAAAAAACTGGTTGGATTTCATGATCTAGGATAATATGTTGTTCAAAGGAAGCTAGTTGTGCATTCCTAGAAGTTTAATGAGAGAGAATCTCATCAAGGAGAAGCATAGTGGAGGATTCACTGGACATTTTGGCCAAGATAAAAACATAACTTTGGTTGCTGAAAATTACTAATAGTCACAGTTCTAGAAGGATGTGATGAATTTTATACAAAGTTGTAAAGTATGTTAGATGGTGAAAGGAGTCAAGCAAAAAATAGGGTTGTATCAGCCATTACCTATACCAAAGAAGTCATGGAAGGATATGAGCATGGATTTTTTTCTTGGATTACTGAGGACACAACACGAGCATGGTTCTATTTTTGTGGGGGTTGACAAGTTTTCAAAGATGGCACATTTTATTTCTTGGAAGAAGACTAGTTATGTTGTTCATGTAGCAAAGTTGTTTTTTAGAGAAGTGGTCAAATTACATGGTCTACCAAAGAGTATAGTTTTAGATTGAGATGCCAAATTTGTTGGATATTTCTAGCATACACTGTGGAAGAAGTTGGAGATAGATTTAAAGTTTAGTTCATCACATCATCCATAGACCACATCATCCACAGACTAATGGACAGTCAAAAGTTGTGACTCGTAGTTTGGGAAATTTTTTGAGATGTTTGGTTAGAGATAAAGCAAAAGGATGGGATATGATTTTACCATAGGAAAAATTTGCATATAATAATTCTATCAATAGGAGTACTAATAGATCACCATTTTAGATTGTATATGGGAGTAGTCCCAGAAATGCTTCTGAACTAAGGCAGTTGGATAAAGGAGGGATAAGTAGTGCTAAAGTAGAGGATTTTGCTAAACATTTGAAGAACATCCATGAGGAGGTGAGGAAGCACATCATAAAGATGAATACACAATATAAGGCTAAGGAAGATGTCAAAAGGAGATATAAGAAATTTAAAATTGGAGATGAAGTTATGGTTTATTTGAGAAAGGAGCATTTTCCAGTGGGTACATATAATAGGCTGAAGATGAAGAAGTTTGGATTGTGCAAGATAGTGAAGAGGCATGATTTTAGCAATGCGTATGAAGTGGAGTTGCCTATTGAATTGAAAATTTCACCAGTATTTAATATTTTAGATTTGACAGAGTCTTAAGAAGAAGGTGATGGAGATGAAGTTGCAGAAGCATAGTGGAGCATTCTAGTAGCTAGTTTGGCTACAAAGGAGCTTAAGGAGATACTAGAGAATCATGTTGGAAAAAGTACTAGAAATAGAACTTATGAGAAATATTTGGTCAAATGGAAAGGGAGACTAGTTAAGGATTCATCATGGCTAGCAAAGGAGGAGGTTGACCATCTTGGTTTTCCTCTAAACACTTGAGACGTGATAGGGTCACTTCTCAAATTACCATAAGTGTCTAATGCAGGAGCATCCTAGGTGCAAGGGCAATCTTGCATCACCCAAAAAATATTTTTATTTTCAAATTTTTCTATTTTAATAAGGACTAGAGATAGGGTGGTTACTATTTATGGGAACTTACTATTTTTAGTAACTTTGTCATATGAGCTTGCAATGTTCTCATTTTCTACAACAAGGTTCATTTTAGAGTTGTAATAAAATCTCATTGCTCAAGCATTAGTATCAAAGAAGTTATTGATGGAGACACAACCAAAGCACAGAAAGGACACAACAGGAAAGAGAAAATTTTATTAACTATAAAAATATGCTAGTACACTTAGTGCAGAGAAAAAAACTCCAAAACATGCCCTATGGGCTTACAATAGCATAAATTTGGAGATAAATTCTTCTCCCAGTACCTTCTCTCAAACTCCACTCCGAACTGCCTTTTACAATGCCAGAAATGTTCTTAAATAGACCCTGGAGGGTTAATGATTAGGAATACATTCTAGAAAGTGCTACTTGATATCCACCGACCAAATAGAAGGCTTTAGAGGTTGCATTAGAAGTCAGCAAAAATTTGAAGAATTCAAAAATGGTAACCAAATTTCTGAGAGGCATAACTTTTGAACCATAGCTCTGATTGACGAACTGTTTACATTTCTAGAAATCTCTTGAAGCGCTCTATATCCCTATGGACCAGATTCACTAATCCCCCATTTTTTGGCCCTATTTGGGGTCATTTAATGCCACTAACCTAACTTTGAAGCATTCTTAGGAGGTCTCTAGAAATCGAAAAACTGTAATGACTTTCAAACTGTGGGGCCTTTTGACCTGATTCCTTTTCTGGAATGCTCAAAATTATAATTACATTCACCTGGCCAATTTATACCCTATAATTTACCAAAATTATGGCTCAATTACATACTCCTATTTTTTTGGCATTTACACATATCCCAAGGTGTTCAAATACTCTAACCTAGAACATTGATAGTGGAACTGTGAGAGTTGGAACCTTTATTTGACCCAAATGGGTATCCAAAAATGAAAATACATGAAATAGAAACTAAGTCTAAGTACATTTTTTTTGGGTGACATAGGATTTCCCTTATACCTTTGGATACTCCTGCATTAGACACCCAGGGTAGATTGAAAAGTGACCCTATCACTTTATGAATGGTAGAAGAAATCCCAAATGGGAAACCTCAGCTGCTAATATCCAAGTTGAGTCCTCGATCGGTCGACCTTTCCACTTAACCAGATACTCTTCATACTGCATATTTCTAGTACTCCTACCCACATGATGATCTAGAATTTCTTCTATCTCCTCCTTCTTAGAACCAGGAATTGGACATGGCTCTAACATCAGCTCCTCATCTACACTATCATCATGATACTTTGTTAAGTCTGTAATGTTGAAAATAGGAGAAATGTGAATTCCATCTCGCAACTCTACTTCATATGCATTTCCTGAGTCATGTTTCTTCAAAATTTTGCAGGGGCCAAATTTCTTCATCTTTAGCTTGTTGTAAGTACAGGCTGGAAATTTTTCTTTTCTTAAGTGTACCATGACTAGATCCCCTACTTGGAACTCCTTATGTCTTCTCCTTTGATTAGCCCTAGCTTTATACTGTTGGTTCATCTTGGTAATGTGTGCCTGGACCTCCTCATGTAGACACTTGATATGTTTAGAAAATTCTTCAGCTTCAGCACTTGTCCTCTCCCCTTGCTCTATCTTCCTCAATTTTGGTGCAGTCCTTGGGCTACTTCCATATACAATTTGGAATGGTGATTTACCAGTACTCCTATTTATAGAGTTATTGTAAGAAAAATCTGCTTGTGGTAGAATCAAATCCCACCCCTTGGGCTTATCCCCAACTAAACATCTCAACAAATTTCCCAAACTTCTATTTACCACTTCTATTTGGCCGTCAGTCTATGGGTGATGTGTGGAACTGAATTTCAAGTCTATTCTTAACTTCTTCCACAATGCTCTCTAGAAATACTCCACAAATTTAGTGTCTCTATCAGAAACTATAATCTTTGGGAGGCCATGTAGTCTTACCAACTCTTTGAAAAAAAAGTCTACAATATGGATAGCATCATGAGTTTTATGGCATGGAATGAAATGTGCCATTTTGGAGAACCTATCAACCACCACAAATATTGAGTCATTATCCCTTTGTGTCTTTGGCAATCCAAGAACAAAATCCATACTTATGTCCTCCCATGGCTTTGATGGAACAAACAATGGCCGACAAAGTCTAGTATTGTGACTAAATCCCTTGGCAACTTGACAAATCTGACAACTCTGTACAAACTTCTTCACATTCTGTGAAAATTGAGGACAAAAATAATGTTCTCTAAGAATGGCAATGGTCTTATCTTGACCAAAATGTCCTGCCATCCCTCCACTATGTTTCTCCTTAATTAGACTTTCCCTCATGGAACTCTTTGGAATGCATAATTGACTGCCCTTGAATAACATACCATTCTAAATCACATAGTCTAATCACTTAGTTCTATCTATAGCAACAGGTTCTTTACAAGCTTTCCATGCTTCAGAAAAATCAGGATCCTCAGGGTACAGATTTTTGAGTTCAGCAAACCCAACTACTTCAACTTGCATTACTATAAGCAACAACTGTCTCCTACTTAGTGCATCTACAACCCTATTAGATTTTCCACTTCTATGCTTCAACATAAATGTATAGCTCTGCAAGAGCTCTACCCACTTCATATTCCTCTGATTCAATTTACCTTCGCTATTTCGGTACTGTAATGCTTGGTGATTAGTATATAAAACAAATTCCTTTAATAATAAATAATGCCTCCATTTCTTTAAGGCCTGAACCATTGCATAAAACTCTTGATCATAAACATAATACTTCTTTTTTGTATCATTCAATTTTTCACTAAAATATGCAATAGGCTTACCTTCTTGGCTTAATATAGCCCCAATAGTGCTGCCACTAGCATCACGATCCACTTGGAACACCTTTCTAAAATCTAGAAGTGCCAACATAGGTTGTTCTATCACCTTCTTCTTCATCACTTCAAAACTTCTCACAGCTACCGCAATTCATTTGAACTCTTTACTATCCCCTTTTATTGTGTCAATCAGGGGTGCACATATGCCATTGAAATTCTTAATGAACTTCCTGTAAAAACTGACCAGACCATGAAATGATCTTACCTCAATATCAGACCTTGGAGTAGGCAATTCCAAGATGGCTTTTACCTTCTCTGGATCCATTTTGAGACCTTTAGGTGATATAACAAAACCCAAGTAGACTAACTCCCTTTTTGCAAAGATACACTTCTTCAGATTAATTAATAGTTTCTCTTCCCTTAACCTTTCAAGGACACTACGAATATGAAATAAATGTTCTTCCAAAGTCTTTCTAAAAATTAAAATATCATCCAAATAGAAAATAACAAATTTTCCCAAGAAATTCTTAAGTACGTCATTCATAAGCCACATGAAGGTGCTTGGGGCATTCATCAATCCAAAGGGCATGACTAACCACTCATAAAGACCCTCCTTGTCTTGAAGGCTATTTTCCAAACATATCCTTCTTGTATCTGTATCTGATGATAGCCACTCTTGAGATCTATTTTTGTGAAGTACTGAGCTCCACTCAAGCAGTCCATAAGATCATCTATTCTTGACAAAGGAAACTAATACTTGATGGTTATCCTATTTATAGCTCGTGAGTCTATACACATCCTCCACTCTCCATCCTTCTTTGGTACCAGTACTACAGGTACTACACATGAACTCAGGCTCTCCTAAATCAAACCCTTCCTCAAGAGCTCCTGAACCTATCTATTTAGCTCCTCAGTTTCAATAGGAGTCATCCTATGAGCAGCCTTGTTAGGAAAACTAGATCCTGGGATTAAATTTATCTAATGACTGATTTGCCTTACCAGTGGTAATCCTTCTGGAACATTATCAGAGGTGATATCTCCAAACTCGCCTAGTAAATTTGAAACTTCAAGTGGTATTTCACTACTACCTTCTTTATCTTTCCTAGGGATCAAAGCATAGCACATACACTGATGTTTCATGCCATCAAAAAACTTCCTTCCATCAACAAGACAAATCCTAGCACTGCTACATACCTTTTCACCTTCCTTTTTCATGGGCTTTAGTTTGTGGTGAACTCCATCCTTTGTTGGAAAGTATGTGTTTGCTTGACCATCATGTACTGCATGCCTATCAAACTGCCACGGTCTACCCAACAATAGATGGAAAAAATCCATTGGAATAACATCACAAAGAACTTCATCATGGTAATTCCAAATTTTGAACTTCACTAAACATTTTTCACTTATCAAGACCTTATGATCATCTTTCACCCAAGCAATCTGATAGGGCTAGGGGTGTTTCTCCCTCTTGAGCTTCAGCTTAGAGACCATCTCCTCTGATACCAAGTTATTAGTGCTACCACCATCAATGATCACATCACAATATTTATCCTCACACTTGTACCTAGTACGGAATAAAATCCTCCTTTGTCCTGGTTCAATCTCACCACTTAGTAGGACCCTTTCATTTACTAAAGTCTCTCCTCTTTTTGCATCCTCTAAATGTGATGATTGTGCATCCTCTGAATGTGATGATTGTGCATCCTCATCCACATGAGCAACCCTAGCTTGACCTTCAACTCTCCTATATGTCCTGCCTTGTTGTTGAGGGCATTCAAAGGCACGATGACCTTCTTCATTGCAATGGAAATAGGTACCACAGAAGCCTCCTCTTCCTTGTTGAAACCCTCTTTCCTCTGGTTCTCGCTAGTACCCACATCTTCATTTTTCTTTTGGGTTTCATTCTGGCCTCAAGATGACCTACCACTACCCCTTCCTCCTTGACAATGCCCTCTTTGTCTCCCTTCAAACCTTTTATTTAGCTTCTCTTCAACTTGTAGGGAAAATTGGTATGCCTCCTTAACGTTGGTCATTCTTACCAGACTTAATTTCTCCTAGATGCTAGGTTGCAACCCACTGATATAATGAGAAACCTTCTCCTTATTTTCTTTTGCATGCCTCATTCTAATCAAAAGTTGATAAAAATCCTCTGTATATTCTTGGACTAATTTTCTTGCTTGCTTTAACTCATGCATCTTCTTAAACAAATCAAGCTTGTAGTCAATAGGAATGAACTGCTTCTTTAGTTTGTAGACCATGCGATCCCACCTTGTGATCTTATCCTTTCCTCTTCTATTTATTTCCAATTGAACCTCTTGCCACTAGATTTTGGCATGTCCTTTCAGTTTGGCCTTTGCAAACTTAACCCTATCTGGGTCCTTGATATACTCATACTAAAAGTATTCTTTGAGTTCATTAATCCAGTCAATTAACTCATCTAGTTTTAGATTTCCTAAAAATACACCCAAATCAATTGAAGGTCTTTTCCCAAACTTAGTAATGGCCCTAAAAAGCCTTTCCTCTACCTGATTCAGAACTTGCCCGTCAAATTCCCCTTCTGGTCCAATTTTTTCTTCTTCGTTATCATCCTCACTTTCATCACCTGCGGCAACATTTGTTCCCCTACGAAGCTCCTCTTGCAATGCTTGGACCTGCCTTTGGAGGGCTCTAACCTCCTTAGGATTAATAGCTTTGGCCCTTCCACCACACTCTCTTCATGGAGGCATCTTCTTAACTCAAACCCACAACCACATAGTCCTAGTGCAAACTACCTCATAGTAAGCATTCTGTCTACACACTCAGGAAAAATTGCTCTAATACCACTTGATGGAGACACAACCCAAGCACAGAATGCAAAAAATAGGAAAGGAAAAATTTTATAAACTATAAAAATATGCTAGTACACTTGGTGCAGAGAAACAAACTCCAAAACATGCCCTATGGGCTTACAATAGCATAAATCTGGAGATAAATTCTTTTCCCAGTACCTTTTCTCAAACTCCACTCTGAACTGCCTTTTACAATGCCAAAAATGTTCTTAAATAGACCCAGAGGGTTAAGGATTAGGAATACATTCTAGAAAGTGCTAGTTGGAATCCACCGACTAAATAGAAGGCTCCAAAAGTTGCATTAGAAGTTGGCACAAAATTAGAAGAATGCAGAAATGGTAACTAAACTTTTGGGAGGCATAACTTTTGAACCGTAGCTCCGATTGACGAACCATTTACATTTTTGGAAAGCTCTCAAAGCGCTCTATAACCCTATGGACCAGATTTGTTCATCCCCATTTTTTGGCCCTATTCAAAGTCATTTAATGCCCCTAACCTGACTTTGAAGCATTCTTAGGAGGTCTCTAGAAATCAAAAAACTATAATAACTTTCAAACTGTAGGGCCTTTTGACCTAATTATTTTTTTGGAATGCTCTAAATTACAATTACATTCATTTGGCCAATTTACCAAAATTATGGCTCAATTACATACTATTATTTTTTTGTCATTTACATGTATCCCAAGGTGTTCAAATACTCTAACCTAGAACACTGATAGTGGAACTATGAGAGTTGGAACCTTTATTTGACCCAAATGATATCTAGAAATGAAAATGCATGAAACAGAAACTAAGTCTAAGTACATTTTTTTTGGGTGACACAGGATTTCCCTTATACCTCTAGATGCTCCTGCATCAGTTATTGTGGATTTTCAATGGAAAAAATTGTTAAAAAATCTTTAGGCTCACTATTGGAGGTATTAGAGTGCCCAGATGAGGTCTAAAAACTTGATGGTAGGGTGCTAGCGCCATTCTAAGCCTATAGATCAAGAGCTATCATATTTGAAAATTGGTTATAAAAGCCAATTGGACAACGATTCATGAGTTATGGCCTTCAGAAGTTGGACTACCAAAATTTCTAAAATAATTTGTCAAAGATGTTTCTGGCTAGCTCTATGTATATTGTTAGGGTCTATCAACCCTAGGTATCAAGTTTGAGCATCTAGACCCTTCTTGGGTGGCATAACACCACCTATTTAAGAAAGACCTGGACATTGTCTAAGACAACTTTGGGTGATAGTTCACAGCTTGTCTTGCAATTTATTGTACTGAAGGCACCCATTTGGGTTAGCATATTGTATTTATGAATAATGTGATTCCACATTTGCGGTGCAAATAAGAAGTCCATATTTGGTTATTGCATTTCTTGTTATTTCTATGTTTCTATTATGAGTATATGGTATTAAGGGGAGCACCCTGCATCAAGTTGTATGGGAAGGGGTGCATGGATATTGGGGAACATCACTTAGATATAGAACTTGGGAAGGGGTATTAAGTAGTTAGTGTTTAGAGTAGTTGGTAGTTAGTATTAGGAAGTAGTTAATTTGTAGAGTAGTTAGTAGTTAATATTAGTAAGTAGTTAGTGCTAAGAAATGAATCAAATTTTATAGTTTAGTTATTAAGTAGTTTTTGTGGAAACAGTTAGAAGTAGAATGGTTGTTAGTTTCATAATGAAGGAAAATTAATAGGGCAGTAATATTAGAATATTGATAAAGTAGAAATTTGTTAGAATTACAATTAAATTATAAGTTGGTTGATAAAATTTAGGTGTAAGTTACAGTTAACTAGTGGTAGATTAATGTTAGTAATTAGTAAATGGATGTTACTATAATTAGGTAGTAGTTTTATTATGCAATAGAAATTGTAAGTTAGTAAATTAATAAATTAATAAATTAGTAATTAGTATAATATAAAAAAGATTAGCAAGTAATCTATTTTGGAAGTGATTGGTAAAAATAGTATGGTAAGTAGAATCTTAAATAAATTAGATAGGGATTAGTAGATTAAGGGTCATTTACTTTATTATAAAAAATTTCAATAGAAGTTTAATTGTTTATTCTATAGTTAATCTGTTGTTTTAAGAAAATTTTAGAATAGGGTAATTGATAATTATGAGAAAAAATCAAGATTCGATTCAATATACAAATTAATATGTATAAAATATGCAATGGTTAAAGATTACCAAATGTAGATTTATATATGTTGTCTAATACAAAAAAGTAAATTAAATATGGATTAGTAGAAAGCTAAAGACGTAGTTACAATCAATGTTACATATCAACTAGCATAGATAAAATAACCATCCATTATTGTATGTGTAGGTAATTCACTAATTTTATATGATTAAAACATTTAGCATTAACATGAGGTATATAATTATCATATTATGTACACTAGTTATAACAAAAACATTACATATCATAGAATGAGATTTAATAGGATTCTAAATATCTACCCATTTATACTACTATTGCACCAAGTCAATTCATATAATTTTGGATACTCAGATTTTACATTCATAAAGATCTTACAAGACATACTAGATCTCTATAAGCATTTATCACAAACTACACATCTAAAGTATCAGTGGACTTACCCCTCTCTACACTCTTTTGTTCAAATGTGCACATTTTGGAATAGCAAACTTGATATCACCTGCATAACTAGGTCATTATCTAGGAAATCACTCTAAAACTTGATATCTACTAGTATGTATCCCCATAAAGATGTTGGCCTGGATTAAAATTAAATGTATGCAAATGTTGGAGGGTAGTTGAATAAATCAATGCAAAACTTCAACCTTCTATTTTAAGTGTAACCACCTGTTGCCACCTATGTTGTTAAAAGTAATTTTTTTTGAAGCCATAGTCATGTCTAGTCTAATTTGTAACTAGATCTAAGTCCTTTATAGGTAGGCTATCCTTGTCGAGTTTCCCTCTCTTTTGCTTTCTGATTTATAAACTGTGTGGTTTGGTTCAAGTGTTGTCATGTTGGGTAAGTAATAGCTCCTAGCCCGGAAAGGATATCATGTTTTCATTTATGATCTTCTCAGATGAAGGATAATTGTGAAGCTATGATCTCCAGGCCACCATGCTTTTGGATGGGGATAGCATGAAGACTCAGTTTGAAGAACTAGCTAAAAGTCCAGACATTATTATTGCAACTACCAAGGTGGAGAGAGTCAGATGAGAGGGACAACCAATTTTTTGAGCCCATTCAGAAGAATAAATACTCTCATATATGCTCAATGGCCATCAAGCATGATCCTAATCGAGTTAAGGAAGGGGGTAGTGGTGTTTTTGTTGTAACTAGAGCCCAACTTCAAGTGAAAGGAATAGGGTCAAAGAACATGTTCCATCTAAATTTGCAGTTCACAAGGCTGCCCAACTATATGATAGAGAACTCTTTTGGGATCATGCACCTATAGTTTCTCAGAGGTCGAGATTCCTTACAAAACTCATCACATTTTCCCAACGGCCCACCAATTTTGGTACAATCCCTGAAACTACTCAAATTTGTGGACACATTGAAAATCTACAAGGGACCTAATGGCATCCCTGGGCATTGGTTATTGACTGCAGCTAGATTAGATCTTGACAATGGAAAAATATCATTACAAGGAAAATTTTCACTCCTCAACTATATAGATCACAAGTTTTTGAAGACTACTAGAGGGATGCATTGATTTTTGGTATGAGCCTACTATGAAAATGATGGAAGTTGTAACTATATCATTGTAAAAGAAAGAAAACTATTGATCTCATTCAAGTAGTTTTTTTTTTTTTTGCCCATTTCTATTAAATACTGGTCAAGGCTCAAGTCCCATCAATCCCACCAGCCACTAGGCATTCTAGGGTAAGATCTTGATTTTACATTAAAATTTTGAGGTCATGTGATGGAAAGGGGTAGCCAGCAAGATTGTTTCCACATTGTCTTCTATATTGACATTGTTCACCATTGTTAAAAAGTGAAATCGAGCAGCATGATTTGTAAACTCTAATTTTTCATAAAAGGATAGAGTAAAAAAATGACTCAGAATAGAGAAAATGATAGGGGTGGAACACAAGCTTATGTACATCTAAAATGTTTGAAGAGGTGCTAGAATGTTTTCTTGACATTGACACAAACTAAAGCTAGTCATACCACTACTATAATCTCTAGAAAATCCATATGATTCATGTCTATTGAGAATGAAATCATTGTAGTTTCTAACTGTTAGAGTAAATAATTAATATCTAATTATTTATTCTATTGCTTAAGCTTACTTAGGTCATGCATTTATTTAATACCTTTGTATTTAATGCATGTAGTGGTTAGTTGTTGACAACTCGGGAGTTTTCTCCTTTTTTAGCATATTCCACTTTTTGTGGATGTGTGCTGAGTTGTCAATCTTATCTTCTACCTCCTTCTAGCTTGTTCTACAAGCTTCCATGAGCTCTTTATATTTGGGCTCTCTCTCATTGTAACATCAGATCATCATATCATTTCTTATTGTAAATACATTTCTTCTTGTGTTTGCATTATTTTGGCTCTCATGTCCGTTTAGGGTTTTTGCCCGTGCTCCATGCTCTTCCCTTCTATGGCTTCTCTTTGACAGGTTCGCATGCAGGTGATCTTGGCATCTTTGGAGTTGGCTTTCCTCAACTCCAACATGGTATCAGAGCCTTCCTGCTGCAGCTTCGTTGAAGAAATTTTGAAGCTGTGATTTGAAGTCACAAACCCTAGTTTGTTTGTGCAATTTTTCTTCAAATCAGGGGATCAGTGATTTTTTGGAGCACTTTGGGACCAAATGGACATCACCATTGGATCCGGAAGGCCGTTTGCAGTCAGGATTCATATAAAACTTTTCGATTTCGGACACAGGGCAATTTTGGCAAATTTTTGAGGCTTCCAGGTCGCTGCCGTACGGATCGTACGGACGCAGAGCGGAATTTTTTTTTAAAAAAAGCATTTACGGGCGCACCGCCGCCACGCCACCGTGCCACTCGCGCGCCGCCCGCAGCAGCCGCAGCAGGCAGCGCTGCCCGCGCTCCACCGCAGCCCGGCCGCCGCCCTCCGCTGGTGGCGCCTCTCCAGTTCTCAGCTCTGCGGCCACCTCCACCAGCGGCGCAACCTGCCTCCGCCACCCTGCGGCCGCCTCCGCCCGCCAGCGCCGCTCCGACAGTGCAGCAGTTATTGCCCAGTCAGTGACACGTGGCATTTTCTGTCACGTCGTGTGACTGACACGTAGCAGGCGCGCCACGTGGCACCTGCCACATCATCGTCCATACTGCCACGTGGCACCTCTTTTTGCAGCGACGGCCTCCAAGCCGTCAAATTTAATCGGCTGACTTGCTGACATCAGCGTTGCATCATCATCCTTGCATGCACCTCTCCTGATTCACTTTTGGACCTACTTGTGGTTTTTTGGCCATAACTCTTGCATACGGAGGTATTTTTCCGATCCGAAAGAAGCGCCAGAAAGCTGGTTCCGAGATGGAGATTTTGGTGCAGGTATTTTTAGGTTTTGATGCTTTTTTATTGCTTGTTTTTTCAGTTAACGTCCAAAGTCCTATTTTTGACTCCGGCATGCATATCTTTTGCGTCCCATGTCTGTTTTTGGAAAACTTTATATTTTTGGAAAGCTGGTTCTGTGTACTTTTCAGAACTGTCATCTTTTTTCCTTCCTTTTGGCCTCTTCTCTTTCTATCATAGTTTTGGCATTTTTGCTCTATGGTGGATATTTTGAGTGTTTTAGGCCCGAGGATCGTTTTCCTGGCATGGTTTGCTTTATTTCAGGCTGTACTTTCTTTTGGTTCAGCTCTTTTTCAGTTCTGATCATTGTAGCTATCCTTTTTGAAGCATTTTCATTTTCGCACTGAGATAAACTGTCACTTTTGTATTTCAGGAGTCATGAACGTTGTTTTGAGTCAGGTGTACTTGCACTATTTCATAAAGCACCATGGGGGGGATTATTTTTGTTGTTTTAGGCATTCTCCCTTTGTCAAGTGAGTGTCCCTTCCATGACATTAGCCCATGCAGAGTCAGTTAGACCGTGTCTTTATCGGTGTCTATACTTCTTTTCCTCTCTCCTCGTTCTTGGTTCATTTGCAGAAGATTTTGGCTCACCTTCTCAGTTGCCTGTCATCACACCCCGTCTGCATTAAGGGGGGATTATGCTGTGTTCTAATGCATCTGTGGTTCGATGGTTCGATAGTGTGAACTATGTATTCAATGGTTGATCCTACATACAAGGCGATTGCAGTGGCTGGCTACCTATGCATTTTGGTGAGATGGATCATCTACCATATAGACATGCTCGGCTCGTGCCTTCTTCTTCCATGGAGGTTTCTTCAGATCAGCAGTTTGACAGATTTGCGACTTCTTCATGCTTCAGTGATGCTGCTTCTTCATGATCATTCTTTGTTCCTGTTTTAGGGGACATTTTCCCTAGTTGGAGACTTCCTCAGCTCTTCACTGGGTTCTTACCTCTTTTTAGGGGAGGGTTTTTCCCATGTGGTTTTCTCTCTTTCCCCGTTTATAGAGGTTGCATTTTTCTTGCATTGTACTTGGGTACCTAAAATGGCCTCGTTGCCGGGACCCATTATGCATTTCATCTTAGTTTTGTGAGCTTAAGGCATTTCCCTAAGTTGCACTTAAGGGGGGGTGTTAGAGTAAATAATTAATATCTAATTATTTATTCTATTGCTTAAGCTTACTTAGGTCATGCATTTATTTAATACCTTTGTATTTAATGCATGTAGTGGTTAGTTGTTGACAACTCGGGAGTTTTCTCCTTTTTTAGCATATTCCACTTTTTGTGGATGTGTGCTGAGTTGTCAATCTTATCTTCTACCTCCTTCCAGCTTGTTCTACAAGCTTCCATGAGCTCTTTATATTCGGGCTCTCTCTCATTGTAACATCAGATTATCATATCATTTCTTATTGTAAATACATTTCTTCTTGTGTTTGCATTATTTTGGCTCTCATGTCCATTTAGGGTTTTTGCCCGTGCTCCATGCTCTTCCCTTCTATGGCTTCTCTTTGACAGGTTCGCATGCAGGTGATCTTGGCATCTTCGGAGTTGGCTTTCCTCAACTCCAACACTAACTACTTAAGAAAATAGATGGCAATACCAATGGCAACAACATATCCATACCCAATTTGTGAGCACGGAGTTGTTGTAGCTACAGATGGTCATATGTTAAAGGAGATTCTAGAAATATTTCACACTGATATGGGTATAAAATTTGAGTATCCAAAAATTGAAAATGAAGAATTGAATCTAAAACTTCTATACGCAAAAGTGATATCTGAAGGAGGCTTCATAAAGGTAATCAAGATAAAGAAATGGAAAAAAGTTTCATTGGCCTTCGAATTCAAGTCAACACCAGACAATTTATCACATCTATTGCAGACACATTATACTTTGTTTTTGATAAGGTAAACAGGTTTTAAGGGGTCCTGAAACCCATAAGTTTAACAACAAGAAAGGCTGAAAATAAGCGAAAAAATGCCCAGCCAAAACATAAGCCTTACGGCTGAAAATAAGCCCAAAGGCCCAGCCCGAAACAACTGCCCACTAAAAAGGCCAGAGAACCAACCAGAAAAATAGAGACCAGACAAAAAGCCAAAGCCAGGAGAAACAAAAACCAAAGGACTGAGACCCAACCTAGCAGACTACTTCTCCATCTCGAGCATGGTCTGGGCAGTTTCGATGCACTCTTGTTGCTCTTCTTCCTTATGATCCTGGGCATTCGTCAAATCCTACTCCATAGTGCTGTCCTTGGCTTTATCCACATCCAGCCTATCTTTGTCTCTGTTCTGTTTATCATCTTCCTCCATCTGGTTCCTGTCTTTGAGATTTTCCAAGAGAGAGAGGATGTTGTCGTTGATCGAAGCAAGGAGGGAGATCATTTGACTTGCCAGGTTGTGATTGTAGTTCTCAATATTTTTTACTCTCCTCTCCATCAGAGTCTCCCAGCTGTTCCGGTCACCTTGGCTTTCTGCACCTATCTTGCTCTTGATTTTTTCCATTTGGGAAACCCTATCTCTGACATCCTCAAGCTCATGGAAAAGCCATTTAATTGATCTGAAGTTGTCGATCATGCTATTGCGGGCATTGTTCAATAGATTCATGCCCGTTTCTCTTGCATTATCAGAAATAGCCACCATAGCCAGGTTAATTAGCTCATTGAGTCTAGGCTTCTCGAGGTCATCCACCAGGAGTTGGGGGTTCATCGCCTCTCTGTAGATTCCCATAGTGGTCGTTCTCACATTGAATTTGAGCCGTCCTTCCCAAGATTTTATCTTGGTCGATAAGCAACTTTGCCTCCGCCGAAAAATCTTTTTCGGCATGCCAGGTCAGATTATTGGTGGCGTTAACCCCTTTATTAGCAAACCAATCAGCGACTGGGTTTGCCTCTCTGTAAACATGAGTGACGTGGACCTTATCTAACTTTCTGAGAGTGGCACAAGTCTCAGCAATTATGTTCGCAATCGTCCATGAGGGAGGGGAAATACCATTAATGGTATTAATAATGTTTTTGGAGTCCCCCTCAAGCCAGAGTTTAGTAATCCCGACTTCAAAAGCCAACTTGACCACCTTACTCGCAGCTCTTGCTTCAGCCAGATGAATAGTCTGGATTCCCAGCGGGGAAGCAAAGGCAGCTATTCCCTCCCCATAGCTATTTCTTATAATTCCACCACAACCTGAAGGGCCTGGGTTACCCTTAGAAGCCCCATCAAAGTTGGCTTTTGACCAACCATCTGGGGGGAGAAGCCAGCTAGCATCCTGCCTTTTGAGGTTCCTGTCTTTTTCTTTAGCTATCTTTCTGTCCCCTTCTTCTTCTTCTTCCTCCTTCAGCACTTGGAGATTTTCCTTTATATTCTTCGAGACCTTCCTGCCAAGGATTATAGCTGGCTCCTCTCTGTCTCTAAATATTCTATTATTCCTTTCCTTCCAGATTCCCTAGCAAAAATGGGGTAAAATCCAGTCTGAGTGATCCTGCCGACCAGCAATCTTACAAAGACCTTTCCACTGATGGAAAAAATCCATGAGATTATCCGATTTACACCAGAGGGTTTCATTATCATGTGTGATGACATTCCACACCTCCCTGGCATAGTTACATAAGATGAAAATGTGATTTCCGGTCTCAACCTGATTCTTACACAAGGGACATCTACTGGGCATAACACGTCCTCGCTTCATGAGATTGTCATGAGTAAGGATTTTGTTCTGAAGAGCCAGCCAGTAAAAAATGTTGATCTTTGGAGTGAGACCCGGAATCCAAGCCTCCGCCCAAGGGGCCTTCTCTTTTAAGTTCCAAAGGGAATTATAGCCTGAGGCAATAGAGTATCTTCCATTGGGATTATCCCTCCAGACCAGCTCATCCCCCAAATTGATAGGAATCATGGAATTGAGCATAAGCATTATAGGAGTCAAGTCCTCAGAGATGAGGGATAGGTCACTCCATTCCTGGCCATTCCAATAATCACAAACTTTGGACCCAATTTGATCAGTACAAGCTTGCATCCATCTCTCAAAAACAAGGTTATTGATAAGTGGATCTTGGGAGAGCCATCTATTCGACCAGAACTGGATGTCCTTCCCATTTCCCAATTTCCATGATATCCTGGCCTTAGCCAGGTCCCTGGCTTTCATGATCCCATTCCAAATGTTCGATCCTTTTGGGATATCTTCATTAAAAAGGGTGAAAAGAAGAGTGGGTCTTCTAAGGTACTTGTTTACCAGGGTGTCCCTCCATTCACCGGTGCTACTGAAGATCCGCCATATTTGTTTAGCTAGGAGAGCCTTATTGAGGTGGGTGATCTTTCTAATGCCCAAACCTCCATACCTCTTAGGGAGGCAAACCTTCTCCCAAGCAACAAGAGGGTATCGTTTCTTCCCTTCATTACCATTCCAAAGGAAGTCTCTCTGGATTTTCTCCATTCTTTCAGCTATTTTCCCCAGAATTCCAAAGAGGCTCAGGGCGTAGATTGGCAAATTTTGAAGAGAAGATTTGACTAAGAGGCATTTCCCTACTTGACTAAGAGAGACCCCTTTCCAACCAGCCATCTTCCTGTTGAATCTGTCCAAAATACCATTCCAAAAAGACTCCAGGGGTGAGGATCCCAAAGGGAGACCAAGATAGGTAGAGGGGAAAGAGCCTACCCCACAACCCAGAATCCTGGTGATTTTTCTTTGTCTAACCTCAGAGGTGTTGATGAAAAAGAGTGAGCTTTTGTTCCAATTAATCAGCTGACCCGTCCCACTGGAGTAAGTATCAAGAATCTTCTTCAGGGCTCTGGCCTCTTTGACAGAAGCTTCCCCCCCCAAGATAGTATCGTCAACAAATTGCTGATGAGTGAAGGGAACGCAATTAGAGGAGGGAAGGATCCCTTTGATACAAGCCTCACGCTTTCTACAGTCTATAATCCTTCCTAAGCATTCAGCTAAAATGATGAACAAAATGGGCGAAAGGGGGTCTCCTTGTCTGAGGCCTCTGGAAGGTTTGAAAAAATTAGAAGGGACTCCATTAACCAGAACAACCAAGGAGGAGGTGGACACCAATTGAGAGATAATTTTGCAAACTTTACTGTCAAAGCCAAAAGTTGAGAGGACCTTCCCAAGGAGAGACCAGTCCACCCTGTCATAAGCTTTAGAAAGATCCAGTTTGAGAAACATACCTTCCCGTTTGGATGCCTCAAGAGAGTGGATGACTTCGTGCACCATCTGGACAGAATCCAAAATTTGTCTCCCTGGAACAAAACCTGATTGATGCTGCGAGATTATCATGGGCAAGATCTTGAGCATTCTTAAATTGAGAACTTTAGAGATGATCTTGTAGAGTGAGTTGCACAGACTAATAGGTCTAAAGTTGTCCAATGAGTCTGCCCCAGGGGATTTAGGAATGAGAACCACAAAAGTTGAGTTTAGCTCCTTGAGAATAGATTTGGCTCCAAAGAATTCCTGGACAGCCTGAACAACCTCTCCCATGATCACCAGCCAGAACCTTTGGAAGAAAAAAGTGGGAAAACCGTCCGGGCCTGGAGCCTTGTCAGCAGGCAGAGAAAAGAGAGCCTCTCTAACTTCCGAAGCATTAGGAATAGCACAGAGCTGTTTATTATGGATAGGTTGAATGAGTTGAGGGATACAGTGTAACAAATCCTCCTAGTCCAAATTGGAAAGCATTGGGTCCTCAGAGAGAAGACTAGAGAAAAAGGAAACAGCTTCTTCTGAGATGGCAGATTCTTCAGTTAACATCTCCTGCCCCTTTCTGATACCATAGATCCTGTTACTAGCATGGTGCTTGAGGGTGGTTAGGTGAAAAAACTTAGTGTTCCGATCTCCTTCCTTTAGCCAGGTGATCCTCGATCTTTGCCTCCAAATTTTTTCTTCCTTATTAATAATGTTATGAATTTCAGACAGGGTCTTGAGCTCTGAAACCCTATTGGTCTCAGTGTAACCTTCCTTCTGAATGCAATCTTGGATAATAGTTAGATTATCAAATAACTTTTTCTTTTCATGGAAGATATGACCAAAATCAGACTTGTTCCAAATTTTAATCATCCTCTTCACATTGCTAAGTTTTCTGGTGACTCTGAACATGGTTGAGCCCTCCACCTCTATCCCCCACCATTTCTTGATATTATCCAGGAGGTCAGGGTGAGAGGTCCACATTTTCTCAAACCTGAAAGGATGGTATCTCCTGTGTACCAGAGGGGAAACTAAAAGAGAAATGGAAGAGTGGTTCGAACCAATTCTGGGAAGCAGAGATAGTCTGTAGCTGAAGGATTGAAGCCATTCTGAAGATATAAGAGCTCTATCCAGCCTAACCTGAATGCAATCATGGCCTTTTCTCTTGTTTGACCAGGTAAAGGATCCGCCCTTAAGCTCTACGTCCATAAGGGCAAGATTATTTATGAAGTTAGAAAGATCCTATTTACTTTCCCAATCCGGGGGCATACCTCCCTTTTTCTCTTTATCTTCTAGCGGTGTGTTAAAGTCTCCCATGATTATACCTTTCTTAATGTCACAATCTTGCACCATATTACCAACTTTGGTCCAGAAGTTTTTTCTATCTCTCTTATTATTGGGGGCGTAAATATTCACTAAAAACCAGGAATCATTGGTGTGCAAATGTAGAACTCTACAGAAAAGAATGTTATCTTCATCATACTCAGCTACTATATTGAAATACTTATCATTGAAAAGTAACAGCAGTCCTCCAGACGCTCCTTCAGAGTTAGAGGCAATGCCCTTCATGCTATTGTTGAACTTAATATTTTCCATCCTTTCCTTCTTCATTTTAGTTTCCTAGATTAGAAACACATCAGGCCTTTGGTCCCTTATCATATTTCTAATAACTTCTTGCTTGTGGATTCCATTGAGTCCACGAATATTCCAAGATAAGATCTTCATGACTTAACTACTGAACATGCTTCCTGGATGGTGCGCTGCGTACCATCCTTAATGTTTCTTCTGGCTTCCTCTTTCTTGATTTCATTCTTGTTTTTCCTTCCCACTAGGTTAGATTTGTGGCCGAGATCAGCCTTGGCCATGCTTCTAGTAGAAGGGGGAGATACCGGAGAAGGGTCCCTACTATTCTTCTTCTTTCTACTCCTGACTTCTGTCCAGGGATTCTCTTCTCCCTCTAGTCCTTTGTCCAGCCAAGCATCAATTCTCGCCAAATCTTCCATTGTCGATGCAGACAGCCTCTCTATGATTCTGTTTACTGTTGAAGGGGGGGGACAACACACCGGGTTAGGGTCCTGGGACATGGGTTCCCCCTCCTTTAGTTCTTCCATGGAGTTCAGGACAAAGGATAGTTTCAAGTCATCCTCCTGAGAATCCAGAGGGGGAAGAGTCATATTTTCACCTGTCTCCTCAGGTTTCTTCTCAGATTCCTTCACATTGGGGAGAGGTGTTGAATCGTCTTTCACTCCTTTCTCTTCTCCCCCTCCTACGTTTCCAGTCGCCCGAGGAGGCCCTGATTCCTCTTGGGGTGCATTAGGAGCAGTATTTGTTTTTCCTTCTGCCTCTCCATTTGCCTTGACTTGCGATGCTTTTTTCCTCCATTCTTTTTTGGGATCTAGAGAATCTTTTATCCCCCCTTGTGGACGAGCCTTTCCCACCGTACTCTTCCCTTTGAAAAGTGGGCATGATCCAGCCTTGTGGCTAGCCTTCTTACAATGGAAACAAGCAAAAGGCACACTTTCATAGTCAATCTTTTGAGATCTGTTTCCTAGAAGAGATTGTAGTTCTAAAACTTGAGGCATGTCCTGGCCTTCGATTACTCCTACACAGATTCTTGCGTAGTTCAATCTTTTCTTAGCTGCTGTGATAGGGTCAATGGAGAGGAGCTCTCCAAAGGTCCTGGCTATGCCATCAAAGACATCCTCATGCCAATATTCCAAAGGAAGTTTCGGAAGTCTTAACCAAACTGGAACCTGAGATTGGAAATCATTGTTCAAATCCAAGTTGGATGTCCATTTTTGCAATATTAGGTTGGATCTGCCCAAAGACTAGTTCCCAGCACATAGTATATGAGAAAAATCTTTCGAGCAAGAGAACTTGAAAGACATGAAGCCTTTGGCCATAGAAGTCACTTCTACATGCCCTTTAAGGTCCCATTTTCTCCTGGTAAATGTCCTCACTACATCAATATTAGGTCTTGGCCTTACAAATTTTCCTACCAGAGTGTTCGCCATGCTTAGGATATTGTGGTCAATAATTTCCCTAGGGATTTCCAGAGCAAAAATACCTTTCTCCTTATTAGATTTGTCAATGACTTTTGGGAAAGACAATTTACCTGATGGTTTTATCCCGAATAGATTCGACCAGCGTCCCCATGCCCCAGACGGCCCACTGCCCACATGGGGGGGAGGGGGAATCTTCTCACCTAGATGGGGCATCATAACCCGTGGGTCCCCATCCTTTGAGTCTTCCTCATCTTTCCCCTCCGTTTCCTGCCCTACGCTTGCTGCATGCCTTGCTGCATGCCCTCCTGCAGACGTGCTCTCCTGTCTCCCGCCTTTCTCCAGATTCGAAACAACATGATTCGAATTGCAGTTCCTATCCGCTCCATCCCTCTCTCTCACCGTGCCCATCTTGACTAAAATGGTTAAGTGACACATTATACTTTGTTACTTTGGCATTTGGAACAAGTTTACTTCTTCAGGAAGTGGGGTCCTCTGATTCCTCCACCAACTACTAAAATAGTTTCAAGTTCACTTGCTAATGCACCTGTGGATAAAGGAAAGAGGAAAGCTACTCAGTCTGGTATTCCACATACCATTAAAAGAACTAGAAAAGCTATTGACTTTGCTATTCCAAATTTGGATAAGGGAAAGAAGAAAGTTGTCAGGTCTACAAAGAACCCCACATCATCTGGGAGTATTCCAGTGACTAGAGTCATTATTTATGCTAAAATTGAGACACTTTTTAGCTTAACTAGCATGTTCAAGAGTTCCTAATTGTCACTACAAGAGGATTTTTGAGAGTTCAATGCACTTCCCCATCTGCAAAAGTTCTAGAACTTGTCATAGTCCAAGCTATGGAGGAGTTTTATAAAAAAATATATAGAATTGATGGAGTGACATATATAAAATTTCTAGAATATTATGTTGTTTCTCAACTTTTAGGTTGTGTTAATATAGTTGGGTGTGTAAAATGTGAAGAATTTGTCTGTTGGGATGAACTTTGAAATGGTATATGTATGGAAGGACATATAGACTTCTATTGGCTTTGTGAGGATCCACAGAAATTAGTGGTTCCTTTTGAAATGCGTGGATATCAAGGTTTCTATAACCTAGAAAGGAAGATTTTTTTTTTTTAGTAGTGAGAGGCCTTAGGAAAATGTAGAGTCCATTACCAGAGGACGAGCAGCTACAACAGAGTTCACAAGAAAAGGGCCAGAGGCTAGGGATGAATCAAGTCAAGTCAAGTGTGATAGGCTAAAAGACTAAGGCACCAAATTAAGATCAAGTAAAACTAGGTCTGATAGTGCAATATAGCAAGGTGGCTTTCTCAAATTAGGCCAAATTAAATCACAAGCTATTTCATCCAAGGCCAACTCAGTCATGTCATCTCATTTGAATGGAACAGCTGCAAGGGCAGTTACAGTGCAAGAAGAGATGATGCAGGAGGAAGATAGAAGACCACAATCAAATCAATCTTTAATATATAGGACAAATCAAGTTGAAAAATGTTGTTCAAATCATTCTGAAACTAGAGCCTCTTCATCTAGGATTTTTGTAGCTTCACATATAACCAATTTATTAGAAGTACCTGATAACTATGATGAAGGCTAAGAAACATAGAAAAGATTGATTTTGAATGATGACTCAGCTTATGTAGTGATAGGTGTCTATAAACAAAATTTTGGAAGAGAGAAGGCATATCATAATGTTTTATTAAACATTATTTTAATCATTAATAGATTATTCCTCATCATAATAGATAGTTGGAAATATGAGCAGTTGCAAGAAAAAGTTATTGAAATTGAAACTGAATGGACACAAAGAGAGGATAAATAGATTACAAACATAGGGGTGAAAGGGGGGTCTTCTTGTTTTTTTTTAGGGGAGGAAGTTTGATAGTAGAGGAAAGAGGAATAAATATTTATTTTGTAATGATGGTCGACAAACTATTGGTGTAAACGACTTGATATTGCAGAGCCAGTAAAAGAGTGTTTTATTTCAATTATTTCTGTTCCATTTAGTTAGCCTATTGTTCCATGCATCTTTCTTTTAAATTTGAATTGTAGGAAGAAAGGAAAGATGTTTCATTCTTTTTGTAATAAGGATATGAATTAATCAGAGTAGGATGTGGTTTGTGAGATTCAGGGAAAGATTCAGGAGAAGTTCTTAATTATTTCATTTACATTTCTATAGGTAGTTGCTGAGCATAAGAATTCATAGGATTTGTGAGTCTTATTGGTTGGTTTTAGATTAGATAGGTCATCTTTCTTGGATTAATTCTTGTTTAGGCTTAATTTAGTTTGCCTCTTCTACTCTCGAGTTAAGAGCATACCCCAGGTTAGTTTAGAATCAAAATATAATTCCTTGAACATCATTCACATAGAGAGCTATACCTACCAATTTAGAGAGAAGCTGATAATCAGAGAAAGGCTTTTCAACTGTTGTAAGTGGGATTTTTTCATCATTTGGGTGTTAAGAGTCTTATTCTTATAGGAAATAAGAAAGGACAAAATTTGTTTACCAATAGATTTTTCTAGCGACTCTACTAGGGAGTTGGAAAAGAAGATCAGTGCTAAAGATTATTTTCTTAGTCTTATTATCTCTACTAGAGATTGGTGACTCTGTGTTTTTAAAGAACCCTACTTCAGATCAGAGTTTGAAGAATTTGAAAGTTCTTATCATTCAATTTCCCAGCTTGTGTTTTTGGTGACCAAGAGGAAGAACACATTGATTTTTCAAGCTGCATTATTCAGTTTCATTACTTCCTAAGCAATTGGTGACTTTGTTCTCAAAGAACCCCATTTACAAGGTTTTCAATTGTAGAGCCTTGGTGTTAATTGAAAAGGTTAGAAGACTAATGCTTACAATTAATCACTTTACCTATCATGAGGAAACAAGGTGCAACCTCATGAAGATATAATTCCAATAACAAAAGAGCTAGTGAAGTTTTGAAAGAAGGAGAACTAGCCGAAAAGTTAGTCCCTATGGTATAAAGGCAAATCCAAAAATCAGAGGCTAACCCAAGCACCAATTTGAACATTTAGTGACCTACAAGATTGAGGTAACATCATCCTCTTTCTCATTAATTTAATGAAATTTTATGCAGATTTCTGTCACTCTATTATACAAATAGTTTTAGAGAATGTGTTGAGGTTAGAATTTTCTAAGAGAGGAATTAGAATATGGCTGCACCTTAGGCAATTGCTACTGGGCCACTTAACTTTGCAACCTATCATCCTCTTCCTTTTGGTTCTATAAAGAACATACCTAAATTCATGGGAGATGGGAAGGTTACTATAGATGAACATATAAGAGCATTTTCCATAGCTATAAACATCTTGGGAGTTAATCATGAAGATGTTGCAGTCTGGTTATTTATTGAAACTCTCATTGAAATAGCTACAGACTAGTTCTATTACTTGGCTAATGGATCTATTAAAAATTGAAATAACATGAGAGAAACTTTTGAAGATCATTTTAAGAGTGTTGAAAATGAATATGCCTTGTTGGTTCAACTGACATCAGCAAAGAAGTTACCTTCTATAGGTATGAGAGATTTTGTTGCAAATAGACCTAAAGCAGGTAACCTGAAAAAAATTTTCATCAGTGCTATGCCTCCTAACATAGGCTTTGAATTGAGAAGATCTAAACCTGTAGATTTGGAGGTAGCTCAAAGAACTACTATAGAATTAGAGGATGATATGATTGCCGCAGGAAGGTGGAATCATGAAATTCATAATAGAGCTAGCATTAGTGAGGCTACTTCACAGGAAGAGATGATTCAAAAGTTGTGCAATGAGTTGATTGCTTTGAGAAGACAGATCCCAAAATTCAACAATCCATATCAAAGAGGTTTTTCAGAGCAGGCTAGTGAATTTAATAATAAACCTTTGCAGTTGCCTGGACCACAACAAAGATTAGCAATTGAAGCTCCACATGAAAGGGTGAATTGTAGCGAGACTACATCATATTCCAATGGAAACTTTGGAAATTTATTCTCAGAATATGAATTAGACTTAGAAAAAAAAGATGCAAAGGTAGCTATTAATTCAAAATTTCCTCTAGCAAGACAAAGACAACCAATATCTAAAATGCATAGAGTTAATGTAAGCTCTAAAAAGGATGTTTTGTTTTCTCCCATCTTCCCTGCTTTGAGAGAACCTAAATTCTCTTCATCCTTAGTATTACCATGGATGAACCATCAGCATGAAGAAAGTGATCAGCATGAAAGAATTTCCAGCTTGAACCACCACAAGAAGAGGAAAAGGTTGTTTTTATTCCTTGTTACTCAACGGTATTTCCTTTGGAATCATTAATTGCACCTTTAGATTTTTCATTTGAGGTTGAAAAGAAGACTTTCTTTCCCAAGGATGAACATAATGAGAAGATTTTGGAAAATGCTCTGCCTATATCTAAAATTAAATATCAAGAACACACTACAAATAGTTTAGATGTGATTAAAGAAGATGTTTAGTGATTATCTTTTTCTGATAAAAATTACAAAGTCAATCAGGACGAAGTGGTTCCTACGGTGGATTATAATTTGGATGCTTCCCAAGAAATTATGAGTGTGAATCTAGAACCATTTTCAGTATTGCAAATAGAAAAATCAGTTCTAGTTCATCATGCTGAAACTATTGAAGCTAAAGAAATTGCTTTGATTGCAATAGAGAGTAAGGAGATGATAATTGAAGTAGAGGACAATGCTGATCATGGACAAGATGAGCAATCACTGCTTTCAATTGAATCACTTGAGGCTATGGAAAGTTTCCCTAAGGTACGTGATGATGATATCACTAGTCAAGTTATCTCAGAAAATGATATGTCTCAAGAGAACATTAAACAAATAGCAAACATACATACTAGTGATAGCATCCATGATACTGAAAATATAGGCCAATTTTTTTTCCTAACTATTGATGAATCAGTCAAAGCTAAGGAGGATAGAATTAGTGAGCATAATGATGGTGACTTTTTGATAAATGGTCTAATGTTGAGTGACAATAGAGTTTAGAATTCTCAAGAAGGTCTCAATCCTAAATAGAGTATGCGTTATGAAGATAATCCAACATTCAACTAGTCTCTATTGCAGCTAAAGCATGGAAGTACAGAAACCTATAATGAGGAAGTTTATGATGAAAAATGGTTATTTGGAAAATTACCATTTCTTGAAAAGTTGTTGAATTGGTCCTATTCTCATAAAAGTAAGGGGTTACTGATGAACTTAAAGAATTCATATATATGCAAACCTCTAAATCATAAAGGGTCATATTTCTCTCAGCTTGTAAATGGCTTTGCTTGATCAATGTAGGTTTCTTCTCATATAAGGTTTGTCTAGTTTTTCCCACCTTATATGAGGTCTTTTTGTTGTGTTTAATTTATTTTGTTTTCTTTCTTGTTTTGTTGTTTCCTTTGTTAAGTTTCATTTTGTTGTCACCCTCTTTGTTTACTGGCCTACAAAACTAGAGATTTAGGATTCCTTGCTCAAACATGGGAATGTTTATGTCCCCAGTCAGAGCCAACTATTGCCCCACCTTTCATACCCTACCTATGTTGTTAAAAGTAAATTTTTTTGAAGCCATAGTCATGTCTAGTCTGATTTGTATCTAGATCTAAGTCCTTCATAGGTAGGCTATCCTTGTCGAGTTTCCCTCTCTTTTTCCTTCTCATTTATAAACCAAGGGGGTTGGTTCAAGTGTTGTCATGTTGGGTAAGTAATAGCTCCTAGCCCGGCAAGGATATCATGTTTCAATTTATGATCTTCTTAGATGAAGGATAACTGTGAAGCTGTGATCTCCAGGCCACCATGCTTGTGGATGGGGATAGCATGAAGACTTAGTTTGAAGAACTAGCTAAAGTCTAGACATTATTATTGCAACTACCAAGGTGGAGAGAGTCAGATGAGAGCGACAACCAATTTTTTGAACCCATTTAGAAGAAGAACTACTCTCATAAATGCTTAGTGGCCATCAAGCATGATCCTAATCGGGTTAAGGAAGTGGGTAGTGGTATTTTTGTTGTAACTGGAGCCCAACTTCAAGTAAAAGGAATGGGGTCAAAGAACATGTTGCATCTAAATTTGCAATTCACAAGGTTGCCCAACTATATGATAGAGAAGACTTTTTGGGATCATGCACCTGCAATTTCTCAGAGGTTGAGATTCCTCACAACACTTAGCACATTTTCCCAACGGCCCACCAGTTCTGTTACAATCCTTGAAACTACTCAAATTTGTGGACACATCAAAGATCTACAAGGGACCTAATGACATCCTTGGACATTGGTTATTGATTGTAGCTAGATTAGATCTTGACAATGGAAAAATATCATTACAAGGAAAACTTTCACTCCTCAACTATAGATCATGAGTTTTTGAAGACTGCTAGAGGGATGCATTGAGTTGGGGTATGAGCGTACTATGCAAATGATGGAAGTTGTAACTATATCATTGTAAAAGAAAGAAAACTATTGATCTCATTCAAGTATTGACATCATCTAATAGTATTCTAGTAACTGGAGTCATTATTTATGCCAAAATTGAGGCACTTTTTAGCTTAACCAGCATGTGCAAGAGTTCCTAATTGTCACTGCAAGAGGATTTTTGAGAGTTCAATGCACTTCCCCATCTAAAAAAGTTCTAGAACCTGCCACAATCCAAGCTATGGAGGAGTTTTATAAAGAAATATATAGAATCGATGGAGTGACAGATATGATTTTTTTGGAATATTATGTAGTTTCTCAACTTCTAGGTTGTGTTAATATAGTTGGATGCATAAAATGTGAAGAACTTGTTTTTTAGGATGAACTTTCAAATGGTATATGTATGGAAGGATAGATAGACTTCCATTGGCTCTGTGAGGATCTACAAAAATTAGTGGTTCCTTTTGAAATGCGTGGATATCAAGGTGTCT
Organism: Cupressus sempervirens; assembly: GCA_028749045.1. Classification (NCBI taxonomy): domain Eukaryota; kingdom Viridiplantae; phylum Streptophyta; class Pinopsida; order Cupressales; family Cupressaceae; genus Cupressus; species Cupressus sempervirens. The sequence goes on from CM053785.1 coordinate 315,310,549, forward strand.
ATAACCTAGAAAGGAATTTTTTAAAATTTTTTCTCAATAGTGAGAGGCCTTAGGCCAATGTAGATTCCATTACCACAACATGAGCAGCTACAACACAGTTCACAAAAAAAGGGCTAGAGGCTAGGGATGAATCAAGTCGAGTCAAGTCTTATAGGCTAAAAGACTGAGGCACCAAATTAAGATCAAGTAAAACTAGGTCTAATAGTGCAATAGAGTAAGGTGGCTTTCTCGAATCAGGCCAAATTAAATCATAGGCTATTTCATCCAAGGCCAACTCAGTCATGTCGTCTCATTTGAAAGGAACAGCTGCAAGGGCAACTGCAGTGCTAGAAGAGATGATGCAGGAGGAAGATAGAAGACCACAATCAAATAAATCTTTAACATATAGGGCAAATCAAGTTGATAGAGTTCATTCAAATCATTCTAAAACTAGAGCCTCTTCATCTAGGATTTTTGCAACTTCACATATAACCAATTTATTAGAAGTACCCGATAACTATAACGAAGGCTAAGAAACATAGCAAAGATCAATTTTGAATGATGACTTAGCTTATGTAGTGATAGGTGTCTGTAAATAGAAATTTGGAAGAGAGAAAGCATATCATAATGTTTTATTAAACATTATTTTAATCATTAATAGATTATTCCTCCTCATAATAGATAGTTGAAAATACAAGCAGTTGCAAGAAAAAGTTATTGAAACTGAAATAGAACGGACACAAAGAGAGGATAAATAGATTTAAAATAGAGGGGTGAAAGGGTGGTCTTTTTTTTTCGAGGGAGGAAGTTCGATAGTAGAGGAAAGAGGAAGAAATCTCTATTTTGTAATGATGGTTGGCAAACTATTGGTGTAAAAGAGTGTTTTATGTCAATAATTTCTGTTCCATTTAGTTAGCATGTTGTTCCACGTGTCTTTCTTTTAAATTTGAATTGCAGGAAGAAAGGAAAGATGTTTCGTTCTTTTTGTAATAAGGATATGAATTAATCAGAGTAGGATGTGCTTTATGAGATTTAGGGAAAGATTCGGGAGAAGTTCTTAATTATTTCATTTACATTTTTGTAGGTAGTTGTTGAGCATAAGAATTCATAGGATTTGTGAGTTTTATTGGTTGGTTTTAGATTAGATAGCTCATCTTGCCTAGATTAAGTCTTGTTTAGGCTTAATTTGGTTTGCCTCTTCTGCTCTTGGGTTAAGAGAATACCCCATGTTAGTTTAGAATCAAAACATAATTCCTTGAACATCATTCACATAGGGAGTTGTACCTACTAATTCAGAGAGAAATCAATAATTAAAGAAAGGCTTTTCAACTATTGTAAGCAAGTTTTGTTCATCATTTGGGTGTTAAGAGTCTTATTCTTATAGGAAATAAGAAAGGACAAATCTATTTACCAACACCACCTAGATATCTTACATTTAGTGTATCGATAACCTAGATGTGTCTTGTATAGATCAGTGTTTGGAACAACCTATATTACCTCAAAAAGAAGTTTTTAGTTGTGTTTTTTTCCTAAAATTTTGGGCATGACATATACACCCCCCTACCCCCCCTTAGGGTAAATTCTCTCCCTTTGACAATAATGCCAAAGGTAACTATAAGATTCAATGAGAAACTTATAAAACCTTGTAGTTATACCTTGTACCTTGCATTAACTGACTACATCCACTTTATTACAATCATTTTCATAAATTGAGGACTTTCCCTAAAGGCTGAACTCTTGCATAAATTCCATAAAGATATTCTAATCATCCATGAATTGATGCAACATGCATAATTTATTAGTGAATCTTGGATAGGGGAAGTACCCCTAACTTATCTCTTAGATAATAAAAAGAATCCTTAGGAAATGACTTTGTGAATATATCTACAATATGCTCCTTTAACTTCACATACTCAAATCTTACTTATTTTTCCTACACTTTCTCCCTCAAGTATTGATACTTGATGGATGTGTGCTTATTTTTTGCATGCTTCACATAGTTCTTTGATATGTTAATAGAACTTGTATTATCACAATAGATAGTAACAAGTTTAGTGAATTCCTCTTGCATACGTTCCAATAGTTACTTGATCCATATAATATTTGAACAATTTAATAATAACAACAACATACCCAATTTCAGCAATAGACTATGATATACAACTTTGTTTCTTTCTTATCCACGTAACCAACCTTTCTCCTTAAAAATAAAGATCCCCCACTTGTGCTCTTTCTATCATCAAAATTTCTTTCCCAATAAACATCAATATAAAATATTAGCTCAAAATCACCTTCTTTCTTATACAATAATCAATAATCTTTCATCCCTTTCAAATATCTAAATATTATCTTTACTACATTCACATGTGTCTCATTAGGATTGGTTAAGGATCTTGCAACTATATCAACTACTTGTGCAATATTAGGTCTATTGTGTACTACATATTGTATCTTTCCAATCATTAATTCGTAATGTGTCTCATTTACTTTAGTAGTGTTGTCTTCTTTAGATAATTTGTATCCAGTGACCATAGGGGTTCCAAATGGTCTTGAGTTATCCATGCCAAATGTTTTCAATATGTCCTTTATGTACTTAGACTAAGCCACATATATGCCTCATTTTGTTTGATGAACTTGTAAACTGATGAAGAAATTTATCTCACCAAGCATAGACATCTCGAGTTCTTTACTCATCTGATCAACAAATGACTTGCACAACAAATCATTACCACCGAATATTATGTCATTGAGAAATATTTCAGTAATCAAGTTCTTATCTTCAACTTCACTTTTCAAGTATAGGTTACTATTACCACTTGTTCTAACAAATCCAATTTTGAGAAAATTCGAATGCAATCTCTCAAACAATGCTCTTAGTGCTTGCTTTAATACATATAGGGATCTATTCAATTTACATACAAGATGCTTCTAATTTGGATCCACAAATCCTTTAGGTTATTCAATGTATACCTCTTTCTCTATAATTCCATATAGAAATGCAAACTTAATATTCATTTATAGACTTTAAGTCTCTTGTAAGTTTCATGAGCCAATAAATTTCTAACTCGTTCCAATCTAGCAACAGGTGCAAAGCTCTCTCCATAGTCAATTCATTTTTCTTATGCATAACCTTTACAAATAAGTTTGGCTATGTTCCTCACAACTTCTCCTATAATCTCAATTTTATTTTTGGTCTTGTTACCAGTATCCATGTATTGTTCTTTTCAATATGATCTATCTCCTTATTCATAGCATTGATCCTGTCATCATTTTCACTTATGTCTTTCACAGTTCTAGGCTCACATTTGGAAATAAAAAATGTATCATCTTTCAACTTACTTCTTTTCACAACTCTAGCACTCTTGTCTCCAATAATTTGATGTTTTGAATGATTCCTTCTGACATAATTTGCTAAGATAAGCTTAGCTTTACATTCTCTAACATTATCATCTCTTGGTTGGGGCTCAATATTCTACTCAAGCTATTATATATGTGTTGAGATAATATGTGTTGCACACATTGCATGTGTTATATTGTATTATTTTATTTTATTATGTAATGTTGCACCTAGATGAATGTGCAAAAAGTAAAGACTCCCATGGGATATACTTGATGAGTTGTATTGTAACATTGTGATAATATTACATGTAATTATTTAATATTGGGAAAATGAATTAAAATGCCAATATCAAATGTGGGGTCAAGGGGTTAGGTAGCACATGGTTTATGTAATACCACTTGGTGGTTTTGTAGGACTTGCTACTATATAAGTAGCCACAAGGGTAGTTGTTGTGAGAGAAAAAGAAGGGAAAAAGGGAAAGAGTCAAGTGGGACAAAGCTTGACAAGTTAGCCAAAGGAGAATTTGTGAAGGTTGGAAGCATGGCATGTGATGTGTAGATTCATGCTTATTCACATAGTTTTCTTAGTTCTAGCTATGGCTTTGAAGGCTTCCATGGTTGTATTACAATGGTGTTTTTGGTAAATAATACATGGTGATCGATGCTTTTGGAGGCTAGATTTTATCCTCAATGAGGGTTTTCCAGGGTATATCTTGTGTCACATTTTTGTGGGTATGTTGTTTATTCTCTTGCATGTGGATTTTAATTACATATTTATTTTAGATATATTATAGGTTATGTAGAAATAGTTATATTCTTTCTTGCAAGTTTCCTTACAAGTGGTATCAGAGCTATGATTTTATTATTGTAACCTTAGATTAAATCTATGGGAATGCATGAGAAGATAAAAGAAAGGGCAAGATATATAGATTTTGTAGGTTATTTATTGTAGATCTAAGAGTTTTGGATTTTCTATTATGATGGGATGTCGATGGATTTTGGGCATGTGAAATTGATGGACAAAATGGTTGTTTGGATGTTTTATTTAAACGAGGGTTTTAGGGGGAAGTTTGTAGAAATGACCTCTTGGGTAAAAACAAACCTCACCATTGGATCCAAGTCAACATTTCCATTAATTTTGATGTATAATTTGCCCTAGTTTGGCCATGTTCAGAGGAAATGAAAGATTTTTTTAGTTTTAGCCCATGATGGCTATCAAATTTAATCCCGTCAAAGTTTTTGTCATAAAAAAGATCATAGTGAAAATGGTAAAAAAACTATCTTAGTAAAACATCCATAACTTTCTCTTAGGATATCAGATTTTAGATTTCTTATAAGCATCGGAAAGCTAATTTAGAATAATACAACACGGTGTAGGTTTGGTTCTGTGATTTTAATGTTTTGTTAGGTTTTAATAGCCTGAAAGTTAGATGTTATTTATTTTGAGCACAAATTAGGGCATAACATGGGCATACGGAGTCAAATTTTGGACTTTGAGTAGTCAAAGGAAAGCCCTTGGAGAGATCTACACATTGGTTTAGATTTGGTGTAGGTTTGAGATGATTTATTTGGTGATATATTAATTTGAATAGTTTATGTTATATATCAACTATGGTAACATTGTGAGTTTATGACATTTTATATTTTAGAGATTTAAGATTTGATGTCATTGTATACTCAATTCATATTTTACATTGGTCTCATGATGATATGGTTATCAATATTTTATTTGGATATGTATGATGACTTGTTGGGTCTACAAGTTATTTAGTTTTATAAGTGCTCTATACTTACATGTTGCATTTATGGCATAGTTATGGGTTGTCTTTGCCTATTAATCTTTCATTATTGATGCATATTTAGATTTATGGCTTGGATTTGGGTTGTCTATGCCCTAAGTCACATGATTTTCTAATTTTTTTCATGTAGAAGGAATGAGATGTTGTTATTAGGTACACTTGTGGTGGAAGATTGTGGTTGATTATTTTATGCTAATAGGTTGGACATATTGAGAGTCAGATGCTCAATTTAGGGATGCGATCATAGTGCCATAGATTTTGGCATGACATGATTGGATATATAGGTACATCCTTGATGTTCATTAGTTTAGATTCTTGATTTGGTTATTGTAGTATATCTTCTTAGTTGAAGATCATGGTTATTTGGTATCTTTTGAGGAGCTCATGATTTGTACTTTTATTTTTTTGATGATTTGACACCTTGGTTGATTTTCATGGTTAGAGGGTGGTTTTTCATTATGATATCATGGATAGCTTGGATGCACAATTTAGTGGGAGCTTGTGATAGTGATGAGGTGACAGTATAGGATTAGTTCCTGGTTTGGTTTGTATCTTCTTGGTTTGGAGATCTTATTTTCACTTGGTACTAACACTTTGATTGTGTGAGTGTAGACATGGAGGACTTTCATGTAGGAGATGGATTTGATAATGTCATGTGTGACTCAATATAACATTGATATATTTGTTGAGAGTTTTCAAATGTTGGAGGTTTGTCTTAGATCTTATTGCTACAGAAGCATCTTTGACATTTTCATGTTGCACTTGCTATCTTCATGGTGTGTGAATATGGTTAGATCTTAAGGACTCATGGGGTTCTTGGTTATCTTCATGGTGTGTGGAGATGGTTCTTCATGGTATGTGGAGATGGTCGTATCTTGAGGACTTACATGGTTCTTGGTAAAGGTGTGGTTTATGTTTTCATTTGGCATGTTATCCTTGGTGTGAGGATGGTTTTATTATTATGTCATGGTATAATATTGATAGGCATTTAGATTTTTGAATTGTTATAGCATGTTCATATGGAGCATGTTATCTCTTTGATTGAGATGGTTAGATCACGTTGTCATGTTTATGTTCCTAAGGCCATGGTTGGAAATTTGACATTGATCTTGGTTTAGTTTCTTGGTATTGAGTACATTGATCATAAGATGGATACTTCATGATATTGCTATGTTGCATTTGGAGTTGGCATGAATTGATTGGTTATAGGTGCTCATGGATACTTAGAGATGGTGGTGATATTGATTTCTCTTGGATTAAAGAATTATTTGTTGGAATAGTTAAAAGTTTCAACGGGAAGTCTGAGGGGCATTCATGTGATATGGACTTGAAAGGATATTGTTCTTAGATGAGTCTTGGTTGGATACTTGGATATCTTGATGAGCTGATGGGGACACAACCCAAGAAAAAAATGGACACAATAGAAAAGGGGAAATTATATTAATTGAGAAAATAAGATAGTACAAATAGTACAGAGAAAATAAACTTCAAAACATGTCCTAAGGGCTTACAATAGCATAAATCTGGAGATAATTTCTCCTTTAAGTACCTCCTCTCAAACTCCACTCCGAATTGCCTTTTACAATGCCAAAAATCTCCTTAAATAGACCCCAGAGGGTTAAGGACTAGGAGTACATTTTAGAAAGTGCTAGTAGGCATCCACCGACCAAATAGAAGGTTCCAGAAGCTATGTTAGAAGTCGGTGCAAATCTAGAAGAATCCAGAAATGGTAACCGAACTTTTGGGAGGCATAACTTTTGAACCGTAGCTCCGATTGATGAACTGTTTACATTTTTGAAAAGCTCTTGAAGTGCTCTATAGCCCTATGGACAAGATTTTCTCATCCCCCATTTTTTTTCCCTTTTTGAGGTCATTTAATGCCTCTAATCTGACTTTGAAGCATTCTTAGGAGGTCTCCAAAACCCAAAAAATTGTAATAACTTTCAAACCGTGGGGCCTTTTGACCTGATTCTTTTTCTGGAATGCTCTAAATCACAATTACATTCATCTAGCCAATTCACACCTTCTAGGTCACCAAAATGATGGCCAAATTGCATGCTCCTATTTTTTCAGGATTTTCTAGCACACTGATAGTTGAACTGTGAGAGTTGGAACCTTTATTTGACCCAAATGGGTATCCAAAAATGAAAAGACATGAAATAGAAACTAAGTCTAAGTACATTTTTTTTGGGTGACACAGGATTGCCCTTATACCTTTGGATGCTCCTGCATCAGACACCCAGGGTAGATTGAAAAGTGACCCTGTCACTTTATGGATGGTAGAGGAAATCCCAAATGGGAAACCTCAGCTACTAAAATCCAAGTTGAGTCCTCGATCAACCGTCCTTTCCATTTGACCAAATACTCTTCATCTGCCTATTTTTGGCACTCCTGCCCACATGATGATCTAGAATGTCTTCTATCTCCTCCTTCTTAGAAGCAGGAATTGGACAAGGCTCTAACACTAGCTCCTCATCTACACCATCATCATGATACTCTGTTAAATTTGCAATTTGAAAATGGGAGAAATGTGAATACCATCTGGTAGCTCCACCTCATATGCATTTCCTGAGTCATGTTTCTTCAAAATTTTGCAGGGGCCAAATTTCTTCATTTTCAGCTTGTTGTAAGTATTGGCTAGAAATATTTATTTTCGTAAGTGCACCATGACTAAATCTCCTACTTGGAATTCCTTATGTCTTCTCCTTTGATCAGACCTAGCTTTATACTCTTGATTCATCTTGGTTATGTGTGCCTAAACCTCCTCATGTAGATGCTTGATATGTTCAACAAATTCCTCAGCTTCAGCACTCATCCTCTCCTCATGTTCTATCTTCCTCAGCTCTAGTGCAGTCCTTGGGCTATTCCCATATACAATTTGGAATGGTGATTTTCCAGTACTCCTATTTATAGAGTTATTATAAGCAAACTCTGCCTATGGTAGAATCAAATCCCATCCCTTGGGCTTATCCCCAACTAAACATCTTAGCAAATTGCACAGACTTCTATTTACCACTTCTGTTTGGTCGTCAGTTTGTGGGTGATGTGTGGAACTAAATTTCAAGTCTGTTCTCAACTTTTTCCATAATGTCCTCCAGAAATACCCCACAAATTTAGTGTCTTTGTCAGAAACTATACTCCTTGGAAGACCATGTAGTCTTACCACCTCTTTGAAAAACAAGTCTACAATATGGACAACATCATGAGTTTTGTGGCATGGAATGAAATGTGCCATTTTGGAGAACCTATCAACCACCACGAATACTGAGTCATTACCCCTTTATGTCCTTGGAAATCCAAGAACAAAATCCATACTTATGTCCTCCCATGGCCTTGATGGAATAGGCAATGGCTGATATAGGCCAGTATTGTGACTAAACCCCTTGGCAACTTGACAAACCTGGCAACTCTGTACAAACTTCTTCACATCCTGTGAAATTTGAGTCCAAAAATAATGTTCTCTAAGAATGGCAATGGTCTTATCTCGACTAAAATGTCCTACCATCCCTCCACTATGTTTCTCCTTAACCAGATTTTCCCTCATGGAACTCCTTGGAATGCACAATTGACTACCTTTGAACAACATGCCATCCTGAATCAAATAGTCTAACCACTTGGTTCTATCTATAGCAATAGGCTCTTTACAAGCTTTCCATGCTTTAGCAAAATTAGGATCCCCAGGGTACAAATTCTTGAGTTCATCAAACCCAACTACTTCAACCTGCATTACTATAAGCAACAACTGTCTCCTACTTAGTGCATCTGCAACCCTGTTAGATTTTCCACTTCTATGCTTCAACACAAATGTATAACTCTGCAAGAACTCTACCCACTTCATATGCCTCTGATTCAATTTACCTTGGCTATTTAGGTATTGTTATGCCTGATGACTAGTATACAAAATAGATTCTTTTGGCAATAAATAATGCCTCCATTTTTTTAAGGCCTGAACTATTGCATAGAACTCTTGATCATAAATAGAATACTTCTTCTTTGCATCATTCAATTTTTCACTAAAATATGCAATAGGCTTACCTTCTTGGCTTAATACAGCCCCAATAGCACTGCCACTGGCATCACAATCCACCTAGAAAACCTTTCTAAAATCTGGAAGTGCCAACACAGGCTTTTATGTCACCTTCTTCTTCAGCAATTCAAAACTTCTCGCAACTGTTGCAGTCCATTTGAACTCTTTTCTATCCCCTCTTATTGTATCAGTTAGGGGTGCACATATGCCACTAAAATTCTTAATAAACTTCCTATAAAAACTAACCAGACCATGAAATGATCTTACCTTAGTAGTAAACCTTGGAGTAGGCCATTCCAAGATGGTTTTTATCTTCTCCGGATCCATTTAGAGACCTTCAGGTGATATAACAAACCCCAAATAGACTAACTCCCTTTTTGCAAAGTTACACTTCTTCAGATTAATTAACAGTTTCTCTTCCCTTAGCCTTTCAAGGACACTGTGATTATGCAATAAATGTTCTTCCAAAGTCTTGCTGAAAATTAAAATATCATCCAAATAGACAATAACAAATTTTCCCAAGAACTTCTTAAGTACCTCATTCATGAGCCGCATGAAGGTGCTTGGGGCGTTCGTCAATCCAAAGGGCATGACTAACCACTCATAAAGACCCTCCTTGGTCTTGAAGGTTGTTTTCCACTCATCTCCTTCTCGAATCCATATCTGGTGATAACCACTCTTCAGATCTATCTTTTTGAAGTACTAAGCTCCACTCAAGCAGTCCATAATATCATCCATCCTTGGCAAAGGAAACTGGTACTTGATGGTGATCCTATTTATAGCTCGAGAATCTGTACACATCCTCCACTCTCCATCTTTCTTTGGTGCGAGTACTATAGGTACTGCACATGGACTCAAGCTCTCTCAAATCAAGCTCTTCCTCAACAGCTCCTGAACCTGTCTATTTAGCTCCTCTGTTTCAGTAGGAGTCATCTTGTGAGTAGCCTTGTTAGGAAAACTAGCTCCTAGAATCAAATCTATTTGATGAATGATTTGCCTTACTGGTGGCAATCCATCTGGAAAATTATCAGAGATAATATCTCCAAACTCCCCTAGTAAATCTAAAACTTCAAGTGGCATTTCACTACTACCTTCTTTATCTTTCCTAGGAATCAAAGCATAGCACATATGCTGATGTTTCATGCCATATAAAAACTTCTTTTCATCAACAAGACAAATCCTAGCACTGCTACATACCTTTTCACCTTCCTTTTTCATGGGCTTCAATTTGTGGCGAACTCCATCCTTTGTCAGAGAGTATGTGTTTGCATGTCCATCATGTACTACATGTCTATCAAACTGCCATGATCTGCCCAACAATAGATGGAAAACATCCATCGAAATAACATCACAGAGAACTTCATCATGGTAACTCCCAATTTTGAATTTCACTAAACATTGTTCACTTACTAGGACCTTATGATCATCTTTTACCCAAGCAATCCAATAGGGCTGGGGATGTTTCTCCCTCTTGAGCTTCAACTTAGAGACCATCTCTTCTGATACCAAGTTATCAGTGCTACCACCATCAATGATCACGTCACAATATTTATCCTCACACTTGCATCTGGTACGAAACAAAATCCTCTATTGTCCTAGTTCAATCTCACCACTTAGTAGGACTCTTTCATTTACCAAGGTCTCTCCTCTTTCTGCATCCTCTGAATGTGATGATTGTGCATCCTCATCCACATGAGCAACCCTAGCTTGGCCCTCAGCTCTCCTATCTGTCCTTCCTTGTCGTTGAGGGCATTCAAAGGCATGATGACCTTCTTCATTGCAATGGAAATAGGTACCACAGAAGCCTCCTCTTCCTTGTCCATGTCCTCTACCTCTTCCTCTCTGATTTCCAAAGTCTTGGTCACGGGAGCGGTTGAAACCCTCGTTCCTCTGGTTCCTGCTAGTACCCTCATCTTCATTTTTCTTTTGGGTTTCATTGTGGCCTCCAAATGACCTACCACTTCCCCTTCCTCCTTGACCGCACCCTCTTTGTCTTCCTTCAAACCTTATATTCAGCTTCTCTTCAACTCGTAGGGAAAACTAGTATGCCTCTTCAACGCTAGTCATTCTTACCAAAATTAATTCCTCTTGGATGCTAGGTCGCAACCCACTGATATAACGAGCAACCTTCTCCTTAATTTCTTTCACATGTCCTGCTCTAATCAAGAGTCGATAAAATTCCTCTGTATATTCTTAGACTGATCTTCCTGCTTGCTTTAGCCCATGCATCTTCTTAAAAAAATCAAGCTCATAGTCCACAGAAATGAACTGTTTCTTCAATTTGTCCACCATGCAATCCCATCTTATGATCTTCTCCTTTCCTCTTCTGTTTCTTTCCAATTGGACCTCTTGCTACTAGATTTTGGCATGGCCTTTCAGTTTGGCCTTTGCAAACTTAACCCTATCTGGGTCCCTGATATCCTCATACTTAAAGTATTCTTCCAGGTCATTGATCCAATCGATCAACTCATCTGGTTTCAGATTTCCTGAAAATACACCCACTTCAATTGTGGGTCTTTTCCCAAACTTAGTAATGGCCCTAAAAAGCCTTTCCTCTGCATGATTCAGAACTTCCCCATCAAATTCCCCTTCTAGTCCCATAACTTCTTCTTCATTGTCATCCTCACTGTCGTCACCAGTGGCAACATTTGCTCCTCTACGGAGCTCCTCCTGCAATGCCTGCACCTGCCTTTAGAGGGCTCTAACCTCCTCAGGATTAATAGCTCTGGCCCTTCCACCATGCTCTCTTCATGGAGGCATCTTCTAACTCGATCCCACAACCACATAGTCCTGGTGCAAACTGCCTCACAGTCGATGCTCTGTCTACACACTCAGAAAAACCAACTCTAATACCACTTGATGGGGACACAACCCAAGAACAGAATGGACACAATAGAAAAGGGGAAATTATATTAACTGAGAAAATAAGCTAGTACAAATAGTATAGATAAAATAGTCATTTAATGCCCCTAATTTGAATTTGAAGCATTCTTAGGAGGTCTCCAAAACCCAAAAAATTGCAATAACTTTCAAACTGTGGGGCCTTTTGACCTGATTCTTTTTCTGGAATGCTCTAAATCACAATTAAATTCATTTGGCCAATTCACACCTTCTAGGTCACTAAAATGATGGCCAAATTGCATGCTCCTATTTTTTCAGGATTTTCTAGCACATTGATAGTTGAACTGTGAGAGTTGGAACCTTTATTTGACCCAAATGGGTATCCAAAAATGAAAAGACATGAAACAAAAATTAATTCTAAGTACATTTTTTTTGGGTGGCACAGGATTTCCCTTATACCTCTGGATGCTCCTGCATCATGAGCATTCTCATTCCCCACTCTCGGTCTACTCGGTAGTTTTCTACTTGAGAGGTATATCCCATTATTTCTCTTAGGTGCATTATATTTATACTTATCTTTCATGGATATGGATCTTAAGCTATTGTACATGAGTTAGTTCTAGAGGGTTCATTTCAAAGATGGTTTAGCACTAGTTATCTCTATTTTTATATGTTGTTATGCTGGTTGAGTTTGGGGGATGGTTTTATATTGGGCATATTTTTTGGATTAGGAATGGTTTATGAGTTTGATCTTCTTGTGAGAGGCTTACATCCATGATTATTTATATGGTATAGTTTGGGTTTTATTATGGCTTCTTGTTGGGGTTTTATGGAGGAGATCATAGTTACATAGTTTACATCTAGAGGTGTGTGTAGAAGGTCATGATACGGGCTATTATTTGTATGGTTTCTCTACAGTCTTGGTTATCTTCTTGGATGTTCATTTTTTCTTACATTGGATTTTAGATTGGTTAGAGATTGTGATCACTAGTTTGTGCTCATGTATGTCATGTTTGAGATGGCATAGTTATTCCTTTATCTCTTTCCTCTATTGGTAGTGGAGAGCTTGGGAGACTATTGGAGACTTGTTATGAGAGTATTTCTTGCATGTTATTGGTCTATGTATTGTGGATGTCCTTGAGATTACATGGATTCACTTCCTTGACATATTGTAAGTGGATTGGTTTTAGATTTGACATTATCTTTTGCAATGGGATTTTCTTGGTATATATGTAGCATGTATTGCCCTTAAGGCTTGTGAATGTAGATTATAGATTGGATATTTTGATGATGTGATATTCACTTGGTATACCTTTGAAGGTATGGATAGTTGGATGGGTTTGGCACTTGCTGTGGGTGTTATTTAAGTAGTGGATATTTTGACAACCACATATACATATGATTACCTTTTGGATCATGTTTTTGTACTTGGCATTTTAGTTGGTACAAGATTTTATGATCTTCTAATGTGATAGGTTGGGTGGCTTTCTCTTTGGATAGATTCTATGTATGTCTAGCAGCAATGGCATAATAGGAGGTGAGATCATTCATGTTCGAGATGCTAGATGCTTTGATTTTGTTGTGGTTTCCAAGGTGGAGCACATGGTGTACTTTGATCCATAATGGTGGATGTGTTAGGAGGGATTGTTCCCTTCTTCATTTATGTGGCTATAGATTGACCCTATGCAATGTACACAAAAAGTGGGAGATTGTTGAGATAATGGGTGTTGTGCACATTGCATAATATTTTTATATTGTATTATTTTATTTTATTATGTAATGTTGCACCTAGATGGATGTGCAACATGTAAAGAATACCATGGGATATACTTGACGAGTTGTATTGTAGCATAGTGCTAATATTACATGAAATTATTTAATATTGGGGAAAAGAATTAAAATTCCAATATTAAATGTGGGGTCAAGGGGTTAGGTAGCACATGGTTTATGTAATACCACTTGGTGGTTTTGTGGGACTTGCTACTATATAAGTAGCCACAAGGGTAGTTGTTGTGAAAGAAAAAGATAGGAAAAAGGGAAAGATTTAAGAGGAACAAGGGTTGATAGGTTAGCCAAGGGAGCATTTGTGAAGGTTGGAAGCATGGCATGGGATGTGTGGATTCTTGCTTGTTCACATAGTTTACTCGGTTGTGGCTATGGCTTTGAAGGCTTCCATGGTTGTATTGCAATGGTGTATTTGCTAAATAATACATAGTGATGCATGCTTTTGGAGGCTAGGGTTTTCCCTCAATGAAGGTTTCCCAGGGTAAATCTTGTGTCATATTTTTATGAGTATGTTGTCTATTCTTTTGCGTGTGGATTTTAATTACATATTTATTTCAGATCTATTATAGGTTATGTGGAAATGGTTATATTATTTCTTTCAAGTTTCCTTACAATATGTGGCTTAGGTAATCCAGGAAATTTCTTATTAGCTCTTTGTTGTTTCTTGATGTACTACTTGGCATGGTGTTCAGGTATAGTATCAAGTGCTCCATCTTTTCCATAAATAAATCTATTGTAATCATTGGTTCTTTCTTTCTCTCCTCACTATTCTTATCTTTGAATTTGTCAATTTTTACATTTTCACTTGCAATCATATTGTCAATAATTTTATTCAAACATTTGTATGATTTTATCCTAGAAGAGTAATCTAGGAATATAACTTAATTGCCTTTTGAATCAATCTTTACATTTCTCACATCTTTATTAATATAACACCTACTTCCAATTTTTGAAATAACTCACATTTGGTGTATGACCAAATTAGAGTTCACATTGTGTCTTGATTGTTCCTATCTTCAATTGAACTTGGTTGAGAGTGTAAATAATAATGCTTATAGCTTCTCTCCAAAACATATGTGCAACTCCTTTTTCAACCAAGAGTGTTCTAGCACAAGTAACAATAGACTTGTTCCTTCTCCCTGCAACACCATTCTACTATGGTGTTCTAGGTGCAAATAATTATATTTTAATTCCATACTCAACATAATGGTTTATAATTCACCAGACATGAACTCACCACCTCTATTAGATCTCAAAAAACTTAAATTTTTACCAATTTCGTTCTCAACTCTAGGTTTATACTATTTGAACATATCAAATGCATAAGATTTGAACTTCACAAACATTGTAGTCATCATTCTAGAATAATTGTCAACAAACAAAATAAAGTGTCTATCTCCATAGTATCTCTTAACACTCATAGGACCAAACAAATTAATATGAATCAATTCTAGAATATCATTAGATGAATGTGATTTACTTGATAAACTAGAACTACAACATTTGGAGTCAAATTGTGATGACAATTTGTGATGGCAATATAATCTGTGGGTGATTTTCATATTTTTTTTGTAATTTTCCTCGACATCATCACAATATTAGAAAATAAGTTTGATTGTAAAATTGATAGTGTTTTTTCACATCACATGACTAGTGATATGAATAAGTTTTTCAAATTTAGAAACTATAATGGGGGTATTGTTAGGGTTAGTAACGATCCAACCTATCATATTACAGGGATTGGATACATTACTTTAGATGGAAGGAATCATACTAACAATGTTTATTTTGTTGATTGATTGAAGCATAATTTTTTGAGTGTTGGATAGTTGGTGGACAAGGGATATCAATTGCAATTCATAGAGAATACCTGCATTATCAAGGATAAGGATGGTAAGATTATTGGAACTGGAACTAGATCTAGAGGTAATGTATTTCATTTCAATCCTACTGAAATGATATGTTTGGTTGTGAAAGTTGATTATAGTTGGTTATGGCATAGGATATTTTTTCTCCCATAAGCTTAGATAGTTAGAATACTCAACTAGCCATTTGTACCAACATGATCTTTTTGTTTTTATTTTGTTAAATACCAGAGAAAAAATTTATACTGACATCAATGACAAACTCAATCATGCATATAAAATTTGATAACATTTTGAAGGTTAGTAGCACATTTATAGTTAGAGACTTGCCTAAGATAACAAAGCCTATTAATGTTGTTTGCTAATAATGCATTTTGGCTAAGGAGAAAAAGGTTTCATTTCCTAGCAAGAAGTTCACTACCAAAGAGAAGTTGGAGATTGTTCTCAAAAACCTAAGTGGTCCTTCAAGACTAAGATGATTCTATGGTGAAGGGTATTTTATAATTTTCATTGATGATTTAACTAGAATGATGGGTAGCATTTCTTAAGGAGAAATCTAAAGCTTTTAAGAAGTTTAAGATATTTAAGAATAGAGTTGAGAATGATTTTGGTGTTAAGATAAAGTGTTTGAGATTAGATAGAGGAGGAGAATTCACCTCTAGAGAGTTTAACATCTTTTATGAAGAAAATGGAATCAAAAGACAAGTATTCTCACCTGGAACAACTGAGAAAAATGGGATTGTTGAAAGAACAAATAAATTAGTAGCAGAGGCAACTAGAGTGATGTTGTTTGAGAATGATGTTTCTAAGACATTTTGGGGAGAAGAAATTAATACAATAGTGTACACTCTAGAAAAAGTGTAGATTAGAAAAGGTATGAGCAAGACACCTTATGAGTTATGGTTTGGTCATTCACCATCAGATACTCAATGATGGTATGTTTCTTAGATACTCAATGAAAATCAAGGTATACACATGTTTCAAATATAGAACTAAGACAATAGTTGAATGTGCAAATTTAAGGATTGATGAAAAGTTTGGAACCAAAGAAAAGATGATAGATATAATTCAAATGAAGAAGATAATTCTAGAATTGTTAGATAAAATGTTGAAGTTTTCTTTTAGACTAACAATGGTTTATAGAATGATGTGCTATCTATTGAGCATAGAGGAGAACAGAGGTCTAAACCTAGAGATGAGATAAGAGTTGAGATGTTACTTCCACCTCCAATAGAAATATGACAAAGAATCACCCTCTAGAGAAGATAATTGGAAGTAAAGATAAATGTGTGATGACAAGGAACATAGTGAATGAGGAATTGTTTCTTAGTTGAGCCTAAGAGAACATATGAAGAATGTAAGCATGATCATTGGATTCAAGCAATGAAGGAAGAATTGGATCAAATTGAGATGAATGAGACATGGGAGTTAGTTCCTAGACCTAAAGACAAGAATATGATAGGAACCAAATGGGTATTCAAGAATAAGATGAACGAACAAGAAGTTGTGAGAAATAAGGACAAACTTTTTTGAAAAGGTTACTTATAGCAAGAATTCATAGATTATGAGGAGACACATACCCCTATAGCCAAAATGGAAGCAATAAGAATGTTCTTGGCTTATGCAGTGAGTAAGAAGTTCAAGGTATATCAGACAGATGTCAAGTTAGTTTTTCTAAATGGAGAACTTGAAGAAGAAGTATACATTGAGAAGCTTGATGGATTCCCTTTGACAGATGACAAGAATAGGGTATGAAAACTAAAGAAAGCTATATATGGTTTGAAAAAAGTGCCTAGAACTTGGTATGCAAGGTTAGATAAGTATTTGAGAAAGCTTGGATTTGTTAAAGGTACACCATATGGTAATTTCTATTTGAGAGAAGTTGATAATGGTTTATTTATCATTGCAATATTTGTTGATGACATAATATTTGGAGCAATGATGAAGAAAGTAATAATTTTTTTGAAGAGATGAAAAATGAGTTTGAAATGAGTATGATTGGAGAAATGAAAGTTTTACTAGGATTGTAGATTATGTAGAACAGTGATGGTATTTTCATTTCATAAGCTAACTACTTGAAAGACTTGTTGAAAAGATTTGGATTAGAGAGTTGGAAACATGTTGCTACACCTATGATAACTAGTCATAAGTTATCTGGCAAGGATGAGACACCTACAATTGAGCATAAGAAGTATAGATCTATGATTGGAGGATTTCAATATCTGACTCACACCGGAATAGATATAGAAAATGTAGTTGGAATTGTAGCTAGATTTCACGTTGATCCTAAAGAATATCATTATGAAATAATAAAGAGGATAATTAGATATTTGAAAGGAACATTTGATTATGGAATTTGGTATGATAGATCAAGTGATTTCACTTTGTGTGCATATACTAATGCAAAGTGGGTAGGCAATATGGATGACAAAAAGAGCACCAGTGCTAGAGAATTCTTTCTTGGAGGAAGATTGATTTCTTGGATGAGCAAGAAACATGGCTATATTTCAAAAAAGTACAACTGAGGTAGAGTATCTTACAACAACAAATAACTATAATCAAATTATGTGGATGAAGTAGATGTTGAAGGATATTGGTATTGAGTTTATAAAACTTGCTATCATTTACTATAATAATACAAGTATAGTGAGTATGTCCAAGAATCATGTATTTCATTCTAAGATAAAGAATATATCTATTAAGTATCATGTCTTGAGAGAGATGGCATTAGAAAAGGATATTATATTAGAGTATGTGAGTACTAAAGATTAGATTGCAAATATCTTTATGAAGGCTTTACCTAAAGATACATTTGAGTACTTAAGAGGTATGCTTGGGGTTATACCCTTGCTACTTCTGAGTAGATGATGTAGAGAGTGTCTCAATTTAGTGGTATAAAATATTGTTACTAGAATAGACTAAATATTGATGCCTCCTACATGGGGGAGTATCTGTTGAGAACTAAGTCATTGGGGACTCTTGGTATTTGGTATTTTGGAATTGAATAGTGTCTTTGGACACTTGAGCTAGTTGAAGAATTGGAGAAGTATATGTAACAATTGGTATATAATATTGAGGCCTTTGAAATTGATGTCAACAAGGGATAATTTGCACAAAAACACCTCCTAAGAAATGGGGGAGAAGAACTCATAAGCATGTATGAGGGAGAGATATCTCATTGGGATATTTAGAAAGATTCATGTAAGGAAGCAGGGATATGTGCCTGATGTATTGTGAATTATTTAGTGTGAAGTGAACAATTGATGTTGATCCAGAAGAAGGATATGCACGTATTGTGTTGAGATTTTTTAGCATATGGATAACTAATTCTAGTTCTAGAATCTAGAGGATTTCAGATTGATGAAGAGGATTTGAGAAGATGATAGTAATAACAAGAAATTATAGTTTGGTATTCTTGGAACTTAGATGTTTTTCATCTATGTTTTCATCAATTCTAAAGGGGGAGATTGTTACCATGAATTTTGATGATACTACATTAGGGGAGTATTCTAATTATTAAAGAGTATTGACATGTTGCATTCATGACTATATTTGTCATTGATGTTAACATAGCATTATTTTTGTAAAGACTAGAAGAACAACAGTTAGAGATCTTACTAGTACAAACAATGGTTTGATTGTTTGGTGATACGTAGTGAAGGACATTTTCCAAACTATGTCTTGATGATGTGGTTAAGTGCAAAAAGTCTAAGTCAAAGGCATATGACAGTTGTACCCAATTTACTAAGAGCAGTACAAAAATAGAGTATTGGAGAACATCGTTCTAATGTTTGATTTCTATCTTACATCTGAGATGCAATGAAGAAGTGAGTTGTCAAATAGTGATAGAGGACAATCATATGGTGATGTCAGTAAGTGTGCAAGCCATAGTATCACATGTGTGAAGTTTTGTATAGACTGTAAGCTGATAGTGCTATTGTAATTGTAATTAATTAATTATCTTATTATAATTATTTGGGAAAGCCTCAAGGATGACTCAAGGAATTATTATGAAAGATACAGTATAAAGGAAAGATGTTTTCCTTTCTTGTAATGTTTGTGGTATTCATGTTATATCAAGTAGAAGTGTAAAGTGTGAAAAGGAGTAGATTGCTTTCTAAATGTGAGTAAGTGATCCAAGGGATAGAGGAAGGAGTAAAAGTCTGATTAACAAGATTTGGTAACAAGATCTGAAGGAGTAAGTGAATAAGTGATTTGGTTAGAACATTTGAAGGAGTAGAAGTCTGGTTGACAAGATAGAGATAGAGGAAGGAAGTACATTTCATTTCTATGATTCTACAAGGAATAATACATAGATTATTTGGATAGTGGGTTCATTGGTCTTAACCTTGATGTTGTTTGGGTAGTGGGCTTAGTTGTCTTCTACAAATGCTAATAGGGTTGGCACAACTCCTAACAAGGTTGGAATCTCCCAATAGGGATTCAGAGTCTCCTAATAGGGACTAATATGTATTGAATGTTGTAATAGACTCCTAACAAGGTTCATCCTCTAATAAGGAATATTTATATTAGTACATCATCATGTGGATACTATCCCTAACAGGTTTTTCCCTCTAATCAAGGGTTTCCCTAGTTAACATATCTGGTATTATTATATATGAGTATCTTGTTGTGGTTTCAGTTTATATTTCTCATATGGTTAAGTTTGTTTAAGGTTGATAATTGTGATAATAGTTGGATAACTAATTCACCCCCTCTCTCAATTATATCAATAGACTATATATTCTAATAGATGCTTGCATTGGAAAGCACTTAATGACCATCTTCTCAATGAATAGAAGATAGTCACCTTTTTTTGATAAAGTAATCTTAATAGCTCATAGTATGTATTACTATTTATCAGTGATATGAACCTCGTATGTAATTCATTAGATATGCACATCTTTCCATCTAGTCTATTACATGTTCTTTATTGTTTTGATTGATCTTTGGAATAGTTTGTGTACTCGTTGACGTTCCATGTCTATCATTTTAGAAGCATCCTTGCTTGTTTCATATATTCATTTATTATATCATCTAACCCTGAGCCACATCCCATCTACCCCTTCTCTTAGCTCAACTTCAATTCCACCTATTATTTTCTATCCATTCTCTCAATGTCTTGTACAATAGAGACATGCTATACATTATACTCAAATCCATACAATTTTAGAATATTGTGGCATGCTATAAATTATTCAAATATTTCCAATATTAAAATATTAATATATTTTTTTATATTATAAAATTTATTAAAATTTCAAGTAAAACATTAACTTTATTGAACGATTGTAAACTCTTAGAAAGTGCATTGTTGTTTTCTATTAGCATTGATGGGCTACCCTTGAACAAAATAAAAATGAAGAGGCATAAATGAAACAAAAATTATGAAATTTCCTTCATTGCACCCATATCTTCTCTTTATGTCCCTAAGCTAGACAATAATGTCTATTGGTTCTCATCAATAACTAAGATAATTAGTTCTCTGCCACTATCAAAACTTATCAATGGGAGAAAGTCCACATAAGTAATCAATATGAAATGGGAGTTGTGTTGATGTGGTAGATTGAGATGTAAATGGAGCATATTTATAGGGGTGAGATGGGTGGATCATTGGGTGAGAAATATGACAAATAGGGATGAAATACAAAGGTGGGGGTGTTGAGAAGGAATACTAGTGAATTTGAGTGAGATGAGGTGTCCCAATTTTTTTTGTGTTTTCCAACCACTTATGAGTTTTACTAAGTTTTCCAAAAAAAAATTTTAAACAAGAAAGTATAACATGCACTTGAAACACATAGTAGAGGAAGAAATAACATACAATCATCTAAAGCATACATAACAGGTTACATTCCTTAAGGATCCCATGACATTGAATTACATTTAAATTTAATCTAATACTAAGTCCATCAACTATCACATCCACATGAAAGAATAATGAAAAGTCCAAATTCCATAATATACATTTGTTCTGAATGCCTCTTGGAAAATTAATTCAGAATGCTCAATCATCCACTATACATGTCACAGGGTATGAAAGACTAAAATAATATAGGTATGAAGAAATATAAATACAAAATCCTCCTTGGATCCATGATACAAGTACAATAAAATAAATGAAACCATCCACCACACATGATACATCCATACATCATAAGAGATATAACATCCAACATGAAATACAACTATCCATCATAAAACACATCTAAGTGTGCAGTTCCTCCCAATCATCAATAGCATCATAAGACCATTGTCGGCCCTAGCCATCCCCCATGTGTAACATCCCAAGTCACCAATAAGATCATCGATACTATAGTAATAGGGATGTCACTATTAAACATACTATAACATAATCATATAGAAATCTAACATACAATAATACAACATAAGATGATCCTACAAGTAGATAACATCACCTATCACATGCTAATCATAAATATGAAGAAATGCATCAGTAAATAACATCACCTAATCATCATAAATAAGCATCCCAAGAAGCTCCAACCACGGTGACTACGAACGAATCTCAATGGTAAGAGTGTAAAAAGCACTACCACCTAACCACATGGAACCTAAATGGCCCACTCCCACCGCACTGAGGAGATAGTCTCAAGTCCCAAATAGGATATCAAATCACATAACACAAATACTCCAGGAAATCCTAAAAGTATACTAACTCAAAGGTTCCAACACATAGATTGACATCTATACCCAAAGGCACACAAGACACATAGGAAACCTACTATGTAAGTGGGCAAGTTTCATTGCACGAATCATGTAGGAGTTACCCTAGTAGTTAGGTTAGGACTCTAGGGTCCCTAGTGATCCCTATGCAGCCACTAGTTTCCTCTTGTACTAACAAGGCATACTACAAAGTGCAAGGTCGTAACCAAGCATTCTCTCTACTCTCATCCTAGTCTATACTAGCACTCGAGACATGGGTGAGAACATACAATTAATCTTATTAGGTTAATTTAAGTTAGTATTTAATGTAATGTTATCACTTATTAAAACAACTTACAATGGGTTCCCTTGGTAGCCACTTAGTCAAATCAAATTTAATACTTAATCAAACATCTTTTATTATTAATTAATTCCAATTAAGTAAAGTTTAACCAAATTAATTAATAATTTCCCATCTTAAAGATCCATATTAATATTATTTAATACTTCATTTATTAATTAATATTAACATGAATACTTATCAATCACTTTTTTAAAATAATAATAAATACTAATAAAGTCTATTAATAAAATTCTTTAATTAATATTTAGCTAAATATAATTAAAAAAATATAATAATAAACTAAGTAATAATAATTAAAAATGGATTAATAAAAATTATTATTAAATAACATGCAGCTTAATAAAATGTCGACCCTTATAAAGGGTGGCTATTGCGACAAGCTTGCTCTAGTAGCGTCATTAAAAGGGGGAGTGGGGGAGGTCGTGGCCTCTACCTCCCATCATTATATATATATATATATATATATATATATATATATATATATATATATATATATATATATATATATATATATATATCCTCCCCCATGATTATATTATAAATATATATTTTTTAATATAAATTTTATGAAATTCTATCAAACACCCTCCACTAATACTTTTTTTTTAACATATTTTTTTTATAAACATTTACAATTTTAATCTAATAATTCTATATTATTACAAAGCCATTTCCCCGATTGATTTCCTCTATGACTTTCAACCCTTCCCAGCTTAATTCTCAATTTTAAATCCATTGAAAGAGAGATTTTATTGATTGATTTAGAACATTTGAACTTTGAAAAGATCTTCAATTTTATCACATAACCCAACCCCGTTCTTTTTCCAATTTCAAGATCTATGAAAGAAATAATATTTCAAACATTTATAGTTTCTCATGCACAAAAGATTTAACACACACACCAGAGAAACATCATATGATAAATTTTGTCACAAGAATTAACCAAGCATCCATTATACAGACACGATGAAGATAGGAAAGAAATAGCGAATTAAATACATGCAAAAATCACAAGCGTGTACTTGGACACTGATGCTAATCACTACACCCCAAAAATCTATAGATATAATTCCTCCTCTCAGAACCTTCTCCTTTCTGAAAATTTCTTCCTTCTCCAAAATTCAAAGTCCCTTGAAAATGAACCCCCCAAAGTTGTGATAAAGAGTTCTCTCCTTAAATCGGGCACTGATTGTGCGTTCACCCAAGATGACTCCTTGCTCACAAGACTCAAACTCTAAATTAACTTTTCTTAATCTTGCTTAATCTTTTTCATGTAGGTTTATGAATTATTAAAATACTTTATTTAATTTTCCACTTAACTTTGCCTTCAATCAATTTATTAACTTTTAAATCTCATATGCACTTAATGAAATTAAAATATCTTTATTAAATTCACTTGTTTTATCTTTTAATTAATTTTTTAGGTTTTAATCTCATGCATGCATCATGCAATCTAGACTCTTTTTAATAGTTCAGTATATTTTCCACTTTTAATTTATTTTCGAATGTTTAACTTGATAAATATTTATTAACTTAAATAACAATAATATTTAGCATTTATTAACTTAAATATATTATTATTAAATTAAATAAATATTATCATGTTCTAAATTTATTCTTATAAATTTTATCTCCAAATTTAATTATTTTTATTTAATTAATTTCTTAATTAATTAAATATAATTAAAAATTAAAATATCATAATAATTTTCCATTAAATTAAATCATTAATTTAATCTTTTAATTAGACTTAGTATAAAATACACCAAAGACTCATAAAACAACATGTGAGAACCCATCATAGCAAAATACATACTAAATCAAACTAAAAGGTTATAATCATGAATTAACATCATCTAACGCATTCAGAGGGTACTTGACTCAGATACTTGTCTTAATTTTCAATTAGAACAAATGGCTTAAATGTTTAGGATTTGGACTTAAGAATTTATCTCCCCTCTCTTACCATTGAGATAATGTGATAGAGTACACTCATCTTGGCAATTCAAGGAAGTCGATACCTGATACCTACAACTTGCATAAAATCCATGCATGTACAAACACAATATTCTAAGCTAAATAGGAAATGGAAAGAAGTGGTGCATCATGTAGATCCCAACTAGCAGGTGACTATATATCCCTTCCTTAACCACATCACAAATTCCATACATAAAGAAAACAAACATGCACACCATACACATGCAGTATGGGGTAAGTATCCATGAGAAAACACATAATAATCCATCTAACTAATCATCATCAATAATTGAAAACACTATAATAATCATCATTCATACATGAAATATAGAGTACCAAGTAGTCTCATCACATAATAAACTAAATCTGAAACAATATCTGATAAACTCAAAACAATACTACTAATCATCAGACATAAAACTAGCCTAAAAGAGTTTGGCAATGATAATAGAAATGCAAGCTAGGGTAGGCACTACAAGTTTGATCAAACAACATATTTAAGTCTACCACTTATGAGTTTTGAGTAGGTTCTAAAAGACTATCTTGTTCAATAACTCTACCATATTCAAAACCATATGTGCAAATATTTAATACATTAAGTACAACATGTCCAATATTTGTATAGATATTCACATTAATTATACTAGTTTTTCTTTCAAAATCATATGTGTAAATATAAACATTATGTACAACATGTCCAATATTTTTGTAGATATACACATTAATTACACCAAATTTTTCTTTCACAAATATATGTGTAGATATAAACATTAAGTACATGTCCATTTTTTGTGTACATATACACATTAAGTACACCAAATTTTTTCTTTGAAAAATATATGTGCATATATAAACATTAAGAACACCATGCCTAATTTTTTTAAAGGTTTTCTCTCTATTGTCAATATGTATTTTGAAATGGTTATCAATGATAGATCTAGCAAGTACAACCAATTCAATAAGGGTACAAGAATAAGTTATTCTTCTAAAGAAGGATCATGTCATATAATACAAGGGAATTTGATCAAAATAGTGAGACAATTTCTAGATTATTATCTAACTTTCAAAGGGAAGGTGATGCCAAATGTTATTGTCTTTGCAAGAGTTGTAATATACTAAAGAAAAGAAGAATCAAAATCAAAATAGCTAAGAGACATTGTAGGGAGAGTGGTCACATTGAAGGAGGATTTGATTATCATCCATTCATAAGTTGTTTGTTATATTGTTTTCACAATTAATATACATATGAACCACAAAACAAGGGTTTTATTATCACATTAAAGGGAGGTTTGATTATCATCATTTTTATATAGATCGATCACCCTAGGTTAGTATGTGATATGGACCACCACATCTTGGAGGAACATGGAGGTGTGAGTATTGAAGGAGAAGACCATAATCCAATGTAAGATGATTATCATGCACTAGAAAACACATTTGAAGATGATGGCTGATCGATGGCATATTTGGTACTGGTGTTGTTGCTTATGATGTTTATTATGAGGTTGATATTGAGGTCATCCATGATATACCTCTACTTGAGAAGGAAAAAATGACCCTTTATGAAGGATCCCAATTAACTATTCTCTTTGTTATAGTGTTGTTCATGAATTTGAAGGTTAGGAATGGTTTATCCAACATAACAATGTCACATATGCTAAGGTTTGTCATATATGTCATTATAGTCTATAAAAGGTGAAACATGTACCATTTAGATTTTTTACACAAACAACTTATATTCTCTTTTGTAGATTGATAGGTGACTATTTGTTACCACCATCAAATTTTCTCTCTCGCTCATACCAAGAATTATGTGCCACTATGAAACATATTGGTATGGAGTATCAAGAAATAGATGTGTGTCCCAAAGCTCATGTTATTTATCATAAAGAACATAAAAAATTCAATATAATGCCCTAAGTTCCATATGAGAAGATATAAAGATGATCAAGTGAAAAAAAGGTGTCTCATGAGGTTCTTCATTATATCTCCATTATTCCACGTCTTAAACAATTATTCAGGTGTAGTAGCTTGGCACAATTTGTGGATTACCATGCATATAATAGAAGTTGAGATGACATTATTCAAATGCCTAAATTTGTTCAACATTTATGGACATAGAGGAAAAGTGGCCACACTTTAAAGAAAGACCTTGAAATCTTAGGCTTTCTTTGGCAATTGATGATGTCAATCCATTTGGAGAGATGGCATCTATATACTCGGTGTGGCTTGTTTTTGTTATCAATAATAACCTTCCTCCACGGATGTCAACAAAGAGGGGGCACATTATGTTCGCAATGATTGTTCTAGGTATTTTATTATTTTATTGTTATCTACATGTAATTATAAGTCTTGGAGTAAAATTACTGCAATAATTATTTGATGTTGTTCATTCAACTAGGTAAGTGCCAAGTGAAAGATATGAATGCATATATTGCACCTCTTATCAATGAGTTTCTAGTGTTATGGAATGGTTTCACTATGTATGATATCTCTAGATCAATTGGACAAAAATAATTTTAATTCCATGAAATGCTTGTGTGGATAGTTCATGATGCCCCAAGATTAACACATTTATGTGGTATTTATGCTGAAATCTAGTTGTACATGATAATATTAATTCCAAAAATGAACATATTTAATCCAATTGTATCGTTATCTTATATATTTTCAAACAAAGGGAAAATTTTCGTGTCCAATGTGTGATCCAAATTCCAAAATTTTAAGAAAGTAGGTGTTTGATGAGTTTAGGCACTTCCTCCACATAAATCATAAGTATCAAAGTGTCAAAAAAAATATTTTCAATGGGAAAGAAGAGAATACATCAAAGCCATGAAGAATGACACCTCACCTATGGTAGTTAGAATATAATATAATTTAAGGAACTATCTCTCCACCTAATAGTTTATGTTTGGAAATTATATATTTTGATTGTGTTTTTTTGGCTAATAATGTAATTGATGATCATGATGGTCATCAAGGCATCACTGACCACCTTCCAAAGGGACTAAAATTTTATCCCAGAGAATTTAGTAGGCTTCCCTACTATGAGAAGTTACAAATTGTGCATTTTTTTGATACTATGCATATTGGAAATAATGTAACAAAGACATTGTGGAAAACATTGGATGGAAGGCATGACAAAGTAAAACTTGCCAAAATTTGTAGTGACATTCATGATTCCAATAATGCAATAAAAAATATCATTAAATAAACTAGCAATAGAGATCAAATTAATGCAAGTGCCCTTCCTTGGTTATTAATGGAAAAAAAAAATAATGCCATAAAAGAAGTCATACAAAAAAATTGATTTACTCTAGGATTTTTTGCAAATATAAGGAATCTCACATCAAAGAAAAGAGAATTTGGGTAAGGGATAAAAATGCATGATTGGCATACCTTCATCAAGGTAAGTCGTGATCCTTTTTATTTACAATATCTTTGTGAAATTGAATTAAATTTTCATTGTATTACGTTAGAAAAGAATGAAATGATTAGTTGAAAATTGTTGTAGTATGTGCTACCCCTATCACTCCCAGACAATTTCAATAATAATATCAAAAAAGTGATATATGATCTTGGAAAATACATGAGGTAAGTAATGATATTTGTTTAATATATCAAACAAGCAATATATTATAAAGTCTTGTATTTATATTTTTTTGTGTCTTGAATCCCTTGTAGGTGGTTGTCATCAAAAGAAATCCATAAAAAAGATATAAAATATTGGAAGAAAAGAATTCATCTTCTAATGTGTGAAATGAAAAAGTGTTTACCTTCAATTTTTTTCAATGCATAAAAACACTAACAAGTTGAGGAGATTGAATTGTGTGGACTTGTACAACTTAAGTCAATGTGGATGTTTTAGAAACACTTGAAATTTTTGAAAGGTTTGGTTAAAAAAAAAGAAGTTCCCAAGGGTTCTATGGTTGAGGGATATATGGTATACTAGATGATGGTGTACATTACTCAATATCTTCCTAATCTTGTAGCAAAGACCCATATAGATTATATTTGGGATCTTGACTCCATTAAGAAAATTGAAGAGGAGTACTTGGTGGGGAACGATAGATTTAGGAAAGTGAAAGGTAATAAATTATAAGATGCTATTGTAGTTAATTAATTCTTAATCTTAAAAAAAAATGTGTTGTAAGTCATCTATTTAATTTTGTACAGTTGCTAAAGAGTGGGATGCAATAGATTTGTTTATTGCAAACAATCAAAGATTGGATGATAGTATGGTTTGAATGATGTCAACATTCTAGCCATAGATTAAAATGGGAAGCCATGTCTTCATTGGTTATACAAGATCATTGTAATGGATATCCCAATGTTACATAAAAGGAAATAGACTTAGTATATGGTTTGAGAGATCTCCAAGTACTTATAAGTTTGTTAATCAACCATATGTTTTTGAACTCATGATGCAATAATTTGTACATGTTTGAAATTATTGTAGGTGAAACACCACAAGTATATGTTATACAATGGTTATAAATTTTGCATCAAATATTTTGATAATATGAAGAGAACTTGTGATTTTGGGATAAGTGCAATCTTCCAAGTGATCAATATTTCATCTAGAAATGACTTACATCTTTGAGAATCTTAAAATCAATACTATGACATTTTACTTGATATACTTGACTTTAATTCCTTTAAATTAGTTCACTTTTTTGTCAAATGGTATAAAATACAACTCAATAAAAATGATCCTAATAGAACTATTATTGAGCAAGAGAATAAATTTCTAGTGATTAATACAAGGTTGTTTGAGCCAATTGGGGATAAGCCCTATTTTCTTCCAAGCCAATGGGAGAAGGTATTTTACTTAGAGGTTCCACATAAACTACGTTGCTCAATTTTTTTTATACATGATCCAAGAGGAATGTTGATAAAGTCTAATTCAATGGAAGAAGAAGATACTGAGGAAGAGGAAGAAGATCACAATCAAGAGTTAGCTGATGATGCTCTTGATGAAAATGTTGCTACTAATAATGACGATGATGCTTCTACTATTGATGATGATGATGATGACAATGAAGACCACAATAGTAGTGGTGACAATGTTGATGATGAAGATGATCCTGATGATGAGATGGATGAATAATAATATCAATTGGGGGGAGGCTAACATTGAAGGGGGGTTTTATTATCAATAACAAGAATGAAATGTACAGTAATGTGATCAATACCTATACTATTCAATATTGAGTTCTTGATAGATCAATGATTAACTTGATTAACTTATCATTTACCTTTTACTATTAATAATTCATATGTATATGTATCATGATTTTTTTAGCTAACATAAGACAATTTATTTACATATGTAGAAACCCAAATCCCTTTCATGAGCATCCCACACAGTCTCATGGATCATTAGGTATAAGTTAGTAAGCCCTATAGAGATTAATGTCTTTTACCATTTGTAAAATATCTCTCATTGCCACCTATCTCTCTTATTTTGTGAAGTATAAGTACTAGGGAATAGGTATTTATCATATTTTTCTTCCTTGAGTGAGGAAAATGTAGGAATGGAAGAAGAAAGTGAGACATTTAGTTTGTCTAAGTCAAGGAGATTGACTCGAGGTCAAAATATCATAAAGAAATTCAATAAGAGCATGAAATTTTTCCTTTCTCAAGTGGATTCATGTTCTTATGATGATGAGAGTGAAGGTGAATCTAATGTGCCCTTTAGATAGAAACATCTATAGAAACAATGGTTCCTTGAAGAACTTCATCCAATAAACACTGATTTTTTTGTAGGAGAGAGAATTTATCACATAACACCATCCTTATTACATTGTTTGGGCCTATTTTCCATGGATGGAATAAAGGTCTCTTACAAAAGGGTTTTTGAATTGATGGATTATGTTTGACCTTGCTACAATTATAATAGTTGGATGCAGATTGTTAGACATAAAAAAGTATGTGTACGTATCTCATGAAAAATTATATACAAAAAAAAAGTTAGTGAAAAAGTAAAACAATAGCTATATACATTGATAGAAGGATAAAAGAATCAAAGATTATTATAGGTTTTATAAATAGTACATGACCTATGTCAACTATGAAGTGACCCAATTGCATATTTGAGGCGTGCAAGGGAAATTGTGTATTTATATGTGCAATAAAATCAATACATGGAGGCAAAGAGCTTCTTATTGATTACAATTTAAATTGCATAGATACAAAAAAAGCTACTATCATGGGTGAGGTGGTACGTACTATGCACATTTAAAATTAACTCTAATCAATGAATCCAATGCACCATTCAATGTTTATATTTTTTCATAACTTAGAATAATAACATACATGTTTTAACATGTCTTAGTAATTTTTTTCAAATATAGGGCTACACTATGGATAAATAGCCACAAGACTCACACGAAGATGATGGTTTCCACAGGACTTCTTCTTCTTGATAGGTAAAACTCATTGTTGTTGTACAAATTAGATATGAGAAATATGTTAATTCATTTTTTTATTTTGTTTTATTCTTTACTACTATTTTGGATTGATTTTAAATATAGCACTAATAATATTTTTCTCACAAATGAGAGTTGATCATGAAAAGGGAAAGATAAAGAAGTTCACAAGGAGCTACATGATGAGTAGGATGAATTCATGATTAATTTTTCATTAGCCACTAATCTTATGGCTGCAATGCAAAAGGTTCTTCATGATTTATCAAGAAGGTTAAAGAAATATGCATCAATTCAACTAGAGACTCATAAAATACAATAGAGAGAGGATGAGTTGATGCACCTAGTTGAGACATATACAATAAGTATTAATGTAGTTTTTAATTATAACAGAAGTTCAATAATGGTTTTTATAGTATACTCTTTTATTTATGTCATTAAATAAAATGCATATATATAATTTTTACAAAGGATGCTAAAGAGTTTCAAGGGTGATGCCCTAGAGGATGATACTTCTGGTCATTTAACTACATCACATGTTCTATCCTAGACTTGTGTTTTGCTCAAACAATTTTTTTCAATAGATCTAACAATCTTGTTTTATTGTGCTCTACCAATTTCATTTTTTAGATCCTACCATTGATCCTATGTTCACTACACTTCTTTCTATAAGGAAAATAATCGAAGAGGTAATGCTAACTACAAATTCGATAATACATAGCATGGACATATATGTGATGGCAACACCTATTGGTAAGTAGATTCTTCTCTCTCTCTCTCTCTCTCTCTCTCTCTCTCTCTCTCTCTCTCTCTCTCTCTCTCTCTCTCTCTCTTATTATGTGTTTATTTCACTTGAACTATTATTTCTTAGGGGGGATTTTTTAATATTAGATTCATTTTATGTAGGAGGTGATGAGGACATTCCTAGGTGTACCCATGTTAGATGTATAGGAACACTAAAGAATTGTGATCAATTTCTTATGGGCAATGAAAATGGTCTTCACTTGAGAGTAGGCCAACTTCTAGGTACTTTAAAGATTCATCATTTCTTTTACTATACAATCTTATACTTATAATCAAATGCACTAACCTCTCCTACAATCCCTTGCAATAGCTACTAATCTCATTATTATTTTGTAGGGAATAATCCATTTTGTAAAAAACTTAATGATGAATGTTTGTGCATATTTGGGCTGACATATGCACATGGTATCATATTTGATTTCATTTCTAGATCATGTTTCCTTTGATAAATTTCTTCAAGTAAATTAAAAGGTAGCTTCAATTCATTTAGGAATCTAATAGTTTTTTTTCTTTTCTTAAAAAGTGGAATTTATAAACTAAAGAGTTAAAAGATAAACTCATTGATGCCAAGATGATACTTTTTGGACCCAACATATTTCAAATACTTTGAAGTATATTAGGTACAATTATAGGACCCAAATGAAAAACAATCCTTGTTATGAGTGCCCCCCCATACTCCTATTATTGAGTGGCAGAATCTTAAAAAGGATGTCATTGAGAAAATAAAAATAATACATGGTGGAGAAATAGTACCACCTGAGGAAAGAAGGTACATCATAGTATTCAGAATGGAATTATGCAATAATTACTCTTAATACTTATGTGAAAATAAAAGCATAGGCAACACAAGCTCAGCTCGGGTCGATATTCAAAACTTGTTGCACAAATTATAAATATAAGTAAATGAAAAATTATATGCAAATATTTATAAATTGTAAAAAATTTGGTCATGATGAAATTGATTACAATATAAAATTCATGATACCAAGCAAAAATGTAGGCCATGGAGTTTTAAAAACAACTTCTAAAGAGGACAAGAAATCAACATATAGACAAGGCTATACAGTCATGGCTAAACGACTCTGAGAAATGAGTGCACAAGGTTCTTCTGCTGGATCTATCAATGAGGTAAATAAGTCAATTGATTTTTATTTCAAATTGAATAATTTGGCAATTATTTTATTTGATATTAAGTTCCAAAAATATAAGTCATTATATTTTTTTTAAGTAAGAAAATAATTGTTATATATTTGTTTAAAAATTTAAAGTGAATATATTTATATGTATTAAAATGAATGATTAACATTTCTTAGTATTTGTCTTGTATTTATATGTATGTATTCTTGATAAATGCACTAATTATTTACAATGGATTGCAGCCTGCTAATCTTGATAGACTAGTCAAGCACCATGGAGGAGTTGATTCAGTTGTGGATCATAGTACTAAAGATATATATTTTCTATTCAATTTTTTATTTATGAATTATTAATACAAGCAAAAAATTTAATTTGAATTTGGTGTAGTAATAAAAATTTAACTATAATATGTGTTGAGATAAAGAAAACATCTTGTATTGCAATTGTAGGGAATGTAGAAGTTGTTCTTGATGAGTGTGTTGAGCTTCAAGCTAGCAGGAAGGATGATGTGGTTGGACAAGGTAAAGAGTGCTACAATGTTATTTAAAATATTTGAAGTCTCAAATTTTTTAAATTTAACCCTTTTATTTGTTATTGAAGAGGACCCACCCTTGGCAAACAAAAATGAGATCACATCCAAGAGTGAGAAGAAATATCGATGATGACATAGATATGCCTCTACAACAACATAGTGAAGCAAAAAGGAAAAAAAAGAAGAAAAAAAAAATTCATGTGAACTTATGTGACTTATTTGATAATGACTGATGTTTATGTCTAGATGTTTTATTTATGCTCTATTGAATGTTTTAATGAATCTTATGTTTTAATGTTAATGTGAATGTTCTAATGAAACTTATGTGTGAATGAATGTTATCATGTGATAATGCATGAAGGTTACATTTTATTAGTAAAGTGAATAAATTTTAGATGGGGAATTTAGATGTTGGGGGGGAATGACCTTCCACCTTCATGTGGTTGGCCCTAATTAGTAGAGAATATTAAACTATCCTCAAAACCAAGTGAAGCTCAATATTAACCTATGATTGTATGACAACTAACTATGTGAATCTCTTAGTTTCAAGAAATGTATAAGGAGGCCATAGTTCAATATGCAATTTCAATTCATATGCATACGACATCAAGTGGAGCTGAAAAATGTAACAATTTTTCATTTTTTTTAGAGGTCTTTAATTAGGTATTTTAAGTTATAGACCATCATGAACCTCATAACTTTGACTCTTATAGGCAAGGGTAATGTCCTCAACATACAAGAAAATCAAGACTTTCTATGTTCTGGCTTGTTGAGGACATTCTCTTGTCTAGACTTCTAATGTTCATGATGGTCTATAATTTTAAAAACTTAATAGACCTATTAAATAAATGTAAATGTGGTACATTTTTTTAGCTTTGCCTATTGTCCATGCATATAGAATACAGTTGCATCTACATTCTTGATTCAAAGTGGCATTTAGAGTAGGGTGGGCACTTGTAACTTGATAGATGATTCCTTTATGGGGGAGATGGTATTATCATTTTCCCTGTAGCTTGGACACTCTACAACCTTTTGTCTTTGCAATTTGGAGATGTGGAGATTAATTTAAGGATGATCTGAAAAGGAAATGATTAAGTGTATAAATTTTCTAGAACTTATGCGAACTTTTTCAATTATGGTACTTTTCTAACATTAGATTTTGCTTCTCCACTACTTGCTAATGGTGACAAATGGATTGCGCTTTCTAGATATAATGGAAACAATTTTACTAGGATTGCATGAAAATGTGAAGCAAGCTATGCAATATTTGGTACTTTTCTAATCTATATAGATAATGAAATATTTAGATAGAATTTAAGAGTTCATTATGTTGAAATATGAGTTACTTCAATAAGAGATCATAAGGTTATTGCTTTCAAGAAAGGTCTTGATTATTTGGTAAACTATGCTTATGACTTATGGTATATGCATATTCTAGTCTAAATAACTTCAGGAAGATCATTTTTCCTTCCACAAGAATATCTAATTATAGAAATAAGGGACTAGAATAATCAATTTAACACATATGGACAACTCATAAGTTTTAAGACCTCTATCTTTGCAAGATATTTATGGAGATTTATATTTTGTTATGGTATACCATTGAAAAATAGATTTTTTTTCTCTAGTGCTTACTGATGGAGATAAATGGATTGTGCTTGCCAAATTTAATGCAAACAAGTTTACTAGGATTGCATCAAAATATGTGAGGTATGTAGTATTTGGTACTTTCCTAATCTATATAGATCATGAATTTGATAGATATATTTTAAGATTTCATTATGTTGAGAATAAGCAAGATTAGATTTTTTGAATCAATGCATGTCATTCTTCATATATAATTAGCTTTATCCATTTGGAAGATAGCCTGAACACCTTATAAAGCTTACAAATAACCAAATCAACACAAGGAACAAACTAAGTGAATCCATCAAGACTAGATATCACTTTTAATTCTTTGATTATTGTTTTGTCCCAACATGATGATGAATAACCATCCAAATATTTCAAGATCTAAATGTATGACTTAAAGATATTTTATCAATTAAGAATCTAAGATGTCAGACTTTTGGCACACTACTAGAAGTTACATTCCCTGAAGCATATAAATATCATTAAATGAAAGAGGTAAGAAGGTTTTAAATGGAAGAAGAACATATTAGAATGTTGACTAGAAGTTGTAACTTTTAATATGCTTGAAGAAGTCTAACGTTACTCTACTATGATTGATGCCTGTAAAA
This sequence comes from Cupressus sempervirens, assembly GCA_028749045.1. NCBI lineage: Eukaryota > Viridiplantae > Streptophyta > Pinopsida > Cupressales > Cupressaceae > Cupressus > Cupressus sempervirens. Next base: position 315,346,329 of record CM053785.1, read on the forward strand.
ATATATCATTGGAAAACTTTAAACAACTAGAATTGATGGTTAAAAGAAAAATTGGACTAAGAAACTATTATAGACATGATGATTAATAATTGAAGTTGTAATCTATAAGTCATATTAATAATCACTGATGGAAGATTCCATGTGATTTTAAAGGTTCTACCATCAACACTTAGACTTCTACTAAATTTATGAATCAAACCACAACATTACTTAATTTTGAAAAAATATTATTGTTGCAAAAACTCCTCATTTAAAAATTATTTGAGAAAGATACTAGAAATTACCATACAAATATCACATCTATGATGGCCATTTGAAACCAAATAATATCATAAGAATTTTAATATCATTGTAATATTTAAATTGAACTTTTGATCAAGCCTAGAAGTTGAAACTACCTCTTTTGAATGTGTGCAAGGTTGATGTAGAGTTTTGGAGAGGGCATACTTTGACTTTAATGCTACCCAATTTTTATATTGAGACATGCAAATGGTCTCTCTATTTCCTAATTATGTCTCCTTGTAGTTCTCCATCCTTCATTGATCCCTGCCATATTAACACCAAGATCATCACTACAAAATATATCTGAAAGTGGAAATACAAAAAAATATTGCATTGAGGATCCAACTACAGAGTTGTTAAGATGAATCATGTTCCCTTATTAAAAAGGAAATCATGACTATGAACCATATTTGCCTCTCGCCAAAAAATTGAATTCAGTTACTTGAGCCCACCGAACGGTCACTTTTCATATTTAAGTATTTAAAATGCCATGGAAATAGGAAAATAAATGAAATAAAACCTTAATGTATTTCCTTGTTTCTAAGTGATTATGCACTTTAATGTTTCTGCTTGCCCACAATTCCCTCAGCGTCAAATCTTTCGTGATCTACGGTGGGCACTTTCCTACTTTCTGCTGTAGTGGCAAAGAAGAGAAACACTATAGGAGGCAACATTGTTGAAAATGTAATAGGGAATTTAATGTTATGTTTTAAATGCTTTTAGTTTTTAAGCATTTAGTTTTTGAAGTTTGTAATAACGTCCTACATGTGGTGGCATACCTAGAGTAGTAGTTTGATAAGCTCTCCAGATATAGCCACCTAAGACCAGGTGAGTGGATCTTAAATTAGAATAGTTTTTTTTAGTTCGTAGGTGGAGTGTTTAATGATTGTCAGATTCCAATAATAGGTAGTAGGCAGTTTCGGATTCTTATCCTTTTCTTGGGTAGAAGATGAAAAAAAAACATGTGGCCTACTGCATGATTGTCAGATTCCAATAATAGGTAGTAGCCGATTTTCGGATTCTTATCCTTTTCTTGGGATAAAAGACGAAAAAATGTTTCTCATCCTTTTATTAGAAAAGGAGAGTCAGTTTTAAATAAGCCATTTGGCTATGTAAGAGATTCATTCGAGTTTGAGTAAAATAGAAAAGTTGCAATTTTTTCGTGTGTCTCTTCAGCTTTAGAAAGAATCGAATTTGGAGAGATATGGAATGTTTTTCATTTTTTCTTTGTGCAAGTTTTTGATGGTCTGAGTTTTGAACGGATTTTTCTTATCTTCTCACTGAAAACAAGTTGATAGTTTGCAGAAGATTAAAAAAGTTTTAGTTTTGGGTCAAATTCGGTATGTTTGCAGAAAATTAGTCTCAGTGCATGGGTAATATCTCCCAAATGAACCGTTGGATTTCTCTCAAATTTTTATATGTTGTTTGAAACCTAGTTACACAAAATATCAACGGTTGGATTGAGAAAATATTGTCTAGTTCAAAAGTTATACATGTTTGTTCACGAGTCTATCTAGAGACAGCAAGAAGTAATGTTTTGCAAAAAAAATGTACTCTGATGCATGGTCAATACCTCGGGTTTGAACTGTTGGATTTCTCTAAAAAAATTATATGTTGTTTAAAACCTAGTTATGCCAAATCTCAATGGTTTGATTGAGTAAATATTTTTTGGTTCAAAATTTATTCATGTCTGAGTGCAGGTCTATCCGGAGGCAGCAAGAAGAAATTTTGGGGGATTTATTTTCAAAGTTTTGTTTTGAATCTGATTTTAGTGTGTGATCCTGGAGGTTGTAGATGCCCCTTGAAGCAACTCAGTTGAGTGACTTTTCCTCCTGAGTTTTCCAAGGTGTGGCTCTGCATCACTTTCTCAAAATGCACTACCTTTACCTAATGTGGGCAAGTTCCTTTACACCACGTAGCCCCTAATGATATTCAAACATCAATGTGCTGCAAAAGTTCTTGGTTTTCAAAAGCAGTCAAACCTATTGCAGAGTTGCCAGTGTTCCTCATGCACATTTTCAATTTCCTATGATGTCATTGGCTGGTCTTTTAATGATATTAATACTTTATAATTAAGGTGTTGTGATCATTCATTTAGCAAGGATCAAGGGTTGGTGCTTGCCCGCAATATGAAAGTGCATGAGTTTTAAGTAATGTAGGCAAGCCCCTTCATGACACATAGCTAATAATGACATCATGCATTTGTTCTTCTCAAAGAAAGATCCACCGTCCGATGCAAACAGATCTACAGTGGGTGCTTCCCCACATTATGAAGACACAAGGATGTTAAGGAATGTGGACAAGCGCCTCATGGCCATGTGTCCTTGTAGGGTAAGGTTGATTTTAGAAGCCACAAGGTGATGCCAGGTGGGGCCAGGTCATGCTGAGGTGTATGCTAAATGGTTCATGGGCCCAGAAGTATTAAGGGCAGGGGCAGTATAATGAAGATCTTTCATGATCATTGATCTTATAGAGATCAACAATCAGTGCTTTCCCGCATTATGAAGATGCAAGGTAATTAAACAATGCGAGAAAGCACTTGAAGGACACATGTCCTTATGGGTTCGGCTAAGGCATTAATAGTTAAGGCTGATGGCTATGTGAAATTGTGGTTAAGTTGAGAAGGTGGCTCAGTTAATTAAGAAAATGTGGTCAACTGCATGGAGACTTTATGGGGTGGTGAAATGAAATGAAATTATTGGCCTGCATGGCCCATTTTGGTTACAGGATTCAATTGACTTTTTGACCTTGCTGACTAATGAGCCAGAAACAAAGGAAATCAGTTTTCTTACATGATTTGATCCTAATGATCAATTCCAAATACTCTTGAATGAATGCTAAATCTAGTAAACAATAGGAGAACACTCCACCACCCCAATCTATCCATCTACTTGGTCAAAATGGTTTAATGGTGTCGTTTCTGTCAAAACCATGTTTCAAAAAAATATCAAATTTCATTGTATCTAAATTTGTGCCTAGATTAGATTTTCTCTAGATCTCTAAAGAGACTTAATGGTAGTGGTTGTGGAGTAACTTTAGTTAGAGAACATCTCAGTTATGCCTAGGCTATAAAGGCAATTTTTGTAGATTTTGTTGAGGTCGACTCTTCTCTATTTTCTCTGATATTGCTATACAATTTCACTGTAAATCTTCTTTACCTCTTAATTGTATGACATTCTTATCTCCTTTAGCCATTGATGTAAAGTGCAAGAACTATTTGCCTCTCATTGGTGTATTGTAGATATCTACAATCTTGCATGACTATATCTCTTTTGGCCTATGAATGGTATATAAGTGAATCCTCTCTTTCCTTGTGTCATTCATTTGAGTTTATTCCGACCTGCATGTGATTGTTAGATTAAAACAAGTCTGGATGTGTATATATTTTGTTGTCATGATGGTCCAATAGTGCATGTATGGGTAGAGATTCGTTTGAACACTCTATTTTTGGTGCATCACCCCGCTTAGGTTAGAATAGATAGATTTGCTTCTATGCATTCTTTCTCCCTTTTCCTTTCCAAGAGTAGTTAGGTGCACCCTAATAGTAAAGGAAGCTGGCCTTCTCCAAAGACTCAACCTCATAGTTCAAGTCCCACAGCTTGGAGGTTGTTTTCATGTTTCACAAGGTTTTCCTTAGGTAAAAACTTTGGACAAGGGTGTAAACTTTTGTGACAACAATTTTTGGCATGCCCAATGGGACTGTATTCAAAAAAATTCAAGTCTACTACTGTCAAAAGGAAGATTTCAAGAATAATACCAAGGAGATAGTACTAGCTTCGATGTTAAAGCCTTCAAGGGATTCATTCTTTAAGTACTTGGTGACTCTGAGCTTCAAATACATCTAGTTCCAGACCAAATTTGTGGTAATTCATGCCCAAAGCTGAAACAAGGGCATCTTCTAGAGGTAAATTTCAGTACCAAGAGCTTTCATTTTCAAATCCTAGAAGAAGGAAGACTGGAGCATCTTTATCACCAGTTAGGAGTTCAATAGTAACAAATACACCTACAAGATCCATCTCTACTCCTCCTGTTGTTAGATCTCAGCCTAGATTGCCATCAACACATATCAATAGATCACTTGTTTATATGGCACAGCCTAGAGCTCATGCTTTTTTCACCTTTAATGGTGGAAGTCCTCTTTTATTGGCCAAAAGACATGACATACCAATATCTACACTCAAAAGTATTCCAGAACTGGTGAAACTTCTATCTCTCCCTTAGAACACATTCAAGAAGTTACAAATATCTGGAATATCTATGGTATTACAAAAGATGATGTTGTAGTTAGGCTTCTAGCCTCATCCTTGAAAGGAAAAGCACTACAATGGTATAGAGGTTTGGTTCATGGTTCTATAGTAGATTAGGATGGATTAGGAGTAGGACTGTGCAAAAACTTTGAGGACAAAAGAGACCATTTGTCACTTTTAGAATAGTTGACTACTATAAAAAGAGCCCTCCATGAATGTATGACTGATTTCAACTATAGATTTCAAAAGACATGGGATAGAATACCTACTTCAGTAAAGCCTACCCTTGGTAATGCCTTCTTGCATTACCTCAGAGTTTTTAATAGTGACATTGCCACTACAATCCAAACTATGGGAGGAGATACCTTGCCTAATGCTTATGACATAGCAATAAAGTTAGAAAACATCCTAATACAAGGAGGTAAGCTAGCTCCAAGGCCTCCTATGCCTTTCTTCCCTGACATTCCAAATCACCAACCAGCAATGGCCCCTCTTCCCACAACTTCCACATCATAATCCCTTGCTCTAGTCACTCAAGCTTCCACATCTTCAAATGAAATAGATGAAATCAAGGAGATGATGCAATCTATGATGTTGAATATAGAGAACATAGATAAAAGATTGCAGGGCCAAGAGAAGAAGCTGGAGGATAGCTTCTCTATGATGCAAAAAGTGAGCAACAAGGTGGTGACTTTAGAGAGATAGCAAGCTCAAGGTAGTAAGGCTCATCATTTTCAATATCAAACTCTAAACAGTGGTAGGCCTCCAAATCATATTCATGGGAACAATTCTTTTGATCAAAATAGGTAGAATAGCCATGCTTCAACCTCAAATGCAAACCAAAGTAGGGCCATAGTTCCTCAAAAAAATGGCCCAAGATCAGGATTTTTGTCCCTCCTGTAACTACTCCTATGCTCGTTACATGTGTCAAAAGGCTGAATCATATTTGGCTTTGACCATCCAAGAGCTTGAAATAGGACAATCATACAAGGAGGACCAATTTAAAGATGCTTCATATATGCAAGGACAAGGTGATTGCTCCTTTATGAATCATCAATTGGAGGAACATTGTAATGTAAACCAAGATTCCATTGCTCACAACACTAGGAGCAAAAGAAGAGCTATTGAATATGCTACCCCTCCTCCTCCCAATCATGCCTCAACTTCAAATGCAATACCTCATGAATAAGAAGTAAATGATCAATCAAATACCTTTCAATAGAAAAGGAAAAGTAATGGCAGAAAGGACATAAGTGATCCTCAGCTTGTTCCATCTCAACCTCCTACAAATGCAACTCCCAAGGCTTCTACCAAAGTACCTACTACACCATTTAGTGTGGTAGAAAAAATGAAGAAGAAAAATGTGAGTATTTCCATGTGGCATGCTATTGCTACTATACCCATGCAAAAGAGGTTGTTGCAGCAAGAATTGGAAAGTATTGAACCAAAGGGTCAACCACCCAGCATGGAAAGTGCCACAAGCCTAGTATAGACATCAAAGGAGGTAGAAAAAAGCAAAAAGGTTAGACCCCCTCCATTTTATGTTTCTCTAATTATAGGGGGTAAACTAGTCCACAATTGCATGATTGATTCAGGGGCTAGTAGTTCAGTGATGCCTAGGTGTGTTGTTAATGTTTTGGAAATGAAATATGAGCCCATTGTTAGAGATGTATTATAGTTGGATGGTAGTACTGTCAAGACTATAGGGATCCTTAGGAATGTGGAAATGGCCCTACATGCATGCCCTGGTTGTACTGTAACTCAAGATATATTCGTTGCTGAAGTCAAGCCACATTTTGCCATCTGTTTGTCAAGAGACTTCACTACCCAAATAGGTGGTTACATATCTTCTGATTGGTCATATATGTTTTTTAGAACAAGATATGGGACCAAAGCTTTAATCAGAGCAGAGTCTCTAGCCCTCCATCTTATTGAACCCTACAGCCCTAATCTCATCAACATGAATTGCACTATCCTAGAAAGGGATGAGAATGACATAATGAATGAACCTACTACTTCTCTAATAGAGATACTTGATTTTATCTTAGATGAATGGGCTAATGATCCTATATTAGAAACCCTTGAGATAGGCCTTAGTACATATTGTATATTAGAGAAGGATTCTGTAGTTCCCGATCTTGTGGAGACTAAAGAAGATGTGAGTGAGATATGGAGTATGTACTTTGATGGATCAAGGAATAAGAATGGATCAAGGGCTAGTGTGATGTTGATTTCTCCCACACAAGTAAGGTACTACTTCTCCTTTAGGCTCCAATTTAGTTGCACTAATAATGTGGCCGAGTATGAATCCTTGATTCAGGGTCTCCTACTTGCTCATAAAAGATGAATTCAAGCCTTAAGTGTATATGGAGATAGTGAGTTGGTGGTTAATCAAGTGAGAAATTAGAATATCACCAAGAACAGTTTGCTCAAGTCTTATAAACATAGGGTATGGGATTTTCTTGAGGGTTTCAATGCATTTAATATTCAAAGCATCCCTAGAAAAGAAAATAGATACGCTAATAGACTTGCAGCAATAGGTGCATCTCATGATGTGCCAGGGTATCTTGAGGAGAAGAGGAAGCAACAAATTAGAATGATAGTAAGGCCTACCATCCCTGACAAAAAAATCCATTGGCAAGTGTTTGAATCTGATGAACAAATTGTAGGCTTCTTACAAAATGAAGAAAAAATTTTAGATAGAAACCAGTTGAGACTACAGGATTAGTATGGTGATCAAATCATCAATCTCAGTTCCAAAAAATTGCCTAAGGGTCTCATTACCTTAGAGAGTGTTTTGAATCCTGATGACCAAGCAAGAGGCAAAGTCATGAACCTAGCTACTGACGAAGATGATCACACCCCAGTCACAATTGCTAATGGAAAATCCTTAATCATGGGGATGGTATGTTCTGAGATTGAGCAAGAAAGTTTTATTCATCTATGTCAAGAATTTAATGATTTATTTGCCTAGACGTATGATGATTTAAAGGGTTTTTACCCAAGGTTGTTTCAGCATACCATAGATTTAATTGTTAATGTCAAACTAGTAAAACAAAAATAGAGGCCAGTGAATCCCAAAATTGAACCCTTAATGAGAAGAGAGCTATCCAAATTGATTGAGGCCAATATAATTTTCCCCATCAAGCACTTGTCATGGGTAGCAAACCTTGTCCTTGTTAGGAAGAAGAATGGAGAAATTAGATTGTGTGTGGACTTTAGGGACCTTAACCAAGCTTCCCTTAAAGATCACCATCCTCTCCCTTCCATGGAGCATATTTTGTCCAAGGTCAATGGTTCAAAGAGGTTTTCATTTCTTGATGGATTTTTTAGCTACAATCAAGTGTTGGTCAAAGAATCAGATAGGTGCAAGACTACATTTACCACCAAATGGGGTACATATGCTTATTGTAAGATGCCATTTGGACTCACCAATGTAGGTGCTACATTTCAAAAGGAAATGGAGATGGCCTTCAAAGATGTGATTGAAAATTTTGTATTAGTTTACCTTGATGATATCACAGTGTATTCAAAGAATGTAGAAGATCATTTTGATCATTTGAGATAGGTGTTCTTAAGGTGGAGAGAGTTTGGGGTATCCCTTAACCCAAGCAAGTGTGTCTTTGCTACCAATCAAGGAAAATTATTAGGACACATTGTATCTGAGGATGGTTTAACCATTGATCTAGAAAGAACAAAAGCAATACTTTCTCTCCCTCTTCCTAAACATAAGAAAGGGTTGCAAAGTTTCCTTGGTAGGATAAATTTTGTGAGAAGATTTATCCCTAATCTTGCTACCATGGTAAAACCCCTTACAGCTATGCTTAAGAAAAGTATGGTCTTTGCATGGACCAAGGAAGGGAAGGAAAGTTTTGAAGAGATCAAGATAGCCATAGCCTCAGCCCCTACTCTCATTAATCCAAATTTTGAAAAAGATTTCATCCTTTATGCCCTGGGTGGTGAGTCAAGCATTTCCATAGTCTTGACTCAAACAAATGATAAAGATGGAGAGCATCCCATAGCCTTCTTTAGTGAAGGGCTTAAAGATTATGAAAACAAATATAGTTATGTAGAGAAGAAAGCCCTTGCAATCATCAGAGCTTTAAAGAAATTTAGACACCTCCTGTCTCATAATAAAATTCATTTATTAGTACCCCATGTGAGTGTGAAGGATTTCCTTTTGAGAAAAAATATTAGTGAGAAAAGAATTGGTTGGATTACTAAAGTAATAGAATATGATGTTGACATCTAGATCACCAAGCTAGTAAGAGGGAGGGGATTGTGTAAACGGATGATATCATATCAGGAATCATATAAGGAAGTCACTATGATACTAACAGAACAACAAGAGATAAGAAATGATGACCCAAGGAATTGGATGGATGATATGAAGAATTTCTCATTAGGCAATGGATATCCTCAAGGATTAGATAGAACTAAAAGGTGATAGTATAGATTACAATCAATTCCTTATGTCATAGTTGATGGTATCCTTTTTAGGAAAGATTTTAATGGAGCCCTATTAAGATGCATTGACATAGACCAAGCTAAAAGAATGATCAAAGAGCTTCATGATGGTCCTGATGGTGGTCAATTCTCAGCAAGGACAACTACAATGAAGATCATGAGAGCTGGTTACTACTAGCCATCCTTTTTCTATGATTTTCATAGGTATGTGAGGAAGTGTGAAAAATGTGCCTTCTTCTTTGGTAAAAAAAAGCTTGTAGCTCTTCCTCTTCATCCCATTTAGGTGGACTAGCCTTTTTCTCAATGGGGATTGGATTTCATAGGCCCTATCAATCCTTCTTCTAGTTTTGGTCACAAATGGATTTTAACTGCTATAGATTACTTCACCAGATGGACAGAGGTAGTTGCATTGAAGGATGCCACATAATCTTCAATTTTTGAGTTCCTTGACGGAATTGTGACTAGGTTTGGTGCACCTTCAACCATTATTTTAGATAATGCAAAGTCTTTTGTAGGAGCTCAAATTTGTGCATGGGTAGTTGACCATAATATCTACTTGAGCACGTCCTCAAACTACTATCCTCAAGCAATGGTTTGGATGAGTCATCTAACAAAAACTTAATTAGGATTATGAAAAGAACTATGGAGGATAATCGGAGGTGTTGGCATCAAAAGTTGAGGACTGCACTGTGGGCTGATAGAATAACACCTAAGAGGTCAATAGAAAATTCACCATTTATATTGGTATATGGCAGAGAAGCAAGGCTTTCAATTTCATTAGAATTCCCATCCCTAGAACTAGCTCATCAGCTAGAACTAATTGAGGATGTCGCCATGATAGTGAGAATGGCAAACATGATGGAGTTGGAAGAGAAAAGAAGTCAGGCCATGCAAACCCTAGAAACACATCAGCAGCAGGTGAAAGGGAGCTTTGACAAGAAGGCTAGGGTCAAAATCTTCAAAGAAGGTGATTTGGTTTTGAAATGGGATGCAGATAGGGAAAAACCAAGGAGACACTCAAAATTTGATGCACTATGGAGTGGTCCCTGTGTGATTGTCAATTGCAAGCAAGCTAATGCTTTTCCATTAAGCAAGCGTAGTGGTGAAATTTTTCCTATCCCAGTTAATGGAATCTATCTCAAACCATGTTTCTGATAGGGGTTGAGGTCTCATGTACATAGGTAGCTTAGTTTTCTTCCTATTGGTTTTTTACTTTCTAAGAAGTGCACAAGCACATGTGTTTTGCTGAGTTGCAGAGGAGCGGAGATAGAGCTTTCAGTGTCTTACTACCACAGAGGTAGGGTTAGGGTTTCATAATGCACAAGATCCACTTTTTTTAATACTCTATGGCCCAATGGATGCATAAGGTCACTGGTCACACACATAGCTAGCTTGCATCCCCTCTGAGTCATCGGAAATGTTAACCATATTTGCCTCCCACCAAAAAATTGAATTCAAATACTTGAGCCCACCCAACAATCACTTTTCATATTTAAGTATTTAAAATGCCATGGAAATACAAAAATAAATGAAATAAAACCTTAATATATTTCCTTCTTTCTAAGTGACTATGCACTTCAATGTTTTTGCTTGCCCACAATTCCCTCACCGTCAGATCTTTCATGATCTACGGTGGGCGCTTTCCTGCTTTCTCAAAATGCATTACCTTTACCTAATGTAGGCAAGTGCCTTTATGCCACGTAGCCCCTACTAACATTCAAACCTTAGTGTGCCACAAAATTTCTTGGTTGTTAGAAGCAGTCAGACCTGTTGCAGAGTTGTCAGTGTTCCTTGTGCATGTTTTGAATTTCCTGCAATGTCATTGGCTGGTCTTTTAATGATATTAATACTTTACAGTTCAGGCGTTGTGATCATTGATTTAGCAAGGATCAAGGGCTGGTGCTTTCTCACAATATTAAAGTGCATGAGTTTTAAGTAATGTGGGCAAGCCCCTTCATGACACGCAGCTGATAATGACATCATGCATCCATTCTTCTCAAAGAAAGATCCACCATTCAATGCAAATAGATATACAGTGGGCACTTGATGCAGGAGCATCCAGAGGTATAAGGGCAATCCTGTGTCACCCAAAAAAAAATGTACTTAGACTTAGTTTCTATTTTATGTCTTTGCATTTTTGGATACCCATTTGGCTCAAATAAAGGTTCCAACTCTCATAGTTCAACTATCAGTGCATTTAAAAATCCTGAAAAAATAGGAGCATGCAATTTGACCATCATTTTGGTGACCTAGAAGGTGTGACTTGGCCAGATGAATGTAATCGAGATTTAGAGCATTCCAGAAAAAGAATTAGGTCAAAAGGCCCCACGGTTTGAAAGTTATTGCAATTTTTCAAGTTTTGGAGACCCCCTAAGAATGCTTCAAAGTCAGGTTTGGGGCATTAAATGACCTCGAAAAGGATTGAAAAATGGGGGACGAGCAAAGCTTTTCCATAGGGCTATAGAGCGCTTCAAGAGCTTTCCAAAAATGTAAATGGTTCGTCAATCAGAGTTACGGTTCAAAAGTTATGCCTCCTGAAAGTTCGGCTACCGTTTCTGGATTCTTCTAGAATTGCACCAACTTCTAACGCAGCTTTCGGAACCTTCTATTTTGTCGGTGGATGCCTACTAGCACTTTATAGAATGTACTCCTAGTCCTTAACCCTCCGGGGTCTATTTAAGGAGATTTCTAGCATTGTAAAAGGCAGTTCGGATTGGAGCTTGAGAGGAGGTGCTAAAAGGAGAAATATTCTCCAGATTTATGCTATTGTAAGCCAGTAGGGCATGTTTTGAGTTTATTTTCTCTACACTGTTTGTACCAGCTTATTTTCTTAGTTAATATAATTTCCCCTTTCTATTGTGTCTATTCTGGTTGTTGGGTTGTGTCTCCATCAAGTGGTATCAGAGCGGGTTTTCCTGAGTGTGTAGACAGAGCGCCGACTGTGAGGCAGTTTGCACCAGGACTGTGTGGTTGTGGGTTTGAGTTAGAAGATGCCTCCACGAAGAGAGCATGGTGGAAGGGCCAGAGCTATTGATCCTGAGGAGGTTAGAGCCCTCCAGAGACAGGTACAATCATTGCAAGAGGAGCTTCCTAGAGGAGCAAATATTGCCGCAGATGATAATAGTGAGGATGACAATGAAGAGGAAGTAATGGAAGTTGACGGGGAAGTTCTGAATCCTGTAGAGGAAAGGCTTTTTAGGGCCATTTCTAGGTTTGGGAAAAGACCTACAATTGAAGTGGGTATATTTTTGGGAAATTTGAAACCAGATGAGTTGATCGATTGGATCAATGAACTGGACGAATACTTTGAATATGAGGATATAAGGGACCCAGATAGGGTTAAGTTTGCAAAGGCCAAACTAAAAGGCCATGCCAAAATCTGGTGGCAAGAGATTCAACTGGAAAGACTTAGAAGAGGAAAGGAGAAGATCATAAGATGGGATCGCATGGTGGACAAATTGAAGAAGCAGTTCATTCCTGTGGACTACGAGCTTGATCTGTTTAAAAAGATGCATGGGTTAAAGCAAGCAGGAAGATCAGTCCAAGAATATACAAAGGAGTTTTACCGACTCCTGATTAGAGCGGGGCATGCAGAAGCAAATAAGGAGAAGGTTGCTCGTTATATCAGTAGGTTACGACCTAGCATCCAGGAAGAACTAAGTCTGGTAAGAATGACCAGCGTTGAAGAAGCATACTAGTTTGCCCTACGAGTTGAAGAGAAGCTGAGTAAAAGGTTTGAAGGAAGACAAAGAGGGCACGGTCAAGGAGGAAGGGGAAGCGGTAGATCATCTGGAGGCCGCAATGAAACTCAAAAGAAAAATGAAGATGAGGGTACTAGCAGGAACCAGAGGAATGAGGGTTTCAACCGCTCCTGTGATCAAGACTTTGGAAATCAAAGAGGAAGAGGTAGAGGACGTGGACCAGGAAGAGGAGGCTTTCGTGGTACCTGTTTCCATTGCAATGAAGAAGGTCATCATGCCTTTGAATGCCCTCAACGACAAGGAAGGACAAATAGGAGAGCTGAGGGCCAAGCTAGGGTTGCTCATGTGGATGAGGATGCACAATCATCACATTCAGAGGATGCAGAAAGAGGAGAGACCTTGGTAAATGAAAGAGTCCTACTAAGTGGTGAAAATGAACTAGGACAACGGAGGAGCTTGTTTTGTACTAGATGCAAGTGTGAGGATAAATGTTGTGATGTGATCATTGATGGTGGTAGCACTGATAACTTGGTATCCGAAGAGATGGTCTCTAAGCTGAAGCTCAAGAGGGAGAAACATCCCCAGCCCTATTGGATTTCTTGGGTAAAAGATGATCATAAGGTCCTGGTAAGTGAACAATGTTTAGTAAAATTCAAAATTGGGAGTTACCATGATGAAGTTCTTTGTGATGTTATTTCGATGGATGTTTGCCATCTATTTTTGGGTAGACCATGGCAGTTTGATAGACATGCAATACATGATGGACATGCAAACACATACTCTCTGACAAAGGATGGAGTTTGCCACAAATTGAAGCCCATGAAAAAGGAAGGTGAAAAGGTATGTAGCAGTGCTAGGATTTGTCTTGTTGATGGAAGGAAGCTTTTAGATGACATGAAACATCAGCGCATGTGCTATGCTTTGATTCCTAGAAAAGATAAAGAAGGTAGTAGTGAAATACCATTTGAAGTTTCAGATTTACTAGGAGAATTTGGAGATATTATCTCTGATAATGTTCCAGATGGATTGCCACCAGTAAGGAAAATCAGTCATCAAATAGATCTGATTTCAGGAGCTAGTTTTCCTAACAAGGCTGCTCACAGGATGACTCCTACTGAAACAGAGGAGCTAAATAGACAGGTTTAGGAGCTATTGAGGAAGGGCTTGATTCGAGAGAGCCTGAGTCCATGTGCAGTACCTGTAGTACTCACACCAAAAAAGGATGGAGAGTGGAGGATGTGTACAGATTCGCGAGCTATAAATAGGATAACCATCAAGTACCGATTTCCTTTGCCAAGGATGGATGATCTTATGGACTGCTTGAGTGGAGCTGAGTACTTCACAAAGATAGATCTGAAGAGTGGCTATCATCAGATACGGATTCGAGAAGGAGTTGAGTGGAAAATAGCCTTCAAGACCAAGGAGGGTCTTTATGAGTGGTTAGTCATGCCCTTTGGATTCACAAACGCCCCAAGCACCTTCATGCGGCTCATGAATGAGGTACTTAAGAAGTTCTTGGGAAAATTTGTTATTGTCTATTTGGATGATATTTTAATTTTCAGCAAGACTTTGGAAGAACATTTACTGCATATTCATAGTGTCCTTGAAAGGCTAAGGGAAGAGAAACTGTTAATTAATCTAAAGAAGTGTGTCTTTGCAAAAAGGGAGTTAGTCTATTTGGGATTTGTTATATCACCTGAAGGTCTCAAAATGGATCCAGAGAAGGTAAAAGCCATCTTGGAATGGCCTACTCCAAGGTCTGCTACTGAGGTAAGATCATTTCATGGTCTAGTTAGTTTTTACAGAAAGTTTATTAAGAATTTTAGTGGCATATGTGCACCTCTAACTGATACAATAAGAGGGGATAGAAAAGAGTTCAAATGGACTGCAGCAGCCGCGAGAAGTTTTGAATTGCTGAAGAAGAAGGTGACTGAACAGCCTGTGTTGGCACTTCCAGATTTTAGAAAAGTATTCCAGGTGGATTGTGATGCTAGTGGTAGCGCTATTGGGGCTGTATTAAGCTAAGAAGGTAAGCCTATTGCATATTTTAGTGAAAAATTGAATGATGCAAAGAAGAAGTATTCTGTTTATGATCAAGAATTCTATGCAATAGTTCAGGCCTTAAATAAATGGAGGCATTATTTATTGCCAAAGGAATTTGTTTTGTATACTGATCATCAGGCATTACAGTACCTAAATAGCCAAGGTAAATTGAATCAGAGGCATATGAAGTGGGTAGAATTCTTGCAGAGTTATACATTTGTGTTAAAGCATAGAAGTGGAAAATCTAACAGGGTTGCAGATGCATTAAGTAGGAGATAATTGTTGCTTACAACAATGTAGGTTGAAGTAGTTGGGTTTGATGAACTCAAGAATTTTTACCCTGAGGATCCTGATTTTGCTGAAGCATGGAAAGCTTGTAAAGAACCTGTTGCTGTAGATAGAACCAAGTGGTTAGACTATTTGATTCAGGATGGCATGTTGTTCAAAGGTAGTCAATTGTGCATTCCAAGGAGTTCCATGAGGGAAAATTTGATTAAGGAGAAACACAGTGGAGGGATGGCAGGACATTTTGGTCGGGATAAGACCATTGCCATTCTTAGAGAACATTATTTTTGGCCTCAAATTACACAGGATGTGAAGAAGTTTGTACAGAGGTGCCAGGTTTGTCAAGTGGCCAAGGGGTTTAGTCAAAATACTGGCCTATATCAGCCATTGCCTGTTCCATCAAGGCCATGGGAGGACATAAGTATGGATTTTGTTCTTGGATTGCCAAGGACACAAAGGGGTAATGACTCAGTATTCGTGGTGGTTGATAGGTTCTCCAAAATGGCACATTTCATTCCATGCCATAAAACTCATGATGTTGTCCATATTGCAGACTTGTTTTTCAAAGAGGTGGTAAGACTACATGGTCTTCCAAGGAGTATAGTTTCTGACCGAGATACTAAATTTGTGGGGTATTTCTGGAGGACATTGTGGAAGAAGTTGAGAATAGACTTGAAATTCAGTTCCACGCATCACCCACAGACTGATGGCCAAACAGAAGTGGTAAATAGAAGTTTGGGCAATTTGCTGAGATGTTTAGTTGGAGATAAGCCCAAGGGATGGGATTTGATTCTACCACAGGCAGAGTTTTCTTACAATAACTCTGTAAATAGGAGTACTAGAAAATCACCATTTCAAATTGTATATGGAAATAGCCCAAGGACTGCACCAGAATTGAGGAAGATAGAACAAGGGGAGAGAACAAGTGCTGAAGCTGAGGATTTTGCTGAACACATCAATCGTCTACATGAGGAGGTCCAAGCACACATTATCAAGATGAATCAAGAGTATAAAGCTAGGGCTGATCAAAGGAGAAGACATAAGGAATTCCAAGTAGGGGATCTTGTCATGGTGCGCTTACGAAAAGAAAGATTTCCAGTTGGTACTTACAACAAGCTGAAAATGAAGAAATTTGGCCCCTGCAAAATTTTGAAGAAACATAACTCAGGAAATGCATATGAGGTGGAGCTACCAGATGGTATTCACATTTCTCCCATTTTCAACATTGCAGATTTGACAGAGTATCATGATGGTACAGATGAGGAGCTGGTTTTAGAGCCATGCCCAATTCCTGCTTCTAAGAAGGAGGAGATAGAAGACATTCTAGATCATCGTGTGGGTAGGAGTACCAGAAACAGGCAATATGAAGAGTATTTGGTCAAATGGAAAGGACGACCGATCGAAGACTCAACTTGGATTTCAGCAGCTGAGGTTTCCCATTTGGGATTTCCTCTACCATCCATAAAGTGACAGGGTCACTTTTCAATCTACCCTGGGTGTCTGATGCAGGAGCATCCAGAGGTATAAGGGCAATCCTGTGTCACCCAAAAAAAAATGTACTTAGACTTAGTTTCTATTTTATGTCTTTGCATTTTTGGATACCCATTTGGCTCAAATAAAGGTTCCAACTCTCATAGTTCAACTATCAGTGCATTTAAAAATCCCGAAAAAATAGGAGCATGCAATTTGACCATCGTTTTGGTGACCTAGAAGGTGTGACTTGGCCAGATGAATGTAATTGAGATTTAGAGCATTCTAGAAAAAGAATCAGGTCAAAAGGCCCCACAGTTTGAAAGTTATTGCAATTTTTTAGGTTTTGGAGACCCCCTAAGAATGCTTCAAAGTCAGGTTTGGGGCATTAAATGACCTCGAAAAGGGTTGAAAAATGGGGGATGAGCGAAGCTTTTCCATAGGGCTATAGAGCGCTTCAAGATCTTTTCGAAAATGTAAATGGTTCGTCAATCGGAGTTACGGTTCAAAAGTTATGCCTCTCGGAAGTTCGGCTACCGTTTCTGGATTCTTCTAGAATTGCACCGACTTCTAACGCAGCTTCCGGAACCTTCTATTTTGTCGGTGGATGCCTACTAGCACTTTCTAGAATTTACTCCTAGTCCTTAACCCTTTGGGGTCTATTTAAGGAGATTTTTGGCATTGTAAAAGGCAGTTCGGATTGGAGCTTGAGAGGAGGTGCTAAAAGGAGAAATATTCTCCAGATTTATGCTATTGTAAGCCCACAGGGCATGTTTTGAGTTTATTTTCTCTGCACTGTTTGTACCAGCTTATTTTCTCAGTTAATATAATTTCCCCTTTCTATTGTGTCTATTTTGGTTGTTGGGTTGTGTCTCCATCAGCACTTCCCCATATTATGAAGATGCAAGGATGCTAAGGAATGTGGGCAAGCACCTCATTGCTACATGTCCTTGTGGGGTCAGGTTGATTTTAGAAGCCACAGGGTGATGCCAAGTGGGGCCAGGTTGTGCTTAGGTGTATGTTCAATGGTTCATGGGCCCAGAAGTATTAAGGTAAAGCATAGTATATAGAAGATCTTTCATGATCATTGATCTTACGGAGATCAACGATCAGTGCTTTCCTACATTATGAAGATGCAAGGTAATTAAACAATGCATGAAAGTGCCTAAAGGACACGTATCCTTATGGGCCTAGCTAAGGCATTAACAGTTAAGGCTGACGATTATGTAAGATCGCGGTTAAGTTGGGAAGGTGGCTTAGTTAATTGAGAAAATGTGGTCAACCACGTGGAGACTTTATAGGGTGGCAAAATGAAATAAAATTATTGACCCACGTAGCCCATTTTGGTTGTAGGATTGAGTTGAACTTTTGACCTTGCTGACTGATGAGCCAGAAATGAAGGAAATTGATTTTTCTGGCACGATTTGATCCTCATGATCAATTCCAACTACTCTCAAATGAATGATGAATCTAGTAAACAGTAGGAGAACACTCCACCACCCCAATTTATCCATCTACTCGGTCAGAATGGTTTAATGGCATCATTTTTGTTAGGGCCCTATTTCAACAAAATATCAAATTTCATTATATCTGAATCTATGCCTAGATCATATTTTCTCTAGATCTCTAAAGAGACTTAATGGTAGTGGTTGTGGAGTAACTTCAGTTAGAGAACATCTCAGTTATGCCTAAGCTATAAAGACAATTTTTGTAGATTTTGTTGAGGTCGACTCTTCTCTATTTTCTCTGATATTGCTCTACAATTTCACTATAAAACCCCTTTGCCTCTGAATTATATGACTTTCTTATCTCCTTCAGCCATTGATGTGAAGTGCAAGAACTATTTTCCTCTCATTGGTGTATTGTAGATATCTACAATCTTACATGACTATATCTCTTTGAGCCTATGAATGGTATATAAGTGAATCCTCTCTTTCCTTGTGTCATTCATTTGGGTTTTTTCTGACCTGCATGTGATTGTTAGATTAAAGCAAGTCCAGATGTGTATATCTTTAGGTGTCATGATGGTTCAATAGTTCATGTATGGGTAGAGATTGGTTTGAATACTCTATTTTTGGTGCATCACCCCCCTTAGGTTAGAATAGCTAGATTTGCTTCTATGCATTCTTTCTCCCTTTTCCTTTCCAAGAGTAGTTGGGTGCACCCTAATAGTAAAGGAAGTCAGCATTCTCTAGAGACTCAATCTCATAGTTCAAGTCCCACAACTTGGAGGTTGTTTCCATGTTTCACAAGGTTGTCCTTAGGTAAAAAAATTGGACGAGGGTGCAAACTTTTGAGACAACAATGACCACACCAAAATAGAAGAAATATAACACACCTAGTTGAGTTTTCCTACCATAAAAAGGACATCCCAATGAACCCAATATGCTCACATATGAATTTAAATTCAAAGCTCCCAAGCACCAATGCCATAAATGTGATCATAAAATCTTCGAGAGTTTGATATGCTAATGCTTACCATTATTCTTGAACTGCTATCAAATATAAGTAGATTTGTAGCAAAGTGATTTGCCAAAGCCTTCATCAAATTTTCTTGATATATCTTGGACCCTATGTAAGTGACAAAATCACAGATCAAATGAGATTGAAAACATTTTTAATGAGAACCATATTCAACATAACTATTCAGTCTTGTACAAATAAAGGGATAATAATTATTCCTTGTGAACTAGAAATTAATATTTTGGGACTCACATTAGGAAGCCTCTTTATGAATTATGCAAATTTATTTCATTTCAAATGCACGAAAGTTGATGCAATTAGGAGACTTTTTGTCTTTGCACTATAAAAGAAGAAATTGTACTCAATATTCCAATGAAATTAGGAAAGAGGGACTAAAATAACAAAGAGTTAATCACAAACCATGTTTGTTTATCTTCATATGAATATGATTTAAATAAACTTGTACCAGAACCTCTAATAGATCAAAAGAGATATATACAAGTTTGGAAGAAAAGGACAATAAACATTGAAAGGAACACATGGACTAAGTAGAACAAAAAAATGTGGAGTCATCCTAGTGCTAATTCTAGAAACTGTGCAGTCATATCTTTATAATAAACTCCCATGTTGTTATGAAATTCCACTATATTGAGAACTTGTTGGAAGTATTTCCTTGCTACATCCCCCTTTATCTTTCCTTTGGTAACTTTGTTGAAGAATTCTCCTATAATACATTCCTTTGGCTACCAGCTATCTCTCTCATTGCCACATTTATAAGAGTTGTTTACATGACTAGAAGATGATAAAATGAAGTGTTAAAATGAATAGTGATAATATTGTTATCATAGTCATGAGTCATGGAAGACTCTAAGAAACAGTGGAAAAGGACAACCAAATAAAGAGAAAACTAGTGATTTTCCTAGTTACAAAATGAAGTGATAGTGTAAACAAAACTAAAAACAATTCAATAAGTCACTATTGCAGGATAATAGCATCACATGAAGTTCAAAGCTAAATGAGAAAATGATTTCAAATAAGGGAATTTAAGTGATTCAAAGGAATCCATTTTACACTAAGAGAAGTCAAAAAACAATGGAAAAGATGTTTTGTTCAATAAATTTATAACATTGAATGCATATGATAAAACACAAACTATTTTCTTAGAATCTAACAAGAATTTACTTGTCATAACTGATATCACTACCTATTTTGTTTGAGCTAATGGAATAAATTATTTCACATTGCATAATATGTTGCTTGGTTTCTGGATTATCCTTGGTGAAATTTGCTTGCAAAACTACTACCAGTTCTTTCATTGGGTGTTTTTGAATCCTTCGTTCTAACTGATGAACCATATTTGTTTTGCAACTCACTTGGAGTTTCCTTTATAGAAGCCTACCCTCCAAGATTTGTAGATTTGAACTTGGGTGTCACCAAAGCTCTCTTTTTTAATAGATCTAATATTTTTTCTATGGAGCAGGTGATGATCCTTTTAAAGAAACTTCCAGTTGGAGGAGTAGCTATGGGTGAATTATGTTTTGTTGAGTTTGTCAAAATATTCTTGGTACTGAGAATATTTTCTTAGTTTATGAACTAAATCCTTTTTTTATTTATATTCATTGTAGTTTGATAACCTACATTCTCCTCCTCAATTAGACTTTTCTCCGAAATAGGAAAACATCCAATATGCTCCTAAAATTTCTTTTAAAATAATTTGGAGTCTGTGTCTAGGTAATTTGTGATGATCTACAACTTCATATAGAAAGTCTTCTCCCAAACTAGACTATAATCCAAATTGATTAGAAGGCTTCTTATTAATTGCGAGTAACTCACATAAACCATGCTGACCTAGTTTTGTAACCACATTTCTTTTCATTCAAGGTGTCCTTTCAATGTCACATTTGTCCATGCCACCTAGTCCCATTTGGAAAGAGAACTTTGAGACATAGCTCCATGTGAGATAGAGATTTAAGCTTCGCTAATAGTAGAAGTACCCTAGGCATTACAAGAAACTTTTTAAAAAAATAATTTGACTAGTTATCGCAATTACAATGACTGGTTTCAATGACTAGCCATCACTTGTACAATACAACTATCATAACAATGTCACAACTACAAAAGCTAGTCTCGATGGATGGACGTCACTTCTGTTAGGAATAAGGTGTCTGAACCTTGGATAATTCCTATTCTTTTTTTTTTTTTGTAGATGGATTTTTTGCAAATAATGTAATTAAGTGTGATTGTACAGGTCTAGTTTTCATGTTGATGTGTCACTCCACTTGCATGTGTTGACATCTTGAATAGTGTGTAAGGAGATCATGACTGAAATGGTTATGATGGATTCCTATGATGTGTAAGAGCTATCTTTGGAAGATATGATGATGGATAAAGACATGAAGACATGTGGTAATTGATCATTGAGTACTATACACTCAAGTCTCCATCTAGCATGTAGGGTTCAGGGCATCGCCTCGAAAAAAAATTGGGTTCCTACTTTTCTACAAAATGGTAAAACCCTAATACAGTTCTTCTTTAGAAGTTTCCCTAAAATGGAAAGCACATGATATAAGAAAATTTAGGATTGTAGATACTAAATTTGACCCCATTTTTTGACAAAAAAATTGGACCATTAATTAAAAAGGTTTAGGTTGGTCAGATTGTAGAAGGAAATTTTTCTCTTTTTAAAAAATCTAACCCGTGTTGGTCAAAATTTTGACCAACATGAGCTTTAAATTTAAATCATTTCAATGAGCATGGGAAGGAGCCAGAGTTTAAGATTTAATTTGCAAAAATTTTCATGAAATTGAGATTGAGATTGAAGGAGCTGGTTTGGTGAAGAGGCAAAAATGGTTGCACAATTTGATGTTTCTGATTTCCTATTGCTAGTCTCCATTCTAGAGGCACAAGAGTTGAGCAGAGGAGGTAGATTAGGGTTTTTTGAAGTAAGAGATGATGTTCAAAAGGAGGAATGGAGGGCATAATAAGCACGGTCATATTTTTAGGTTTGCCTATTCTTTCTTATTTTCCTGTCCTTATTTTCGTTCTTGCTTTTTTTTTTATAACTGGCCTTGTATGCTTGTGTTTTGTTCCCACATTTACTAAAATTTTTTATTTTTTATACAAAATTTCTCCATCAACTAGATACATGCAACTTCTAAAACTTCCCCCCCAATTTATTCTTTGTAGGGTTTGTGAACTGTTCTCAACCAGATACATGCAACTTCTAAAAAATTACCACTCCCCAATTTATTCTTTGTAGGGATTGTGAATTGTTATGTGAAATGTATTCAAATTATATTTCTACTCATGTTGAGTATGGTGTACAATCTTTTGCATATTTTATGTTTATTATTTATAATTATATTTACAATCCTATGAAATTTCCATAATGCTAAGGAATGGTTGCTTCTCTTAAGAATAGAATCATCTTAGGGAACAAAATGTGTTTGTTAGTTTAGGATTCTAGTGTAGGATTTTCACTTATGTTATTATTAGAATTTACATTTGCTATTAGATACAATATAAGGTATACTTTAGACACTATAGCATTAACCATGGAGTAAAATTTAAAGCATGGATATAACCCCTTTCGACTCATTCACATTTTTGTTGTTGATATCTTTCTATTTTTCTTTGGTTTATACAAAGAGATACTTGGAACTCTAATAATTAAGCTACAATAGATGGTGATCAATGAGAATCAGTGACAACATACATAAAATTATTTTTCTTGTTTGTATAGACCTATTTTAGTGTTCCTATTATAGAAAAAATACTGTCAGTTACAACAAGTAGGTATTAATTAACATATTCATCAAATACATATCTACATATAATTCGTGGATGATTACAGGTATCAGTGACATTTCTTTATAGTTCCTCCGTTGTTCCATATTACTGTCACACCTTGCAGACCTTGTTCCGTGAAGTCTATGTGTAAAGCTCTTTTGTACTTAAAAGTGTAGATTATTAATTTGTGATCTTTTTTGGGAGTATTAATTATTCATATCAAGCCATGGTAAAATCTTCTAGAGATGTAGATCTAACAAGAGTGATTGTTTTAACTTTATAGATATTTGCACATACATAATAGTCAGCTGCCTACATAACCAATTGGGATTCCTTTGATTAATAAACAACTATGATGTTGATGGAGTAGTATATGGAATAGAAACTAAAAGAAATAAAACACCTTGATATAAGATAGGATTGATAGTTTGAGAATAAGATCACTTACATAACAGATTGCTATAAATATGTAAACCTATGAAAACAAGCTATAGCCTTCAATTTAGCATTAATCTAGAGATTGTATATAATTTTTTTGTAACACGAGTTCTTTTTGTAGTGGGAAGCTAATCATATTTTACTTTTGTGGACTGTGTCTAATTTTTAAGTTGTTCTATATCCTTCATTTGTGCTTTAAAATTCATAATGTCCTAGTGGAAGGTTGTGAATTTAATTTCATTTTGAAGGTTTCAATAAAAGAAATTTCAAACATTATATAGGCCTCAATCAAATATTTTTGCAAAGTGGGACATGTTCTAGATTTCAAGAGATTAGTCATAGGTAGTATTGAAATGTTTCTTCTGCCTCTTGTAGTGCAAGCATCCTGTATTTTCTTTGTCAGGCTGGGAGAAAGATTTGTGTTAGGAGACTTTGTGAGAAACTTTTACATTTTCTTGTCTCTACATACTATTGATTCACTTATTAGACTTTGTAATATGCTGTTGCCACCTTTAATAAATCTCTCACTGTAATGTCTCAGTCACAGACTCACAAGTGGAGAGAGTTTAATAGGCATAGTTTTTTATTGAAGTATGAGAGCCAGTTGATTGAAACAATAGATTAGTGAAGGAGAAGGAGAGTGAAAAAGTAGTAATATTAAAGCTTTAATGATTTTATCTTGTGCACTCACTTCAAATACCCACACCGTACTGAGGAATTGTGGAATATTTGCATCAAAATCAATTTATAATAAGTCTTAGTTCTATTAGTGAATTGCCTAATATGTATGATGATAACAAGTAGATTATAACAGTAGAATAGAGAAGGAAAACTTTAAACATGAACAAGATCATGAATCATATGATGATGACATATTGGAAATGATAAACTTATGCTTGAACAATGATAAAGTTTATTGTTAATCAATATTCTATCAAAGTTTCAAACTGAGTAGGTATTGAATTAAACTTGATAAACAACGAGCTGATACACAAACAAAAAAAAATCAAAAAATCAAAAATCTCAATCAAAATCCTTAACTATCATGCTCTCTACCGATTACTCGGTACTTGGGATATGTGTACCCAGTACTTGGGTACATGGGTATGAGTTCCAAGGGTGTGGGTACAAGTACCCATGCAACGTTGATAGTTTATCAGAACACCAATTTATTTTTCTTGAAAGTGAACTTTGGTGTACAAAAAGAAATTAAAATAATTCTAATAATCCTAAGGTACAACACCCTTTTATTTTTCTTGGTCTTTCTTAAGTTCCCTCATTAGAATCCATTATTGTTTGTCTTTAGAGAGAGAAGATATAAATTGGTAATGGTTGGAGTAGAATGCGGCTTTAATTTGGTCAAGGAAGATAGCCCTTAGGCATTTGGTAATAGAACATGGGCCTACTTGATTGATAGGCCATGTAATTGTACATGATTGTAAATGATTGAATATCAACCTTCTATAGAAAAAAATGGTAAAACACTGCTTCAGTGAGCACTCCATCATGAGGTGAAGACCTACCTCCAGTTTTTAAATGCCCAAAAAATGAAAAAATACTTGCTTCCTTTTTACCAGTCTTACAGTTTCTTTCTATATTTGAAGCTCTGAAAAGTGCCAGATAGTTCACTGGAGAAAAGGTCACAAGCAAGAATGTCAACCACCAAATAGCAGCACTAAATCTGATTTTCCAATTCCATTCAAGATAGATGAAGTTAAATGTTTTGATGTGAATATACAAGAGGCAAGAAATTTCAGTTCTAGATCTCAAATGTTGGGTTCTTCTATTAGTGCTAAAGTTTCTAAAACCTCTACTTCAGGAGTGATTGATTTGTAGAAGACTAATTCTGAAGCAATAGAAAAAATCTCAGAGATTTTGGTTTCTAATGCAATTTAAACTAGAGAACTAGTTGTTTTTGTTGTTGAACCTGAAGTAAACAACTTAGATATCCATCTATCAAGCAGCATCTCAACATATGTCTATGCAAAGACTTCTCCCATGGATGGCAAGCATGGTTGTCAATGTACACTCTTGAATTGTTGCATTACAGGTACAAAGGCTTTACAAGATTATGTCAACTCAGATACTGGCAGCTCCCATGAAGGAATCAGTCTTCCTTTAAAAATAATGTGAATCAAGTCACCTCCCTGGTAGATGAACTGAATCTTATCCCTTGTTTTAGTGAGAGAACAATCAAAATGTGTGATGATCCGGTCTCTCCCAGTTTCGTCAAAAATGTGACAGAGTTTCTAGTTTTTGAATAGAAAATTAATAGGTCTTTAAGTTGCACTCATGATCTTTTGAATTTTGGTGGGTTTATTATTGAAATAACTCTAGATAGTAGACATGAAGGATCTAAAACAAAGAATAAAATCTGTGACCATCCTCTTGATGACTCTTCAAGTATTGATCATTATATTGTTGATATTGTTATTTTTAAAAATCATATTTCAAATACTGTTAGTGAGTTATGTCATGTGGATGTTCCATTTTCTAGAAACTCTAATATTAGTATCTTTAGTTTTGCCATTTCGAGCATCAATGTCCCTTTTCTTCATATTTCTACTAGCTTAGGTTCAGAAGGAGCTTTGCTAATCGGCGATCCTAGTTCTAGCTCATTATTGAATTTCATTAAGTTCCAAAGTCAAGAGCCAAATGAATCCAATACAAAAAATTTAGAAGATGAGCTCCAAAGTTCAAGCACTTCTATATTGTTCTATGATACTTATGAAATGCTAAACACACCTTAAATATAACCTACACACATATTTGCAATGCCACTCACAATTAAAGAAATCCTTTTTGCATTTATAGCTTTCAACTTGGAGAGTATGGAGAAGAGGAAGGAGACTTGTATAGTTTATGACACGTCACCCTAAAGTATTCACTTTACTCACACAAATGAAACTCATGGCTTTAAATCTTGAAATTCAAAATACACCTTCCTTGATGCAAAATATGAAGATTTTATACAAAATCTACAAGTGGTCCCAAGGGCACCCCAGGAAAGTTGGATACTTTGGTTTTCCTAAAAGCTTCTTCCCCTTATAAAATCCTAAACTAAACCTTATATATGATCCATTCACCCATTTGCATGACAACTCAACTACCACAATCATTTTTTCAATTACAACTGTTACCTAAAGAGGAAGGAGAGAAGAGGATAGGAGCATGCATTATCTGTAGACACCTAAATTTGATTACACTGCTTTGGTAATCCTATTTAGTTATCTCTAAAAGCATCATTAATTAAATTCCTATTTAATTAATCCTTCGCCATCCCCTAGCTGATTAATTTAATTAATCATCTATAGTCCTAATTGATAAATCAAATAACCTATCATTTATCAATTAATCCTATTCTTCTATCTAATTCTAAAATCCTCATTTATTAAATAAGTGTATTTGATAAATAAAGCCTTCAAATCTAATAACCCCTAAACTATCCTAAATCCTCCATTTAGCCTAATCCACCCCATCCACCCATACTAACCAAGCTTAGCCACTAACTCACTCACCCTCATGAATGCCATCCACTTGCAAATCTCTAACAAGCTTAGTCTAATCCTAAATCACCTCTAATCCCCCCCTAACCTTGTCACATTCCCTAAGTAAGCTTAAGACTTTCCTAAGCCAAGAAAAGTCAACAATCTCAACTCCCTCCAAAATATCCCAACCACCAAGCCATGAATGCTCTTACAAAGGCCATAAAGACTCTTACAAGCCCATTCATTGCTCTTACAAGCCATAATGAAGGGTCTTTATGAAGATATTATCCTTTGAGCCTCCTTTGTTGACTCATCCATCCCCTTGCCTTCATCCACTCACCTTGTGACATGTGTCACTCCTTGATTGGCTGTAAGAAAGTACAATCCATGTGCTCTCCTCTCATGCAATCTATGCCCTCCATAAGATTTTTCATTTCCTTCCATCTTAGCCCTCCATCCCTCAAGCCCTTTGCCTATAAATTGAATCCCCTCCTAAGCCATTTCATCACAACCTTTAAGCCAAAGTTATAATGCTAGTTTGAGAACCAAAAGCCATTAACCATACCCTTATAATGCCAAATTGAGAGCTCACAAAGCTACCAATTTTCCATTTACTCATCCCCACCATTGAAGCATAGAGCAAGTTTGAGCATACATACCAATCATTTACTTAGACTCATCCCTAAATCAAGTGACCATCCTCATTGGGAGAGCCATTCTATGGCTCATATTCTCATTTGAGGGTTTCACTTTGTCTCTCATATATGTTATGGTTTTTATGCTAGTTAATGCTTTTGTTCTCTTAATAGATTAGTATTTCTTGCTAACATATTTCTCATATACATTTTGGCACGCCCGGTGGGACCCCACTAAGGGTCATTTAATCATCCATTTCAATCTATATGTTGTTTTTCTAATAATCTAATGTTTCTTATTGTTTGAGTGAGTTGTAGGGTGTTTCACTTATTTTTGTAGGTTGAAGGGCACACTTGGGAAGAAGACATACCCTCAAAAATCTGAAAATAACCAAAAAATAAAAAAATTCTAGAAAAAATTTGCACATTTCAGCTCTTTTTGCATAGTGTCATCTTCACAGATTGGTGCCTGCGCCTGCAAATTGTCGTCTCTGTCAGCTACTCTGTCGTCTTCGCAACCAAACTGACATCTCCACAGTTCGGCATCTCTGCCTAGTATTCTTCTATTAGCGCCGCCACTATACTGTCATCTATGTATCCTCAACTGTCATCTTCATAGATCAGCGTCTCCGCTAGATACTTTTTCGTCAATGCCGTCGCCTCTTTCTCTGTTATCTCCGCCGCCTCCAACTTGAACTATCGTTTCTATCGTCGCCAACCTAATCTGTCATCTTCGTCACTCAACTTCTTCACCCCATTTCTTGTTTTCTGTGCCGCTAACCTGAACTATCATCTCTGCCTCTTTCTCTGTCATCTCTGAAAATCAGCATCTTCACAGATCAATGTCTTCGCAGTTTGGCATCTACGCCTGATGAACTGTCGTCTCCACCTGTCTTGGTTGCATTTTTGTTTTTTTAAGCATTTTTATGCCTAGGAAAAAGAACAAAAAAAGTTAAATTTTTTTTTCCCATAGTTAAGCTTTCATTTTTGAAAAATTTCAGGTGACTAATCAATTTTCTTTTTTGTCTCATTGCAGGTTGGAGCAACAAACTTAATCATATTTTCTAAGTTTTTCATGAAATGAACTTGAATGGTTAAACACAATTTTCTTTGAATGTATGTTGTTCAAAACACACTCTTGAATGCCATAGATAAAAATCAAAGTTTTTCTTGGAATGCATGAATAAAACAAACAAACACAATCTTGAATGCAAAAGATCAACTAACCATTGCAATATATCACACTTCAACTTTTGGGACATAAAAAGAATCTACATTCTAGAAACTTCCTAAATTATAAAAACCAAATAAAGATGCTTTAAGTTTGTAGTTGGACTCACCCTCTTTAATCAGCACCATCTATGGGGATGGGTCCACCTAAGAGGGTGTTAAGCACTTCACAAAAATCAAACTTCACTTACTTGTGTTTTTATTAATTTTTCTAACTTAGAAAATTCCTTGAATGCACATTAGGTTCGCTAACACTTCATTTGGGCACTAAAATTGAACAACTATTGACGTGGAGGGCCTCTGGGCGTGCGATTGACAATTGAGTTTCACACATCTTTGTTTTGGGTTTAAAATGAACAAACACTCAATCTTGAATGCCTTAAAAAAAATTAATCGATACTTGACATGGAGGGCCCTTGGGTGCGCTGGTTTATTTTCTTCTTGACCCTATCTCTTCTTCTTGTTCGTATTCTTTGACCAATTTTACTTTGTTGGCGCATTTCAAAGTTGGAATTGAATATTGTCTCTTAAACATGAGTGCTTGCAAAGTCAAAATCAACACACATAAGAGTCAGTTGGTAAAAGAACAAGCATGTTTTTTAGCCCAAGGTCATCCAAGTCTTCTCTCCCCTTGTTGTCTTTCGAGGCCATCTTGGGTGCATAATATTAGGATCCAAAACCTTGTTTCTCTTTTTAGGAGGCCTGCTTGGGGATTTCATCACCCCTTGGATGACCTCAACTCCAACATTCCAGCGAAGTATAAAAGTCGGGAGGTGAATCCAAAGACACCTCTCTTGGAATCAAGATTTTGTCACTCGGGCTAAGCCTCAAGGAACTTTATACCCTTGAGAAGTGAAAGAGGAGAAGTGGGTTACCGCTCCTCTCGACTGTGTGACATCTTTTTGGTTTCATCTACGAACTTGAGCCTCATGTACCTTGGGTATATTGAGGAGTCCCTAGCTAAACCAACTGTCAGCCTTGCAAACAACCATCTAGGATGTTAATGTGTTTAAAGTGACTGATTGAAATATTTGTAAAACATACACACTCCCTCGCACAAATATCACATTCTAAGAATCAAAAACTTCTATCTGGTTGTTTCTATCTATTGCTTGATTTTTTATTTGTTGAATTAATGTTTGCCAAACTTGGTCAATCCTAGCTTAGGGCACACTTAGTGTAGTCACTACCTATTTCAGGTGTTAAACAAGTCAAAGGAAAACAATTGAGATCTCTCAAAGCCAAGCAGATTCAAAAATTCATGTCAGAACAACCCAAACTCAAACAAAAGTTTCACAAAGTTAAACTCAAGCCATCTCAGGCATACCAAGAACTTTCAGCCAAGAGAAAGGAACTAACACCAAGCCCTCGAATTGCCAAACTCCACAAAGCAAAGGACAAAGCTGTTGACGAAGCCCTTCAAGACACCTAGTTAGATCTCACCATCCAACTTAACCAACATCCAAGAGTTAACAATGCTTATGCCTTACCAACTAGGCATGACTTCTATGATTAGACCCCCTTGTTTCTCCACATTTCCTTTCATGAGCCTCACTTTAGAGTCATCTTTGTAGGAAAGCCAGCAATCTTTAGTCCTCCCCTTAAGAATTTTAGCTCATCCATCTCATTTAGAACCAAACCATCTAGCTAGCAATCCAAAAACTTCACATCCAAGCCTTCAAAATTGTTGTCACTTTGCCAAAAGTTTGCCATTCCTAACATCTTCCAAATCCACCAGCCTCACCAATGTTATCCCTTTGACAGAGCTTTGTCTAGGGTAATCTATCTTTGTCACTTTTTATTCCTCATCACCTTGAGCTAAAGGTTGGGATCCACAAGTGGTCAATCTCATGTTCTTCCTAAAGGATCATCAGTCTATCCTTAAGTTGACACAATCACCACCAAGCTTACACATAGGAAAGTAGACCTTTCATGCTTTGGCAACATATCTTTGAAGATTAAAATCCCCAACCCAATCCTCCTTAGGTTTTTTCATATAGCTTTGCCTCAACCTAGGAAATCTTTTGCATAGAAAAGCCTTCCCCCCTTTTGCATCCATTAGCATTGTTGCATCTCATCCCTAGGAACATTCTTCATTTTCATGCCACCCGTCACTCACTTAGGCAAGAAGAAGGAAACAATGGAGCCCTATCATTTGGATCCAACAGCATCGCTCCCCTTGAGCACTCAACCATCCTTGAGCCTAGAGAATGCTATACCATCACCTACTGACATTGAAGCTTTCATGAACCAGCTAGGAAATGTAGTATTGGTGAATGCCATTATAAACAAAAACAAGGAAACAATCATGGCTAACTTTCAAAGGGACAACATTGGAGCCTTCGACTGGAAGACATCCCCCCTTATCAGATCCATCTCACCCCTTGTTTGAGCAACTCCCACCACCCATAGGCTCTTATGATTCGAATTATCCTCAATATGTGCCAAAAGAAGAGCCTCAACCTGCCCCATATGATCCAACAAACCCAAACATACCAGCCTCCACTCAAGTTGAAATCTCCCTCCCACAAGCCAATCCAACCACCACCACTCCACCATTGGTCCATACCACTCCATCCCAAACCCCCTTTTCCCAAAACACCTCACCATTCACTCCCTTCGCTATTACTACTGCTGCTCCCCAACCTAGCCTTCCAAATCCACCCATCTCCCAAATCAGCGTTAGTATCTTTGGCCAGCCTTAGCAATACACAACCGAGATGCCACCCATGGGGCCAAGTAATCAACCCTTCATCACCCCTAGCTTGTTTACCTCATCTCATAACACAATTCCATCATTTCCACTAGGTCCTTGGAGTTCAGTGCCATTAGCCAAAAATACACAAGCTACTACCCTCACTCCACAAAGCTATCAAACCCCACAAGCTACTACCAATGTTCTTCCCAGCTCTCAAGTGACCCAAGCTCCTGCCACCACTCTACCAAGCTTTCAAATCCAGCCACCAAGCTATCAAACCCCATCAGTTCCATTCCCAAGCTTTCAATTCCCACCACCTCCACCACCAACTAATCCATTACCTCCTATCACCAACTATTCTTCCATGCCACTTCTAGGAGGAAATCCACCACCACTAACCACCAATTACTTGGCCTCCTTTACCATGCAGATACCTTCCCAAATAGGAGCACAACCCACATATATTGGTCAAACTTCTCAAATCCAAAGTTAGGCTCCACAAGCTCCCTGATCCTTTCTCCAAGCTTCACAACCATCTTATACCTTACCTCCACAAAGAAATCCATTTATCCCATAGCCAGCTTATGTTCCTCAATCCCAACCTCAAATCCAATATCAGAAGCAAGCCTCACAACACATAAAGCAATATGTGCCCCCTCCACCTCAGCAACCCATCATCCACCATTCAGTTGCCCAAGCCATGTACAATCCCTACCAGCCCATACCTCAAAGTTATCCATATTCCATTGCCCCATCTAGCACATACCTACCTCAGGGCACTCCTACATTAGGGGCACCCCAGCCATCACCCATTAATTCAGAATGGGAAGCCATGAAGGCAACTTTAAAGAACATCCAGGAGGGAAATGATCCAAAAACCTTCAAGTTTGAGAATGTGTGTTCTTACCCATTTGAAAGAGCCATTACCATGACACTATTTCCCAAGCATTTTGAGACACCCAAATTTAACAAATTTAGAGGAAAAGGAGACCCTGTCACACATATCAAAGAATTTTACATGCACTGCCAAGAAGTGGCATGCAATGATGTCTTACTCTTGCGTCTGTTTCCTAAAAGCTTGGCCTGACCAGCTCTTGAAATAGAGCTATCAGTAGTTGATCTTGTCCACACTAAGCAAAAAGGTGGAGAAAGCCTTCCCAAATATTTTCAAAGATGGAAAACCCTTACCACCTTCATATCTTGCACCTTGCTAGAGCGCCATTTGGTGAAAATGTTTATTGATAATGCCCATCCTAGCTTGGCTCACCACATGACCATGAATTGTTTGCAGACCTACAAAGATATCAAAGAGAAAGGAATGATCCTTGAGCAAGGACTCATTAAAGATGGTGTGGTCAAGATTTACAAGGAAGCCAACCAAAACTAATCACATTTAAATGACAAGTCTAGGTATTGGAACAAAAACAAGCATGTTGCAACAGATGGCATCACTGACACCAGACATGTGAATATTGTTGGTCCTTCTCAAAACCATTCCAACCCACCATATCAACCAAACAATAAACAAGCTATCAACTACCAACAGCAGAATAACCAAAGCTATCAAAACTACAATATAAAACCCAACTTTCAAGGGTCTAGTAATCAAGCTAATGCCATCAATGTAGCTACAAGACAAAATCCTAGATTCAAACCTGCACCTAGAAATTATACACCCCTTGGTGAGCCATTGGATGTCATTTTTGAGAAATTAGTCAAGGAAAACCTCATCAAATTTCCTCCTACCCAGCAAATCAACCCAAGCCAATCCAAAGCTGCATGGTACAAAGACAATGAGTACTACAAATTTCATAGGGTAAAAGGTCACACCACCCTTAGATGCATGAAACTAAAAGATTATGTGCAGGACCTCATTGATCAGAAAGAAATCACCATTGGTGCCCAAACCTCTCCCAATGCAGGCTTACAAATCTATCAAAATGCTTTTCCTCCTCACAACAACCAAAATCTTGGAAAAGCACCTATCCAAACCAACAACAACAACACCAAC
Organism: Cupressus sempervirens; assembly: GCA_028749045.1. NCBI lineage: Eukaryota > Viridiplantae > Streptophyta > Pinopsida > Cupressales > Cupressaceae > Cupressus > Cupressus sempervirens. The sequence continues at coordinate 315,379,576 of CM053785.1, forward strand.
AACTGCCAGCCAAACCAACAACATGGTAAGAACAATGACCACACTTCATCCTATATAGACTATGGTAGCCTCATAGGTTGTATATCCAAGAAAGAGCCTTTTGTCAATGTTATCAATATCCAATGACCAAACAATGAGTGTGTAGTCACCACTCGAAGAGTGCAATTTAACATCGTAGGCCCACCAGCTTCACCAGCACCATCAGCTCCATCAAAAAGCTAGTACAATATCTTGGAACACGTTGGGAACATGCCAACCCAAATCTCCATTTTAGACCTTCTCTGCACTAGTCCTGTGTACAAAAACATCTTTGACAGTGGTCTTATAGAATCCCATGTCCCTTCAGACATCAACACTACTGATTTTTGTAATCTTGTTGGACATCTATCCTCCTCATGTGCCCTATCATTCAAACCCACCGACATACCCATGGTCGAGCCAGATCACACCCTTTCGCTTCGCATAGCCATCATGGTATCCAATTTTTCTATAAAAAGAGTAATGATAGATAAAGGATCAGCCTTGAATATTTGCACCCAGATATCATCAGTGAAGTTATCACCATCAAATCTTATGACAACTTGGAAAGAACCACTAAAGGAACTATTTTGCTGCCAATCAAGGTTGGGCCAGTCATCCAAGAAACACTCTACCATGTTATTGATCTAAACCTACCATTTAACATCCTCCTCGATCACCCATGTATTCATGCCATGAAATCCATTCCATCCACTTACCATCAGTGCATCAAATTTTTGCATCAAGGCACTAAGGTAACCATCCATGCCGATCTAGAATGCTTTGCTTACTGCAATGTGGTTGAAGCTTCATATACAAACCATTTCCCTAGAATTGATATCGACACATCCATCGCCAGCTCATCCCACACTTGTAATGACCTAGAAACCATCCTCACCTCCACCCTGTCTACCGTGAAGATCAATAACAAAGGCTGTGGAGAGTATAGTCTGTCGGATGCATTTGTGATCGAGGCACTCCCACTTTATCCACACACCCATGACGACTGACATATCACAAAGCTAAGGAGATTCCACCTCCTCGATACAAACAGTTTAGCCCAACAACCTTTGTATCCTTGAAAATCCCTCTTCATGAGGAGCTCACCCTAGATATCAACAATTGGTTACATAAGGATGCACCTCCAAGAAATCAAGCATGCCTTGATCACTTCAGCCAGAAGTATCCCCAAGAATATAAGCTCATCACTGACGAATGGAACTATCAAGCTGGTGGTCTAGGACTAGAAGAGAGAGGCATTCAGTGCCCCTTGACACAAACAAGTGGGAATCGAAGTCAGGCCCTTTCTTTAGCATACCCACAATTGGGGGCACCAATACAGACGGTCATGCTTTTTTGAACATTCACCATGACCTTATTGAAATCGAAGACATTCTTGAGGAAGTTGAAAAGAGAGCCTACGATGATATCCCATACCAAATCTCCCTCGGAAACTCTGTTCTCCAAGAACTATCCATTCATTTCATTGACCTACCACTCGCCCATCCACAACTCATAGATTGGGACCAACCAAGCGGCATACACATTAATGAGTTCACATCAGAGGAAGCACTTCTAAGATTCATAGGAGCTAAAACTCCTCACAAGAAAACAAAGCCAGATTCTGCCTATATCTATAAGCTAGATCCCAAGGGGTATTTTGGAGAAAATCCCCAACCTAGTTCTGATACACCCAAAACTAGAACTAGGGTGAATCCGAGACTAGCTAAGGCAGCGAAGAAAGCCCATCAGCAAGAAAATCTAGAGTCACAAGCAGAACATGAGGATTTAGCATTGCCTCCTCAAGATAATCGACCAGAGGTGCCTTCTATTTTAATTGAGGATACTAGAGAAGTCAACATCGGTTCTTTAGAGATCCCCAAACTTGTTCACATTGTTGCATCCCTATCACAAGACCAAGCTGACCTCCTCTTTGAGGTCTTAAGAGAGAATATTGGCTGATTTGCATGGTCATATCAGGACATGCTAGAACTTGATCCAAAGTGTATAGTTCATCATCTTGCAGTCAATCCAAAGCTCAAGCCCGTCAGACAAAAGCTTAAAAAAATGTACCCCAAGGTGGCATTACTGGTCAAAGCTGAATTAGAAAGAATGTTAGTTGCTAAGGTTATCCGAACTATCAACTACTCAGAGTGGATCTCCAACATGGTCCCTGTCACTAAGTCTTCTGGTGACATCAGAATCTGCACTGATTTCAGAGATCTTAACAAAGCTTGTCCAAAGGATGATTTTCCCTTGCCCAACATAGATATGATTGTAGATCTTACAGCTAGACATGAAATTTTGTCCCTCATGGATGGATTTTTTGGGTATAATCAAATCAAGATTGCAGAAGAGGATTAGCATAAGGCAGCATTCACTACCCCTTGGGGAACCTTTTGCTACAACATGATGCCTTTTGGCCTAAAGAATGCTGGGGCTACCTATCAAAGAGGTATGACAGCCATTTTCCATGATCTTATCCATAGCATTTTGGAGGATTATGTGGATGATATCTTGTTCAAATATCATACCTTCATGGATCATCTTGCTAACCTAGAGAAAGTCTTTGATAGGTTAGCCAAATATCATCTCATGCTGAATCCCAAGAAGTGTGTCTTTGGGGTCACATCTGGCAAGCTTCTAGGCTTTATAGTTTCTAAACAAGGTATAGAGATCAACCCCAAGAAGGTCAAGGCTATCTTAGACATGCCTCCTCCCCAGACACTGTGATAGCTTCACTCTCTTCAGGGAAAGCTTCAATTTGTTCGGTGCTTCATCTTCCAGCTTGTAGATAAGTGTACACCATTTTCACATTTACTGAAGAAAGATGAAAAATTCAAGTGGGATCTTTTATGTCAACATAGCTTTGATTAGCTCAAGCAGTATCTCACCAATCCCCCTATCTTGGTTCCACTAGTTCTTGGTCATCCCCTGATTTTGTACATATTAGCAATGCCTACTACTCTAGGGGCACTTCTAGCACAGCTTGATGACTATGGCAGAGAAAGAGCCATCTACTATATCAGTAGAACCCTAGCTGGATATGAACTCAATTATACTCCTATGGAAAAAGCTTGTTTGGCAGTTGTTTTCTCAACTCAAAGGCTTCACCACTACATGCTAAGTCATACCATCCAACTAGTCTCCAAGATTGACCCTCTCAAGTATATGCTCTCTAGAATAGCACTTATAGGCCATTTGGCCAAATGTGTTATGCTCCTTAGCAAATTTGACATCCAGTATATGGACAGAAAGGCAATCAAAGGGCAAGCTATAGCAGATCACCTAGCTGATGCACCTCTAATAGATGCATATCCTTTGATCACAGAATTTCCAGATGAGCATATCTATCTAATTGAAGAATGACCCCCATGGAAACTTTATTTTGATGGCTCATACACATCTCATGGATCAGGGGTAGGAATATTGTTGATCACACCTCAAGGAGATTACATTCCAAAAGCCTTCAAGCTACAATTCCCTAGCACCAACAATATAGCTGAATATGAGACCCTCATAGTAGGATTAAAAATAGCTATAGAATGGAACATCATTGAGTTACAAATATTTGGGAATTCTCAGCTCATCATCAAGCAAGCCCTAAATGAATATCAAACCAAAGATGAAAAGCTATTACCCTACAAAGAGCTAGTTGATCAGCTAACCCAACATTTTACAAAGCTTCAATTTACACAAGTGCCTCGAATGCAAAACAAAGTAGCAAATGCTATGTATACTATTGGCTTGCTCTTGGAAATTCCCTAAGTAGCTACATAGTATGAGTTTTTAGTCGAGAAACTCCTCACACCCGACTATGTGAATGAGGATTCAAACCGTGTTTGTATCTTGGTTGGTCCCCAATCCCCTTGGTACCATGAGATTCATGCTTACCTTAACGATGGTATCATTTCCCCTCACCTCACATGTACCCAATGCCATAACCTCATCCAAAAATCATCCCGCTATGTTATCATAGCCAATACCCTATATCGTCGGGGTTATCATGATACTCTCTCTCGATGTTTAGATGAAATTGAGGCCACGATGACATTAAAAGAAGTAAACTCTAGACTTTGCAATGCCCACACGAGTGGTATTGTCCTAGCACAACAAATCCTTAGAGTAGGCTACTATTGGCCTACCATTAAAGAAGACTCCTATGACTTTTTCAGAAAGTGTCTCCCATGTCAGCAGCACGCAAATCTTGTGTACACTCCAGCACAGGATCTATAGCCTATTGCACCACCTTGTCCTTTTGCTTGTTGAGGCCTTGATCTAGTTGGAACTATCACACCTCTCTCATCTGATCGACATAAATGGATAATAACAACTACATACTATTTCACTAAGTGGGTGGAAGCAGTCCCCCTAGTCTCAGCTACAGGAGTTTAGGTCTCCAAGTTCATCTTGTACCACATTGTTTGCCACTTTGACATCCCATCCACCATCTTCACCGACCACGGAGGTAACTTTGAAAATCTCAACATGGAAGAATTATGCACTTCCCTCCACATCCATCACCACTTTTCTAGCCCATATTTCCCACAAGGTAACGGCCAGGCAGAGGCAACTAACAAAACCCTCCTCAAAATCCTAAAGAAAGTTGTCAATGATTTCGGCTGCGATTGGCACCTACAAATAAATCCAGCCCTATGGGCCTATTGAACTTCCTTTCGTACATCCACAAGCACAACTCCATACTCCTTAGTCTATGGTGCCAAAGTGGTACTACCCATAGAGGTTGAACTTCCCTCCTTGCACATATCTTTGCAAGGGCAAATATTAGATGAAGAATACAGAGTAGCTTGACTCACCTAGCTAGATCTCTTAGATGAAAAATGACAACAAGCCTATGATCATCTCACAGTCTATCAAACTCATCTCAAAAGGAATTTCAACAAGAAGGTGCTCCCACGACACTTTTAGCCAGGTGACATGGTCCTCAAAGAAAACATGAAAGTCCAAGCAGATCGAGAAAAGAAAGGCAAGTTTGTACCTACATGGCTTGGTCCTTATGTTTTCACTGCATCCTTTGGCTCTAGAGCCTATCAGCTATCTACACTAGAAGGAGAACTCTTGAATGTTCCTAATAACATCATTCATCTCAAGAAGTTCTATGCTTGAAGATCCTTGGTATACCCAGCTTTTGAAAAATACAAAAAAAGTAGTAAAGAGAAATAAGCATCCAATGGTGCAAACTTGGCAATTCAAGCGCCTTGGATAGGTACCTTGGTGAAAACCTGGTAATTCAAGCACCTTGTGTACTAAGACTAATCTATTATCTATCACTATCCTATCCCTCATCCATTCACCCACCATCCCATAAAACACCTTCTTGTTCCCTTGGTGTTCCAACTAAATATCCAAACTCTGATGAAGCTTGTAAATACCTCTTGTATGGCTTGTAAATCTTGTACCTCAGCTTGTAACTCTTGTACCAAAGCTTGTATTATACCTTGTAAATCTTGTACCATACCTTGTATATTCAAATCTTGTCCAAAGCTTGTACCATATTTCAGCTTGTAAATAATATTGTATCCTAGCTAGTATCCTATCACATGCACACAAAGAATCTCATATGCACTTAAGCTTTTTGCAAACCATTTACCTATCTGCCTATCAACTATTGCAGACATCCAACCCTTCACAAAAATTTCCATCTCACAAAACCAAAACATGAACAACCTTGTACATTTGTAACATATCTTGGTCTGTCAGCTTGTACATCCTCTTTAGCTTAGTACCATTGTATCTATCTAGCTTTCGTGTCAGTTCCTCCTTGATCAGCATCTTGCACACATCACACAACCCTTGGTTAGCTATTCCAATGCATCCTTTAGCTAGATCTCTTGTCACCAAAGTGTTATCCTTCTTAATTCAGCTTGCTAGACACATCACTCATCCAGATCCATCAGCTTAGGTGCTCTGTGATAGATCCTTGTAGGATATAGCTTTCCTCATGTTTGATCTTGGTCCTTAGTACCTCATCCTACCCATCTCATTGGCAAACAGTTCTCTTTTGGATTTTCACTTTCTTTTGATTTGGAATCTTCCATTTTGGGTCTTGAAGTATCTTTTCCAAACAATCTTTTTGTTCCCTCCTCAAAGTTGCCACGATCTTCCATATCATGGTATACTGCGAATGGGGAAATCTAGGCATAAGGTCTTGATCAAGTCTTTTGTTTATTTTTATTTTCTACTTGAGGGTTACCCAGTGTCAGTTCCACTCTGATTCTTTTGAGATTCATGTGTGATGCTGGGGCAATCCTTGCATGTTTGTTTTGAGTTAGTTCATCAGTCCTCTGGACAGTTGGTGAAAAGGCCTTGATGTTCTTGGTAACTTTGGCAATTAACCAACAGTCCTATAGCAAATCTAGTGCTCAACTACATGGTGGTACTTTTATTTGAAGTATCCCCCTGCTCAAAAAGCTTCAATGGATTCTCTTCATCTCCATTATCTCCCATCCATATCCAACATTTGTCTCTCCTACCCCAGCTTATGCATCAATATCTCTTTGAATCAATCTTCACTTTTAGCTTTAGGGATCCACAATCCTAGTCTTAGGGATCCACCAATCCAATCAATCCACCATGTCTCACCTTTCGAGATCCACAATCCTAGTCCTAGGGATCTTCGAAACCCATCTTCCGCCAATCTGACTCTTTGAAATCCTGTTGCATCCACCTTTTAATCCCCTCATCCATCTCCCTATCCTAGATTCCTTTTTATAGCACTCCGCTCCTTCATCCTCCACCTTCCCTAAGTCTTAAGCTTGCTTCCTCTTGTGCATTTTTTTCTTCCTTTATCATTCTCCCATAGTGAGAGTTTGAGCTAATTTAGCCCCTTCTCTTAGCCAATCTGAGTCTCCTTGCTCATCTCAAATTCTTGTACTTTTCAAGAAGCTGTCGAGCCTCACTTTCTCTCTCTTCCGCCTTCTTGAGGGGGCATCATCTAAGTCTAGTCTCTCCTCTTCTTATTCGAGACTGGCACAACTTTGTTGCTAAAACATCTTCCTCGTGTCATCTTCATTCGAGCTTCTTTGAAATAGTGTTGTCTCAACACTATGTCAAAGAGGGGAAAAATGTAGACACCTAAATTTGATTACACCGCTTTGGTAATCCTATTTAGTTATCTCTAAAGGCATCATTAATTAAATTTCTATTTAATTAATCCTTTTCCATCCCCTAGTTGTTTAATTTAATTGATCATCTATAGTCCTAATTGATAAATCAAATAACCTATCATTTATCAATTAATCCTATTCTTCTATCTAATTCTAAAATCCTCATTTATTAAATAAATCTATTTGATAAATAAATCCCTCAAATCTAATAACCCCTAAACTATCCTAAATCCTCCATTTAGCCTAATCCACCCCATCCACCCATACTAACCAAGCTTAGCCACTAACTCAACCACCCTCATGAATGTCATCCACTTGCAAATCTCTAATAGGCTTAGTCTAATCCTAAATCACCTCTAATCCCCCCCCTAACCTTGTCACATTCCCTAAGTAAGCTTAAGACTTTCCTAAGCCAAGCAAAGTCAACAATCTCAACTCCCTCCAAAATATGCCAACCACCAAGCCATGAATCTTACAAAGGCCATAAAGACTCTTACAAGACCATTCATTGCTCTTACAATCCATAATGAAGGGTCTTTATGAAGATATTATCCTTTGAGCCTCCTTTGTTGACTCATCCATCCCCTTGCCTTCATCCACTCACCTTGTGACATGTGTCACTCCTTGATTGGCTGTAAGGAAGCACAATCCACATGCTCTCCTCTCATGCAATCTAAGCCCTCCATAAGCTTTTTCATTTCCTTCCATCTTAGCCCTCCATCCCTCAAGCCCTTTGCCTATAAATTGAATCCCCTCCCAAGCCATTTCATCACAACCTTTAAGCCAAAGTTATAATGCTAGTTTGAGAACCAAAAGCCATCAACCATACCCTTATAATGCCAAATTGAGAGCTCACAAAGCTACCAATTTTCCATTTACTCATCCCCACCATTGAAGCATAGAGCAAGTTTGAGCATACATACCAATCCTTTACTTAGACTCATCCCTAAATCAAGTGACCATCCTCATGGGGAGAGCCATTCTATGGCTCATATTCTCATTTGAGGGTTTCACTTTGTCTCTCATATATGGTATGGTTTTTATGCTAGTTAATGCTTTTTTTCTCTTAATAGATTAGTATTTCTTGCTAACATATTTCTCATATACATTATCTACCACTAGTCACCCGTGAATAGTCACATTTATTGCACAAATCAAACTCATGCTGTGAAATAATAAAATGCAAAATACACTTTTTGATGCCAAATATGATGCCCTTCTACACAATCTACACATGTTCCTGAAGGTACCTCAGGAAAGTTGGATACATCAGATAGGTACAAGTATTCTATTGGGACCATATGCTTGAGTTTTTTTTCTCTAATGGTGTTTCAAGCTTGGAAACAAGATTTTTTGGGTGCTATTCTTCAGTTGTTTAGCTATGCAGCCTAAAAGATTCATTTCTATTGCTTCTATTTCTTCTACCAAATTGGGGGTGGCTGTAGTTACAAAGTACACATTCTTTTCTCTCCTAAACATACAGTAGCTAGATAGACATCTACCCCTCCTTGGACACACATATCCTATTTGTATGGATACATATTAGATAACATAACCACACGAGCCCAACAAACCTTGACTTTTAGACTATGTAGGATACTATGTGAAAATTTGACATAAACCTTCCAAAACTTATTTAACAAAACCGAAACCAAATGAGGATGACAAATGAAATGTTTTTTCTATTTTGGGGACCCATGTTTTAGGTTATCTTCTGATGCAACTCTACAATTTTTTTTGCATAATGATTTTTTTAATGTAAACTTATAAATATGTATGGAGCAACTATTTGTCTATATTTCTTTAGAAGTAATGCAAATAGGGTGAGATTACATTTGGGTTTACTTTTGGTGATGTCATTAACTGAAGTTCAAGAGACTCATTTTGTATCATTGAGTTCATAATGTAGGAATGACAACGATGCTGAATGAAAATTTTCTAACTCTTAAGTGTTTGTAGAGCCTATGGAAGCATTAATTATGTGGAGCATCTTGAGTTGGATTTTTCCTAGCGTGCATTTAGACAGTCATCATTAGCTGAGAAGAAAGAGACTCATCTTGGACAGTTGAGTCCATCATGTGGGATTGACAATCATACTGCTGAGAAAAATTGATCTAGCTCTAATTTTCTTGGAGAGCGTAATGCAGAACATAATATTACAACTTTAGTTTGGGTGTTTGTTGGATGAGAAGTTCTATTTGTGAAGGTTTATTTTCTACTCAATGATTATGCTATATGTCTTCAACTACTAAGCTCATGTTTTTGAAGTTTAAACTTTAAAATTAATTTAGACATTTTATCTTGCGACTTCCAATTTTATCATGTTCTGATCTTATTTGGGTAATAATTTGCACTTTTGGACAATTTTATATTATCTTTTAATAGATTTATATTTATTTTTGAACAAATGTATAGACACCACAATGTATATGGGAGGTCCTTTGCTTATGACAATGCATGCATCCACTATATGTAGATGCTTTTTTAATGTAAAATTGTAAGTGGGTCTGCATGATAGTGGTTATTGGTTAAACATTTTTAGGTAGAAGGAAATACAGTGCATTTAATGAAGGCATTGGCTAGTCGCCCCGGAGCAGCACAAAGTCTGATTGAAGATGATTCACTTCAACTTTTATTTCAAATGGTTTCAAAAGGAAAAAATATTCATACACTTCCTTTGCACATAGTTCAACTTCACCAACATGTTGTGCAGGTTAGTTTTAGCCATAATTTATGCCAATTCTAGGAATAATATGAGGGTTTCCTTTGAAATTTTGAGCTCTCTTAATTATAAGATTTTAACTGCCATTTTAGTTGTAATGTAGATACTTGGTCTCCTTTTGGTCAATGATAATGGAAGCATAGCCAAGTACATTCACACTCAGCATTTGATGTGTTTTTTGATGACTAATTAGGCTTATTAATTCAATGTATTGAGCAATCAAATAATCATTGAGTGGATGAATGGCCTTGAACTTATTATAGTTTTATAACTTTTTAAATATTTGATTTCTATGGATTTTAATTTTCTAAGCTAAAGTGCATGTTGATCTTTGTTACTATTAGAGTTATTTCTTTATCTAGGGCAAAGATAAAATGATTGTTTTTTATTTCAAGTTTCAAAATTATTTTTATCAGTCATTTGTTTCCTAGCTAGATTTTTCTTTGTTGGTTCTTGGTCATTGCTATCTCGCAACCATTCCATCAATTCTCAAAATACATCTAATCAAATGGCTAATGTAGATAGTGAATGAAGAGGAAGATCTCTATATTGTTGCAAATATTATGAATTTGAGGTATACTTTGATTGTTATTCAGGCATTGATGCTGAAGCTGGCTCATTCATAATATTTCTCCATCAGAACTATTCCACTTTTTGCTATGTCATATTTTAGATTCATAAAGATGGATACAGTTTCTAGCTCAAGTGATTTATCTTTAATACACATGCTATTGGTCCAATGGAAAGTCAATTGAAGGAAGAAAAATAAACTGGAATTCCTTGTGTCGTGGTGGGATCTACAACTCAGACTCTCAGTTAATCAGTTTTTATTGATTTTCTTGTCAAAAAATTCAGATTTCAGGTAGAGAATATATAATCTCAAACATAAATTTGAGTGTTATAAAAAATAGTTGTGGAAAGAGTAACTTCAACAATGAGAACCATTTGTAGCTTTCTTCATTCGTTCTAGGTAATATAGTTGATGAGGATATAACCTCTTTTTGTGGTTAATGAGGGGATGCATATGCATGTTATTTATTATGATAGGTAGAGAGCATTTTCTTTGCTCTTTTTTGCAGTGGAGAATGAACCATTTACTGAACTTTTGGTGGTAGATTTTCATTCTTGGCCTCAACATGTTCGTGAGAAGAATATTCAAATTGGTCTTGCTCTAGCTGCTATAGTTAGGATACACAAACAAACAAATGATACCTTGAAGCCTCAAAATGGTCTATCTATATATCCTCTTTGGCCTATAGGTAACTAGCCCACTAGAATAGATCCAATTGGATTTACAGTTACATTAACTGCAACTAAGGATAGAGCAGCAATGATTAAACCAGTAATTGCAACACCATCCTGAGAAACACAATAAACATATTCAAAGGTTAATTCATTTAATATTCTCACAAAGATTCAGGATTTTATTATAATGATTGGTTGATGTATCAAAAATAATCTCTTAGTCAGAAACTCTTAGAACAAAGCAAGGAACCATTATTTTATTTCTAATCTCATTGTGGAATTCTTTTCTAACTGATCTAATACCTCCATCATTACTGCCACATTGAAACTGGTTCTTTTTCGACTAATCTAATGTCCCTATGGATTTGAATTTGTTAGGAATTCTCATCTACTCTCAATAATTATTTGAAGGATGTATGAATTTGATGTAATCATCTAAATCTCTATCCTTTATAATGATTCTTATACCCTTGTGTGTATGCCAACTATATTGATCAACATCAAGGGATCTTGCAGATCAATTTGGTAATATGTCAGAGATTCAACACTCTTTATGCAATATTTAATAATGTTCTTGATTTTCATCGCTGTTATGAATAGTATTATTCTAGCTATGGTTGATAGAATACCTCCTTTAGTTGGTGGTTGTTTGATCTCCAATAGTGAATATTCTTCTAAATATATTTGCTAGATATATTCAAATGTCTATAATCTAATCCTATACAAGTTTTGTACCTTATCTTCTTCTTTGTCTTTGTCAATAGTTGACTTTGATTTCTATTGATTTATTTTCTTTTAATTTTGCCATGATTTATCCTCTTGTCTGAACATATCTTGGAATCTATGACCTTTTTCTGTACTTCTTCCTTGTGTAAATATTCAACAGTTAAAGTCAAATGGCTAATTTTTCAAATACACAAATCTAATGAATAAAAGGGGACCGAGGTCTAATATCATATCCTCTCCAAAATGAGATTGAGAAGCTTTATATCTAGTCAATATGGAATGATGAATCATGTTTTGCATTGATAAGTAGGAGATATTTTCCACAGCAAGTCAAATTATGATATTGCTATCATGATTTAACTCATGAAGCACAGGTCAATGAGTTTGACTAAAAAAAAATCACACAATTAAATTCTGATCGTGATATCACAATGTCCCATATTACTAATATCATGGCTACTTAGATTCTTAACAAATATTTCCTAAGGGTAATCATATTAATTCATACTATTTGGTTATTGTGTGTATCAATGTCTCAGTGTGCATTTGTAGTGGTAATCTTACTAGTTAGCAATTTGTATGATGCCTATTGGTGGAATTATCATGTGGCAATGATTATTCAAAGGGATATCTATTATATTATTAATTATGTGTCTCACTAGGAAATTTAAAAGGAGACATCCAATGTAGATGACTGTTTCAACATTGGTATATTGCATCCAGCTAGAAGCCATGTCAAAAATACAATGTTGAACCCTTATTTCAATGTTCATGTCCCATTATCTCAGAATCATTTTTGTCAGTCTTTTCTCTTTATGTGATGTTTCCTAGCCAATTCCTATTATGCTTATTTTATGGCAATATTATTCTTCTTGGAATATTCAGGTGTAGGTCTATGAAGGCTTCCCCAAATTATATTTCAGAGCAAAAGAAAAGTTTTCCAAGGCTGAAAAAAGTGGTCAACCAGAGCCACTTTTTATTCATCCTTCTACATAGTGGTATGCATGTGAAGAGAATCTTGAAGGCATAGGTTCTGATTTGATTCATGTACCATTTATTTCTAGAAGATAAATGAAATTAGTTTTAAAAGGAGTAGAAAGAGACCAGCTTGGTGTTTGGCATGTTTGTTTTTCTATGCACTCATCTAAAGAGGAACTTGAGGAAGCATTAATGGTTCTGAATCCCAAAGAAGTCATTTCAACCACTTCCAACTACAAAGCGACTGAACTATAGTATGTTAGTAAGAAAATTGGAAATACTCAAAAATGGTCTCAAAATGATTCAGGTTTGGAGTCCAAAACTACAAATACATTCTATCAAGCTAGTTCAATATTAGGAATCAAACAAGATAGGGTTCATGATGTGATTGCATTTCATGTTTCAAATCAACTGAAATTTATTTTGGAATGAAAGAGAAACTCAAATTTGAGAGTAGCTCTAGAAGAGAAGCATTCTCACACACAAATGCACTTTTCTTCACCACTTAAACCCATTCCTCTTTTTGGGATAACAAGATACAGTATTCTGCCATCTCCACCTATGTCTTTTAGTGATGAGGAAGATTTTTTTAGTTCTTCAGAGTGCAAGACTTCAATAAATGATGCAGGACCTCTGTCACCTTCTCATTTGCCACAAGATATTAAGTATTTTATGTGTGGTGGGAAGAAAAAATCTCAATTTATAGATTTAGTAAGGGCTAGAAAGCTTGATGATGAATCCAGAAGCTTCACAGATCATGCAGAGGACTGCACATAATCATCTGGAAGGATAGCTTTGCATATCAATGAGGAAGTGAAGAAGTCACATGTATTAAGTGACCATTTAGAAGAGAGTGAGCATCCACTTGACTATATTGACCATCCAAGTCCTAAAAAATATGGTGCAAGTGATAGTGAACAAGTAGGCTGCATATAAATTTACATGATGGAAGAGAGCTTCTTGAGTTTTGATAGCCATTGCAAGCATCCTAGGTCACTTCATGAAAATGTTAGAAAAATGTATAGATCATTACATGTACCAATTCCTCAACCCCTTTTTTAATTATTGGACCTTGCAAATATCACCAAGCGACCTAAAATCAAAAACTCTCTAAGTTAATCAAATGAAAAGAAATCACTGTGGCTTCTCATTCAAACTCCTTTCTTGTTCATTTGCTAGATAAAAATTGGAGTCTAGATTAAGATAGTAGCATTTCATTCTATTATTCATTATTATAATGATTTTTTAAATTACCTCATTCTATGTTCTATGATAATTATATTTTCTTATCAAGAATGTCATGACACTCAATTGCTTTAGCTCAGTGGGGCTGGCTGTATACTAGTTGAAACATTTAGTTGTACTCCAATGTAGTCCAATCTAAAATATAGTCAAATATTCATTGTTCAAAAGCTATTATTATTCTATGTAATATCATTTTTTTTTTGAATTCAAGTGCATTTAATATCAACTCAATCTTCATGCTTATTAGCCAAAAATAATAGTAGAAAGAAATTGTGTAAAATCTGGCAGTATGGAGTTCCTGAAATTTGCCACAATGAATGTTTAAAAGAGAGAAATTCTTATGTAGTACCTAAATGGTTATATCTTCTAGATCAACATGGTTATATCTTCCAGATCAACAAGACCTGAACATTAGTAATGCATTTAAGCACCATACTTGAAAAGGATTGTTCATTTGTCTTATCAAAAGAAGTTTCCTTGAATCTAAGAAAAGGATTTGACAAATGTTTCTTTTGCATATGGTACCCATGTGGTGATACATAACATAATTAATTGTACTTGGCACAAATACAAATTTTAGTTTCACTGCCATTTCTGTGAACAATATATTTGTTGTGCTCGCAATCAATTTCCCTTACTAATGTTTTTCATCCGAATTGTATAAACTAAGTCTTTTCTTATGAACCGTATTGAATTAAAGGATGCTTTTCCTTGAATAGGGTTGTTATGATTTTAGTAGATGTATAAACTATCAATGTTGGAGCTCTATTTCTCATGACAGATTTTGAGTTTTTGATCGCTTCATGTATAAATCTTTTAGTCTCTGAAGAAATTTCTAGATGGAGATGCCATATTAACGTTAGATCCAAAAATAAACAAAAACCCTATTGCAAACTTGGTGATAGAGAAAGTGCTATTAAGGAGTGGTTAAAAGGCTTGGCAGTGATTTGATTTTGATCAATCAGGTACACTTCATGTGTCTAGACTTTGTCTACTCAGAATTTAGCTCTTGTTTATGGACTATTATTATTATGAGCTTTATAAGTTTATATATTTCCTTTTTCTGTTAAAAATTTCTATTACATTTTGGTTTTCTTTGTGTTGTACATAATCCAAATTAAACCCATTTATTTTTTATTATAGGGTTGCATTAGCCTTATGCTTGAAAAAAGAAGAGGAAGCCTCATTTTATAAGAGTAGAACCACAAGAGCCATAGGAGAATGTCGAAGATAGTCACGATGTGCTTATTAGCATCATGACTATCTTTGGAATTCTCCTATGGCTCGTAAGGGAGATCAGCTAGTGAAGATGCTCTGTTAGCTTTTAATATGCTTCATAGATGAGATTACATTATGTGAGATTCATTACTACACTCGGAATGGGCTCATCTTCAATCTTTAGCAGATTGAAGATGAGCCCATTCCCAAGTGTAGTAATGAATCTCAAAGCTCCTTCAGCCTAAGCATATGATGTCTTTCAGATGATCTTTCTAAAGCTGCATCAACATTGTATCCTTTAGGTGTTTGATTCTTCATCTTTCTTCTTTATTATTCTACAGAACAATTCTTATGGTTTAAGTTGTTAGCATCAATTTGTAATTTCAGTCAAAAATCTCTATATATCTTTTCTTGCCACACAGGGTTGCTTAGTTTTTATGTAAATGTCCTTTTTTTGCATCTTGGACTTGAATTCACCACCAATGTTCTTTATACTCAGCCAACAATATATTTGTACCAAGTATAGTGCATTGTAATGGTATTGTTCATAAAATGTTGATGTTTACTCAAGAAGACTATTTTTATTTAGTTTTATTCTCCAAGTTTCCTTTTCAGTTTGATTTTGAGCTGGTGACACTTGAGACTCAAATGCCTACAAATGCTTCATGCAGTGTCCAGTCTTAAGCCTTGATCACTAGGAAAGCTCCTAGCTCTTATTATAGTTTGCTTACTGCAATGTCACATCTAGTTTGCATGTGATTCTACTCACCTAAAGGATCCTTAACCACAAACAACAGTACTCTCCTCTGCCCAAGATAATACAACTTTGTTTGGATTTAAATAAGAAAATCATAGCAACATTATTAGTGAGGATTTGTGTCTGCTCAAAAACTTCTTATCTAAGAAAGCCTTCCTGAGGGTTGTGAGCTAGTGTACTTCTCCTTTACATCAAAGGTTCAATGGAAGCATGTTGTTAAGACCCTACCCAAGGTTACAAATGCAAAGTGAACTAGTTTTTAATGCTTCTCACTAGCAATAAAGCATGTTTTATTAGCCCATTATCTAGCTTGTTCACCTTTATTTCAAATTTAATGCAGGGAGGAGGAGCTTCTTGGTCAGGGTCTTGCATTGAATGATGAATTAGATTGTGTGCTAGGGAAACACAACTCCATTACTATAGGGTCTCCTGTTACGTGAAAAAGAACAAAAGAGAGTAAACTAGAATAAATTTGGTAACTTTCCACATTGCAGAACTATTGCATAGCCAAGGAGACAACAAAGGAGCCTTCTTGTCTCCCTTGCCCCCACATGTGAGAGAGAACACTATTGCATAGAAAGGTAGGCAATAGAGCAAGAGCATGCACTAGAGTTTTCCCTAAACTAGGTGTTCCTAAAGGTAAATAACTAAGGCTATCCATGGTTACAAGAAAAGAGAGAATAAGTGCACATGATATAAAAGTAGCAACTCATGTTGAAGTAAACCATTAAAGATAATTCTTAGAATAGACAAAAAAGCATAAATAGGAGTAATAGTAGCAAATACCTTATAATGGAGTAAGAATTTGACAAAGAACTTCCATGGAAGGCAAGTACAGATCCTTCAATTTTCCTACGCTCTGCAAGCTTAAGTTCACTCTTTGAGTTATATAAAACTATGAACTGGTAGAGAGACCTAGGCAACTGAAACTTGTGATCCTTCTGGAGTAGACAAAGGGACAATCTATTTGTAAACAACACATATCTTAGGATTTTATATGGAAGCCATTTTTTTTTGCATAATCTTCTTGAGATAAGTCATTTTGATTGACACTGTCAGTGATATAATCCTTTTGCAGCCACGAAATTCCAAGCTTTACAACTAATTTGATTTCACCTATACTATTTGTTGGGTTGTCTCAGGTCAGAAGAAAGACTGGTGCTTCATGTGTCAACTTGAGTTTCTGATGGGGACACAACCCAAGAATAGAATGGACACAACAGAAAAGGGAAATTATATTAACTGAGAAAATAAGAAAGTACAAATAGTACAGAGAAAATAAACTTTAGAACATGCCTTAAGGGCTTACTATAGCATAAATCTGGAGAATATTTCTCCTTTTAGCACCTCCTCTCAAACTCCATTTCGAACTGCCTTTTACAATGCCAAAAATCTCCTTAAATAGACCCCAGAGGGTTAAGGACTAGGAGTACATTCTAGAAAGTGCTAGTAGGCATCCACCGACAAAATAGAAGGTTCCAAAAATTGCGTTAGAAGTCGGTGCAAATCTAGAAGAATCCAGAAACAGTAACCAAACTTCTGGGAGGCATAACTTTTGAACCGTAGCTCCGATTGACAAAACGTTTACATTTTTGAAAAGCTCTCAAAGCACTCTATAGCCCTATGGATCAGCTTCACTCGTCCCCCATTTTTTGACCCTTTTTGAGGTCATTTAATGCCCCAAACCTGACTTTGAAGTATTCTTAGGAGGTCTCCAAAACTTGAAAAACTACAATAACTTTCAAACCGTGGGGCCTATTGACCTAATTCTTTTTTTGGAATGCTCTAAATCATGATTACATTCATCTCGCCAATTCACACCTTCTAGTTTACCGAAATGATGGCCCAAATACATGCTCCTATTTTTTTGAGATTTTCAAACGCACTAATAGTTGAACTATGAGAGTTGGAACCTTTATTTGAGCCAATTGGGTATCCAAAAATTTAAAGACATGACATAGAAACTAAGTCTAAGTACATTTTTTTGGGTGACACAGGATTGCCCTTATACCTTTGGATGCTCCTGCATCAGACACCCAGGGTAGATTGAAAAGTGACCCTGTCACTTTATGGATGGTAGAGGAAATCCCAAATGGGAAACCTCAGCTGCTAAAATCCAAGTTGAGTCCTCGATCGGTCGTCCTTTCCATTTGACCAAATACTCTTCATACTGCCTGCTTCTGGTACTCCTACCCACACGATGATCTAGAATGTCTTATATCTCCTCCTTCTTAGAAGCAAGAATTGGACATGGCTCTAAAACCAGCTCCTCATCTGCACCAGCATCATGATAATCTGTTAAATCTGCAATGTTGAAAATGGGAGAAATGTGAATACCATCTGGCAGCTCCACCTCATATGCATTTCTTGAGTCATGTTTCTTCAAAACTTTGCAGGGGCCAAATTTCTTCATTTTCAGCTTGTTGTAAGTACCAACTGGAAATCTTTCTTTTCGTAAGTGCACCATGACTAGATCCCCTACTTGGAATTCCTTATGTCTTCTCCTTTGATCAGCCCTAGCTTTATACTCTTGATTCATCTTGATAATGTGTGCTTGAACCTCCTCATGTAGACACTTGATGTGTTCAGCAAATTCCTCAGCTTCAGCACTTGTCCTCTCCCCTTGTTCTATCTTCCTCAACTCTGGTGCAGTCCTTGGGCTATTCCCATATACAATTTGAAATGGTAATTTTCTAGTACTCCTATTTATAGAGTTCTTGTAAGAAAACTCTGCTTGTGGTAGAATTAAATCCCATCCCTTGGGCTTATCCCCAACTAAACATCTCAGCAAATTGCCCAGACTTCTCTTTACCACTTCTATTTGACCGTCAGTTTGTGGGTGATACGTGGAACTGAATTTCAAGTCTGTTCTCAACTTTTTCCACAATGTCCTCCAGAAATACCCCACAAATTTAGTGTCTCTGTCAGAAACTATACTCCTTGGAAGACCATGTAGTCTTACCACCTCTTTGAAAAATAAGTCTGCAAATATGGACAGCATCATGAGTTTTGTGGCATGGAATGAAATGTTCCATTTTGGAGAACCTATCAACCACCATGAATACTGAGTCATTACCCCTTTGTGTCCTTGGCAATCCAAGAGCAAAATCCATATTTATGTCCTCCCATGGCCTTGATGGAACAGGCAACGGCTGATATAGACTAGTATTGTGACTAAACCCCTTGGCAACTTGACAAACCTGGCAACTGTGTACGAACTTCTTCACATCCTGTGAAATTTGAGGCCAAAAATAATGTTCTCTAAGAATGGAAATGGTCTCATCTCGACCAAAATGTCCTGCCATCCCTCCACTATGTTTCTCCTTAATCAGATTTTCCCTCATGGAACTCCTTGGAATGCACAATTGACTACCTTTGAACAACATGCCATCCTGAATGAAATATTCTAACCACTTGGTTCTATCTATAGTAATAGGCTCTTTACAAGCTTTCCATGCTTCAGCAAAATCAGGATCCTCGGGGTACAAATTCTTGAGTTCATCAAACCCAACTACTTCAACCTGCATTACTGTAAGCAGTGACTGTCTCCTACTTAGTGCATCTGCAACCCTGTTAGATTTTCCACTTCTATGCTTCAACACAAATGTATAACTCTGCAAGAATTCTACCCACTTCATATGCCTCTGATTCAATTTACCTTGGCTATTTAGGTACTGTAATGCCTGATGATCAATATACAAAACAAATTCCTTTGGCAATAAATAATGCCTCCATTTCTTTAAGGCCTGAACTATTGCATAGAACTCTTGATCATAAACAGAATACTTCCTCTTTGCATCATTCAATTTTTCACTAAAATATGCAATAGGCTTACCTTCTTGGCTTAATACAGCCCCAATAGTGCTGCCACTAGCATCACAATCCACCTGGAACATTTTTCTAAAATCTGGAAGTGCCAACACAGGCTATTCTGTCACCTTCTTCTTCAAAAATTCAAAACTTCTCGTAGCTATTGCAGTCCATTTGAACTCTTTTCTATCCCCTCTTATTGTATCAGTTAGGGGTGCACATATTCCATTGAAATTCTTGATAAACTTCCTATAAAAACTAACCAGACCATGAAATGATCTTACCTCAGTAGCAAACCTCGGAGTAGGCCATTCCAAGATGGCTTTTACCTTCTCTGGATCCATTTTGAGACCTTCAGGTGATATAACAAATCCCAAATAGACTAACTCCCTTTTTGCAAAGACACACTTCTTTAGATTAATTAACAATTTCTCTTCCCTTAGCCTTTCAAGGACACTACGAATATGTAGTAAATGTTCTTCCAAAGTCTTGCTGAAAATTAAAATAATGTCCAAATAGACAATAACAAATTTTCCCAAGAACTTCTTAAGTACCTCATTCATGAGTCGCATGAAGGTGCTTGGGGCATTTGTCAATCCAAAGGGCATGACTAACCACTCATAAAGACCCTCCTTGGTCTTGAAGGCTGTTTTCCACTCATCTCCTTCTCGAATCTATATCTGATGGTAGTCACTCTTCAGATCTATCTTTGTGAAGTACTGAGCTCCACTCAAGCAGTCCATAAGATCATCCATCCTTGGCAAAGGAAACCGGTACTTGATGGTTATCCTATTTATAGCTCGAGAATCTGTACACATCCTCCATGCTCCATCCTTCTTTGGTGCGAGTATTGTAGGTACTGCACATGGACTCAGGCTCTCTCGAATCAAGCCCTTCCTCAACAGCTCCTGAACCTATCTATTTAACTCCTCTGTTTCAGTAGGAGTCATCCTGTGAGCAACCTTGTTAGGCAAACTAGCTCTTGGAATCAGATCTATCTGATGACTGATTTGCCTTACTGGTGGCAATCCATCTGGAACATTATCAGAGATAATATCTCCAAATTCCCCTAGTAAATCTGAAACTTCAAATGGTATTTCAGTACTACCTTCTTTATCTTTCCTAGGAATCAAAGCATAGCACATATGTTGATTTTTCATGCCATCTAAAAACTTCCTTCCATCAACAAGACAAATCCTAGCACTGCTACATACCTTTTCACCTTCCTTTTTCATGGGCTTCAATTTGTGGTGAACTCCATCCTTTGTCAGAGAGTATGTGTTTGCATGTCCATCATGTATTGCATGTCTATCAAACTGCCATGGTCTACCCAATAATAGATGGCAAACATCCATCGAAATAACATCACAGAGAACTTCATCATGGTAACTCCCAATTTTGAATTTTACTAAACATTGTTCACTTACCAGGACCTTACGATCATCTTTTACCCAAGAAATCTAATAGGGTTGGGGATGTTTCTCCCTCTTGAGCTTTAGCTTAGAGACCATCTCTTCTGATACCAGGTTATCAGTGCTACCACCATCAATGATCATGTCACAAAATTTATCCTCACACTTGCATCTGGTACAAAAAAAACTCCTCCATTGTCCTGGTTCAATCTCACCACTTAGTAGGACTCTTTCATTTACCAAGGTCTCTCCTCTTTCTGCATCCTCTGAATGTGATGATTGTGCATCCTCATCCACATGAGAAACCCTAGCTTGGCCCTCAGCTCTCCTATCTATCCTTCCTTGTCGTTGAGGGCATTCAAAGGCACGATGACCTTCTTCATTGCAATGGAAATAGGTACCACAGAAGCCTCCTCTTCCTTGTCCACGTCCTCTACCTCTTCCTCTTTGATTTCCAAAGTCTTGATCATGGGAGCGGTTGAAACCCTCATTCCTCTGGTTTCTGCTAGTACCCACATCTTCATTTTTCTTTTGGGTTTCATTGCGGCCTCTAGATGATCTACCGCTTCCCCTTCCTCCTTGACCATACCCTCTTTGTCTTCCTTCAAACCTTTTATTCAGCTTCTCTTCAACTCGTAGGGCAAACTGGTATGCCTCTTCAACACTGGTCATTCTTACCAAACTTAATTCCTCCTGGATGCTAGGTCGCAACCCACTGATATAACGAGCAACCTTCTCCTTATTTGCTTCTACATGCCCTGATCTAATCAAGAGTCGATAAAACTCCTCTGTATATTCTTGGACTGATCTTCCTGCTTGTTTTAACCCATGCATCTTCTTAAACAGATCAAGCTCGCAGTCCATAGGAATGAACTGCTTCTTCAATTTTTCCACCATGCGATCCCATCTTGTGATCTTCTCCTCTCCTCTTCTAGGTCTTTCTAGTTGAACCTCTTGCCACCAGATTTTGGCATGGCCTTTTAGTTTGGCCTTTGCAAACTTAACCCTATCTAGGTCCCTTATATCCTCATACTCAAAGTATTCTTCCAGTTCATTGATCCACTCATCTAGTTTCAGATTTCTTGAAAATATACCCACTTCAATTGTAGGTCTTTTCCCAAACTTAGTAATGGCCCTAAAAATCCTTTCCTCTATAGGATTTAGAACTTCCCCGTCAACTTCCTCTTATGGTCCCATTACTTCCTCTTCATTGTCATCCTCACTATTGTCACCTGCGGTAACATTTGCTCCTCTACGAAGCTCCTCTTGCAATGCTTGTACCTGCCTCTGGAGGGCTCTAACCTCCTCAGGATCAATAGCTCTGGCCCTTCCGCCACGCTCTCTTCGTGGAGGCATCTTCTAACTCGAACCCTCAACCACACAGTCCTGGTGCAAACTGCCTCACAGTCGATGCTCTATCTACACACTCAGGAAAACTTGCTCTGATACCACTTGATGGGGACACAACCCAAGAACAGAATGGACACAACAGAAAAGGGAAATTATATTAACTGAGAAAATAAGCAAGTACAAATAGTACAAAGAAAATAAAGTTCAGAACATGCCCTAAGGGCTTACTATAGCATAAATCTGGAGAATATTTCTCCTTTTAGCACCTCCTCTCAAACTCCATTCCGAACTGCCTTTTACAATGCCAAAAATCTCCTTAAATAGACCTCGAAGGGTTAAGGACTAGGAGTACATTCTAGAAAGTGCTAGTAGGCATCCACCGACGAAATAGAAGGTTCTGAAAACTGTGTTAGAAGTTGGTGCAAATCTAGAAGAATCCAAAAACGGTAACCGAACTTTTGGGAGGCATAACTTTTGAACCGTAGCTCCGATTGACGAATCGTTTACATTTTCGAAAAGCTCTCAAAGTGCTCTATAGCCCTATGGACCAGCTTTGCTTGTCCCCAATTTTTCAACCCTTTTTGAGGTCATTTAATGCCCCAAACCTGACTTTGAAGCATTCTTAGGAGGTCTCCAAAACCTAAAAAATTGCAATAACTTTCAAACCGTGGGGCCTATTGACCTGATTCTTTTTCTAGAATGCTCTAAATCATGATTACACTCATCTGGCCAATTCACACCTTCTAGTTTATTGAAATGGTGGCCCAAATACATGCTCCTATTTTTTTGGGATTTTCAAATGCACTGATAGTTGAACTATGAGAGTTGGAACCTTTATTTGAGCCAAATGGGTATCCAAAAATGTAAAGACATGAAATAGAAACTAAGTCTAAGTACATTTTTTTGGGTGACACAGGATTGCCCTTATACCTCTGGATGCTCTTGCATCAGTTTCTTGTCTCGAGGGTGAGAGGAGGAGATGGTGCCTTATCACTAATTAGAATACTTTCTAGAATTAAAAAAATTTGCAATCACCTTGGATATGCAAAACAGGAAGATGCTCATGAGTTTTTAGGGTAACATGAATTGCAAAGTGCTTAGAGTCTTTCAATTTTTAAATCATATCGACATATATCAAGATAGAAATGCTCATAGAAAGGATTATTTAAGGATATGCTCCATATTATGTGCACATAAAAATTAATCTCCATTGATGTGCTTAAACATACTTACATGGCACACGCATGCATGCTCACATGTGTGCACACGCACACACACACACAGATTGATATCTTGTTTTTCTTTTCCCTTTTAGATTTGCATAGTATGCAGTCAATATGCCTTGATGAAGCTGGTGGAGAGGAAGCCATTCATCCAATAGCACATGTGACTACATTAATTCAACAAACATTTGGTGGTTATCTTTAGTCAAAGGTGGTGCTAGTATTAACTTTAAAATGCAAAAATGTCAATGAACAAATACATGTGATTTGTAGATTTTGATTATAAAATTTATTTCTATATAAGGAGTTCAAATTATGGGAGTTAGCTTGGCGAGCTGACATGGTGAGTCAACTTAAAGTGGCAAGTTGGTGGGGCAAGTAGGGGTGACTTGGTGAGCTAACCTAGAGAGTTGGCTTAGAGGGAAAACTTGGTGAGTGAACTTAGAGAGTCGACTTGGTGAGCGTACTTCAATTGTCAGCTTGGCAAGCTAACTTGGGGAGTCGGCCTAGCAATCTAACATGGTGAGTGGGCTTAAAGTGGTAACTTGGTGGGGCAAGTTGGTGAGCCAACTTAGCGAGGCCACTTAGAGACACGACATGGCGAGCTAACTTGGTGAGCAAGCTCGATGAGCTGACCTAAAGACTAACCTTGATGAGGCACTTTGGTGAGGTGACTTGATGACCAAACTCAAAGAATCAACTTGGTGAGCATACTTGAATAGTCGACTTGGTGGGGCAAGTTGGCGAGCCAACTTAGCAAGTCCACTTGGTGAGACGAGATGGTGAGCCAACTTGGTGCAGTGACTTGGTGAGCTAACTTGGTGAGTGGACTTAAAGAATTACCTTGATGATGTTCTTTGGTGGGGTGACTTGATGAGTGAACTTAAAGAGTCAACTTTGTGAGCATACTCGAATAGTCAACTTGGTGACATGACTTGGTGGGCTGGCTTGGTGAGCCAACCTAGTGCACGTACTTGAAAAGTAGACTTGGTGAGTTGACAGAAAGAGTCAACTCATTAAGGTAACTGGGTGGGAGTGACTTGGTGAGCTAACCTGGTGAGTTGACCTAGGGGATGGGCTTGGTGAGAAAACTTAAAGAGTCAACTTGGTGAGCGCACTTGAATTGTTAGCTTGGCGAGTGGACTTGGGGACTTGGTGGGACATGTGGGTGAGCTGACTTGGTGAAGTGAGATGGTGAGTTGACTTGGTGAGGCAACTTGGTGAGTTGACTTAGTGAGCAGATAGGGGGGTTGACTTCATGAGGTGACTTGGCGAGCTGACTTGGTGAGCAGATTTAAGGACTGACCTTGATGAGCCACTTTGGTGGGGCGACTTGAGGAACAAAGTCTGAGTTAACTTGGAAAGCACACTTGAACAGTTGACTTGGAAAGTGTACTTTAATTGTCAGCTTGGTGAGCTGACTTGGGGAGTCAGCCTGATGATCTAACATGGTGAGTGGGCTTAAAGTGGCAACTTGGTGGGGCAAGTTGGCGAGCCGACTTAGTGAGGCCACTTAGAGATGCGAGATGGTGAGCTAACTTGGTGAGCAAGCTCGATGAGCAGACCTAATGATTGACCTTGATGAGGCACTTTAGTCAGGTGACTTGATGACCAAACTCAAAGAGTCAACTTGGCGAGCATACTTGAACTAGTACATTTGGGTTCATTTTTTGACCTTTATTGGTTGAATTTCTGAACCAATTTTTGACCAAATTCAACCAACCCATTGGTCAAAATTTTTCTAGTCAAAATTTTGACCAACTCACTAGTACATGATTTGTCTCAATCATATAAATAATTATATATTCTTCATATTAGTTACTATCAATTTTTTTCAAGCATTCTATAAAATAGTTCACATGCCTTGCGTATGATATAACATTTTGCATGCATCATGCACTCTCTCTCATTCGGCTAATGATGGATTATGCAGAGTGATCTAAAACCATGATGCTAAAACATACACAATCAAATCCAAAACGAACTTGCAGTACAAATGGATTGTGGAAATCTGATATTGGTAAAATTGCATGCATGTCTACCAGGAGAATCACAACTTAAACATATATTTTTCTTGGTAGACATGCATGCAATATTAACAATATCAGATTTCCACAATCCATTTGTAGTGCAAGTTCATTTTGGATTTGATTGTGTGTGTTTTTTAGAATCATGGTTTCAGATCACTCTGCGTAATCCATCATTAGCCAGATGAGAGAGTGCAAGATGCATGTAAAATGTCATATCATAGGCAAGACATGTGAACTATTTTATAGAATGCCTAAAAAAAATTTACACCTAGCTATTGGTGGAAATTTCTACCTTCATTGGTCAAAATTTCCACCAACGCCTGGGATTTTTCTACCTTTGTTGGTCGAAATTTCCACCTTCATTGGTCAAAATTTCCACCAATGCCTAAATTTTTTTTCTACCTTTGTTGGTCAAAATTTCCACCTTCATTGGTCAAAATTTTCACCAATGCTTAAATTTTTTTCCTACCTTTGTTGGTCAAAATTTTCACCAACACGTAATTTTTTTTCTACCTTTGTTGGTCAAAATTTTGACATTCATTGGTCAAAATTTTGACCAATTCCTATTTGAACCTACACAATGGCTTTGGCAAGTTTTCTACCAATAGATTGGTCAAAACTCTGACCAACTAGTGAGTTGGTCGAAATTTCAACCAGAAAAATATTGACCAATAGGTTGGTCAAAGTTGGTCAAAATTTGGTCCAAAATTGGGTCAAAAATTTGACCAATAAAGGTTGAAAAATGAACCCAAATGTACTAGTGATATAGGAGAGAGTGAAAAGTGTATGGTTGGTAGTGTTTTATTGTGACTAGATTTGTCTTTCATGTCCTAAAAGAACTTGCATTGCAAGTGTGTTGTAACCTTTGTGTTGAAGATAATACATTGTGCGGGTTTTGGAGGGGTGGGGTTGTTTTACCGAAAGGTTTTTCCCCACTGGCATATCTTTGTGTTTGTGTTTTGTTTCTCTATCTATTTCCTATATTCATGGTTGATTGTAATATTGTTGTTCACATAATATCAAATCTAAAATTTTAAGGATTTGAATAGATTTTTGTCAATACTTTCCTTAAGGGATTAGTGTAGGAAGTTATTTCTACACCTCAATTTCCTTACAAGTGGTATTAGAGCTTGATCAACTTTTGATCCTAGTTGTTGGGTAGGGTTTTTTAAGCTAATCTCAAGTTGAGAGGGAGTTTTTTTGGAGAGCATTCTAAATCTTATTTGTAGATTGAGATGGCTAGTTCATCATATAAAAAAATGGAGGTTGAGAAATTTAATGGCAGCAATTTTGAGTTGTGGAAACTCAAGATGGAATACTGTCTTGAAGATCGTGATCTATGAGAGGTGGCTTCACTTGATGTGAGACCTACAACAATATCTCAAACAGATTAGGATCTCAAGGATCAAAATGTTAAGGGTCTCATTAGACTCTATCTAGTTGATTCAATTTTCCTAAATGTTCTTGATGAGAAGACCACAAACAGTTTGTGGACACAACTTGGGTCTTTGTATCAGGCCAGATCTTTGGTGAACAAGTTGTTCCTAAGGAGAAAGTTGTATTCTCTAAGAATGGAGGAAGGAGGATTTTTTATAGATCATCTAATGCTTTTAATTTATTGATTACATAGTTGACATCATGTGGTGTCAATATAGAGGAGGAGGATCAATCTATGACACTATTGTGTTCCTTGCCACATTCATGGGACTATCTTGTGATGGCTCTTGGAAGTACTTTAGCCACTTTTAGAATGGATGATGTGGTGTCTTCACTGTTATCTGAGGAGACATGAGGAACTCTTTAGATTTGGCTAAGGAATCTTGTGCTATTCACAATAGATCCAATGATAGAGGGAAGAAAAATGACAACAAGTCCATAAAGGTTAGATCCAAATCCTATAGAAAATCAAAGACTCTTGGAAAGTCCAAGGCAAAATGCTGGAACTATGATAAGACTGGCCACTTTTGTAAAGATTGTAAAGAGCTAAAGAAGTAGAAGAAGGCCTCAGATTCAAGTTCAAAAAAATCTCAAGAAGATGGTGATGCTTTCATTACAACCTTGGTAGTGCATGCATCTAGTGATGTGTGGTTGATAGACTTAGGTGCTTCTTTCCACATGACCTCTCATCAAATTTGGTTCTCAAAGCATGAAATTTTCAATGGTGGAAAGGTGTACTTGGGTGATGATTCTCACCTAAAGATAGTTGGACAAGGATGGATCACTATCAGATTCCCTGATGGACAAGTAAAGGGGATCAACAAGGTAATGCACATCCCTGGTTTGGCACAAAACCTATTATCTATATGTATGTTGAATGATGTAGGTGTACAAGTTGTTTTTTCTAAAGATGGATGTAAGATGATGAGAGGAGCTATAGTGCTTGCTAAGGGTACTAGGAGAGGTACTCTATTTTAGCTTGATGCATGCATTTCTCAATGCAATAGTTCTTCTGTTTCAAAGAAGAGAGTTGCTATCACTTAATCCCCACCATCTAAATGTGTAGTAAAAAAGATTTTGGTTATTGGTTTTGATAGCAGTGCAACATGTGTACCTAAGGGTGCAAACACATTGGAAGGAAAGCTTCCTATAGAAAAGACAATGTTGTGGCATATGAGATTTGGCCACATTGGTGAGAAGGGTCTTAGAGCCCTAAAAAAAAAGAACTTTGTTGAAGGGTTAAATGATTGTAATCTTGAGTTTGACTTTTGTGAACATTGTGTCTATGGTAAACAAAATCATATTTAATTTTACTCTAGTTCTCACAAATCTTCTGATGTTTTGGATCTTATTCATTCTGATGTATTTGGTACTATAAAAGTTCGTTTAATCTCCATGTATGTATTTTTTGTATCTTTCATTGATGATTATAGTAGAAGGACATGGATTTATTTCTTGAAAAGTAAGACACAAGTCTTTAGTTGGTTCAAGGAATTTAAAGCTCTTGTAGAGAATCAGACTTGTAAGAAGATTAAGTATGTGAGAACTAAAAATGGTGGTGAATTTTGCTCAGCAAAGTTTGAATAGTTTTGTAAAGAATGAGGTATCGAGAGGCATAAGATAACTCCTTATACCCCACAAAAAAATGGAGTTGTAGAAAGAATGAATAGGACACTAATGGGGAAGGCTATGAGTATGCTTAGTGGAGTTGGTCTTGAATAAAGGTTTTGGGCTTAAGCTGTGGCCACTATTTTCTATTTGGTTAACACATCTCCTACATCAGCCCTTGTTGGTAAGACACCCATGGAGGTGTGGTTTGGTAAGAAGCCTTCAATTAGACATCTTCATGTTTTTGGTTGTGAAGCTTATGCACATGTTCCAAAGGAGAAAAGATCTAAGTTAGAAAATAAAGCTATCAAATGTATTTTCATCAGATACGGTGTTGGTGTGAAAGGATACAATCTTTGGGACCCTATGACTAGTATGGTATTTTATAGTAGAAATGTTACTTTTAGAGAGCTAACATCTTCTCCTATTGTGCTAGAAAAAAATGAAAAAGAAAACAAGGAAGATATTGATCAGTCATCTTCTACCCGTAAGAAGACAAAATAGAAAGACCATGTTGGGTCTAATGATGAGGAGAGCTCTAGTAGCTATGATATTTTAGAAGAAGAGGAAGAACATCCTCAACCTCAGCCAATGAGGAGATCTACAAGAGTAAGAAAGCAACCAGAAAGGTTTGGTTATTCTATGTTAGATTCTAGTTGTTCTTTTGCTTTGATTACTAACACTGATGAGCCTAGATCTACAAAGAGGCCTTGGATATGGAAGATGCAAGTTCCTAGATTGAGGCCATGGATGATGAGATGGCTTCATTGGATTAAAAAAAAACTTGGGACCTTTTACCTTTGCCTAAAGGATGGAAACCTATTGGTAGGAAATGGGTGCTCAAGAAGAAATTATGTACTGATGGCAGTGTTGAAAGGTACAAAGTTAGATTGGTTGCAAAAGGGTACTCATAGGTGGAGGGAATAGATTATGGTGACATATTCTCTCCTATTGCAAAGTTCACATCTATTAGTGATCTAAGAGGATCTTTAGGACCAAAAATTGAAGTGTTCTAGTTTGTCTCAGAAGTAGTGCCATCGTGTAGAGCACAAAATTCTAAATTTGACAATTTTAACAAGTGAAAAATGAGTCCATTTGTGCAAGATATTGCCAATCAAAGCCTGGTCAAAGGATTGTCAACTCAAGGATTAGGGATAAGAAAAAAGGTGAAAATTTTATCCTTTCCAAATTGGTCAAAGTTGGCATCATCGAAAAGTTCTCGTCATCACAATTCCAACGGCATTCATTTTGTCAAAAAAGGAGTTCATACACAAAATTTATGAGCGGTCAAAGTTCACCTAGGAAAAGGGTTGACTAGTGATGTGGCAAGTACAGTCAACATGCTCAGCCAATCAAAAATTGACATGTGGCATTACATAGAAAAAGTGGTTCCATGTGTATGGCAAGGAAGCCCACGTGGCACCTTGGATTGTACGAATGGTGTACAAGTGGCAATCCATGTGGCAGAGGAGTGAACCGTTTTGTGCCACGTGCCACCCATGTGGTGGACAAGACAATTGTTTTCACCAAAATTCTTGGATAGTTTTGAACCCATGACCTCCATTTCATAAGCCTACGACTGGTGGCCATTGCACCACATGGTGTATTCAATAACTATCCAGCACATATCCTATTTAAAGGATACCTGCTGGAAATTGGCTTTTGAAAGGCCACCGGCGGGGTTTGAACCCCCGATCGGCGACCTATCCAAAATTGAATGGGTCATTGGGCTAGATAAAAAGCACATATTCTATTTAACTCTTATCCACAACCTAATTACCTATTGAAAATAGGTTTATTTGTTAATTTATTAACAACTCACCCCCGAATTGGTGATAAGACTTATCCCCTTAAATGGAAAAAAGGGGATTTTGGATATGGGGTTAATTAACAAGCCCCACATTTGAAATAATTTATTTAAGCCTAATTTTGGCTTATTTTTATGTATAAAAGGAGACTAGGAGGATCTTCCTAAGGGCGATCAGTGGATCATCCAATTCTTTG
Source organism: Cupressus sempervirens (assembly GCA_028749045.1). Lineage (NCBI taxonomy): Eukaryota > Viridiplantae > Streptophyta > Pinopsida > Cupressales > Cupressaceae > Cupressus > Cupressus sempervirens. Next base: position 315,410,486 of record CM053785.1, read on the forward strand.
CATCCAACTCTTCTCAAGCCAACTCTTCTCGTAGCGATTCTTCTTGTAAGCCAAGCATTCCTTGGAGGAATTTTGTAACTTGGTGAAGAATCTACATTTTGTAAAGGCTTTTGCAAAGCTTCTTCATGTTCTTCTATAAGGATTTCTTGCTGACATGGGAGCAATTTTCATAGGTGAAGCTACTTTCTTGAAGCCTCTTGTAAGGCGAAAGTTGACTTCTTTTTGTAACTTGTGGCATTTCCAAGTCTTGAAGGCAATAGATCGATTCATTTTTCTGGAAAATCCAAAGATGTAGCCAATTTTTGGTGAACTTCGTTATTATCTTGGTTCTATTCTTTTGTGATTAATCTTGCAGTTGTTTATTTAAGCTTAGTAGATTAGAAATTTGGATTTACATATTGGATTCAAATTGATAATTAAAAGATCCTGATGTTAGATTTTACTAATGTAATCTTTTTAAGTCTAACTCATGAACTATTTCAAGTAAGTGCTTGATTAGTTTTATGGATCAAGTGGTAACTGAGATAGAACCACTGGTCATTAATCAGATCGATTAGATTTCTTTTATCTCTTGCTGCATCATATGATTTAGAGATAGAATAGATGGATGTGAAGACAACTTTCCTTCATGGTGATTTGGAGGAAGAGATCATTGTCAATTAAGTTTTTAAGATCAAAATTAGATCATTGTGTTTATTTCAAAGTTGAAAATGATCACCTTCTTATTGTTGAATTATATGTTGATGATATGTTGTTGTTTGGGAAGGGTAAGGGTATAATTTTTGATTTTAAATCTCAATTGTCAGCATAGTTTGAGATGAAAGATCTGGGGGTAGAATGGTACATCTTGGGTATAGAAAATAGTAGAGATAGGTCTAAAAAAAAACTTTGGTTGAGTCAGAGTAAGTATGTGAAGTCTGTGTTGGACAGGTTCAACATGGTAGATTGTAGACTATTGTGTGTTCTTATTTCTATGGGAACAAAGTTATCTGCAGATGATTGTCCAAAATCTCCTAGTGAGGTGGAGGACATGTGTAGAGTACCTTATGCTAGTGTAGTTGGCAATCTTATGCATGATATGGTTTGTACTAGAGCAGACATTACCTAAGTAGTGGGAGTATTGAGCCAGTTTATGGCTAATCCTAGATGGGTACATTGGGATGCAGTTAAGCAAGTATTCAGATATTTGAGGGGTACATAAGATTACTCCATTTTTTATCATGGTAATTTTTCTAGAGCTCTAAATTTAGTTTGTATTTTTGGGTTTTTCAATTCAGATTGGGTAGGTGATATTGATAGCAGGATCTCCACCAATGCTTATGTGTTCACTATGTTTGGTGGTGCCATTAGTTGGATGAGTAATCAACAACCTATGGTTGCTTTGTCCACTATAGAAGCTAAGTACATGACTGCTACTCATGCTTGTAAGGAAGCCTTTTGGCTTAGGAGATTGTGTTTTAATATTGGTGTTGATGTAGGACAAATTAATATTTGGTACGATAGTCAAAGTTCTATTTTCCTTGCAAAGAATCCAACTTTCCATGCCAGAACAAAGCACATTAATGTATAGTTTCACTTTGTGAGAGATATGGTGGAAGATGGAAAGGTAAATTTGGAGAAGGTAGATACTAAAAGGAATATTACAAATGCATTGAGAAAACCAATAGGTACAGAGAAGTTCATATGGTGTTCAAAGTCTATGGGCCTTTCAGCCTATAACAGTTAGTTCCTATTATGTTCCTACTCTTACAAGTTGTTTGACAAGTGGGAGAATGGTAGGAATAAGGTGTCTCAACCTTTGATGATTCCTATTCTTATTATTTGTTTTCTAAAACCCTATTATGGTTCTTCTCTAGAAGTTGCCCTAAAATGGAAAGTGCATGATATAAGCAACTTTAGGGTTGTAGATAGGAGAGAGTGAAAAGTGTAGGGTTGGTAGTGTTTTGTTATGACTAGATTTGTATTCCATGTCCTGAAAGAACTTTTATTGCAAGTGTGTTGTAACCTTTGTGTTGAAGATAATATGTTGTGTAGGTTTTTGAGGGGTGAGGTTGTTTTAGCAAAAGGTTTTTTCCCACCAATATATCTTTTTGTTTGTGTTTTGTTTCTCTATCTATTTTATGTATTCATGGTTGACTACAATATTGTTGTTTACATAATATCAAATCTAAAATTGTAAGTATTTGAATAGATTTTTCTCAATAGTTTCCTTAAGGGATTAGTGTAGGAAGTTGTTTCCACACTTGAGTTTCCTTACAACTTCCACATCATAACTTTGCATCACTATTGCAATTGCAACAATGGAGTGGAAGCTTTTGATGTTGTACTTATAATAGTATACTATCACAATTGTGGCATCATGAAGATGAACTCTTGTCCCTTCTTTCTTCCAAGTTAGGATAATTTTGTCCATCACTATTATGATAGAAATCCTCACTGTTACAATTTGCGATAGTAAAAGTTTAACTCCCATTTTATTGGAGCAAATTTGTGGTTATGTAACTTGGGTGATGGGTAGATGTCATAATTTTGATCAGCTGTCATCACAATTTAGGTGCAAATGTAGTAGTGTAGACTTAGTCACCTTACCAAGTTGAAATTTCTTGCACATAACATTATCATGTTTATGCAAATTTAGCAAGCCTCTCACTTTCTTCTTTGTACTCACTTTGACCATATAATCAAAGTTCACATCAAAAATTCTCTTATGCCACAACCATACTTCTTTAACTTTAGCAAATAAGAATGTACTTACACTAGGATCTAGGTAAAATAAGTTACCTCTTGTTTGTTCACCAATTCTAATCAAGTTCCCATTCACATCATTGATCTTCACCTTCCCATTCTAAAACTAAAATTAGTGATGTATGCTATTCAATCTTCCACAACTCAAAAAGTTATATTTTAGACCTTGAACCCAATAAGAATCATTAGATCTGATCTCATCATTCATCATCAGTGAAACTCTATATTTCACAAGACATGGAACATAGTTTCCAAGTTTCACAAATCCTCCACCATATTACTCTAATGTAGAAAATTTATCTACATCACCAGTCATGTGATGTGAAATGCCACTATTAATAATCCATGTATCATTTTTACTAACATGATAAATAAAATATTTTTCTTCTTCATAAGTTTCCTCCTAATAATCTTCTCTAACATCAACATATACAACTTCCTCACCTTCATTCACATCATCAGAATCTAACTTGGCATGTTCTTTCTCAACAATGTAGCGTGCATTCTTTCCTTTCTATTTTCTTTGGTATATGTTGTCCTTCATGTCATTCTTGTCATTCCTATTCTTGTTAGGACATCTTGCAGAAATATGACCAACTTTATTACATTTAAAACATATTAGAAGTAGGTTACCTTTGATTTTTCTTTACCTCTTATATCCTGTTAGACAATATTGCTTCAAGCTAATCCATCTCTTTGTCATCTGAATATGAATCATGCTCATTCTTTCTACACTTATCTTTCTTTGAACTTCCAATAATAAGTTATGCATAGAAAGCATTCTCAATTTTAGACACACTATTATTAGAGTTAAATTCAACTCAAGCATAATCAATCCACCAACCAAAGCATCAAGAGTAAGGACATTAGAAGGCATAGCTTTGAATTTCTAAATTAAAAACACTCTAATAGTACAAATATTAAAGAGGGTTCTTAGTACTTTACTTACAACTTCATCACATATGACTCCTCTAATAGATTTGATGGTACTAACAACTTCCTTAGTTCGATTACTATATTGGACAATGTTTTGTCCTTCTTTCACCCTCATGTCATCATACTTTCCTCTTAGACTCTTAGTTTTAGCTCTCAAAACATTATAATCTCGTTCATGCATAAGGATCATCTTTTCCCACAACTCTTTTGCAGTAGCAGAGTCTTTGACATCATCAAATTCAACATCATTTAGGGAAGAATCAATCTCAATAATTAGGTTCTTTTCTTCTTATTTTTTTTTTCATCTCTTCAACTGTCATAGGAGGGCTTGGACTTGTGTACTCACTATCTAGATAGTGTAATCCATAATCTCCAATTCATGGCAAGTACAATCTCATCCTAATTTTTCCATGACAAAACATTCTCCTTGTTTAGCTTAGTTACCTCTCCTATGCATGTTGGGATCTTTAGTTTAATTTCCTTCAAACTTTTCCTTCAACCACTCATCTCTCGTACCAATTATTAGATAATAGGGGGGGTGAACCAATTATAACTAGTTACTTTATATTCCTTAAAACACTTATCAAAATCTTAAACACTTTACACTTTTAGATCACTAGCTTAGTAATCATACCAAGCATTCAACTTAATCTTCTAGCAAACTGTTAACTTCATATACCAAGCATTAGAGAAAAATTTCTATATAAGCTGAGTTTCAATAATAAATAGTAATCATGAAATGAACATGCAACATAATAAACATCCACATATTTTGAATGTTTAATTATTTAACATGGAAATCTTGTTAAGGGAAAATACATCTAGGACCAACAACCCAAATATTTCACTCTTTTGAAGTTAGCTCTGTTAGGAGCCAACCTTGTTAAAGGTTACATACAAATTATTAATGTGACCTTGTTAGAGGATTTTTGAAAAATATTATCTAGACCTTATCACTCTTGAAATATCTAGAGTGATCTGCTCTAAAGGACTTTAAAAAAAACTTAATATAATGAATTTACAAATAAGACTTGTTAGGTCCACTCAATTCAGATATTTTATTCTACATTTTTTAGAGAGTAATAGTGATATGTTTAGAATAACACTACATTTCTTGTTTAGACCTTTGTTTCACTCAATCTCTTTCATTTTTTCACCCTCTTTTTTTCTTTTACTTCCTTCTATCTGATCCACTCACTCACACATCAACTTAGCACTTATCTTTCTTGATCTTATCAATGCAGTTCTACTCAGTTATCCTTTTGGCTACCAATCTTCTTCTTCCATTTGATCAACAATAGTCAATAATGCATTAACCCCTTAAATAAATAAAAAATTCTACTCTACCAGATTATTTCATGTTTTGACTCTTAATCACAATCATCAGGTCTTCAATTAGCTTAGAATAATTGAAACTAGACACTCAAATCTTAAACTTTGTGCTCCAATTCAAATCATCAAATCTCCTTCATCAAGTCTTCTTTTAATTTATCCAACCATTGATCTCATAACTAAATTGCATCCTTATATTTGAAACTTCTTAATCAATATTTATTTTCATCAATTATTAGCCTTAGATTAAATCTTTCTCCAAATTGTTCTTCCTCTACTTGTTTGCTTAATATTACATCCATTTGGTCAATACTATACTTAGTTAACAATATTCTTGCTTCATTGAAACTACACATCCTTTACATAGTCATTAGGTGCTCAGTGACAACTGTAGTGGTTTAGTTAATACTAAGACTCTTCATTCATTGACGAAACTATCTTGCTTACACATGATCTCAATACTTAATGCAATCATGTAAAATAATCAAACCAACATTATATTATCTAAGTCTAACTCATTCAAGTGACCATTGAATGCCATACACTTAAGAAAGCTTACATCATCATTATACTTTACTCAAATCCTCTTCATCAATCAAATAATATAGAACTCTACTAAATTAGCATAATGTCTATCCAATTAAGGCTTGACATCAAGGGAATTGATTTTCATGCAAGAAAGTGAGTGGTAAGGTGTCATTATTTCAAATTTAATATTTTTGTGTATTAATTTCAAGAGGAGTCTAGGATGTGGAAAAGACCTAGAAGGTGTTAGGAAGTGTCTTTAATGATAGGATGCAAGGGGCATCACATTGAATTTATGTTGTGATTTTCATAGTTGTTGGTATCTATAAATATTGTTTTCTATTAGTGGCAAACACTTAGTCATTTGTCATCACTTGATTGAGCTACTCTATATAGGTGAAGTCATGTACATAAGTATGTATGTACTGAGCTCTATAGAAGCTAAGTAAGTGTGTGGTCACCAAGTATGTTCTATACAAGCCAAACTCAATACAATACCAAGTAGTTCAAGCATATAAGTGTTGAGTACAATAAAGATCAAACATCAACAATGTTGAGTATCAAAAAATAATAAGTGTAAAGTAATATAGAGTATGCATAAAAGTTAGAAATGATAAAGACTTTAAGTTAAATCATTTTCAAGCCAACATGGAAGGAGAATTTAATATTTATAGAAGTTGTTACAGAGAGTTTTACATGTTTATGACATAGATCAAAAACCCCTATGTTTTGTGATCAACGATTCAGATAAAGAAGTAAAATATGGAAGCATCTATACAACTCTTAACAAAAATATTTGAATAGAGAAGATTTTACCCTAGATCATAGCAAAGAGAAAAGATTATAAAGATTAAAATTGATGCAATTAGTGTGATAGACAAGGAGTGATATGTGAATGGTGAAGTAAAGGATCAAGATTATATCAGAAGTTAGTGGAAGTGTTATGTTATCTCTTAGCAAAGAAAGTAACCTAACTAGAGTAGTGAAGGGGAATAAAAATTTTATTAGATGAGAAGAGAGGATAAATTTTCAAAGAGAAGACTCAAAATCAACTTACAAAGCATACTAAGAGTCAAGTATTGAATCAATTTTAATCAACTTGAATCAGGGTAAATCTCTTAAAAGAGTGATCTTAATAGATCTTTGTAAATCTCCTAATAGAGTCCTTAATTTATTGTAAGTGTTAAATCCTCTAACAAGGTGAGACCTAGTAGTCTCAAACACTTTTAATAGCAAAGACCCCTCATAGGGTAGATCATATATTATGATGAAACATTGTAACCCTAATAGGTTAACTTTATTACTATAGTAGTGAAGATTTGTGGTTGCCATTCCCACCCAAATTTTACCTTCACTTTAGATGTTTTGAGGAAAAAAAATATTGTGTTATGTATTTATTTTATGCATGTGATAGATTAGATTTACATGTTACAACAAAATTAATCTTTCAATTATTTACATGTGCAAGACAACTGGTGAATGTGTGAATGAATTATTAAAAAGCAAAAGCACTTAAGGTTATGATTCACCCCCCTCTCAGTATCTTGTTATCATGTTTATACTTTCATTAATCAAAAATTGGTATGGGAGTATTGGTCCTTTGAGAGAAGCTTAATTGATTGGAGATGGAGGCTTTTAAATTGGACAAGGTTATTAACAATCAAGCGATTGACATCCAACTCATACTGTAGAAACTTGAGAAAGAAAGACAAAATCTAAAGAAATCCCTAAAAAGAAGAAAGTAATTGGCTATCTAGGATTAAATAAAAATCCTATGAAGAAGTTGAGACTAAAGGACTATTTGAATCAATAAATTTAAATGACAAAGCATCTGTAGATCTACTTGAAAATTAAAAAAACTCCTGAATGAAGAAATAAGACCAAAAAGAGAACATGAATTCCAATCAGTAAGATTATGTGAAGTGACCAAGTAAAAGAAGAAAGTTGAAGAAGATAGGGATATGACTGAGGAAGAGAAAAGAGTAATGGTTACTAGACTTGAAGAAAGGATATCATATGTGTAGAAGCTCACAAACACTCAACTGGACATGATGAATCAATTGATGTTTGAAAATAAAAAATTGAATCATAAGGATATGGAAATATCAAATCTCAAATCATAGAAGGACATACTAAATAATGAACTAAAAATTGAGAAATATTCTATTGAGAGATTCAACAAACCAAAAGAAGCAATGAAATACTTTGAAGAACTTATGAAGTCATCTAGCAATATTGATGGCTACATTCATACACCGAGCAAGGATCCAAGAATAGAGAACTGAGGAACACAAAGTCAAAGGACAAACTGACATGCTATTTGTGTGGAAAACATGGTCATATTTCAAACATTTGTCAAAGAAAACATGGTATTCAAAATCCTAAACCTAAATTTACTAGTTACTATTTTTACTACAATAAACAAGGGCATCAAATACATGAGTGTAGGTTGAGAATGAGGAATGCATCTACTACACCTAGATTTAAAGGATATTTCTATAACTATCAAAAGTATGGTCATCGGGCATATGAATACAGATCTCAGAAAAAACTATATTGCACAAATCATAGGCAGAATTATGCACTTAACAATACATGTTCCAAATTTCACAAGTGTGGACATATAAACAAGAATTGTAGGACTCAAGTAAAATCAAAAAATCAAGACAAAGGTACAAGTAAAGTAGACATTGAGAAAGTAAAGAAGGAGATGAATCAAAAATAGAAAAAGAAAGTAGAAGATGGAAATATTGAAGCAAATGGAATTGAAGTCACCCAATCTAATGGAGAAGGTAATCATGTCATCTCAAACTAAGAAAGAAAGGTATGTATGGAAATATATATTTAACTAATATATCATACATCAATTCCTCACATGAAATGTACCAAAGTTAATATTTTCATATATGAAGATGCATAAGAACATATTTGTGAAAGGATGTTGAACATCAATAAAAAGTATCTATGTTGACTAAGCATTGCAACATGGACCAAGCACTTCAGAAACAAACTAGTATAGATGTCGAGTGATATGGAACAGACTAAGCTAAAAAGTAAAGATCTAGTTCAAAGGCACAAAAGTTGATTGAGACAATTGGTTTCCACTTACCTAAGAATAAAATGTTAATGAAGACCCTAAATTGACCAAAAGAAGGTATATATCAAATTTTGAATACATTATCTCACACCTTGCATATAGATTTCAAGAGCACGGTGCAATTTGGTGATTTGAGTGACTAGCAAAAGATTTCAAGAGTGATTTGGATGAGAATATCGAACAAGTGAAGCTTTGAACTGTACCAAGAAATTTAGAGGAGAAAGAAAAGACTTCAAACCCCAAAAAAATAAAATGAAAGATCCATATACTACATGAGTGAGTGTAGAGGTTAGTAAAATCTAATTTGTGAAGAGTGATGCTTGTCTTCCACCAAAGTTTTGTGCTATTTTAGAAATTGCAATGCAAGGCAATTCATTGGGTGCATTATCCTTGATACCACCCAAATTTATCATGATCCATAATGTAAGGATTTTTTATATCTATAAGATCAGAGACATAGGAGATTATGAGATAAGAGAAGCATATGAGAAGTTATGTAATGAAGGAATCTTGAAGGATGAATTTAAAATTGTTGAAAGGAAAGGATTAAGTTGTGCCCTAGAATTGTAAAAGAATTTCAAGATTGAATGGATTAAAATTATTTTGAGACAAATCCATGATATGAAGGTTTGGTTACAAAATGGACCCATGGAGATCATGAAGAAAATGATTCACTAAGTTATAGGCTATCCAACACTAGATAAGAAGAAAACTATGTGATGGTCGAGTTGAGAGGAAATTGAGGCAAACATAGATGTCAAGTGGAATGGAAAAGGTTTATCCATTACAAACATTTATGATCCACTAATCAAATTTGTTGTTAGGGTTATAGCTCAACTTTTACTAGTCAAGAAAATTGAAGAATGTGTTGTGTATAGAAGTGGATCAAGCATGGAATATAGGGATGAAGGATCATGAATATGATCTTTTCGAGCTTCAAAGAATGTAATTAGTAGAAAATCTATTATCTATCAGAAAAAACAAAAAATTCAATGTGTAAGTTTGGAACCCTCGTTATATATTTTTTCTTTTACATCCAAAAATATTTTCCTAGTATTGGTGATATTATTTGGGAATAGAACAAACCAATAACAAGAAAAATAAGCGAATACTTTACTCATATAGGAGAAAATTTTGAGAATTTCATGGATACTTATTTTGAGGAGTTAAATCAAACAATGAAGATGAGGATGAGAATACCTAAAGAATTAGTTACAAGGTATTACAATGAAATATGTTTTCTTGTAGATATAGATAATACATTTGTACAAGAATTTAATCTAAGGAAGGATTGGTTACAAGCTTTTGATTATGAAATTGATAGTATCTTAGCGAATGCAAATATTGTTTCACTATTGAAAGATGAAATAGACACTGAGGCTGAATCCAAAAATATGAGGAAGCTAAGGCCAAAATAATTGTGAATATTAAGATATCTTATAAGGAGAAGAAAAGGAAAAGAATGATTGAAGATCTAGAAGTAAAACTAGGCACCCTAAGCAAGGGAAAGGAATCTTTGCACATTACACAAGGTCTTGGAGAGGACAAAGAAAAAGATAGTGGTGATGAGGAAGAGGAAGAATAAGAAGGAGACAAGGATAAAGCCCTATTTTTTGTCACTCCACCTAGTAAGAAGGATAAAAGAACTAAAAGGAAGCTAGTGGTGACACCCCTCTCTCCTTCACTACCAACTAAGCCAAGAACCAAGCCAACAACTAGTGTTGAGCAAATGGAAAAAATAGAGTAGTAGAGACTACTAAGCCTAGAGCATCTAAACCAAAAAGAAGAAGATTTATAAAAGGACCACCCAAAGGGAAAAAAAATTCTATTAATGAGGCATGTGTATATCTTAGAAGAACTTTAGGATTATCCACTTTTAGATTTGTAAAATATGATACGTTGAATAACACTGACATAACCAAAATTAAGGAGGCTATGGTAGATATGATTGAAATTCATATGATAGCTCTAAGTGAAATTGAGAATAAAATACCCAAGGATTTATATGATAAACTAGGAAGAATTTGGCAATAGACAGAAGAAGTAGAGAAAAAAACAAGAGTAGACACTTTTGTCAGATTTATGCCTAATCTATCCCAAGATCGGAAACATTTTTGGAAAAATATAGGAATAGATTTATTCCTAAGTATAGAATTTTTTGATTTTACAAAAAAAATGGAAGTTATAGCACAACAAAATGAATTTTATTGGAAAGAATTTTTGGATTATCCACCAAGAGAGAAGATACAAAGAAAGGAAATGAGACTATGTTGAGTCTACAAGGCAACATGTCACTAGTATATCTTGACACCCTTGACAATCTAGAGGCCAAGAAATCAAGGCTCACAAGTAAAGAGGCGTAAACTGAGATAAAAGACACAAGTGTAGATAGTCAAACTCTCTCAATACCTCATGTTGAGGAAAATAAAGAGATGAGTAGAGCTCAACCAAATGCAATCATTTTTGCTTTGAGCACTAAAGTACCAATATGATCGAGTGGTGAAACTCTCTCACCAACTCCTAAAGTGATGCTAAGAAGAAATACTCCTTCACCAAGTAGAGGATAAGCAATATAATACACCTCACCAGATGCTAAAGTTAGTCTAGATGAATTAATTAAAATACCAGAATTAGATTTGGAAAATATTACATTGGAGAAGACAATTTTGCTACAGGAAATTTTGGTAAAAAAGAAAAGGCAAGAAGAGATAAGAAGAGAGCATAGACAAAAGTAGGTACCATATGATGTTAAAAACATTTTTGTTGATGTTATTGATATTCAAAATTTTGATAATGAAGCCCCAATTATTGCCCATCTTGTAAATATTGTTGAACAATGTTGGTAATATGAAATCCAATGAGAAATTAATGGATTGGTCAGCAAGAAGATTTGAGGATATAAATTTTCCATAACAATTGTTAAGCAAAAAGTTCAATTACAAGAACATGTATAGATTATGATAAAACTTATACATAAAGTACATTATTTGTATAAAATTTTGTTAGATGTGCCAAGATTTACAAATGATATCTAGGCACAAATGCACTAGATTCAAGATAAGATGAAAAGATCTAGCAATATTATTTTTTAGTTAGCAACATCTAGTATAGACCACTATAATAAGTTATTGAATGCTGAAGGCACATTGGTTGAGCTTCAAAAAATTGACAGAAAAATGAGATCTAAATTGATATCTATTCAAGAGATTTTCATACCTTGTTTAGAGGACATGCAAAGGAAGATGCAATCAAACTAGGATCTTATCAAAGAAGATCACAATCTTTTAGTGGCTAATAGCTTAATTGACTTAGCTGCACAATTACAATTTCAAAATCACATTTGGAGGTAGCAAGAACCACATGGGATCATACATTGTCCATGATCACCCACGTTCATCAAACATTCATTGATAAGTATGGTTTTCTTCCACCCATACAACCCTAACAACCATGACATAAGTGTTCAAAAAAAGGGGGGAAATATTGTTGTCATAAATTAGAGTATGTGGATAAGTATTCATTTATCCATTTTTTATTCATTATTCATTTTTGGCATAAGTTAGAAGACTTAGGGGGCATACTCAATATTAGATTGTATTTGTAATGAAGTAACCATGACAAAGTTTTTTTTCCACTAATGTAAAAGGGGGAGATTGTTGATATCTCTAACTATTGTTGTTTATTAATATCAAACACTTAGTCATTTACTAGGAAAAGTCAGACGGTCATCACTACAACTGAGCTATTTTATATAGGTTGATTCGTGTACATAAGTATGTATGTACTTAGATCTATAGGAGTTGAGTAAGTGTGTGGTCATCAGGTATTTTCTATACAAGATGAGTTGAACACCTACCAATTAGTTAAATCATATAAGTGTTGACTTACATAGTATGTGCCAAGCACAATATAGACCAAGAATCAAAAATGTCAAGTATTAGAAAACAATAAGTTTCTAGCAATACAGAGTATGCATGCAATTTATGAATGATATAGACTTTGAGGTAAAACATTTTCAAGCCAAAATGGAAGGAGCACTTAATATTTGTAGAAGGTTTCACAATGATTTTCACACATTTATGATGTGCGTCACATATCCCTATATTTTGTGATCAACATTTTAGTGGAAGAGGCAAAATATGGAAGCATCTAGAAAAATCTTTACATAACTCTTTAAATAGAGAAGAATTTAACCTAGATCGTAGCAAGGAGAAAAGATTGCAAGAAGAAAAGAGAGAGTATAAAGATGAAAAGTGATCCAAATAGTTTGATAGACAAGGGGTGATATGTGAATAGTGAAGTGAAGGATAAAGATCGGATCAAATCATAAGTCAATGGAAGCGTTATGTTATCTCTTAGCAAAGCAAGTGACCTAATCAAAGTGGTAAAGGGGAAGAATTTTTTTATTAGATCAAAAGAGAGGATTAATTTGCAAAGAGAAAACTCAAAATCAGCTTATAGAGAATACCAAGAGTCAAGTACTAAATTAGTCTTAATCAACTTGAATTAGGGTAAATCTCTTAATAGATTGGTCTTAACAGATCTTTGTAAATCTCCTAACAAAATCCTTACTTTATTTTAAGTGTTAAATCTTCTAACAAGGTGAGACCTAGCAATCTTAAATTATTTTAACAGGGTAGACCCCTCACAAGGTAGATCGTATATTATGATCAAACATTATAACCCTAATAGGTTAACTCTATTACTATGATAGTGAAGATTTATGGGTGTCATCCCCACCCCAATTTTACATTCATCTCAGAGGTTTTTGGGTAATAAAAATTGTGTTATATGTTTATTTTCATGTATGTGATAGATTAGATTTACATGTTGCAACAAATTTACTCTTACAAATTTTTACATGCACAAGACAACTTGTGAATGTGTGAATAAATTATTGAAAATTAAAAGTCCTTAAGACTCTGATTCATCCCCCTCCCCTCTAGTATCTTGTTATCCTGCTTATATTTCCTTTAATCAACAATAGTAAAATTGACTATCATAAAATTGCATTAAGATGTAAGTGTTGTTGACAAGATTATGTTGGGATTAGTGTATGGTGTTGGGACTATTCAATGAAAAGTGTAATAGAATATCCATGTGGTAAGTGGTTGGGGAAACCTAAAATTCAAGGTTTTGTCCAAGGTTAGGATCTATGCATATGAATCCTAATAGAAGTCAGTTATGGATAGATATAAAATAATGAATGTTGATCATAGTGAACATGATCTAGTTTTAATAAAAGGTTAAGGAATCAAAGTATAGAGAGGGTAATGAATCCTATGACAATTTGTATGGTTCCATTATCCCTCAACATCAAATTAGTATGAGAGAAAGGAAGTAGATCCTTACAGTTTTGGTTTTAAAGATTTAGAAATGAGAGTTGAAACTATGATGGAAGAAGATGAAAATGAGAGAAAGGTATTCTCAAAGGCATTCCATATTTAAGATAAGATGTAAATACAAAGGAAAATTATCCAATGTTTTTGTAGATAGTGATTCTTTTGAAAATCTAATCTCAGTTGAGATGGTTGAAAAGTTGAACCTACAAAGGACACATAATGAAATACCTAATAGAATATATGGATTAAGTAATGACCAATTAATTGAAGCCACCAAACAAGCCTATGTTTCTTTTAGCATTGGTTCCTACCATAATTTTATTTAGTATAAATCCATGCCTCTGGAGGATTGTCATTTGATCTTAGGAACACCATGGTTATCAGATAGATCAATCCAATATGATTTTTATAAAAATAAATATACCTTCCATAAGGATTTGGTAAATTTTTCAATGTAGTCATTAAAGGATGATGAGGTGTCATGGATGATGTCAAGAAGGATATGCCTAATTGGAAGAATGGAGTTCCTAAAGAAATAGGAACATGGTGATGATTTTAAGAAGACACCATCAAAGGAGAAAAATGTATGTGAAGTTTGGAAAAATGTTCAAGTGAAGGAAAAAAATTTATTGGATGGGAAACAACACAAGGTGTAGCAAATAGATAAGGAACCTAAGGATGAAGAGGTTCAAGATGTGGATGAACATAACATGGAATCAAGTCTAGAAGGGATTAAAAAGGATGAAGTAATTATGATTGGGACCATGGTATTTTATTTAAAGATAGAAAAAGGTTACTATGCACCAAAATACCCCTATGACAACAAATCATGAGGAGGCTAAGGATTTATCCATAGAGGTGGATGAAAAGTTGCAATGCCAAGAAGAATAACATGAGGAAGAGAAAGAGTTAGTAGTAGTGGGTACAGAAGAGGAACATAATTTGTCACAAGAATATGCATCCATTGTAGAAGAATGAATGAACAATTGCAGTGTCAAGGCGAAGAAGCCTTGAAAGTGAAGAATGAGGTTGTATATTGAAGATTGGGCACATCATACAATCATAGAAACATGAGATTTTGGTAAAAGGAAGGAGAAGTGCCTATGGTGGGTACACCTGATAATGTTGTAGGTTTTTAAAGAATATGTAATCGATATTGATGAGAAGAAAATGGTCTAAATTTTTCCCATGTTAGGCAAACCCAAAGTGAAAATGAAGGAGAGAAATGTAAGACAATATCAAGGAAGAGTACCATGGATCAGGAAACATGATTTTTTCAAACCAAGAGTTAAAATAGAGGTTTTTTTCACTTGTCTAACATGTTTTTTTATAGGTATCATTTCCAAAAGGACCTAGAAAACTTTCAACTTAGGGAGTATGGTGCAGGAGCACCATGGCATTAGAAGGTACACCGAGGTCACTAGGTGATCCTAAAAGAGTTTGAATATCAATAAGACTATTAAAGGTCATTCTTACATGTAATTAGACCTATAAGGTCTTATTTACTATAACTTGGACATTAGAGCCACTAGAATGTCATGGAAATGTAATAAAGTGCAAAATATGTAATATTTTCCATATAGGCAAGATGATGCCTAAAAGGCTAAATATGAAGGATTAAGGGTTTGGTAGTCAAATAGGTTGATAATTTCATTAGAAGACCTTTTGAATGTGATTAAAACAAAGTAAAAATATTAAATACAAAATTATGTAATAGTTTCCAAAGGTGACAACATTGTTGTCAACTTGGAAACCTAAACTAATCACTTAAACAGGTTATAGAGTTGGTTTTAGAGGTAGTTGAAAGTTTGATTGGTCTTTTGAGACTGACAAGATTATATTTAAACATATAATTTCATATACAATGGGAAATGGTTGTTGCATGAAGAGTTATATACCAATAAAGCACAAGTTTCTACAAGTTTTGTATTTCAATGAATGTTGATAGGATAAAATTTTGTATTGTCCATTAGTTTCTTTCTTATCTCTTGAAGTTCCATTGATTGAATATTTTAATAGTTTGATTTCCCTGCATTTTTTTTTTAAAGGACTGGATTTGGTTGGAAATCAGTTAAGATCTTTAAGTTTGAATTAGACTACTAAACCCTTAACTAGGGTGAAAAGAGGGCTCTTAGAATGTGATTCCTTCATAGTTAACATGCAAAAAGCCTCCATATCAGGAAAGGGTATGGATTAACATGTAAATTACCTATCTTATATGTTGAAGGAACATCGTGTATGTCATAGTACAAGGTAGGAGAATCCCCAAAGGAGATGTCCTAGCCCCTAGAAATTAACCACACAACACAATATAAATAATAACTCAAAGATTAAGATCTATAACAATGCCATTTCAAATAATAAAATTATAAGAGTTTCATTCAACATGCCTAACTATAAGGCCTTCTAGGTTAAGATCAAATATAAATCAATTACATTAGTAATTCTACAAGATTTCACAAGATCCAACTCCTAGCCAACCCATAGCCACACTTTAGTATAAACCCTAAGAATAATCTAAATTTTGTGCTCGCAAGACACCAAGTAATCTCTTTGTTTTCCAAGCCACAACTACTAGCTTGGCTCAAAAATTTCACTCTCTTAAGTACCTCCTCTTCTCCATGTTGAATGATGATGAGTCAAGACTCCACAAAACCCTCTACTTATACCCAAAAAAGCCACAAGTTGGCCTAGTGATTACAAATTTAATAAACCCTTACAACAAATATTAAATACCAAATACCTTAGAAGGCTTAAAAAATCATTAAATACACCTAGGATGAATAACCAAACCCAAATAGGTCCACACAAACTTCAACGATTGCTCCATGTCACAATATCACACCACATGCATTAAATGCTCAAAGATGATTGATTAAATCCACAAGAACTTCATTTGGCAAGCCCAAACTATCAAGCATCAGCAATCACAAAGCATGACTAAGCTCCTAGAAGCATTGTTGAGCTCCTCACATATAATATACACTAAGAAACAATATATGTCGAGCTCCTTCATTGACCAAGCACTTTGTCCAACACTACACCTAGTAATGACCAAGAACCACTCGTTTGGTGACTAAGTCCTCAACTCCAAAGACAAAATCTCTTGAGCATGCAAGATTTATAACTACCCTAGGATGCTCCTACATCAATGCAAGTATTTGACATGTGAGTTTCATAAAGGAGAAGGGAGTGTCCTGAAAGGTAAATGTATAACTAACAAATAAAATACAATCTAGTGTAGAAGGCATAAGTTTTTATTTCACCATTAGATTCAGCTGAATTTTGTATATGTTGTAGATTGATAATTTTTTGAAGAACTCATCAGAGAGATTGATGAAATAATTTTTGGTTCAAAATATATAAACAATTAAATATGAGAGTATGGAATAGGCCAATAAGTTCTTCAACGTATGTTGGTGATTGGATGTGACATTGCAAACCATTTGAGAAAAGAGAAAAGTGTCTTCAATGGGTAGAAGAACTTGGAAGGGTTTGAGAGCCCATAGACAAGGGATAGGAAAAGGAAATTACAGCATCAAGGGAGTTGGTTTTCATGCAAGATAGTGAGTGGTAAGGTTTCATTACTTTAACCTTAATTTTTTTGTGTATTGAGTTCAAGAGGTGTGTATGATATGAAAAATGCCTAGAAGGTGTTAGGAAATATTTTAATAATAGGATATAAGGGACAATACATTTTATATTTGTTGTGATTGTCATAGTGAAGGTGAATATTATAAAATTGTGTTAATATATAAATGTTGTTGATAGGATTATGTTGGGAGTAGTGTATAGTTTTGGGCTTATTAAATGCAAAGTCTAATAGGTTGACCATGTGGTATGTGGTTGGGGAAACCTAAAATCTAAGTTTAGGATCTATACTTAGGAATTGTCTGATAGAAGTTGGTTGTGGGTAATCATATAACAATCAATGATGATCATAGTGCAAATGATGTGGGAGCATCTTGGGTCAATGAGCAATCTTGCATCAAAGAAAATATTGCTTTAATCTTGCATCAAAGAAAATATTGCTTTATTTTCTTTACTAGTTTTTTGTTCATGAAGTAGCCATTGTTTCTTTTGGCTTTAGGCTAAGCAAGGTCAACATCATGTTGAGAACCTATTGAGGATCCTCACTCTAAGAGAACATAAGCTTTTGTTCTGTATGTCTCAAGTTTTGTTCCATTCTTTTCAGTCTCCATTTCTTATTATTTATTTTTGAAACATTTTCCTTTGATGACTTGGTATCTCGTGCGGTTACGAGCTACCTCCTTTCTCATGTATGGACCTATCCTTGAGTGAAAATGAAAAAATGATTCTCATTTTTTGGGTTATGATTTACTCTTCTAAGGTAGTATCTATATTGTAATTAAATGCCTGACTGGTTGGCTTGTGGTCTAGCTAGATATATAAGAACTTGGGATTAAATGTAGGAAGGGGAAGTAAGTGGTAAGTAAGAACATAGTCTCAAGATTGTGATCTTGGACTTTGATGTTCTAATATATTGTATATGGCCATAACCCATAAGGCCTTACAATCTAACATGTTGGATATTGTTACACATCTTTTATCATGTGAGCTATATAATCAATCGATGAATTATGTTTATCTTTTCTACAGTTATGTGTTGGCTTCTATGTGTACTCTTGGCAATTTGTTAGGTGATTTGATCTGATCTTTGATTTGACCCCTTTCTCCTACCATTCTTTCATAATAACATGATCTAGTTGTAATAACAAGTTGAAGCCATTAAAGTGTAGATAGGATGGTCGATCCTATAAGAACACGTATGGTTCCATTATCCCTTTGCATCAATTTATGTATGTAATTAAACTGACACTAATTGGAAAAATAAGTTGAAGTGTAGAAGATCCCATATGAGGAAAGGATATGTTGATGGATTTGATAGTTGAAAGCCAAAGTCAAGAAAATTTTGATCCATCTACTTAATTTCTTGTCTAGATTAATCCTAACCAATCCCCGCATCACTTTTACTCAGGGAACATCAAGAATGGAGTCCCAAAATATTTGATTTAGTTCTTAGGACCACCCCAACTTAATCCATATTTAGATACCCAGATGGGTGGATTTATTCCACCCTTTTTTGGCTATTGATATTTTTTAACAAACACTCAGGAAAACATATCCAACTTATTATTGAGCATCTTCATATTTCATCTTCTAGCATGAATAAGATGAATCTATCATCAACAAATTGCACATTTAAAATTTCATCAACATTTGGAATCTTAATACCTTGAACTTAAGGGGAGATGGATTCATCCCCTAAAGAGGTATAATAGAGTATCAACAAAAATAAAAAATAGGGTAGGGATTGTTAGGATAAATCACAATAAAAATTAACAATTTCATGTAAATATAAACAATATCAAAAAATAAAAAATCATACAAAAGCAAATACAAGACACCAAGATTTAGTGTGGTTCACCCAATCCCTGGGCTACGTCCACTAAATAGAAAGACCAATATTATTAAAATATAGTGCTTACAACTTGATTACAATCTATAATTCCTTACAACTTAATACCACCACAAGAAGTAATTTTTGCACCACACCTTATGAAAATCCCTAACACTAAGCCCTTTTGTACAAGTATTTAAATGTTTCTTTAGGGTTAAAATTAGCTACAACATGTCAGCCCAAAAATGCTGATAAAATAGACTATCAACTAACAATCTCCCACTTAGGGACTAATCAAGCTCCATACTAGGCAACAATATCCCACTTGGAGACTAATCTTGTAGCTATGCCACTACTCCATGAGGTTCCCACTGGATCAAACTACCCTAGACTCTAGTCTAGAACACCAACCAAAGTTGAAGAGGAGTTTAACTTCTCCCTTGTCACTGCCTTTCTAAACATATCTGCTGGATTTTCATTTGTATGTATCTTGTCTAGCTTTAGCTACCCATCATCCAAAATTGACTGAATGAAATAGGACCACAATTATATGTATTTTTTCTTTGAATGTAGAGAAGAATTATTCACAATATGAATGACACTTTGACTATCTATAAAAAATAAAACATCCTTCTGAGGGTGTCTCAATTCTTCTAGGAAGAACTGAAGCCATATCATCTCCTTGGCTACCTCTGTAGGAACAACAAACTATGCATCTATAGTGGATAAAGTGTTCACCTCTTGTAACCTAGAAACCTAGCTCACTGCTGCCCCACCTATAGTAAATACATAACTTGTAGTACTCCACCTAGTATCAATATCCCCTACCAAATCTAAGTCAACATAGCCCTATGAGTCAATATTAGAGCCCCAAAAATGTAAACACTTAGTGGAGGTTCCTCTCAAATATTTGAGAATCTATTTAACTTCATTCCAATGCTCAATTCCTAGATGACTTGTATACCACTAAAAACACCCACTACATGTGCAATATCTAGCCTAGTACATACCATAGTATACATCAAGCTAATTATAGCTAAAGCATAGGGTACCTTGGACATTTTATCCTCCTCTTCTTGTGTCTTTGGACACATCTCCTTAGTCAACTTCAAATGACTAGGTAAAGGTGTGCTAACAGCTTTACCATTCTCCATAGAGAAATGTTGCAACACCTTCACAATATAATCAGCCTAAGATAATGTCAATTTATTGTTCTTTCTATCTCTATAAATCTTCATACCAAGAATTTATTTTTCTGCCCCCAAATCCTTCAGAGAAAATGAATGTTTTAATTATCATTTCAGCCCCTTAATGTGATCCATGTTAGACCCAACTACAAGCATATCATCACCATATAAACATAAAATAATGTAGTTATCATCATCCAATCTCTTAAAATAAAAAAAATGATCTAAATGACACCTATTGTATCCATGTTCATGCATAAAATTTTCAAATTTCAAATACCATTGCTAAGGTGCTTGCTTCAAGCCATATAAACTTTTCTTCAATCTGCACAATAAGTTTTCATTATCTTTGACCTCAAATCCCTATGGTTGTGCCATATATATCTCTTCATACAAATCACCACGAAGGAAGGTTTTTTTAACATCAAACAACTCTAAATGTAAATCTTCAGTAGCCACAATACTTAAAATAATGTGAATAGAAGTCATTTTTATAACAAGAGATGATATACCATCAAAATCAATGCCCTTTTCTATACAAATCCTTTTACAACTAACCTAGCTTTTAATCTTTTCTTACCTCCATCCTCTTCTTTCAACCTATAAACCCACTTATTCTATAAATCTTCTTTAGCTACAAGAAACTTGCATAAATCCTAAGTCTTATTTTTCAACAACAAGTCCATTTCATCTATCATTGCAGACTCCTACTAACTCATAGTATTCACTTGCATAGCTTCATCATAATATTCAAGTTCACCAACATCTGTTAGTAAAATAGAGTACAAGGAGGGAGAAAATATTTTTAGAGGTCTACTTAGCCTTGTTGACCATCTAACATTCACTACGATGTGTGGTATTTGTTGTTGCAGATCATGAGGAATTACTAGAACATCATCTTTTGGAGTATCATATAGCACTATATAATCATTTTTCTTCTTCTCATGTTATTGTAATAGATCTTTATACAACACTCTCTCATAGAATATGACATCCCTGCTTCTAACAATTTTATGATTTTCAAAATCCCAAACACTATAACTAAATTCATCAATGTCATATCCAACAAATATACATTTCTTTGACTTAGCTTCTAGCTTGATTCTATTTTTAGAATCTATATGAGCAAATGCTTCATAACTAGAGGTTTTGAGAAAGAATAACTCACCTTCTTTCCAGTCCATGCTTCCTCTAGAATATCATAGTCCAAAGGAATAGAGGAACCTCTATTAATAAAATATACAATAGTTTTGATAGCCTCTACTCACATGTTCAAAGGAAGATCTACATGCAACCTCATGCTCCTTGCACACTCCATTATAGTCATGTTCATGCATTCAGCCACTCATTTTTTCTATGAAGTCCTTGGAACAATTTTTTGTCTATGAATACCATTAGTGAAGAAATAATCTTTAAATTCATGACTACAATACTCAACACCATTATCACATTTGAGACATTTTAATTTATTACCAGTCTCATTTTAAACTAAGAATTTCTATTTCTTAAAAGTTTTAAATACATCAGATTTCTCTCTACAAAAATAACCCCATATTTTTCTAGTTGCATCATCAATAAAAAAATATATAATAATGAGAGCCACCAAGGGAAGATACCTGAGCTGGTCCCCATACATCTACATGCACAAGCTCTAATCTCTCACTTTTCTTTTCCTTCCCACTCTTCACAAAACTCACTTTTTTTAATTTTCCATGCACACAATTTTCATAGAAATTCATATTGACACATTTTAGACCTAGTAAAAGATTCTTTGAATGAGTTAATTTCATACCTTTCTCACTCACGTGCCCAAGTTTTTTGTGTCATTGTGTTGTATCTGAATCTACATCAATTGTTTGATGTTCTCCCTACTCAACTATAGAAATTATTCCTAAACATTCATTTCTCTATGAAACAATCAAAGTAGAAGGAATAGTATGACTTGTACAAAGATACAATGTGTCTACTTTCACACCTTTTACTACTACAAGGGAACCTTTTGAAACCTTCCAATTTTCATCATTAAAAGTAACCACACAACCCTCATCACCAAGTTTTCCAGCTAAATTCAAATTCCTACTCAACCTTGGAACATGTATTACCTCATGTAGTAGCCAATGATTCTCATTCTGCAACTTAATCTTAACTTTTCCCTTTCCAACAATATGACAGGGTTAATTGTCCTCCAAATAAATAAACCCAAAATCCCCTTGGACATAATCAATAAAATAACCTCTATGGGGTGTAGCATGAAATGAAGCCCCAGAATCTAAAATCCAAGAATTGTCAACACTTTCTAAAGGAAGAAGCAAAGCATCCTCTTTGGATTTTTTACTTACCACATTTTTCTCCTTGTTCCCTTTCGACTTATCTCCTTCATTGTTCTTTCAAGTCCAATAATCTTTCTTCTTATGCTATAGTTTACCACAGTACTAGAAATCTCTTGATTCTCTAGATTGAGACATCTTTCCTCTTGATTTCCCATAGTTTCCAAAATTATTTCCTCTCTTAGTCATCCTACCTCTACTTTGTGCATTCAAAGCACTTTCTGATGTAGATCTACCTAAGGTTTTTCTATGAGTTTCCTCACTCAGAATAACACCAATCACATCATCATATTTTAGGGTATTAAATCCAAAAATAGAATTACTCACAACCATTACCAAGCCATTCCAAATTTTAGGTAAAGAACACAAAATCAAGAGTGTCCTAATTTCTTCATCAAATTTAATATTCACAAAAGATAACTCACTAGTAACAATATTAAACTCATTTAATGATATGCAATAGATCCACCTTTTGTCATCTTCGTATTAAATAAATACTTCATGAGAAATACCTTATTTGAAGTGTTGGGATGAAAAATTGCATGCTTCATTTTTAGTCCCATTTCAAATTTTGAGAAATCAAGCCCCATAAATGCCCTTTTGATGAGATTGTACCCGGCTGTCAGTATGAGGCCTACATGGTGTTCAATGTTTCTAACACCCTCCATTCAGCATGTCCACTAGTTCCATGAAGTTAAAACATCATGCCGAGCTATTTGGCAGAGTCTTGTTTCGAGTAAATTGCCAAGTCTACATTTTATCCTAAGTGTCAAATAGCGACAGGAGACCGCATTTGCAACTGAAAATCTTGCACCCAGAAATGTTTTAGGACTCACTGCTTTGGGAGTGTTTAGTGTCCATACACGAGAACCTATTTTTTAGATTTTGAGTTATTTCAAGTTCGTTTGATTAGGTTTTGAATCCCTCAAAGTTGGTCAGTTACTATTTTCACGCTTTTGCACATTGCACACATTTATGGGAAGCCCTATTTAACTTGTAATAAATTTTGACCAGTTGATTAAAATGTTGAAATTCCTTTTACATTGTATTGCAGAGGTTAGAGACTTGTTATGTTTCAAGTTTTAGCTTATGACAAATCCATTTGATTAGTTTTCAAATGCGATTCCAAACTTAATTTGTAACTTTTTACTGGTGTCAACATTTGCAAATTTGTCAGTACCCATGTTCGTGGCATAATAACTCTTGATCCATGATTGGTGAGATAGAATGGATTGTACCACGGTGTTGTCATCTAAAAATACTTTAAGTGTGCCAATTTTTAGGTCATGGCAAATCCATTTGCACACTTTTCCAAGTCATTTCCATTTGCAAAAATCATTTTCTTGTCATTCTTTCCAGTCAGGAAATCCAAGTGGCTCACTTCGACCGCTTGCCAAATGTGTCCTATTATTCATCATGAATCCAAATTGTAGATCCATAATATCCTCATGACAGAGAACCAATGTCCTAGATTTCATTTTTTCGAGTGTCCATTTGCCCAGTTTTCAAAGCCAAATCTGAACCCAGTTTATTGCTTTCTGACGTGTTCATCTACAGGTAATTTTAAGGAGGCAACTTCGGAGGTCTATATCTTTTGACCTCGATGTCCTCATGCAATAAAATTTTATAGACCTATTGAATGTGTCAGAGAGAACAAGGATCCTAAGTTTCAGAGCTTTGCCAAATATTTTCATCAATTTTTAAAGCCAGGCATCAGGCCTCCTAGCAAAGATTTCACAGTGGTGCAAAAATGACTTAAAATAAGTTTTCAGTGATCAAATCAGGTTCCAATTAGTTCGAAGAGGTTGATGGACCAGTTTGTAGGACAGTGGTTTGGAGACAAATTTTTTTAGTTGGACCCTCTGTGGGGTCTGACTAATTTCATCAGACTGATAAGGATTGTGTGTGAGTTGAAGATTGTAAGGATGAGGCGATGATGATTTTAATTAATTATAATATTTCATCCTATGGATTGTCATCATTTGAGTTAAATAAATAGGTCGAAATAAGTACTTCATGAATTCCAAAGTGATCTCCGAGTGCAAAAGGGGCAAATCCTCAATTTCAAAGCAAGGGACTACATCATTCATGATTGACATCAATAAGCAAGTGATTAAAAACCAAATCCGACTGAATATAACATTCAAGAACATGATAAAAAGGGGTTATTCAAGAGCATCAGGTCTCTAATCCATATCAATCAAAGACTCCCACATCAAGTGAAATGATATAGAGGCCGTTGATCACCTAGCAAGCCACACATAAAGCAAGAGGAGGTAAGACCATCTATGGCAGACTTGCAAAAAACAAAGCGGCATCAAATTTTTGAAGTTACAAGTCGATGCAAGCATAAAGAAGAACTAAAGCTATTTCAAAATAGGGGCAAAGCCCACCCAAGTGAAAAGGCAAAGTAGCATATTCAAAGTCTAAGTCAGCATAGAAGAAATCAGAGCACAACATTAGAAAAGAAACCTGCCTCTAGGAAAAGTCATGTGTAGAAGAAGCTTGGCGCCAAGGGATAGAAGTAGGGGCAGTAATGCAAAGACGTCCAACAGTATAAAGAAAAAGCCACAGCATTATAAAATAAATATCTAGTATTGCAAAGGAAGTCGCCAAGGTAAGCATAGAGCATCCATGACACAGAGTAGTCAATGCTAAAGAAACGAACTTAGACAAAGGTGAAGACGCCTGGGCAGTATGAAAAGAGGAATCGACGCCATCTAAAAAGAATAGGGGCTTCACATTTAGCTGAAGGAAGTCACACAATCAAAGAGACACCCTACATAATCAAAAATAAAAGGAGCCCCAGCCACTGATAGATAACAAGGAAGTTGTTGTATGAAAAGGGAAGTCCACGTAGACAGGGGTCATGATAGTTTTGAAAAGAAAGAACCGCAGTCAACACAAAAGACTCCCAATGTAGCATTAAAGAAGGAAGCTCATGGTTGCTTAAAACAATGGTCAATGCATGTTCAAAGGAAATCATGCTGGAACAAACAATGCACTCAAGCCTTCAAAGAGCATCCGTAGTGCACAGGAAAGAAGTTTTATCCCATATTCGTCGTGTGGTAGAAATTCTTTTTTTTAAATATGTTTTCAAGTGAAACTATGGTGTCTTAAAAGACACACGGCTTTTGAAGCCATAGCCTTGTGTGTGGGGCTCGTGGGTCAAAGGCTAACATATTTTGGTGCCCGCTACATATGAGCCCGAGCCAACCGTATGTGCGGGAGTTAAAAATAAAGCCCCTACAACCTTATGCCCAGCGTAAGGTCGGAAGTGAGAAGTGCCAAGCTCTACGATGCTCCAAAATTAATCATCCCATATGAGTGAAAGATGCAATGTAAAGGAGTTTTGATTATACGTTAAGCCAAGTGCATCCCAAGTGGGCATGAAACAAATTTTGAGCTTCCCTGGTGCTACGTTCGAGGTTGTAAGAACATAAAGGGCAGTGTTCATCAAATGATCACGAATGAAAATTACAAAGAGTTTGATCTTACGCTCAAGGTCATAAAAGTGTAAAGGGAACCTCATTGTATGAGCGTAAAGGCCCAGCTCATGAGAATGTGAGGTGATTTCTAAAGCTCTCCGCTACTATGAAATTTGAAGACCCCATATGGTCAAGAAGTAAAATTTGCATGTTCCCGGGCCTACAAGATATGAAAAAGACAAATAAAATATTCAAGCAGCATATGAACATAAGGGAAAAACTGGAAGCTCACGGTGCCATGGGAGATGGATGTGGAATAAAAGGGTTAATTATTTAATTAATATTTCAAAATTGCACAGTCAATAGTAGATTGACACATGGCGATGGTAGATTGGAGGAAGAGTATAAAGGAGAAGTAAAAATGAACACAAATTGAAAATTCAGAGATTCTTATGCATGATTTGTTCAAATGAAAAATTTGAATTATTTTAAAAGTTTATATAGTTTTGACTATATAATTTTTAAAATTTTGAATTTTAATGATTTGATGTAGTCTAGGAGCCTAAAATTCAAATGGCCATATCAGGGGCAATTTTTGTCCAAAATAGGCAGTGCAGTATACCGTTGGAATTGGGAGAAGCCAAATTTTCCAAATTTGGGATCAGTTTTTGCATAGGTCTTCACCAGTTCAGTCTATAGGAAGATTTTCAATTTTTGAGGGGATTCTCAGTAAGAGAGACATAATTCATCATGGGATCTTAGAATCAGTTGGAGAACATATATTGATATTTTTTGATGCTTAAAATGAATTTTGAAAATGTTTTTACCCTTCTTGAGTTCATTTTTAACCAAATTCTACCGTTCTAGATCAAGCATCAAATCAGTTACTTGTTCAATAAGATATTTTAGATGTTTTGTGCTTTTGGAGGTATAACTGATTGAAGATTTGATATGTAAGTTGAGGGGAAAGATTAAAAAGATGTTTTTAACCTATTGAGAAAATTTTTCAGCTGGACAGATGTCATGTTTTGATCAAATCAGGGATTTCTTCTCCTATATCTTTCCTTTTCCCATCTATTGTAAGGGTTTATTCTTGGTTACTGAGAAACCAATAGGTTAGCAATTTTCTCTGGGTAATACCTGTAGGGTTCTGGTGTTTTACTATGATACCACATTCTTCAGCAAATTTCTCTTGTATGAACAACAATAGGATAATTAATGCAGCAAGTTCTGATATGTTAGGTTTCTTTGTGTTTTCATTTTATGCATATGGTTGTATTGTTTCAAAGAGATTAATACAAAGAACATCAGGATTTCATCAGTTTCATCTTGAATCTTGTCTCCTTTCTTAGTAAGCTTTAATGTTTTACGATCTTTGAACAAAGAGCCTAGGTCATAGTTACAGTCCCTTAAGGTTGTATGATGTTTTATTGTTGCTTATAACTCAAGGGGTTGTGTAAATGCTTCAGTAAATCAACAGGGTTGCAAGTTTATTAGGGGGGATATCAGGTAAGAATGAGGTTTAGATTGAACACAAATGTCTATTTACAAGTTAAATAGATAGATTAAATATTTGAATATATGTATAAGTATCAGATATCCATATGTATGTATTTGATTCATGGATTTGCCCAATGGATTAGGCACTAATTAGCTACAGGATCATTAATTTCTTACAGCTGCATACCTGAGGGTTTGTTGAAATCAACATTATTAATCAAAGTGTTTTCACCTTTCATGTTGAAGGACTTAAATGTTTGACCCTCACTCAGCTTGTGAATATTCTAGATTTGCATTTAGCTACTACAGATCTGTGTCATTTCATGAGTTACTATGAGATATAAGGGTAAAATCTGCTTTACATTAGATTCAGTGTATGCTTTGATAACTGGTACCATATAAAGAATCTATAGGTATACCCGCCTAGGTTTTGAAGAGCCTGAAGTGCAAAAAGAGTGTAGCCTTATAGTTGGCCTCTGGTCAGAAATGGCATGTTGAAAATGGGAGTTAGCTGCCCCAAGATGTGTCACTTTCTCAGTGGGATAATTGAAAACCCTCCAGCATTTTCAAACATCAACATGAAGTAGAGGGCTTTTCATATAGTGTTCCTAAGGTTTCCATCAACCCTTCTGTCGTCTTCACTTTTGTAATGTTAAATTTCACCAATGGTGCTAGGCATAATTGAATGCTTCTAATTTCCTTTCTATCTAAAATTTTTCATTCCTGTTCTATGTAATGCCTACCCCTACCTGACTTTTCTAATTTTTTTTGACTAGATTCTATAAGACCTATTCTATGATTATGTTTTATGATTAGCAGTGTTGGGTTACTAGATTTGATTAGATGTTGTTTTATACTCAATTGATTATATGTGATGAGTTACTAGTTATTTAATGTGTTTATGACTATTTAGATGATGATATATATGTTCATGTAGTGAGTTTTAGTTATTCAATGATGTTGGTTAAATGAATGATTCATATGCATTTTCTATTGAGACTTATCCCATACTTGCATATGTATGGTGTACGTGTATATTTTTTTTATGTTTGATGTTTCTAATGTGATTGAGGAAGGGAGTCATAGTCACCTACTAGTTGGGATCTAGATGATGTACCACTTTCCACCATTTCCTATTTAGTTTAGAATATATCTATTTGTACATGTGTGGATTTTATACAGATTATAGGTACCAGGTATCAACTTCCCTGAATTGTCAGGATGAGTGTACCCTATTATAGTATTTCAATGGTATAAGTGGGGAGATAACTCTTGAGTCCAAATCCTAACCTAAGCCAATTGTCATAGAAAATAGGACAAGCATCTGGGTTGATTTCACCTTTCCAAATTCGTCAAGTGACATGAATTTGTGATTCTAACCCTGTAGTTTGACTTTATCCTTTATCTTTTGGTTGAGTTATCATATTTGATTTTGTGGATCTATCATGAACTTTTGTTATAATTAAATCAAATTAAAAGATAATCTAATGATTTAATTTAATGAAAATTTTATAAAGAAATTCAATATTTAATTATATTTAATTGATTGAGAAATTAATTAAATAAAATAATTAAAATTAAAAGGTTATATTAAAGCTCTAATTTAGGCGTATTTATATTTATTTAATTTAATAATATTTATTTAGGAGTTTTATTTTAATAATAAAATCTAAATAATATCGTTAGTTGAATTAATAAATATATTATTAAAAATGTTTCGTAATTAATAAAAGAGAGTAAGCAATTATTTAATAAAGTTTATTTTAATTAAATTGCATAAAGTGTATGCATGAAATTAAAATATAATAAATTAAATAAAGTGAGAAAGCAAATCAATTTAATAAAGATATTTTAAATTGCTATAGGTGTGCATGAAAATGAAAAAGGTAAATCAGCAAGTTCCCTCTCATGATTTCACAATCAAAGCTCGAAAATTAAGTGAGAACTCTTTATCAGCAATTTAGAGTTTATTTTTCATTAATCAAGTTTTGGAGAAGCAACTTTCAAAGGGGAAGGTTTTTAGGAAAAAGAAATTGTTGCGTGTTTTGTGTGTCTGTCATTTTAGCATCAGATCTAGGTAGGATCTTGTGGTTTATTTGTACATTGGCTTTCATTCTTTGAACTTTTGTCTTCTCTATGTTTGATGTGTGTTATGGGTTTAGAATGTTATTAGGTTGAAACCCTTGCATGCAAGTTGATTGTTCTTTGATTGAGAAATATTTGTTTATGCTTTAAGAGTTTGAAATCCCTCGTATGGAAATTATCTCTTTTTATTCTTAAAAATATTTGGGAATGAATTTAAGTTTTGAAACCCTTGTGTGAAAGGAAATTGATTTTTATTTTATGTTGTCTACAATTTAATTTAAAAGCCATGTACACAAACTATCATTCTTCAATTGAGAAATATATTTCTATGAGTATGGTGAATTTAGAAACCCTCGTTTGTTTAATTTGATAGTTTGTATTTTGAATGAATTATGAAATCTATGTTTTTGGGATCGGGTTTGGAAAGTTTCCATTTTTGGAAAGTTTCCATTTTTAGTAAGTTTCCATTTTTGCAAAGTTTCTATTTTTAAAAAGTTCCTATTTTTCATAAGTGTCTATTTTTGGCAAGTTTTCATTTTTAATAAGTTTCCATTTTTGAAATGTTTCTATTTTTTAGTAAGTTTCCATTTTTTTAAAGTTTCTATTTTTAGTAAGTTTCTATTTTTAAAAAGTTTCCATTTTTAGTAAGTTTCCATTTTAGGAAAGTTTCTATTTTTATAAGGTTTCCATTTTGGGAAAGTCTCTATTTTTAGTAGGTTTCTATTTTGGGAAAGTTTCTATTTCAAGAAAGTTTATACTTTTAGTAGGTTCCATTTTAGGAAAGTTTCTGTTTAGTAGGTTTCTATTTTGGAAAAGTTTCTATTTTTAGTAAGTTTTCATTTTGGGAAAGTCTCTATTTTTTAGTAGGTTTTTTTTTGGGAAAGTTTCTATTTTTAGCAAGTTTCCATTTCGTGAAAGTCCTTATTTTTAGTAGGTTTCCTTTTTGGGAAAGTTTTCCAAAGTTTAATAAATTTAAAATTATTATGGTAATAATTGATAATAATTATTATTAATAATTTTAACAAGCATTGTTAAAATTTTGAACTTAATTATTTAAAAATTTGATATATTACTTTATTATTTAAATATGATTCTAAAGTAAATTGAAAATCAAAGATATTAATTGGGAGAATTAATAGTTATCTTTAGTAAACTTGGGTTGTGCTTGATGATTTGATTTTATATGAAAATGATTTATAACACTAGGGGGTTTTTATGATACAAAAACCTTAGTAATTAACATACTTTAAAAAGTTAAAAACTTAAAAATGAAAACTTAAACTTGTATATTTTGATAATGAATTGAATTATGAACAATGTTTAAACGACTTTATATGAATTGTTGAATCATCTGAGATTCTAGTGGAATCAGAAAACCATAATAAATCTGACAACTAGAGGAATGGAAACGTGAACCCTAATTCAAATTGAAAACTCTATAAATAATTTTACTTGGAAAAGAAAACTAAAATCCTAGTTGTTGTTGAATCTTTGTGTTGGAAATGAAAATGAAAACTTGAAAACCTATAAGTGAAAATAAAACTAGTGTGTTTTCAAAACTTAATATATTGTGAAAGTAACTTTTGTATGTACTCTTTTTATGACATGTGATTTTAATTAACATACTTTAAAAAGTTAAAAACCTAAAAATGTAAACCTCAACTTGTATATTTTGATAATGAATTAAACTATCAACAATGTTTAAATGACTTTATATGAATTGTTGAATCATCTGAGATTCTAGTGAAATTAGAAAATCATAATAAATCTAACAACTAGAGGAATGGAAACATGAATCCTGATTGAAATTGAAAAATCTATAAATAATTTTACTTGGAAAAGAAAACTAAAACCCTAGTTGTTGTTGAATCTTTGTGTTGGAAATGAAAATGAAAACTTGAAAACCTATAAGTGAAAATAAAACTAGTGTGTTTTCAAAACCTAATATATTGTGAAAGTAACTTTTGTATGTCCTCTTTTTATGATGTATGATTTTACTATTGGGTGTCAGGTTGACTTAGCTTTGACTTGATCAGGATGTTTACTAGAGGCTTGGGAGTTTTGTCTAAGATGTCATGATGATGTTTTTATCTTGATCTTTTATACTCAACCATGGTAATGTATTTGGTATGCTCTATGAAGTATTTTGATGTATTGATTGTTATGGCTTTCCAGTGTTCTTGTGTGAAACTAAGGTGAATGGTGTGACCTATTCTGATATAACCTTTGAGTCTTCGATCAATTGTATTTGGATTGCTTTTTAGTTGCTTGTATAGGAATGAGGTGTTTGTATGATATGTTCTTGGTGATGTCATGATATGACATGGAATTGATTTATGTGTACTTTCTTGGATTAGTCCTGTTAGGATGATCGTATTGGTGGAATCTATGATTATGATCAGTGATTTTTTATACTTATCAGTTGCTTGTTTAAGAACTAATGTATGGTATGTGATCTTTTGTGATCTTTTGATTTTACTGAGCTTAGGGTAGGTTGTCTATATGTCATATTGGGGAGTGTCTTGTATTGAAGGTTGAGGCCCTAAAGAGGATGACGGGTAACTCATTATAGGTTATTTAATAAGTGATAACATTTCATTAAATGAGTTTAAAATAAATTAATAAGAGTCATTGTTTTTATCGCCCATGCCTTGAGTGCTAGTATAGGCTAGGATGGGAGTAGAGAGGATGCTTGGTTGTAACCATGCTTCGTTAGTATACCTTGTCAGTATGAAAGGATAATAGTACCACATAGAGTCACTAGGGAGTCAAAAGATTAAAAGACTAGCTAGGTAACCCTAGAGTTGGTTTCTATGATGACACTTGCCCACATGCATAATAGATTTCCTATGTGTCTGTGTTGCCTTTGGGTTTAGTTGATACTTGTGTCTTGGTACCCTTGAGATAGTTTACTTTTAGGTGATTCCTTGAACCTAGATGTTCATTTTGACTTCTGAGTTTGTTATCTTATTTTGGGACTTCAATTTATCTCCTTAATGTGGTGGGAGTGGGCCTTTTTGGGTTCCATTAAGTCGAGTGGTAGTATTTTTTCTTATACCATGAGATCCAACCGTTGGATGTGTTTGTGCAAATATTTCTTTCTATCTAATCTTGTATTTCTATGATGGTGGTTATACCTTTTATATTGTATTTATTTTTATGAATCTTATGAGATGTTGTTGTAATCTATTTGTATGTTGTATATTCTTTCAGCCTTTCATACTCTATGACTTGTACAATGGATGATGGTGCATTATGATTAATGCCAAGTGGCATTCGAGATGGATGTATATTATTATTCGGTGTGGGTTTATTATATATTGGATTTAGTATTAATTAAAATTAAATGTGATTCATCATCATGGGACCCTTAAAATTTGTAACATGTTTATGTGTTGTTGATGTATGAGTGTATGTTAATTGCTTCCACTATATTTATATATGTTATTGTTAAGTTATTATCTTTCAAAAAAAAAAATTGTCAAACTTAGTAAAATTTTAGGTTAACTTCTTTTGGGTCACATGGCAGGGCATTACAATCTGGTAACAAAGCCCAAGTTTTTACATGGGAGCTCTGGGTATATTGGAACACCACTAGTTGTTAACTAGTTAAACTAAAATGAAACTTAAACAATGTTAAGTATCTTTTGCAACTTGAACACTTGAAACTTAAGACTCGATTCCTTGAAACATAGAAAAAGGAAAAATTGTGAGTTGGATTTCAAGCATATTTTTTTATGATTGTGCTTGAAGGTGGTATGCCTTTGATTTTCTTTGCGGGCATTATGTTTTTCTTGTTTGGGTGTTTTTAGTGGAGTTACAAACTTGAACCTAAATAGTTTGAACAAAAACCAAAAAAAAAGTAGTCAAACTTTTGAACATGAAACTTGGAAACTCATAACATTTATATTCTTGACTTGTGATTTATGTCTATACATTATAACTTTTATGCCTTCTAATGGATTTAGACATGTTGATATTTTTTTTGGAGTGTTTTAGGAGATCTATTTCTATATTTTGTTAAAAAGATGAATGTTGGATCAATGTGGTTTTCAGTTTATTATTAAACTAGAGTCATATTGCTCTAAGTGATTGAAAGTGTATACATACTTAACTTATTTGTATTAGTTCTTAAATGAGTTTTTTTCTAACATTGTAGATAGTACTCTTTGACTTTTATTTATCCTAGTCATTCTTGTAGGCTTCTAGGAGTGAGCTTAAGTCTAGGGGGAGCGGATGTAATGCCTACCCCTAGTTTAGTTTTATCTTTCTTCTAGGCTTCTAGGAGTAAGCCTAAGTCTAGGGGGAGTGAATGTAATTCTTACCCCACTTGACTTTTTTGATTTGTTTTGATCAGATTCTTTAAGACCTATTCTATGATTATGTTTTATGATTAGCAATGTTGGGTTACTAGATTTGATTAGATGTTGTTTTTGTTGGAATTATGATATATTTGTCATTAGTTACAACACTTATTCGATTCTAAACGCTTACCGAGCTCATACCGAGCATTCTTTTGGAAACCTAGCTTATGGGCAGTTCAGCAGTGTTTACCAAGTTTATAGTGGTTACCAAGCAGAACAGTGTTCTCCAAGTAGTTAGTGGTCACCGAGCTTCGTAGTGTTTACCAAGTTCTCAGTGCTCACCTAGTCATCAGTTGAAATTAGTGTCTATCAAGTGATCAAGGTAAACGAAGGACTTAGTGTTTATCGAGTGATCAAGGTAAATGAAAGACTTAGTGTTTACCGAGTGATCAAGGTAAACAAAGAACTTAGTATTTATCGAGTGATCAAGGTAAACAAAGAACTTAGTGTTTACCGAGTGATCAAGGTAAACAAAGAACTTAGTGTTTATTGAGTGATCAAGGTAAATGAAGGAATGAGTATTTACCAAGTGAAGAAGGTTGTCCATGGATTCAGTTTTTACCGAGTAACACAATATTCACTGAGTCACCAATGGTTACCGAGTTCCAAGCTACTTAGAATGGTTAGTATGAACCGTGCCTCTACTCTTACCGAGTGCATGATGATGCAGTGTATTGTAGTGGATGTCGAGTATCAGAAGGTCATCGAGTTAGTTTGAGAAATTTGAGTTTTCTACCATCTGGCTGACTCAGTAATGTTTTGTTCACTTGTGTTTGGCCGACCTTGTTAAGTAAATATTGGAATGGTATATATGTGATGTATTATATCATTTGTACATATATGATAAGGAAATTGGATGGAATTTTGTATTTCAATTTTTTGAGAAGAGGGAAAGTGAATCAGCAGCAGAACAAAGGAATACAACAAGGTCAACATAGATGCAAAAAAATTATATCTATCACATCAGGTGATCAAAGCATAAAAGATCTTATCAGCAATCAGTTGTAACCAGATCCACTGCTTCATTCTAACAGGTGAATCAGTTTGTAAATCCTTTAACATGGTAGACTTAACAGTCTTGTGTAAATCTCCTAACAGAGTGCATACTTCATTGTATGTTTGTAAATCCTCTAACAAGGTGGATCTAGCAATCCTACTTGCTCCTAACAGGGTAGATCATCAGAAGTGATCATTGTAAGTCTTAACAGGCCAACTTTATACTACAGTATTGAAGTTTTGTGGGCATCATCCCCACCCTAGTTTTACTTTCTAATTGGAAGGTTTCTGGGTCACCAAATCTGTGTGTTCATGTGTTATAAATGTTTATCTTTTCATGCATACAGTAGATTAGATAGATGAATGGTGAATATGTTATTATGCATAATTGATTTAAAGTTTTAGAGTTACTGATTCACCCCTCCCCTCTCAGTAACCTTGTTAGTCTTGATTATTTCCAACAATTGGTATCAGAGCATTGTGGTTCTTAGGATAAAGGTTGACAGCTTGAGCAAAGATCAAGGCCAATGAAGATATTCAGACTTGAAAAATCTATTGAGAATGAAAAGCTAGATCTGGAAATGGCCATGGCTCAACTCAAAGAAGAAAAAGAGAATCTTTCACAATCTCTAAAAAGAAGGAAGGAACTTGCAAGACAAATGAATGATCATCAATATATTGAAGAAAAGATTGAAGACCTTTTACCATCAAGCAGTTCAAATAAAGCTAATGAAGCAATCAAGGAACTCCTAGCAAAGAATGGTTCACTACAGGAAGAATTAAGAAAGCTTAGAAGAGAACAAGAAATCCAATCCATCAGGCTATGTGAAATTTTGGAACAGAGAAACAAGGCAAATGAAGACTTAGAGGTAAGAAATAATCAATCCTTTCAGCATGAAGATCTTGTAGGTCAACTATCTAATGCAAATGAAGAAATTATGAATCTAAGATCTGAGAATGAAAGTTTGAGAAATGATTTAATCATTGAAAGACAAATCAATACAAGCTTACAAAGTGATCTAAGATCTGAAAGACAAATCAATGAAAGTTTGGAAAATGACTTAAATGTTGAAAAGCAAGTCAACGACAGAATGATCAAATCTCAAACAGATATGGATCAATTGAATCAGAAAAATGAGAAGAATCTTCATAGACAAAAAGGTAAAGCAGGCCTTGGATACAATGAACAAGGTGAATCTTCCAAACAGGGTACCCAAAAGAATCAAAGACCTACTTGAAATCATTGTGGTAAGTTAGGTCATACATCTAACAGATGTTGGAGCAATAGTAAATGCTACAATTGTAATCAGCATAGTCACAAAGCCAATGAATGCAAAGAGAAACCAAAATTTGAAGGCAAATGTCAAAAATGCAAGAAACAAGGTCACAAGGCATCTAAGTGCAGATCTAAATCATTCAATCCAGCAGAATAAATTGTCAATGCATTATTTGGTTGGGACTACAATACTTGGTGCAGATATCACTATTGTGGAGAATATGGACACATTGGAATAAACTGTACAAGGCATCACCTAACGAAGAAAGATACTACTATAAGATGTTATACATGTACCAAACTTGGTCATATATCCAAGAATTGCATGAACATAGGAAGAATTGAAGATGAAAAGAAAGCCAGAGCTGACAGCATTCGAAAACAGATGAGACAACAGTGGATTCCTAAATCTACCGAGCCAAAAAATTCAAATGATAGAAATGTCACTCAAGAAGTGGGTGACTCCACCATTTCTAATTAGACTCATCAAGGAAGATTAGGGACTACATCTTCAATCAATATCCTAAGCAGTTCCAGAATGAAGGAGTGCAAATGGCAAATCAGTATTCCAGATATAAGGCATAGTTCACTATGATGCATCTACCAAGCAAGGTTGGTTTCAAACTTAACCAAGCTAGGTCAATATTATGAAAGGTTTTGTTTGTTTACTGAGTTGCAAGGTTTACCGAGTAAGTCGGTGACTATCTGAAAAACCTTAGGTCATCTCAGCTACCTTTGTACCTGAGCATTAATGGCAGATTTTTTTATCAAAAAGGCAGAATTTGATCTCATTTTTCACCGTGAATTTAAAATATACAGAGTGAAGAAATTTCCAAGGGCACGTAAGTGAGTTCAAGCGATTCGAAGTGATTTTCTAGTAAAGAATTTGTTTTACGAAATCATTCACTCATCAAGCAACAATGGCATCTGCAAACACCAGCAGTAGCAAGGCAAAGAGAGGCTCTGAAATTCTTGTGAAGGGAGTGGAATGGAAAGCACCTAGCTTCAAGCTCGTTCCCACCATAGCTGAATCGCTCGACCCCCATGGAGCCCAATCACAGATTCCACCAAAGGTACTACTTATAAATGACATTTGTACTCATTTCAAATGCACTGTTCAAGAGATAGGCACACTAGATGTGGATAATTCCCCAGCCGAGTTATGTGTGGATGGAACCCTCAAACTTGAGTTCAAACATCTGGAAACCAAAGGTTTGACCCATATCCCGCACTTGCCAAGGAATTTTCAAATGAAATGGATAAGATACTTTTAAGCCGTGTGCATAATGGTCAGCTGTGGTTAGAGCAACCCATTCTGATAATGAAAAAGATGATTCATAAGATCACGGGTTTACCTATGTTGAGCAAATCCAAAACCACTAAAACCCTAAGTCAGGATGAACTTCAGAAGTTAACCCTAGTTGAATGGGATGGTAGAGGATTGAAACTTAACAATGTATCTGATGTAGAGCTAAGATTTGGAATTCATTTAATTGCATATAAGATGTATAGTTCCAGTAGATTAAATAGTGTGCCCTGTGAGGCTGTGGACTTAGCCTATAAGGTTTTAAAGAAGAATATGGAATTTGACCTAGCAGATGTGTTGTTGAAGCAACTAAACAAAAATATGGATAGCATAAGGACTTCAAAGAATAACCCCTATAAATTCGGATCTCTGTTAATATGTTTATTTTTCTATGTACAAAAATTATTTCCATCAAAAGGAATAGTAGAATGGAGAAAAGACATTCCAATTTTGTATCAAATAAATGAGTTTGTAGCAGAGATGGGTGAAAATTTTGATAGTATTATGGATAATTATTTTGAAGACTTCAAGGAAAGGATGAATAACAGATTCAGAATTCCTCCTAAGCTTGTTGAAGATTATAAGGATGATGTATGCTTCATGGTTGACTGTGACAAGGTATACATTCAGGCAGTCAAACCCCGAGTTGCATGGATGAAACCTCTTCCCTATGAGGTAAATATTGATTAAGCCAAAGATATTATAAAAGCTCTAGTAAATGAGCCAGTAGACCCAAGGAAAAAAAAATTTGGAACCTACGAAGAAGCTAAGGCCAAAATTGAGCTTGAAATCAAGCTACCACAGGCCATAAGCAAGGGCAAGAGGAAAATAGCCAAACTGAAAACTACAACCAGTCCTCTTATGCTTAGTGAGGGAAAAGGTGAAGATGAAGAAGGTGAAGAAGAAGAAGGAGGAGAAGAAGAAGGAGAAGAAGAATCTATAGAAGAACAACCAAAGAAGAAAGGTAGGGTAATCCTTACCAAACCTAAGAAGAAGCCTACTACAGTATTTACCAAAAGAACCAGAAAAGGTAAGCAAGAACCTATACTAGTCAGGTCTGCACCCACATTCGAGCAAAGGCTCAAACTATTGGAAGAAGGAGCTGGCATCACAAATTTTAAGGCATGGAAATTTGAAACTAGAACAGATGCTGAGAAAATGCAAATTCAGGAAATGGTACTCAGTAAGATGGGTAAATGGAAATACTCCCCAAACCAGATTACCCCTCAAATCTCAAAAGAACTACTAGAGAGATTACAACAGAGATGGGAGTCAGC
Source organism: Cupressus sempervirens (assembly GCA_028749045.1). NCBI lineage: Eukaryota > Viridiplantae > Streptophyta > Pinopsida > Cupressales > Cupressaceae > Cupressus > Cupressus sempervirens. The sequence goes on from CM053785.1 coordinate 315,449,631, forward strand.
CACCCAAATGGTGAAAGATATTTATAAGCAATCCCTGAAGAACCTTCGACCAAGTCTCACTGGAGCATAACTAAAATTTAATTTAATAATATTTATTTAGGAGTTTTATTTTAATAATAAACTCTAAATAATATTATTAGTTGAATTAGTATATATATTATTAAAAGTGTCTTGTAATTAATAAGAGAGAGTAAACAATTATTTAATAAAGTTTATTTTAATTAAATTACATATAACATATGCATGAAATTAAAATATAATAAATTAAATAAAGTGAGAAAGCAAATTAATTTAATAAAGATATTTTAAATTGCTAAAAGTGTGCATGAAAATGAAAAAGTTAAATCAACGAGTTCCCTCTCGTGATTGCACAATTAGACCCCCAAGTTAAGGGAGAACTCTTTATGAGAGATTGGGTGATTGCACAATCAAAGCCCCAAAGTTAAGAGAGAATTCTTTATCAGAAATTTAGAGTTAATTTTTCATTAACTAGGTTTTGGAGGAGCAATTTTCAGAGAGGAATGCTTTCAGAAAAATAAAATTGTTGTGTGTTTTGTGTGTCTATCATTTTAGCATCAGATCCAGGTAGGATCTCATGATTTATTTGTACAGTAGTTTTCATTCTTTGAACTTTTGTTTTCTCTATGTCTGTTGTGTGTTCTGGTTTCAAAATGTTATTAAGTTGAAACCCTTGCATGCAAGTTGATTGTTCTTTCATTGAGAAATATTTGTTTATGCTTTGACAATTTGAAATCCCTCGTATGGAAATTATCGCTCTTCGTTCTTGAAAATTTTTGTGAATGAATTTAAGTTTTGAAACCCTTGTGTGAAAGGAAATTGATTTGTGTTTTATGTTGTCTATGATTTAATTTAAATGCTTTCTATGAAAACTATCATTCTTCGATTGAGAAATATCTATATATGAGTACAATAAATTTAGAAACCCTTGTTTGATTAATTTGATAATTTGTATTTTGAATGAATTAAGAAATCTGTATTTTTGAGATAGGGTTTGGAAAGTTTTTGTTTTTTGAAAATTCTCATTTTTGGAAAATTTCCATTTTTAGTAAATTTCCATTTTTGGAAAGTCTCCATTTTTTATAAGTGTTCATTTTTTGAAAGTTTTCATCCTTAATAAGTTTCCATTTTTGGAAATTTTTTATTTTTAGTAAGTTTCCATTTTTGCAAAGTTTTTATTTTTAGCATGTTTCCATTTTTAGAAATTTCCTATTTTTAGTAAGTTTCTTTTGGGAAAATTTCTATTTTTAGAAGGTTTCCATTGCAAGAAATTCTCTATTTTTAGTAGGTTTCTATTTCGAGAAAGTTTATATTTTTAGCAAGTTTTTATTTTGGGAAAATTTCTATTTTTAGCAGGTTTTCATTTCAAGAAAGTTTCTATTTTTTGTGGGTTTCTGTTTCAAGAAAGTTTCTATTTTTAGCAAGTTTCTATTTTTGGGAAGTCTCTATTTTAGCAAGTTTCTATTTTGAGAAATTTTATATTTTTAACGTATTTCCAATTCAGAAAAGTCTTTATTTTTAGTAGGTTTCTTTTATGGGAAAGCTTTTCCAAAGTTTAATAAATTTAAAATTATTATGGTAATAATTGATAATTATTATTATTGATAATTTTAATAAGTATTGCTAAAATTTTAAATTTAATTATTTAAAAATTTGATCTATTACTTTATTATTTAAATATAATTCTACAGTAAATTGAAAATCGAAGAAATTAATTGGGAGAATTAATGGTTATGAGTTGTGCTTGATGATTCGATTTTATATGAAAATGATTTATAACACTAGGGGGTTTTTATGATACAAAAGCCTTAGTAATTAACTTACTTTAAAAAGTCAAAAACTTAGAAATGAAAACTTAAACTCATATGTTTTGATGACAAATTGAACTAGGAACAATGTTTAAATGACTTTAAATGAATTGTTGACTCATCTAGAATTCTAGTGGAATCAGAAAAACATAGTAAATATGACAACTAGAGGAATGAAAATGTGAACCCTGATTGAAATTGAAAACTCTATAAATAGTCATATTTGGAAAAGAAAACTGAAACCCTGGTTGTTGTTGAATCTTTGTGTTGGAAACGAAAATGAAAACTTGGAAACCTATAAGTGAAAATGAAACTAGTGTGTTTTCAAAACCTAATATATTGTGAAAGTAACTTTTATATATACTCTTTTTATGATGTGTGATTTTATTGTTGGGTGTTAGGTTGATTTAGCTTTGACCATATTAGGATGTTTACAAGAAGCTTGGGAGTCTTGTCTAAGATGTCATGATAATGTTTTGATCTTGATTTTTTATAGTCAACCATGGTAATGTGTTTGGTATGCTCTATGAGGTATTTTGATGTATTGATTATTATGACTTTCTAGTGTTCTTGTGTGAAACTAAGGTGAATGGTGTGACCTATTTGATATAACCTTTGAGTCTTTGATCAAATGCATTTAGATTGCTTTTCAGTCGCCTATATAGGACTAAGGTGTTTGTATGATTTGTTCTTAGTGAAGTCATGTTATGACATGGAATTGATTTGTGTGTATTTTCTTGGATCAATCCTATTAAGATGATCATATTGGTGGAATCTATGATTATGATCAGTGATTTTCGGTACTTGTCAATTTCTTGTTTAAGAACTAATGTATGGTATGTAGTCTTTTGTGATCTTTTGATTTTACTGAGGTTATGGTAGGTTATCTATATGTCATGTTGGGAAGTGGCTCCCAATGGAGGTTAAGGCCCTAAAGAGGCTAATAGGTAACTCGTTGTAGGTTATTTAATAAGTGACAACATTTCATTAAATGGGTTTAAAATAAATTAATAAGAGTCATTATTTTCCTTACCATGTCTTGAGTGCTAGTACTAGCTCAAACTAGAGTAGAGAGGATGCTTGGTTGTGACCATGCTTTGTTAGTATACCTTATCAGTACAAAAGGATACTAGTGCTACATAGAGTCACTAGGGGGTTGGAGGATTAAAAGACTAGCCGAGTAATCCTAGAGTTGGTTCATGTGATGACACTTGCCCACATGCATAATAGATTTGCTACGTGTGTGTTTTGTCTCTGGATTTAGTTGATACTTGTGTCTTGGTACCCTTGAGATAGTTTACTTTTAGGTGATTCCTTGAACCTAGATGTTGGTTTTGACTTCTGAGTTTGTTATCCTATTTGGGACTTGAGTTCATCTCCTCAGCATGGTGGGAGTGGGCCTTTTTGGATTCCACAAGTTTAGGTGGTAGTGTTTTAACTTATACCATTGAGATCCAACCATTGGATGTCATTGGTAGATGTGTTTGTGCAAATATTTCTTTGTATCTAATCTTGTATTTCTATGATGGTGGTTATACCTTTTGTATTGTATTTGTTTCATAAATCCTATAAGATGTTGTTGTAATCTATTTCTATGTTGTATATTCTTTCAAACCTTCATACCCTGTGACTTGTATAGTGGATGATGGTGCATTATGATTATTGCCAAGTGGCATTCGAGATGACTATATATTATTTAAATGGATTCATACTTGTGTATTATTATTTGATGTGGATTTATTATATATTAGATTTAGTGTTAATTAAAATTAAATGTGATTCATCACCATGGGACCCTTAAGAGTTGTAACCTATTTATGTGTTGTTGACGTATGAGTGTATGTTAATTGTTTTTGCTATATTTATATCTATTGTTGTTAAGTTATTATCTTTTTAAAAAAAATGTTTGTCAAACTTAGTAAAACTTTAGGTTAACTTATTTTCGATCACATGGTGGGGTATTACATTCTATCATAGTTCCCTGTTTCTTGACTTTTCCTTCCAAAGACTTCCTTATATCCTTTTGATAAAGATAGTCATCCATTTGCATTTTTCATAACTAAAAGTGTTGCCCATTAAACTTGTCAACCTTCGGCTTACCTTCATCTTCCATCACTCCCACTCAACCATGAAAATTTCTTGCAGAAAATAACTAGAAAAACAACCTCACTTTGATACCACTTGCTAAGATAAACCACAAACAAAAATAGCAATTACATGCAAATATAAATAATATCAGAAAATAATAAATCACACAGAAGAGAACACAAGGCACCAAGACTTAATTTGGTTCACCCAATCTATGGGCTACGTCCACCAAAAAACAAGTCCAATATTATTACAATCCAATGATTACAACCTTATTACAATTTTTAATCTCTTACATCTCAATATCACCCCAAGAAGCAATTTTTGCATCACACCTGATAAAAATTCCTAACCCTAAGTCATTTTATATAGGTATTTTTTCCACTTTAGGGTTAAAATTAGTTACAACATGTTGGCCTGAACTCTGCTGAGGAATTATAGAGTATGTATAGTACTTCCCTATCAGTCACCACAAACTAAAAGGGACTATTGGATAACCTGTTCTAATGGATCTTGAAAGCATGATGGGATCATTTTGGGTGACATTGATATCCACTCTAGCATTAGAATCTTTAAGGAGAGCCTTGATCATATGTAGAAACTATGTTGGTATACCAAGACCTTCCATCATCATGAATATAAAATCACACTCTATTCAATCAGAGGCCTTTTCATAATCTATTAGAAGCATGCATGCTTATTGATTTGATTTTTTATCCCAATTCATCATCTCCTAGCATGCAATGATACTGGGATATGATATTATATAATTATTTAATATTGGATAAACTTATTCGATAAAGTAAAAAACCACTATCCAATATTACATGAGAGGTCAATCATATTATGTACACATGGTTTCACTTCACCACTATCACATTTTATGTTGGCTCATGTCTATAAAAGTAAACACATGTTAGTGGTTTGGGATAGTTGATGGTATGGGTTGCCATCGTTGAGTAATTTATTAAATTTAAGTTTTTAATCATGGCATAGGATATGAGGATAAATTATTAGACACATGGGAATACATTGGAGGGTTTGATGTTTTAAAGGTGTTAATTATAAATTTTCAAGTTCTTTTTATTTCTTTATGGTTGAATAATGCAATGGACTATAGATGATTTTGAAGGTTGGAGTGTTCCCTCATGAGTAATCTCTCAAAGTGTATGTTAGGTTATCTTGTGGCTTGTCTATACAATATTTCCTTAATGATGATTTTGTAAGCTTGCATTTGTTCTTTCTTTCATGGGTTATGTAGGAAATTAATTAAATGTAACTATGCATGAGAATTATTTATTAAAAAGTTTTGATAGAAATTTCATGGTTGATTTTGAGTTATAACCATAGCTTGGATGGACAAGGTGCAATTTGAAGGCATATCTACGCATGAAGGACTTGAGACTAAAAAACATATGTAGCAAACTTAAAATTTATTATCTTGTAGATCCTATAACTTTTAGTTTCATATTATGATATATCATTTCAATATTAGGGGTTTGGAAAATATTTTTTCTTCTATATTTTTGAATATAAATTTGAATAAAGGCTTTGTAAGGGAGTTTGTAGAGTTACCTTCCCAGACAAAAATAAACCTCACCATTGGATCCAAGTAGGCCAAGTGACAACTTTTGATATAAAATTCCACCTTTTGTGGATTGTGAATTTTTTTTAGAATGATGCCCATGTTTCTATCAATATGCAAATTAAAGGGTTTGAGCCAAGAAAAATATTCTATTAATTTTTGTACTTACAAGAAAAAGCAAAAGCAAATATGGGTGAATTTTTTATAATAAATTAGAAACAAAATGTGTGTGTATTAGTGTGTGTCTATATGTGTGTGTGTGTACAAGCACACACATACATACACAAAGTGGAAATCATGGATTCCACACACCTTTTTACTCCATGCTTAAAGCACAATATTATGATATTGTGGTATCGTATATACCAAGTGGTGTATGAACCGAATGACACAGTACTTAAAAATCTACCTTCTTGGGTTTGAAATGTTTGCACATAAATAAAATAAAAAAATTAATTACCCAAACACACTAAATTTTAATTTTATTAAAATTGTAAATAAATGATTAAATTCCTTTTGAAAATTAAGATCTACCTTCCATTTAAAAATTATGCAATATTTTAAATGGAATTTGGGGTTAGGGTTGTCATGTTAGTTTGCGGTGATTGATTGTGAAAGTATTGTATACTCCATAATTCCCCCCCACTTTTTTTTTGGGCCTATTTTATCATCTATTTTCCCACTAGATGACATGTTGTAATTATTCTAATCCTAATTTTTTAAGCAAAAAAAATTATGTATAAAATGGCTTGGGGTTAGGGATTTCATAAGGGGTGGTCTAATAATAGCTTCTTGTGGTGGTATTGAACTAAAAGGGTTTACAAATAATAATCAGGTTGTAAACATTGGATAATGAAACTATTGGACTCATTGTTTGGTGGATGTAGCCCACAAATTGGGTGAACCATGTTAAATCTTTGTGTCATGTGTTATCCTCTGTATGCATTATTATTTTCTAATATTGGATATATTTGCATGTAATTGTTATTTCTATCTCTTTAAATCCTAACATGTCACCCCATAGCTATTTAATAATTTATAACTTTAGAAATTAGAAATTTGATGAAATTGAGTATTTTTTTCAAATCCACTAAATATTGTACTTGTAGCCTAATAGGTTATTTTTCTTAACATGCATAACTTTCACTTAAGGAGCCCTATTTTTTAACTTCTTATACTCATTGTATGTTCCAATCACATGACTGGAGACAAAAGTAAGTTTAATTCTCTTATACATTATGATGGAAATAATAAGATTTGGGAATGATGCACCATGTCTTATCAAAGGAAAAGGATCAATTATGTTGATAGATAAGATCATTTGTGATAATGCTTATTATGTGTAAGCGCTAAATTGCAATTTTTTGAGTGTATCACAATTGAATAGTATTGGTTATAAGGTTGAATTTGGAAATAGAAAAGCCAAGATTTATGATGCTAATGTAGAACTAATTGGCAATGATGATTAAACTAGATGTAATCTTTTATGTCATGATATGAATGATGCTACTTGTCTAGTGGTATAATTTGATGATGTGTGGCTATGACACAAAAGGCTATGCCATGTTGACTTTAAAAAATTGATTAGTATCAGTAAGATGAAGAGAGTCAGAGGTTTGTAAAAACTAAAGAAACTAGAAAATGTAGTATGTAAACAATGTTAGTTTGGCAAGATGACTAAATCAAGTTTTGAAAGTAAGAATTATACTTCAAAAGGACTTGAACTAGTTCGTATTGATTTATGTAGATCAATCAATGTGAAAAGCTATAAATGTGACAAGTACATTATCCTATTTGTTGATGGCGATTCAAGGATGATGACAGTTTTATTTTTGAAGAAAAAAATTTGATGCATTTCAAATGTTTACGTGATACTTGGCTAGAGTGGAAAAGGAAACTAGTAAAGATTGAAATGTTTGAGATCTAACAAAGGTGGAGAATTTACATTAAATGAGTTTGATAAGCTTTGTAATGACAAAGGAATCAAAAGACAGACTTCTACACCTAGAACCCCTCCATAAAATGGGATACCTAAAAGGAAAACTAGGTCTATTATGGATTGTACTAGAACACTAATTATGGAGAAAAATGTTGCTTTGAAATACTAAAGAGAAGCTATAAGTATTGTAGAAGTTGAGAAAGCCAACTTTATCGATCCTCAAGAACACCTACATGCAAATATCCTACAATGAAGAGAAGCCAAAAAATGGAAAAACGCAAAGCTTAGAGGTTCTCAAGAATGTGAGAACAAAAATGAATTCTAAGTTATGAAAACAAAATACAAAAGTTCAACCTTTTAAGGTGAACAAAACCCTAAAGGAAAGAAAGCTAGATTTGTGCATTACAATTAATATAAAATATTAATTATATGCACCTAAGAGAGCTAAAGCACCTAGAGTAATAAATAACTTACTCTAACAAGTATAGCTATTTATACCTTGAACCCTATACAAGTCAAGAAAGGTACTCATTCAACATCTTTTGAATTATGGTATGGATATTAACCAAATGTAAAATATTTTAACGTATTTATTCTAAAAGATAGTAATAAGAATTGAAAATTTGATGCTAAAAGTGAAGAAGGTAAATTCCTAAGCTATTCCATAAGGAGAAAAGCTTATAAGTGTTTAAATACTAACATTAACAAAGTTGTGGAAAGTGCAATGTGAAATTTGATGAATATATAGAAGTACATGAAGTTGAACCTATAAAAGAGCTTGAAGATTATGAATCTTGTGTATATTTCTAAGATGACATGATTGAGGATGTTGTTGTGAATCAATTTGCAAACTAACAATAGCAAGTCTCAGCAACTACCAAGTCACAGACAATGAATGTCGAGTTACATTAGGATCCAAGTTACAATCAAGAGCTGAGTTGGAGAATGAAGTAGAGATACATTTTGATAATGAGATCAATACACATGAAAGAGATGATGAGATACCTAATAGAGAGGCACATATTTATTCTAAAGTTGAAAGACCTGATGAAGAAAATAGAGAAAAATCAAAATTGTCAAAGTATGTTAAGAGACATCACCCTACTACACAAATTATTAGAGATAAAGAGGCCAAATCTATGACAAGAAATAAGTTGAGAAATGATACTTATTTGCTAAGCATGCATGAACATAAAATAGTTAGGGATGCACTAGAGAATGATGACTAGATTAAAGCCATGACAAAAGAAATTGAGCAAATAGAGAAGAAAAAAACTTGGTCACTTGTACCTAGACCAGAGAACAAGAATGTTATTGGTACCAAGTGGTTGTTCAGAAACAATATAGATGAAAATGGTGAAGTCACAAGAAACAAGGCAAGACTAGTTTGTGAAGGGTATGCTCAAGAAGAAGGAATAAACTATGGAGAAAAATTTGCTCCTATTGCAAGACTAGGAGTAAGAACTCTACTTTCTTACTTTATATGAAAAGGTTTCAAACTTTACCAAATGGATGTGAAATCTACATTTCTAAATGGTATATTAGAGGAAGAGGTTTGCATTGAACAACCTGAAAGATTTTTTGATGCTAACAACAAGAGCATTGTATGTAGATTGCATAAATATTTATATGGTTTAAAGCAAACATCTAGAGCATGGTATGAGAGACTTCATACTTATCTTGTGAAGATTGTTTTGAGAGAACTGATGATAACAATAATTTATACTTGAAGATTTAAGGTGCTAAAGGTATTTTACTAGCTAAAATTTTTGTTGATGATATCATATTTGGAGGAAAAATGTACTTTGTAAGACATTTTCTTATCAAATGAAGCAAGAATTTGAGATGTCCATGTTTGGAGAAATTAAATTCTTTGTTGGTTTGCAAGTATATCAAATGCAATATGGTATTTAGATCACTCAATCTAAGTATCTGAAGCAAATATTGAAAACTTTTGGATTACAAGATTCAAAGCTTGTTGGCACACCTATGGTGGCAAGACATAAACTTTCAAAGAATGATGATTCTATTGATGTGAACCAAACTCTATATAGGTCTATGATTGATAAATTGCAATATGTAATGCATAACAGTCTTGATATTACATTAGTTGTTGGGATTGTTGCAAGATTCTCTATAAATCCTAAGGAGAATCATTTGATGGTTGTTAAGAGAATAATGTGATATCTGAAAGAAATAGAGGACTTCGATAAATGCTATAAGAAAAATGAGAAATATGAACTAAGAGCCTATATAGATGTTGATTGGGTTGGAAATGTTGATGACAAAATAAGTACAAGTGGTGGACCATTTTTCTTAGGAAAGAGACTAGTTACTTGAACTAGTGAAAAAATAAAACTTCATATCTCAATCTATTACTGAAGCTGAATATGTTGTTGCTGCAGTAAATTGTACAAAAATTGTATGAATCAAATAGCTACTCAATGGAATGGAGGAAATTATAGAACATGTTATACTTTACTGTGATAAAATGAGTGTTATAAATATATCTAAGAACCCTATAATGCACACAAAGAGAAAACATATAGCTATCAAGTATCATTACTTGAGAGAGTTGGTTCAAGAGAAAGAAGAAAAGATGGAATATGTGAATACCAAAGAACAGATTGCTGATATATTCACAAAAGCTTTACCTAAGGATACTCATGAATATCTAAGAGGTAAACTAGGGGTGATACCCCTATCAAAATTTATTTAGAAAGATAGAGTTGTGTCCTGCATCAACTGAGATGAATGACATATGTTATACATTGATGTAAAAGAATTTAATTTAGGAGCTACCTAAAGTAGTATAGAGCTAGAAAAAAATATTAGTCATAAGTTGGGTGACAAAGCAAGAACCTAAAATTGTTAAAATCTTCATGTTAAGATGACAATTCTTTGTCATTTTTGTCAAAGAAGGATAAATATTGAGGGAGATGTAAAGGTAGATATTGTGAAGAATAAAAATTCAAAGGGAGAAATACTTCAAGATAGAAATTTGATATATCTACTCAAAGGGAGAAATAAGTACAGACAGAGAAATAGATACTTTAATATTAGATAGAGAAAGTGATCAAAGAAAGCCAGAGGGAGAAGCACTGCAAGATGATAACTAAAGGGAGTCATAAGGAAGAATTGATTTATGTTGATCAAAAAAAAGTTTTGTAGCCTATATAGAAGATTTAAGCTATTGATAGAGGGCAAATTTTCAATACAAGGAATTATTTTCTTTTTAGTATTGTTGTTGGTATTAATTTTCCATCAATTCCAAAGAGGGAGATTGTTGAGAAAAGATTGATACAAGCATAAGAATGTGTTTGAATCATTATTTTGTCACTAATGTCAAACTTACAACTCACTGGTAAGACAACTGCTTAGTTGATTTAAGTGATATCATTTGTTTGATTTATGAAGAAGATTTGATCAAATAAGATAACAAGAGAACCTAGAGGAAAGGTTAAGCTAGGATATGAAAAAAGGAGTACAAAGATTAGTTCAGATAGTGATGATATAGTGTATTGATTATCTACTTAAAGTTTCAAAGGATGGATATATTGATTAAGTCTAGAAGAACAAGTAAGAAGAATTGTGTCTACAAAGACTGACCAAGTGCACAATAGGTGCAAACCAAAGTTAGTGAAAGATGAGCATAAATCTAGTTGGAGCCTAGAAAAGTAAAATTTTAGTGTATACCGAGTGAACATAGTGTAAGCCAAGTAAATTTTAGTTGTCGTTAAGCATCAGTAAACTTTATTGTGTACTAAATGAATTACTAGTGGATGTCGTGCAACATAGTACATGTTAAACATCAGAAGTAAATTAAATGCCAACTGAAAGCATTATGAGAAAGATCATGAATTTGATGATTCTAATCCAATAAGGTTGATTTCTTAGATTGTGTGAACCATGTGGAAGATAAGATTGATGAGCTAGTGGCACAAAACTCAAGTTAAACCATTTTTAATTGAATTCAAGGAGGATTGAGAAGGAAGTTTATAGAAGAAGCTAAAATAGAAAGATAATTAGATTTGCTGAATCCTACCTAACCCTAGAATAGACAATTGAGATGAAGCAGAAAAAGGTCTAAAAATATTTATAAGGGGATATAAGGCATGAAGCAAAGTTGGTTGGTTACATAGTTGGCTTTGTGTGAAAAAACCAAGGAAGAAAAGAAGTGTAGGGTATTGCTCCATATGGAGGCTGAAATATAGAGTCTACAATTGGCATGCAAAGTAAGAAGACTTAAGAAGATGAATTATTGAAGTGTGAACAAGCTATCTGAGTTGAAGTGATTGAAGCCAAGCAGAATGGAGGACTAAGCAAAGATTTGTAATCTATAAAGTGAGTTTTATTTTGTTATTAGATCAAGTCTTATTGTTACTCTCTAATAATTGTATTAGCTTAAGGTAAAATCCATTGGATTAAGGTTGACCTAATAGTCATTTGTAAATCCTTTAACCAATGGCATTCTAATGGAATGACCTAAAGTCCTCTAAAAAGGCTCACTCCTAACAAGTGTTAGAGTAGGTTATTTATTACTCTAGGTGCTTTAGCTCTCTTAGGTGCATATAATTAATATTTTATATTAATTCTAATATGCAAACCTAGCTTTCTTTCCTTTAAGGTTTCGTTCACCTTAAAAGGTTGAACTTTTGTATTTTGTTTTAATAACTTAGAATTCATTTTTCACTCTCACATTCCTGAGAACTTCTAAGATCTACCTTTTTCTATTTTTTGGCTTCTCTTCATTGCAAGATATTTTCATACAAGTGTTCTTGAGAATCTGTGAAGTTGGCTTTCTCAACTTCTACATGGTATCAGAGTGGACCTGCTGCTTCCTCATCTGAAGATTCTTGAAGCCACGATTCGAAGTAAAAAACCTTAGCTTTTTCAGAGTTTTATTCTTCAAAAGTGTGAATGGAAAATTTTCACAGCACTTTGGGCTCAAATGAATGTTGCCATTGGATCCGAAAGGTTGTTTACAGTCAAAATACATTAAAAAAAACTTGTTGTTTTTGGCCTCCAAGCTTCAAGGAAAATTTTTTAGCCCCTGGGAGGCCGTACGAACACTTTTTTCAAGGAAAAATAAAAAAAATAAAAAAAAGGGTTAAAATGGCTACATCCAGGTGACACTACAGCACCATCACATGGTCGCCACCGCTTATCGGTCGTCATAGCCAGTCGCGCCGCCAAAGCTCAGCCTAGGCTCGACCGCCACCAGTAGGCTAGTCGATCGTCACCCCCACCAATGACACAACCAGAACCTGCCTCCTTCATCGGCTAAGTGCCTATTTCCACTGCTCTAGCATTGCTAACAATTTTTCAGCCATCGATGCCATTTTTTGATTTGCTGACATCATTTACCAACAACCATACAACTTTTCTAGCCAATGATGTCACTTTTACAACAAATAATATCATCCTCCCAATGGCATTGCTAACGTCACTTTTTGTGCAGTTGACGTCACTTCTAGGCTGCTGACATCATTTTTTTGATCGTCGGTGTTTTTTTCTGGTGACAGTCGTACAGGTGTCAAATTTAAGCATGTCTCTGTAATTTTCCAACGAGCTCTTTTTCTGGACCTACAATCAATTTTTTGCTCATAACTTGAGCATACAGATGTATTTTTGTAATCTAAAAGAAGTTCAAAAAAGCTAACTCAGAGACAGAGATAATGGTGCTAATTTTGTTTGATTCTAAGTTCATTTATGCTTCCAAATTTGGCATTAAAGTAGAGGCTTCTATTTTCCTCTTCTCTGCACCCAAATTCCAGGTTCTTTTCTTAATTTTTGTGTTATTCCATAGTTTTTTCTTTGGTTTTGGGGGATATTTTTATTTGTTGTGGGGGGAGCATTTTCTATTCTATAATTTTCTTCAGAATCAGACCCTTCTACTTCTATCTTTTCTTTCTCTCAATGTTGGATTCTTCTGTGATCTAGCTCATGCCACACAACTATCACACCTAGAAGACACAAATGACCAAGCTTCTCATGTCAAGAGGCTTATGGTCCTACCTAGATGTGAATTAACCTATTTTTTAGTGCCCTTTTGAGGTTCCTCAACACATAAACAAAATGGATGAAGTCATGGGACTGATTGCATTGAACATCTCTGATAGTCTACTATTTCATTTGGATGGTTTGACCACTCCACTGGCTATTTGGACCAAATTCCACACATTTTTTGGCACATTGAATGAGTTTTGGGCACTACAGCTTGATGCAAAGTTGAATTCTTTGACACCAGCCAGCTTTCTCACTATTGAAGACTTCTTGATGAAGTTCAAATCTCTGTGTACAGTCTTGTAGGGATGTGGTAAAAACAAAACTGATGATGAGTGTATTTTTTTGATACTCTCAAAGTTGTGAGGATAGCATTAGATCTTTTCTTCCACTTTCCACTCCGCCATGGATGCCTTGGGTAATAGACTTCAGATGCCCTCATTTGAGACATTTTGTGATCAGTTGAGACGGGAACAAGCTAAGATCCAATAGGTGGATGCCTCTAGCTTTTCTAGCCAAGCATTGGTTTCTTAGACTTCTTAGGGGAAACCAACACAAAAAGCCAAACCAAAGAAAGATGCACCAAAAACTGATGCCAAACCTCCAGCTAACCCTTCCAAGGGTAAATCTACTTCGAAGTCTACTAAGTCTACCTCCAAGACTAAGAAGAAATCAACTAAGACCTGCAACTTTTGTGGAAAGGATGGATATCCCATTTCTAGGTGTTGGAAACATTTGGAGGCTTTAGAGGAAGGCATGTGGGAGCATCACATTTCAGCTCCTAAGTTTACATCCCCCCCTATAGGGAAAGGTCACCCTCTTACTGCATGAGCTATGACTTCTAGGCCTACTTGTATTCTTGATTCCAATGCCTCTAACCATATGACAAACACTCAGTAGTTGGTCACTTCACTTGCCTCTTGTCCTACTACCCAGATTGTTGTTGGGAACTCATCACATCTTTTCTTCATGGTTTTTGGTTTTGTTGCATTAGCTAGGGGCTCTCTTCAAGATGTTCTTCTTGTCCTTGACATTTTGATGAACCTATTGTCTATCTATTAGATTTGCCACTTGGGCTCTGGTAAGATAGTTGAGTTCTCACCACATGATGTGGTTATCCAAGACTTACACAATTATGAGATGATTGTGGCTACTGGGAGTGTTGATTCTACATCTCGCCTCTATAGCTTTGATGGATTTGAGTCTTTTGATGACACAGGTTCATGTCTTGTTTCACATGTAGATTCAATAAGAAAACTTTGGCATGAGCATTTTGGCCATGTCAATTACAGATATCTTCAACAGATGAGCACATAGGCACTTGTTCTTGGGCTTCCCCAAATTTCCTATATAGATGGTGTTTGTCAGGGTTGTGCTCTTGGAAAACAACATAGGGATCCTTTTCCACATGGACAAGCCACTCGTGCTTTGGCACCACTAGAGTTGATTCATAGTGACCTCATGTCATTTTCCACTCCTTTTTTAGGTGCCAGATATGTGCTTACTTTCATTGATACTTCTCCAGATGTACATGGATGTAATTTTTGAAGTAAAAGTCTGATGTCTTTGATTCATTTTGAGTCTTCAAGACATTTTTTGAGAAGTATTCTAGTCTTTCTATTCGACGGATATGCACAAATAAGGGGGGGAGTATGTGAACCAAGATTTTAGGGATTTTTGCTTTGAACATGGTCTTCATCATCAATTTTCAATGCCCTACACCCCTCAATAGAATGGTGTGGCCGAGAGGAAGAACAGAACCCTTCGGGAGATGTCTAATTGTATGATTCAATCCAGGTCCATGGATTCATGTTTTTGGGCATAGGCAGTTAATTGTGCCAACTATATTCAGAATTGGATGCCTCACAAGGCTGTTTGAAATATGACTACTAAGGAGGCTTGGTCTCATGTCAAGCCTAATGTATCTTCATTCTGAGTTTTTGGTAGTGAAGCATGGGCATTTATACTTGATGCTTAGAGGAGAGCAATGGAGTAGAAGAGCCAACACCTCATTTTTGTTGGCTACTGTGAGGATGTTAAGGCCTACAAGTTATTTGATCCTGATTCCCATGAGGTCCTATTTCAATGGGATTTCCAATTTGATGAGTGCCTTCCTATAGTAGATACCCGACCTCTAGAGTCTACTTCACTTACCACCACTCCTTCATCCTTTCCAGTCTCTTTTTTAGATGATGAGGATGATGATCATGTTGATCCCCATTTACCTCTGTCACAAGATCCTCCCCAGATGCCTAAATGGGCTCGAGCTATAGTCGAGGCTATAGGATCACTACTTGGTGACCCTACCACATCTCGTTGCACCCATTCACATACTACAGGTTCTAGTCTTCTCAGTCATGCTATTTGTGATGATCCTCAAACTTTTACACTACTGACAAGACATCCTAAGTGGGACAGTGCAATGGAGGAGGATTTTTCTTCTTTGATGAAGAATCATACTTGGGATCTTTGTTCTCTTCGTAAGGAAAGAAAGGTTGTGCAATGCAAATGGTTGTATCATACTAATTTTTCTTTTGATGGTTCAATTGATAAGCACAAGGCTCATCTTGTTGCAAAGGGTTTTTCACAGGTTGAGGGTATTGATTACACTGAGATATTTGCCCCTGTTGCCAAGATGAACTCTTTTTGCCTTGGCTTATCCCTCGCAGCTTCATAGGGATGGCCCATTTTTTAGATGGATGTGAAGAGTGCATTCTTGCATGGTGATCTTACTGAAGAGATTTAGATGGAGCAACCGCAAGGATTTGTGCAAGATTCCACCTTGGTTTGCAAAGTTTTTCGCTCATTGTATCATCTCAAACAGGCCCCTCAAGCTTGGCATGAGAAGATGGACTCTTTTCTGCTTTCTACAGGCTTCACCTGTTTCCATTCTGATCCTACAGTCTACATTCAACATCTTGAGGCTAAGGTTTTGATCCTTGCACTATATGTTGATGATATTCTTCTCACAGGTAGCTCATCCTCTATGATTAAGGATGTTTAGAGAGCATTGATGGAATAGTTTGAGATGATTGATCTTGGCCTACTACACTATTTTCTTGGTCTCCAGATTATTCAGTCACCTGATGGAATCTTTGTTTACTAGTAGAAATATGCTCTTGACATGCTTCAATGCTTTGACATGCTTGATTGTAAACCTGCTCCTACACCTTTTCAGTCAGGTGTTACTTTGTCTACCTCTTGCACTCGCCTTCAGTGGATCTCACATTGTATTGATAGTTGGTTGGTAGCTTGTTGTACCTGACACACACTCATCTTGATCTCTCCTTTGTAGTGGGTCTTGTCTGTCAAATCTCACATGATCCTCATGAGAGTCATTGGCAAGCTGCCAAGCATATTTTGAGATACATTTAGGGCACCTTGATGTATGGCATTCATTACAAAGTAGGGACTCCTCACATTTTTGGCTACACTAATTCAGATTGGGCCAGTGATATCAATGATCAAAAGTCTACTTCTAGCTTTTTTTTCTATCTTGGCTCTGGTCCTATCACATTGTCATGCAAGAAGTAGTAGGCTCATGCACTTTCATCTATAGAGGCTGAGTATTGAGCCACAGTGCTTGCTGGTTAGGAGATTTTATGGCTTCGATAGTTGATGACTGAGTTTGGTTTTCCTCCTAATCATCCCACTATTTTGTGGTGCCATAATTAGAGGGCTATTCACATTTCCCACAACCTGGTGGAGCATCAACGCACTAAACACATTAAGATTCATATGCATTTCATTTGTTATTTGATCCAAGATGGTATTCTCTCTTTGGAGTACATTTCCACTGATGAACAGGTTGTTGACATCATCACCAAGTCATTTGCATCACCTCGCTATCTTCAGTTGTAGTCTATGCTTGGGATTATGGAAGTTTTCCTTGGGGGGTCTTCTTGAGGCCTTCCTTCCTTCATGTTTTTTTCAGCATGTTTATTCTATCTCTTTTTAGAGAATGGTTTTTCCCATTGGGTTTTCTCCTTTGTCTCCGGTTCATAGAGATTTCCTTGCATTGGGTACCTGATCAGGCCTTGTTGCCGAGACCCATTTTCCTGCTTTCATAGCTTTGCTAGGTTAGCTTCCTCCTAAGCTTCACTTAAGAGGGGGTGTTAGAGTGAGTTATTTATTACTCTAGGTGCTTTAGCTCTCTTAGGTGCATATACTTAATATTTTATATTAGTTATAATGTGCAAACCTAGCTTTCTTTCCTTTAGGGTTTTGTTCACCTTAAAAGGTTGAACTTTTGTATTTTGTTTTAATAACTTAGAATTCATTTTCACTCTCACATTCTTGAGAACTTTAAAGCTCTATTTTTTTTCATTTTTTGGCTTCTCTTCATTGTAGGATATTTGCATGCAGGTGTTCTTGAGGATCTGTGAAGTTGGCTTTGTCAACTTCTACAACAAGGTGATTGAAATCCTTTAACTAGGTCACATTTAACAGTGTGTATTTTAACATTTAATAGGGTTGGCCTTTCATAGGGCATCACTTTAGAAAAGTGAGAATTAGTAGCATGTTATTGGTGGTTTTTGTCCAATTCTATTTCCATGTAAAATCTTTGTGTCATATGTGTGAATGATTATGTTGTGTTTCATTTTTACATTTTAACAAAGTGATTTTGACTTGGGACAGTAATATGCAAGTTTAATTTTTGATTGATATTATGGATGCATGCAAGATACATGATAAGGAGTTATATGAGTGAGTTGTGTTAAGCATTGAAAAGTTTAATTGGGATTTTTGGACCTTGGATAACTAATTCACCCCCATCCCAGTTTCTAAACTATTCCAATAGTATATTCTTTTAGGATGTCTTACATCAGTTTTCTATAAAATGGTCTTTCATATTTGTTGGTTTTCTAGTAGGAGATGCTTATCTTCAGGTTGTATGAAAGAAAACCTAACCTATTGGGAGCATGCATAAACAAGAAAATGTTAGTTGTACCTGTACATATCAAAGATCCAAAACAAATCAAAATACAACTAATGTTAGACTTGAGTTTTAAAAATATGCAATCGAAAAACTAGAATCCTTGTGCAACCTTGGAACAACTCAACAAGGGTGCCCAAAAGAGGCCTTTCCAGTGTGCTCTAGTTGGAGAGATGTGGATGTGCTCTCCCACACATAACTATTGAATGAATCTCTTGAAACTGAATCAAATGAATGCAAATATGCAAATGTGAATCTATACTAAATTGTATCTAAAATGCCTTCAAGAAATGGCTATGAGTAAGCCATCCTCCAAGAATTTTATGGATGTGAATAGAAATGAGATGCAATGAAGAAAGAAACCTAACAATTTTATGCTACCATGAAACTATGTAAAATCTAGAAATTGAAATAATGCAAAGAACTACCAAGGGTTAGCTCTAAGCATGAAAATCTCTAAAAATTCTAATAGTATACTAGCATGATAACAATGCAAATGAGGGAGATTAGAAATTCTTGAGACAAGGGCTCTATTTATAAGCTTGAGAGAGGTCTTAGGGAGGTGGCATCTATGTGGCATCCATATAGGTGCCACAAGGGAGACACATGGGCTAAGGAGATAAACCATGCAAAGGTCAACATAATATTTTTTAGTGAAAGAGATGGCTCAAAGTTTGCTCACAAATGTGTGAGAAACCTTAGAGAAAGGAAAGGGGGACAAGTATGTTAGAGCATAAGAATTTTTGGATAAACTAATAAAAGGGAGGCTTTCTTGGATCTTGAGTTGCTCACACATGTGTGAGAAAACACTTAGGGAGTAAAAGGTGTTTAGAAAGGTGTTTAGGATAATTAAGTGGGATTATCTAGTGAGTAGGCTAAGAAGGATGAGAGTGATGGGTGATAGACTAGGTTTTAGGTGGGATTAGGATTGAATTAAATAGGACTTAATTTAATCATAGGATTAGATAATTTAATAAAGTGGAGGGATTTAAATAAATTGGAATTTATTTAAAAGGGGCTTTTATGGAACACTATGCATTAAATAAATTTAACACATTAGAGAGGAAATATTCAAATTAAATTTAACTACATTAGGAAAGTGAACCTATTTAATTAAATAAGTAGAAGAATATGAAAATTATAATTAATTAATTAATAATCAATTATAGTGTCAAGAAAAATAATAAATCAATTAATATAGTGTTTGGGATGATTTTAAGCATCTACACATGTTCATTGAAGATGTTAACTTCTTAAATAACTCCTAGAGCATTTGTCTCAAATGTTGTATGTTCTTTTTTTAACATTTTATTTCATTTGGTAGGATGATTGCCATTATGTCATGATATGCTATTAACACACATTTTGAGCTTTCTTCATATAGTGCCTATTTGATATGTTCTTTTAAAGCATGTGGTCTTTTGAAGGAGATCATTAGATCATGTTGTCATGTTTATGTTCCTAATTCTTAAATTAGATTTTAAAAATTTATCTTCATTTAGTTTCTCTTTGGTTAATAAAACATTGTTTTCTTGATACTTCATGATGGCACTATGTTGTGTTCTGAATATAGCATGGATTGATCAATTACAAGTGCTCATGGATATGTGGAGACTTGGGTGAATCTAACAGTATATTGTAATTAAATATATGTGTTGTGAGGGTTGATGTTTCAATGGGAATATAGTGGAGCTTTCACCTAGTATGAACTTGAGAGGATATTGTTCTTAGAGCAAGTGATGATGACTTTGATATCTTGATGAGAATTATCATTTTCCACTCTTTTCTTTACAATTTTGGTCTACTACTTGAGAGATATTTTGTGATGTCCCTAATTTCAAACCAATTGCATTATTCATGAAAAATTAAATATCACAACTGGGTGGTAGATCTTGTCTCTTGCACTTAATTAATATAATATAAAATAAGTGAAAAATAGAAACATTCTTGGTCATAAAATTATTGATGTACTTAGTTCAACATTAGGACATTGATGCTCCATATAGACAACATTTAAATGATACTATCTAAAAGTGATCAATCATTTTCTCACTCTTCAATTTTACCACAATAATGTTGACTTTGTGAAGGAACAGTGACATAGTGATCAACTAGGCTCGTCCATCATCACATTACCATAATTTATGATGACATGAGAAGTTATTAACTTGCATTAATATTCCATTCATTTCACACATTTTATTGTAGTCAAGAATTTCCATAGTCTACCATCATTACATAAATCATATTCCAATTGCACTAATTATTGGTCATGATAATAACTAGTGGTATACTTCTTGGTATCTATTTCCACATTTCACATGCATGCCTCGAATATATTTTATATTTGTATTTTCATCTTAATCAATCAACTATAGAAGTCATTTAATCAAATGAAGTCAATGACTTAAATATTTTGATTGATAGTGTTAAGTTGATGGACTAAATATTATAATAAATTAATTAAGTTAATTGGTATTATGAACTAATAGATAACATAAAAAGATGCATCATGCATAAAAATTTGATTTATTCTTGAAGAGGTATGATTTGGAAAGACACATCTCTTCAATAATCAAGAGATGCAATCCATTAAATATTGCAAGCTATAAGATGGGGTTAGAACTCACTCTATAACCATCATTAGATATTATATATATATATATATATATATATATATATATATATATATATATATATATATATATATATATATATATATATATATATATATATATATATATGATGAAGGTATGCTATGCTCTGATACCACTTGATGGGGACACAACCCAAGCACAGAATGGACACAAAAAGAAAGGAAAATTTTTATTAACTGTAAAAAATATGCTTAGTACACTTAGTACAGAGAAACAAACTCCAAAACAGGCCCTATGGGCTTACAATAGCATAAAATTGGAGATAATTTCTTCTCCCAGTACCTTCTCTCAAACTCCACTCCGAACTGCCTTTTACAATGCTAAAAATGTTCTTAAATAGACACTCGAGGGTTAAGGATTAGGAATACATTCTAGAAAGTGCTAGTACGCATCCACCAACCAAATAGAAGGCTCTAGAAGTTGCATTAGAAGTTAGCGCAAAATTAGAAGAATCCAGAAACAGTAACCGAACTTCAGGGAGGCATAACTTTTGAACCGTAGCTCCGATTGATGAACCGTTTATATTTCCAGAAAGCTATTGAAGTGCTCTATAGCCCTATGGAGAAGCTTTGCTCATCTCCCATTTTTGGCCCTATTCGAGGTCATTTAATGCCCCTAACCTAACTTTGAAGCATTCTTAGGATGTCTTCAAAAATCAAAAAATTGCGATAATTTTCAAACCGTGGGGCCTTTTGACCTGATTCTTTTTCTAGAATGCTCTAAATTACAATGACAATATTCTAACCAATTTAAACCTTCTAGTTCACCAAAATGATGGCTCCTATTTTTTTGGCATTTACACATATCTCAAGGTGATTAAAAACTCTAACCCAGAACACTAATAGTGGAACTATGAGAGTTGGAACCTTTGTTTGACCCAAATGGGTATCCAAAAATGAAAACACATGAAATAGCTACTACAACTAAGTACATTTTTTTGGATGACATAGGATTGCCCTTATACCTCTAGTTGCTCCTGCATTAGACACCCAAGGTAGATTGAAAAGTGATCCTATCACTTTATGAATGGTAGAAGAAATCCCAAATGGGAAACCTTAGCTGTTGATATCCAAGTTGAATCCTCGATCAGCCATCCTTTCCACTTGACCAAATACTCTTCATACTACCTATGTCTGGTACTCCTGCCCACACAATGATCTAGAATGTCTTTTATCTCCTCTTTCTTAGAAGTAGGAATTGGAAATGGCTCTAACATCGACTCCTCATCTGCACCATCATCACGATACTCTATTAAGTCTGCAATGTTGAAAATAGGAGAAATGTGAATACCATCTGGAAACTCCACCTCATATGCATTTCCTGAGTCATATTTCTTCAGAATTTTGCAGGGGCCAAATTTCTTCATTTTCATCTTGTTGTAAGGACCAGCTAGAAATCTTTCTTTTGCTAAGTGTACCATGACTAGATCCCCTACTTGGAATTCCTTATGTCTTCTCCTTTGATCAACCCTAGCTTTATACTCTTGATTCATCTAGGTAATATGTGCCTAAACCTCCTCATGTAGATGCTTGATATGTTCAGCAAATTCTTCAGCTTCAGCACTTGTCATCTCCCCTTGCTCTATCTTCCTCAATTCTGGTGTAGTCCTTGGGCTACTTTCATATACAATTTGGAATGGTGATTTATCTGTACTCCTATTTACAGAGTTATTATAAGAAAATTTTGCTTGTGGTAGAATCAAATCCCATCCCTTGGGCTTATCCCCAACTAAACATCTTAGTAAATTGCCCAAACTTCTGTTTACCACTTCTGTTTGGCCGTCAGTCTACGGGTGATGTGTGGAACTAAATTTGAAGTCTGTTCTCAAATTCTTCCACAATGTTCTCTAGAAATACCCCACAAATTTAGTATCTCTATCAGAAACTATACTCCTTGGGAGACCATGTAGTCTTACCACCTCTCTAAAAAATAAGTCTGCAATATGGACAGCATCATGAGGTTTATGGCATGGAATGAAATGTTCCATTTTGGAGAACCTATCAACCACCACAAATATTGAATCATTACCCCTTTGTGTCCTCGAAAATCCAAGAACAAAATCCATACTTATGTCCTCCCATGGCTTTGATGGAATAGGAAATGGCTGATATAGTCTAGTATTGTGACTAAATCCCTTGGCCACTTGACAAACCGAGCAATTCTATACAAACTTCTTCACATCCTGTGACATTTGAGGCTAAAAGTAATGTTCTTTGAGAATTGCAATGGTCTTTTCTCGACCAAAATGTCCTGTCATCCCTCCACTGTGTTTCTCCTTAATTAGATTTTCCCTCATGGAACTCCTTGGAATGCATAATTGACTGCGCTTGAATAACATACCATCCTAAATCAGACAGTCTAACCACTTAGTTTCGTCTACAACAACAGGCTCTTTACAAGTTTTCCACGCTTCAAAAAAATCAGGATCCTCAGGGTACAGATTCTTGAGTTCATCAAACCCAACTACTTAAACCTACATTACTGTAAGAAACAATTGTCTCCTACTTAGTGCATCTGCAACCCTATTAGATTTTCCACTTCTATGCTTCAACATAAAAGTATAGCTCTAAAAGAACTCTACCCACTTCATATGCCTCTAATTCAATTTACCTTGGCTATTTAGTTACTGTAATGCCTGATGATCAGTATAAAAAACAAAATCCTTTGGCAATAAATAATGCCTCCATTTCTTTAAGGCCTGAACTATTGCATAGAACTCTTGATCATAAATAGAATACTTCCTTTACACATCATTCAATTTTTCACTAAAATATGTAATAGGCTTACCTTCTTTGCTTAATATAGCCCCAACAGTGCTGCCACTAGCATCACAATCCACCTGGAACACCTTTCTAAAATCTAGAAGTGCCAACATAGGTTGTTCTATCACCTTCTTCTTCAGCAATTCAAAACTTCTCGCAGTTGTCGCAGTCCATTTGAACTCTTTTCTATCCCCTATTATTGTGTCAGTCAGGGGTGCACATATGCCACTGAAATTTTTATTGAACTTCCTATAAAAACTAACCAGACCATGAAATGATCTTACCTCAGTAGTAGACCTTGGAGTAGGCCATTCCAAGATGGCTTTTACCTTCTCTAGATCCATTTTGAGACCTTCAGGTGATATAACAAACCCCAAGTAGACTAACTCCCTTTTTACAAAGATACACTTCTTCAAATTAATTAACCATTTCTCTTCCCTTAACCTTTCAAGGACACTATGAATATGCAATTGATGGGGACACAACCCAAGAACAGAATGGAACCAACAGAAAGGGAAAATTATATTAACTGAGAAAATAAGCTAGTACAAATAGTACAGATAAAATAGACTTTAAAACCTGCCCTAAGGGCTTACAATAGCATAAATTTGGAGATAATTCTGCCTTTCAGTACCTCCTCTCAAACTCCACTCTGATCTGCCTTTTACAATGCCAAAAATCTCCTTAAATAGACCCCAGAGGGTTAAGGACTAGGAGTACATTCTAGAAAGTGCTAGTAGGAATCCACCGACCAAATAGAAGGTTCCAAAAGCTACGTTAGAAGTTGGTACAAATCTAGAAGAATCCAGAAATGGTAACTGAACTTCCGGAAGGCATAACTTTTGAACTATAGCCCCGATTGACGAACCGTTTACATTTTTGAAAAGCTCTTGAAGAGCTCTATAGCCCTATGGACCAGCTTCGCTTGTCCCCCATTTTTTAGCCCTTTTCAAGGTCATTTAATGACCCTAACCTGACTTCGAAGCATTCTTAGGAGGTCTCCAAAACTCAAAAACTGCAATAACTTTCAAACTGTGGGGCCTTTTGACCTGATTCTTTTTCTGGAATGCTCTAAATCACGATTACATTCATCTGGCCAATTCAGAAACTTCTAGGTCACCAAAATGATGGCCAAATTGCATGCTCCTATTTTTTTGGGATTTTCAAACACACTGATAGTGCAACTGTGAGAGTTGGAACCTTTATTCAAATGGGTATCCAAAAATGTAAAGACATGAAACAGAAACTAAGTCTAAGTACA
The DNA here is from genome assembly GCA_028749045.1 of Cupressus sempervirens. Taxonomy (NCBI): domain Eukaryota; kingdom Viridiplantae; phylum Streptophyta; class Pinopsida; order Cupressales; family Cupressaceae; genus Cupressus; species Cupressus sempervirens. The sequence goes on from CM053785.1 coordinate 315,474,691, forward strand.
TTTTTTTGGGTGACACAAGATTGCCCTTATACCTTTGGATGCTCCTGCATCAGACACCTAGGGTAGATTGAAAAGTGACCCTGTCACTTTATGGATGGTAGAGGAAATCCCAAATAGGAAACCTTAGTTGCTGAAATCCAAGTTGAGTCCTCGATCGGCCATCCTTTCCATTTGACCAAATACTCTTCATACTACCTATTTCTGGTACTCCTACCCACACAATGATCTAGAATGTCTTCTATCTCCTCCTTCTTAGAAGCAGGAATTGGACATGGCTCTAACACCAGCTCCTCATCTGCACCATCATCATGATACTCTGTTAAATCTGCAATGTTGAAAATGGGAGAAATCTGAATACCATCTCGCAGCTCCACTTCATATGAATTTCCTAAGTCATGTTTCTTCAAAATTTTGCAGGGGCCAAATTTCTTCATTTTCAGCTTGTTGTAAGTACCGGCTGGAAATCTTTTTTTTCGTAAGTGCACCATGACTAAATCTCCTACTTGGAATTCCTTGTCTTTCTCTTTGATCAGCCCTAGCTTTATACTCTTGATTCATCTTGGTTATGTGTGCCTGAACCTCCTCATGTAGACGCTTGATATGTTCAGCAAATTCCTTAGCTTCAGCACTTGTCCTCTCCCCTTTTTCTATCTTCCTCAGCTCTAGTGCAGTCCTTGGGCTATTCCCATATACAATTTGAAATGGTGATTTTCCAGTACTCCTATTTATAGAGTTATTGTAAGCAAACTCTGCTTGTGGTAGAATTAAATCCCATCCCTTGGGCTTATCCCCAACTAAACATCTCAGCAAATTGCCTAGACTTCTCTTTACCACTTCTATTTGACCGTCAGTTTGTGGGTGATACGTGGAACTGAATTTCAAGTCTGTTCTCAACTTTTTCCACAATGTCCTCCAGAAATACCCCACAAATTTAGTGTCCCTGTCAGAAACTATACTCCTTGGAAGACCATGTAGTCTTACCACCTCTTTGAAAAACAAGTCTACAATATGGACAACATCATGAGTTTTGTGGCATGGAATGAAATGTGCCATTTTGGAGAACCTATCAACCACCATGAATACTGAGTCATTATCCCTTTGTGTCCTTGGCAATCCAAGAACAAAATCCATACTTATGTCCTCCCATGGCCTTGATGGAATAGGAAATGGCTGATATAGGCCAGTATTGTGACTAAACCCCTTGGCAACTTGAAAAACCTGGCAACTCTGTACAAACTTCTTCACATCTTGTGAAATTTGAGGCCAAAAATAATGTTCTCTAAGAATGGCAATGGTCTTATCTCAACCAAAATGTCCTACCATCCCTCCACTGTGTTTCTCCTTAATCAAATTTTCCCTCATGGAACTCCTTGGAATGCACAATTGACTACCTTTAAACAACATGCCATCCTGAATCAAATAGTCTAACCACTTGGTTCTATCTACAGCAATAGGTTCTTTACAAGCTTTCCATGCTTCAGCAAAATCAGGATCCTTGGGGTACAAATTCTTGAGTTCATCAAATCCAACTACTTCAACCTGCATTATTGTAAGCAACAACTGCCTCCTACTTAGTGCATCTACAACCCTATTAGATTTTCCACTTCTATGTTTCAACACAAATGTATAGCTCTGCAAGAATTCTACCCACTTCATATGCCTCTGATTCAATTTACCTTGGCTATTTAGGTACTGTAATGCCTGATGATCAGTATACAAAACAAATTCCTTTGGCAATAAATAATGCCTCCATTTCTTTAAGGCCTGAACTATTGCATAGAACTCTTGATCATAAACAGAATACTTCTTCTTTGCATCATTCAATTTTTCACTAAAATATGTAATAGGCTTACCTTCTTGGCTTAATACAGGCCCAATAGCACTGCCACTAGCATCACAATCCACCTGGAAAACCTTTCTAAAATCTGGAAGTGCCAACACAGGCTATTCTGTCACCTTCTTCTTCAGCAATTCAAAACTTCTCACAGCTGCTATAGTCCATTTGAACTCTTTTCTATCCCCTCTTATTGTATCAGTTAGGGGTTCACATATGCCACTGAAATTCTTAATAAACTTCCTATAAAAACTAACCAGACCATGAAATGATCTTACCTCAGTAGCAGACCTTGGAGTAGGCCATTCCAAGATGGCTTTTACCTTCTTCGGGTCCATTTTGAGACCTTCAGGTGATATAAGAAACCCCAAATAGACTAACTCCCTTTTTGAAAAGTTACACTTCTTCAGATTAATTAACAGTTTCTCTTCGCTTAGCCTTTCAAGGACACTATGAATATGAAATAAATGTTCTTCCAAAATCTTGCTGAAAATTAAAATATCGTCCAAATAGACAATAACAAATTTTCCCAAGAACTTCTTAAGTACCTCATTCATGAGCCGCATGAAGGTGCTTGGGGCGTTCGTTAATCCAAAGGGCATGACTAACCACTCATAAAGACCCTCCTTGGTCTTCAAGGCTGTTTTCCACTCATCTCCTTCTCGAATCTGTATCTGGTGATAACCACTCTTAAGATCTATCTTTGTGAAGTACTAAGCTCCACTCAAGCAATCCATAATATCATCCATCCTTGGCAAAGGAAATCGGTACTTGATGGTAATCCTATTTATAGCTTGAGAATCTGTACACATCCTCCACTCTCCATCCTTCTTTGGTGCGAGTACTACAGGTACTACACATGGACTCAGGCTCTCTTGAATCAAGCCCTTCCTCAACAGCTCCTGAACCTGTCTATTTAGCTCCTCTATTTCAGTAGGAGTCATCCTGTGAGCAGCCTTGTTAGGCAAACTAGCTCCTAGAATCAGATCTATCTGATGACTGATTTGCCTTACTGGTGGCAATCCATTTGGCACATTATCAGAGATAATATCTCCAAACTCCCCTAGTAAATCTGAAACTTCAACTGGTATTTCACTACTACCTTCTTTATCTTTCCTAGGAATCAAAGCATAGCACATATGCTGATGTCTCATGCCATCTAAAAACTTCCTTCCATCAACAAGACAAATCCTAGCACTGCTACATACCTTTTCACCTTCCTTTTTCATGGGCTTCAATTTGTGGTGAACTCCATCCTTTGTCCGAGAGTATGTGTTTGCATGTCCATCATGTATTGCATGTCTATCAAACTGCCATGGTTTACCCAACAATAGATGGCAAACATCCATCGAAATAACATCACAGAGAACTTCATCATGATAACTCCCAATTTTGAATTTTACTAAACATTGTTCACTTACTAGGACCTTATGATCATCTTTTACCCAAAAATTCAATAGGGCTGGGGATGTTTCTCCCTCTTGAGTTTTAGCTTAGAGACCATCTCTTCTGATACCAAGTTATCAGTGCTACCACCATCAATGATCACATCACAACATTTATCCTCACACTTGCATCTGGTACAGAACAAATTCCTCTGTTGTCTTGGTTCATTCTCACCACTTAGTAGGACTCTTTCATTTACCAAGGTCTCTCCTCTTTCTACATCCTCTGAATGTGATGATTGTGCATCCTCATCCACATGAGAAACCCTAGCTTGGCCCTCAGTTCTCCTATCTGTCCTTCCTTGTTGTTGAGGGCATTCAAAGGCATGATGACCTTCTTCATTGCAATGGAAACAGGTACCATGAAAGCCTCCTCTTCCTTGTCCATGTCCCCTACCTCTTCCTCTCTGATTTCCAAAGTCTTGATCGCGGGAGCGGTTGAAACCCTCATTCCTCTGGTTCCTGCTAGTACCCTCATCTTCATTTTTCTTTTGAGTTTCATTGTGGCCTCCAGATGATATACCGCTTCCCCTTCCTCCTTGACTGCACCCTCTTTGTCTTCCTTCAAACCTCTTATTCAGCTTCTCTTCAACTCATAGGGAAAACTCGTATGCCTCTTCAACGCTGGTCATTCTTACCAGACTTAATTCCTCCTGGATGCTAGGTCACAACCCACTGATATAACAAGCAACCTTCTCTTTATTTGCTTCTGCATTCCCCGCTCTAATCAAGAGTCAATAAAACTCCTCTGTATATTCTTGGACTGATCTTCCTGCTTGCTTTAATGTATGCATCTTCTTAAACAGATCCAGCTCGTAGTCTACAAGAATGAACTGCTTCTTCAATTTTTCCACCATGCGACCCCATCTTGTGATCTTCTCCTTTCCTCTTCTATTTCTTTCCAATTTGTTAGAGTAATTATTTGTTCTAACTTATTAATTAAATCACTTTGATTTAATTAATTAAGTTGCCTATTACTCTAGTTTTCTTAAGCTATCTTGTAGGTGCATATAATTAATATTTTATTAATTATATTGTGCAACCCTAGCTTTTTTAGGCTTTAGTTTCCCTTTTCAGGTTTCGTGATTCCTTTATAAGGATTCACTTCTTTGTATTTATGATTCACTTATTGGATTATATGAGATATTTCTCTTTGCATGTCCATAAGATGGATCTGGCTTTTTGGCCTCCTTGATTTTTCCTTGCCTCTGTTCTTTGCTTCATCCATGTGACAGGGTTATGCATGCAGGTGTTCTTGGGAGATTAGTTTTTCACCTAATCTTACATGGTATCAGAGCTAGCTTGTTGCTCGCTATTTGTGGTTTGCTGAAGCATTTCAGAAGCTAAGTTTTTTCAGAGAAATGGGAGGCCATATGGACAACTTTTTTGCACTTATTGCAAAAAAAAAAAAAAAATTTGGGGCACTTTGGGCTCAAACAGACACTTCCATTGGATCCGAAAGGTCATTTGCAGTCAGAATCCATATAAAATTTGTCCATTTTGGACACCGTTGGTTTGGGAGGCAAATTTTTTTGTCCGACAGGGCCGTACGGCCCCCTGCACGCAGTACAAGGTGAAAATTTAATAAAAAATTTGCAAAAAATTTTTATTTGCGACTGTTTCTATGTCGCTGCGGTTAAGAAACCGCAGTGGTTCCCGCCGCAACCCCGCCCGTGGTGGCCTCCTCTCTGCCCTCCCACCACCCAGCCTCCGCTTCACCGGCGGTGAGGTGGTGGTGGAGGTTCTTTGTTTTTTTATTTTTTATTTTATTAAAAAATAATAATTTTTTGCATTTTCAGAGGCCCTAGAGGTTTTTTCTCCGTAACTTGAGCATACGGACGTATTTTTTCAATCTAAAAAATGCGCCGGAAAGCTAGTTCCGAGACGAAGATGCTAGTATAGGTGTTTTTGGATTTTGGTGTAGTTTGGTTGCCAATTTTGGCAGTCAAATCCAGATGTTCTGTTTTGCACTCCGGGAGGCGTATCTTGAGCTTCTGATCTTCGATTTTGGACTTCTTTATATCGCTGGAAAGCTCTTTCTGTGCTCTTTCTAGTGATGCTGGTTGTTGTTCCAGATTCTATTCCAAGAACATCCTATTCAGTCTTTTGCTTTTTAGCATTCTGGTGGATATACTGTTTGTTTCAGGTCCGGAGATCGATTTTGTTGCTTCAGTTGCTTCATTTTGGGTTCTACCTTCTGTTGTTTCAGCCTTATGTTTTTTCTGATCATTGTTGATATTCATTGTAAGCATCTTTATGCAACACACTGAGATAAAGTGCCACTCTTGCGTTTCGGGATCCTTTTCATCATTGTGATTCGTTGTACTCGCACTATTATATAAAGTGCCATGGGGGGGATAGTTGTTTGCCACTTATAGGCCCTCTTTCTCTAATTCCTCATGCAGTGTTGATGACACGTGCCTTTATTGGTGTTTTGTACCTCACTCTCGATGTGTTTGGCTCCTGTTTTGTAGGAGATTCTTGGCCCATCTTTTCAGCTACCTGTCACCTCACTTGCCTTAAGGGGAGGTTATATTTCTGTCCTATGCTTCTTTGGTTGATGGTTTGTTCCTTCTATTTCCATGGAGGTTCCTTTGGTTGATGGTTCGTGCCTTCTATTTCCATGGAGGTTCTATAGATCAGCATTTTGACAGAGTTTTGCGGTTCTTCATGCTTCAATGATTCTCTCCTGATCTCTTTGTTCCTTCTTCTGGAACATTCTTTGCTATCTCTTTTTGGAGTAGAGTTTTTCCCATGTGGTTTTCTCTATTTCTCCTCTTTATAGAGATTTTTTTGTGATTGGGTACCTGATCAGGCCTTGTTGCCGGGACCCAGTTCTTCTTTCATAGCTATGCTAGGTTAGCTTCCTCCCAAGCTTCGCTTAAGGGGGGGTGTTAGAGTAATTATTTGTTCTAACTTATTAATTAAATCAATTTGATTTAATTAATTAAGTTGCCTATTACTCTAGTTTTCTTAAGCTATCTTGTAGGTGCATATAATTAATATTTTATTAATTATATTGTGCAACCCTAGCTTTTTTAGGCTTTAGTTTCCCTTTTCAAGTTTCGTGATTCCTTTATAAGGATTCACTTCTTTGTATTTATGATTCACTTATTGGATTATATGAGATATTTCTCTTTGCATGTCCATAAGATGGATCTGGCTTTTTGGCCTCCTTGATTTTTCCTTGCCTCTGTTCTTTGCTTCATCCATGTGACAGGGTTATGCATGCAGGTGTTCTTGGGAGATTAGTTTTTTACCTAATCTTACACAATTGAACCTCTTGCCACCAAATTTTGGAATGGCCTTTTAGTTTGGCCTTTGCAAACTTAACCCTATCTGGGTCCCTGATATCCTCATACTCAAAGTATTCTTCCAGTTCATTGATCCAATCAATCAACTCATCTGGTTTCAGATTTTCTGAAAATACACCCACTTCAATTGTGGGTCTTTTTCCAAACTTAGTAATGGCCCTAAAAGGCCTTTCCTCTATTGGATTCAGAACTTCCCCGTCAAGTTCCCCTTCTAGTCCCATTTCTTCTTCTTCATTGTCATCCTCACTGTTGTCACCTACGGCAACATTTGCTCCTCTATGGAGCTCCTCTTGCAATGCTTGTACCTACCTCTGGAGGGCTCTAACCTCCTCAAGATTAATAGCTTTGGCCCTTCTACCATGATCTCTTCATGGAGGCATCTTCTAACTTGAACCCACAACCACACAGTCCTGGTGCAAACTGCCTCACAGTCAGCGCTCTGTCTACACACTCAGGAAATCTCGCTCTGATACCACTTGATGGGGACACAACCCAAGAACAGAATGGAACCAATAGAAAGGGAAAATTATATTAACTGAGAAAATAAGCTAGTACAAATAGTACAGATAAAATAGACTTCAAAACCTGCCCTAAGGGCTTACAATAGCATAAATCTGGAGATAATTCCTCCTTTCAGTACCTCCTCTCAAACTCCACTCCGAACTGACTTTTACAATGCCAAAAATCTCCTTAAATAGACCCCAGAGGGTTAAGGACTAGGAGTACATTCTAAAAAGTGCTAGTAGGCATCCACCGACCAAATAGAAGGTTTCAGAAGCTGTGTTAGAAGTCGGTGCAAATCTAGAAGAATCCAGAAACGGTAACTGAACTTTCGGAAGGCATAACTCTTGAACCATAGCCCTGATTGACGAACCGTTTACATTTTTGAAAAGCTCTTAAAGTGCTCTATAGCCCTATGGACTAGCTTCACTTGTCCCACATTTTTCGACCCTTTTTGAGGTCATTTAATGCCCCTAACCTGACTTTGAAGCATTCTTAGGAGGTCTCCAAAACTCGAAAAAATCCAATAACTTTCAAACCGTGGGGCCTTTTGACCTGATTCTTTTTCTAGAATGCTCTAAATCATGATTACATTCATCTGGCCAATTCACACCTTCTAGGTCACCAAAATGATGGCCAAATTGCATGCTCCTATTTTTTTGGAATTTTCAAACACACTGATAGTGGAACTGTGAGAGTTGGAACCTTTATTTGACCCAAATGGGTATCCAAAAATGTAAAGACATGAAACAGAAACTAAGTCTAAGTACATTTTTTTGGGTGACATAGGACTGCCCTTATACCTTTGGATGCTCCTGCATCAGCAATAAATGTTCTTCCAAAGTCTTGCTGAAAATTAAAATATCATCCAAATAGACAATAACAAATTTTTTTAAGAACTTCTTAAGTACCTCATTCATAAGCCGCATGAAGGTGCTTGGGGCATTTATCAATCCAAAGGGTATGACTAACCAGTCATAAAGACCCTCCTTGGTCTTGAAGGCCATTTTCCACTCATCTCCTTTTCGAATCCATATTTGGTGATAACCACTCTTGAGATCTATCTTTGTGAAGTACTGAGCTCCACTCAAGCAGTCCATAAAATCATCCATTCTTGGCAAAGGAAACCAATATTTGATGGTTATCCTATTTATAACTCGAGAGTCTGTACACATCCTCCACTCTCCATCCTTCTTTGTTGCTAGTACTGCAGGTACTCCACATGGACTCAGGCTCTCCTAAATCAAGCCCTTCCTCAATACCTCCTAAACCTATCTATTTAGCTCATCAGTTCCAGTAGGAGTCATCCTATGAGCAGCCTTGTTAGGAAAACTAGCTCCTGGAATTAAATCTATCAGGTGATTGATTTTCCTTATTGGTGGCAATCCTTCTGAAACATTATCAGAGATAATATCTCCAAACTCACCTAGTAAATCTGAAACTTCAAGTGGTATTTCACTACTACCTTGTTTATCTTTCCTAAGAATCAAAGCATAGCACATATGTTGATGTTTCATGCCATCTAAAAACTTCCTTCCATCACCAAGACAAATCCTAGCACTGCTACATACCTTTTTGTCTTCCTTTTTCATGGGCTTCAATTTGTGGTGAGCTCCATCCTTTCTTAGAGAGTATATGTTTACATGACCATCATGTACTGCATGCCTATCAAACTACCATGGTCTACCCAACAATAGATGGCAAACATCCATTGGAATAACATCACAGAGAACTTCATCATGGTAACTCCCAATTTTGAACTTCACCAAACATTGTTCACTTACCAGGACCTTATGATCATCTTTCACCCAAGAAATATGATAGGGTTGGGGGTGTTTCTCCCTCTTGAGCTTCAGCTTAGAGACCATCTCCTCTGGTACCAACTTATCAATACTACCACCATCAATGATCACATCACAACATTTATCCTCACACTTGCACCTGGTACAAAATAAACTCCTTCTTTGTCCTGGTTCAATCTCACCACTTAGTACAACCCTTTCATTTACTAAAGTCTCTCCTCTTTCTACATCCTTTGAATGTGATGATTTTACATCCTCATCCACATGAGCAACCCTAGCTTGACCCTCAGCTCTCCTATCTATCCTTCCTTTTTGTTGAGGGCATTCAAAGGCATGATGACCTTCTTCATTGCAATGAAAATAAGTACCACAAAAGCCTCCTCTTCTTTATCCACGTCATCTACCTCTTCCTCTCTAATTTCCAAAGTCTTGATCACCGGAGCGGTTGAAACCCTCATTCCTCTGGTTCCTGCTAGTACCCACATCTTCATTTTTGTTTTGAGTTTCATTTCGGCCTCCAGATGACCTACCACTACCCCTTCCTCCTTGACCATGCCCTCTTTGTCTCCCTTCAAACCTCTTATTTAGCTTCTCTTCAACTTGTAGGGAAAATTGGTATGCCTCTTCAACACTGGTCATTCTTACTAGATTTAATTCCTCTTGGATGCTAGGTCGCAACCCACTGATATAATGAGCAACCTTCTCCTTATTTTCTTCTACATGAGTTGCTCTAATCAAAAGTCGATAAAACTCCTCTGTATATTCTTGGACTGATTTTCTTGCTTTCTTTAACCCATGCATCTTCTTAAAAAAATCAAGCTCGTAGTCAACAGGAATAAACTGCTTCTTTAGTTTGTCCACCATGCGATCCCATCTTGTGATTTTATCCTTTCCTCTTCTATTTCTCTACAGTTGAACCTCTTGCCACCAAATTTTGGCATGTCCTTTCAGTTTGGCCTTTGCAAACTTAACCCTATATGGGTCCCTGATATCCTCATACTCAAAGTATTCTTCCAATTCATTGATCCAGTCGATCAACTCATCTGGTTTTAGATTTCTTGAAAATAAACCCACATCAATTGTAGGTCTTTTTCCAAACTTAGTAATGGCCCTAAAAAGCCTTTCCTCTGCCTAATTCAGAACTTCCCCATCAAATTCCCCTTTTGGTCCAATTTCTTCTTCTTCATTGTCATCCTCACTTTCGTCACCTACAACAACATTTGTTCCTCTATGGAGCTCCTCCTACAACGCTTGTACCTGCCTTTGGAGGGCTCTAACCTCCTCAAGATTAATAGCTTTGGCCCTTCCACCGCACTCTCTTCATGGAGGCATCTTCTTAACTCAAACCCACAACCACACAGTCATGATGCAAACTGCCTCACAGTCAGCGCTTTGTCTACACACTCAAGAAAACCTACTCTGATACCACTTGATGAAGGTACGCTATGCTCTGATACCACTTGATGGGGACACAAACCAAGCACATAATGGACACAACAAGAAAGGGAAAATTTATTAACTGTAAAAAATATGCTTAGTACAATTAGTATAGAGAAACAGACTCCAAAATAGGCCCTATGGGCTTACAATAGCATAAAACTGGAGATAATTTCTTCTCCCAATACCTTCTCTCAAACTCCACTCCGAACTGCCTTTTACAATGCCAGAAATGTTCTTAAATAGAACCCAGAGGGTTAAGGATTAGGAATACATTCTAGAAAGTGCTAGTAGGCATCCACCGACCAAATAGAAGGCTCTAGAAGTCACATTAGAAGTTGGCACAAAATTAGAAGAATCCAGAAATGGTAACCGAACTTCTAGGAGGCATAACTTTTGAACTGTAGCTCTGATTGACAAACCATTTACATTTCTGAAAAGCTCTTGAAGCGCTCTATAGCCTTATGGAGAAGTTTCACTCATCCCCCATTTTTGGCCCTATTCAAGGTCATTTAATGCCCCTAACCTAACTTTGAAGCATTCTTAGGATGTCTCCAAAAATTAAAAAATTGCGATAATTTTCAAATCGTGGGGCCTTTTGACCTGATTCTTTTTCTAGAATGCTCTAAATTACAATGAGAATCTTCCAACCAATTTACACCTTCTAGTTCACCAAAATGATGGCTCAATTACATACTCCTATTTTTTTGGTATTTACACATATCCCAAGGTGATTAAAAACTCTAACCCAAAACACTAATAGTGGAACTGTGAGAGTTGAAACCTTTATTTGACCCAAATGGGTATCCAAAAATGAAAACACATGAAATAGAAACTAAGTCTAAGTACATTTTTTTGGATGACATAGGATTACTCTTATACCCCTGGATGCTCCTGCATCAATATATATATATATATATATATATATATATATATATATATACTTTTAATCATTTTAAAGGTTTAATCTACTTATAGTGCATTACCTTACAACATCTTTGGTTCAAGTTCATAAAGTCTTATCTAGCGACAACATATCTACTGTGCATATATTTATTGTTGCATCTAACATAGCCATAACTTATTTTTGCAAGGATATACTTACATATCAAAGACAACAACCATATTTCTATAGTGATATTACTTTTAGACTTTTCATATGTAAAATGTTTTAGCATAAACAACCACACACGCATGCACACATGCACGCGCGCGCGCGCACACACACACACACACATGCACACATATTGATTACCTCCACAATCATTAAATTACTTCAAGTGTTAAGACATCTCACATTCCTGAATTACTAAAAAGAGGGGAGATTGCATATTATTTTTAGTTTCTTTTAGGTGCATTATGTTTATGTTTTATCTTTCATTTGCATCAATCTTAAGAAATCAAGATTATTAGTTCCAGATAATTCAATTTTAGAGATGTTTAGATTGGCTATCTCCTCGTGCATTTGGTTTTTTATTTTGATATCATTATGAGGATATTAGGAGATGGTTACTAAGATTTTTTCCTTCTTTTGGAATAGTTTTTATGAGTTTTATCTTCTTAGTTATGAGACTATTACATCATTGTTGACATTACATGATATACTTGATTATTTGATGTAAGAGATTGAAATGGGTTTTGTTTGTTGTTATAGCTTTTTATTCAAGGTATGTTGGAGATATCATCCTTGAAAAAATATTTCTTCTTTGAGGTCTTTTTAGAAGGATAGGTTATGATTTATATGTTTTCTCTCTTCATTTTATGGTTTCTTTCATGAGATTCATGGCCATATGATTTGGGAAAATGGTGCCATATTTGGAGAAAGTATGCAACTATATGGGTTACATGTGTGGATTCTTTTTATTGTTCTTAGAACTTCACATTTTTATTTACTTAGCACACTTTTATATGAGCATTAATTTATGGACCTGATATTACTTTATTCTTGTTTTAGATTGTTGTTACCTATGTAGTGAGATCTCATAGATATGGATCTACTAAGTTGGTAGGTCTTATAGAGGGAGCTTGATTGTGGATTATAGGTTGATATGATGTTAGCATGTATTTATTGATGTTGATTATATCTAGGGGTATGGATTATTGGATATATCAACATGGGTTATGGATGTCCTTTCTCACCATGTCAATTTATTCCTTAGGATTCTAGATTGAAACATTTTAGAACATTAGACTTTGGTTTTTTTTCTCTTGGATTGATGCATCTTCATCTTAACTTATTCATTTCTTCCATATGTTGTATGTTGGAGGTTGAAAGGAATTATTTCTCGAGATGGTGATCACTTACTTTTATTGAGGATAACTAGATGGATCATGAGATCATGTTAGAGATTCATGTGGTTATATGTATCAATATGATGATGGATTCATTGATTAACCCTTATTAAATTTATACAAATGGAAGAATTTTGGTAAAATGTGTTGTACACCTTGTAAATATTTGTAACGTTATATTTTATTGTTATGTATATTGCACTAAGGAGCACATACATGAGCATCCATCACATATATATTTATTGGATATTTCATAAAGATTTTTTTCATAGGGCCACTTTAAGTGTTATATTGTAACATTGGGATTATATTTAATGTGGGTTTACATTGTGATGTCATATTGTAATTATTTTTATTGTATAAATATATTAAGTATAATGAAAACTTAGTACCCAATATTAAATGAGGATTCAATGGTATTGTATACACATAGATTACAACACATGGATTTACTATACCACTAGTATTCTATGTGATCTTGTTTCTATAAAAGTAAACACATGTTAGTAGTTTGGGTTGGTTGACAAAGTAAGTTGTCATTATTGTGTCTTTCTCATAAATGCATTTGTGAAACATGATCGGGATGTATGGATGCATTGTAGGACACATGGGAATTCATTATAGGTTTTTAATTTTCATAGGTTCTCATTGTAACTATGTAAGTTATTTTTATTGTTTTATGGCTCAATAATATAATAGACTATGGATAATTTTAGAGGCTATGTTTTTTCCTTATGAGATTTTTTTCCATAATATAACTTGTTTTATCTTGTTGGATTTTCTATTTATCTTTGCATAATTGAGTCAATAAGATTGTGTTTATTCTTGTTTCTCATGAATTAAATGTAACTAGCTATGAGCATTATTTCCTATAATGTATCCAAACTATCTTGTTTAATTTCTAGAGATAGGATAGTGTTTGAATTTTTAAAAAGTTTTCATTATAAGTAAGGGATAGGACCCTAATACTAGGAGGTAAATGGGACTCCCTCAAATATTAGAGGATGTCATCAAATTATATTACAAAAATAACAAGGGGGAAACCCTCCCTAATTGACCTTACCAAAGAGAAGACCTATGACCTATGAAATAAAACTATTAATGTTTATTTGAGAAACAATATCCATATCAATTTTTATACCATATAAAAAAACCTCTTTCATAAAATAAAAAACTTATCATAGAGCTATCTCCATAGGTAGTCCATATACCCATGTAGACTTATATTTGTTCAAAACATTGATACATTTTATAATCTTCTTTACGAGTATCTCTTTACTTAATTTAATACCACTTTCCTCAATGTTCTTTTTAGTCTGATTTGTTTGACATTGGGTCTATCATGCTAGACAAATATGACATCCTCTTCAAAGGTGGAAAAGTTCTTATATTAGAGGATGAATTTGATTTTAACATCAATTGGAATAATGAGAAGGTTATCTTCCAACCAAATTTTATCAAAATTTTATTTGACCAATTTTTTATTTGATGTACCCAATTAAAAAATCAAAGCCTTACTCATTATTGCTTAGCTAGTGTAGTTTAGCCTTTAATTATATTTGCATGTAAGTTCTTTTAAAAATTCATGGAAATAGTAATCTCTTCATACAATTCCACATTCAAGTGGTCCTCCTATACTATTATTTCAACTTTAACAAGTCTCTATTTAAGACTATTTTCATTTTTTTGACAATATCTATTTTTAACTAATAGTTTAGAAAATCATTATCCAACCATAACATTATTCTCTCATTTCTCTATTATAAAATTGTCTCAAAGAATTTATTTATTTATCTCCTTATGAATAAATAATGTTTCATTAAAATCTTCATCCAAATGAGTATCTAGAATGAATTTTTTTGCCTTTGATCATGTCATTTCCACTTTTGTGAATTAGTATTTTTCTTTAATAAGATATATGTTACATAAAGAATGGGGGTGAACACTCACCCAAAAATCACCAATATTTTCATCAAATTAAAAAAGTCTTTGTGAGTATAGAATCTATCTAGTCTATGGTAAAATCTTATATTTCCTTTATGAGAGTTATACTAGATCTAGCAAATATATGTATCAAATCATGTTTATCCCTTTAAGGAAATCAAAACAATTAAGTTATTTAATGTGTGTATTAGATTTTTTTCATTACTTCAAGGGGATCATGTAAATTAATTTTTGACTTCATTATATACAAAAAAAGATGCAAGAGAATCCTGGGTTTGGAGCAATTTTATATCAACCAAAAACATTTATTTTTCCACTTATTTCTAGTTTGCATAGTATATGTGATTGATTTTGTGATCATTCATCTGTTCAATTTAGTGGTTGTGATGATCCAAGTATAATTAGGACATATCTTGGATCATGTTCCTAGGACCATATATCATAAGTTTCATATTTGCTCAATTTATATTTTTCTCCCTCAGGTAGTGTGTTCTCACCTATTCTTAAACCTATTGGTGACTTTTGATCTTCTGATAGAAATATACATCTTGTGAAGCTTGGTGGTGCATACATCTATTTTCTTTTACATGGTTTATGTGGGTTGTTCCTAATAATTTCATACCAAACCTACTTGTTGTAATATGTTTCAAGTTCTTGGGGAATGCAATATTTTGTTGGTCTCACATGCATTTTGTGGTTCTTGTATATTGATTCAATATATCTCTTGAGTGGAGTAGTAGTAGTAATATAAATAGAAGATATTAAGAAAGATATCATTAGAATTAGATATAAGGTTTCTAAAGAAATATTGTAAGCTAGAAGGCATGTTGAAGCCTAGCTTGTGTGAAGACATTTATGTTTCCAACTAACTATATTTTGGCTTCTAGTTAAATGAAACTAGATCTACATTTTTTTTATGGATCTCTTTTTCTTTCCAATTTTATTTATTCTCATTTCATGCTTGTATAGATCTCTTTGAGGTTTCTCCATCTGTAACTACATCAAGTGGTATAAGAGCAGGATTGTGTTCCTAGGGGAGTTGATTATTAGACCTATTATTGCAAAGATCTAAATTTATTTGGTTGTAGGGTTATAGAGAGATATTTGACTAGAGATTGAAGAGGGTGACAAAAATGGTTTAAGGAGAGAAGAATATCTAGGTGTAATAGACATATTGATGTAGGAGCATCTAGTGTTGTAAGGGCAATCATGTATCACCCAAAAATATGCTTAGTGATAGTTTTTGTTTAAAGTGTTTTCATTTTTGGATACCCATTTGGGTCAAATAAAGGTTCTGACTCTCATAGTTCCATTACTAGTTTTTTGGGTAAGAGTTTTTTAGCAACTTGGGATACATGTCAATCTAGAAAATGGGTTATTTTGTAATTGGGCCATAATTATTATGAGTTAGAGGGTGTAAGTTGGAGGGAAGATTATATTTGTAATTTAAAACACTCTAGAAAAAAAAAATCCAATCAAAAGGTTTATGGTTTGAAATTTATTATGGTTTTAAGTTGCTTGGAGACATCCTAAGAGTGCTTTCAAGTTAGGTTTGAGGCATTAAATGACCTCATATAAACTCAAAAAAATGTGAGACAAACAAATCTGGTCCATAGAGCTATAGAGCACTTTGAGAGCTTTCTAGAAATGTAAACGGTTCATCAATCGAAGTCCTCGATCAAAAGTTATGCCTCCTGGAAGTTGGACTACCATTTCTAGATTCTTCTAATTTTACATTGGCTTCTAACGTGATTTCTAGAACCTTTTATTTTGGCATTGGATTCCAAATGGCATATTCTAGAATGTATTCCTAACCCTAAACCAAATTGGGGTTTATTTAAGAACATTTCTAGCATTGTAAAGGCGGTTCTTGGTGGAGTTTGAGAGAAGGTACTATGAGGAGGAATTTTCTCTAGGATCTAACCATTGTAATCCCATAGGGCATGTCTTTGGGTCTATTTACATATACTGAATGTAGTAGTAGATTTTTCTAATAATAAAATTCCTCTTTTTCTTGTTGCATTCATTTTGGTTATGGTCCGTGCCCTCATCAAGTGGTATCAAAGCAAGTTTTCCTAAGTGTGTAGATAGAGTGTTGACTGTGAGGTAGTTTGCACCAATAATTTATGGTTGTGGGTTTGAGACAAGAAGATGCCTCCATGAAGGGAGCATGGTGGAAGAGCCAGAGTTGTTACTCCTGAGGTTAGAGCCCTCCAGAGACAAGTCAAAGCATTGTAGGAGGAGATTCATAGAGGGATGAATGTTGTCGTAGGTGATGAAAGTGAGGAAGAAAATAAATAAGGAAATATTGGGCTAGAAGGGGAAGGAGATGGAGAAGACCTAAACTAGGTAGAGGAGAGGCTTTTTAGGGTCATTTCTAAGCTTGGAAAAAGACCTAAAATTGACGTGGGTATGTTTTTAGGAAGTCTAAACCTGGATGAGTTGATTAACTAGATCAATGAACTAGAGGAATATTTTTTGAGTATGAGGATATTAGTGACCTAGATAGAGTTAATTTTGTGAAGGCCAAAATGAAAGGCCATGCGAAAATCTAGTGGCAAGAGATTCGACTAGAAAGAAATAGAAGATGACAAGAGAAAATTACAAGATGGGATTGCATGGTCGATAAAATAAAGAAGTAGTTTATTTTTGTTGATTACGAGCTTAATTTGTTCAAGAAAATGCAAGGGTTAAAACAAGTAGGAAAATCTTTCTAGGAACATAGAGAGGAATTTTACTGAGTTCTTATTAGGGTAGGGCATGCAGAAGCAAACAAGGAGAAGGTTGCACATTACCCTAGTGGGTTAAGACCTAGCATTCAAGAGGAGTTAATTCTAGTTAGAATGACTAGCATTGAAGAGGCATACCTATTTTCCCTAGGAGTTGAGGAGAAGCTAAACAAAAGGTTTGATGAAAGGCAGAGAGGGTACAGTCAAGGAGGAAGGGGAGGTGACAGGTCATTTGGAGGCTGAAATGAGAACTAGAGGAAAAATGAAGATCCAGGTACTAGTTGAAACCAAAGGAACAAGGGTTTCAACTGCTCTTGTGATCAAAACTTTGGAGATCAAAGAGGAAGAGGTAGAGGACATGCACAAGGTGCAAGAAGAGGAGGCTTCTATGGTACCTATTTTCATTGCAATGAAGAAGGTCATTGTGCCTTTGAATGCCTTCAATGCAAAGGAATGACAGATATAAGAGCTGATGGTCAAGAAAGGGTTGCTCATGTGGATGAGGATGAATAGTCATCACATTCAGAGGATGTAGAAAGAGGAGAGATTCTATTAAATAGAAAGTTCATACTAAGCGGTGAGACTAAACCTAGACAAAGGAGGATCTTGCTTCATACTAGGTCCAAGTGTGAGGGTAAATATTGTGATGTGATTGTTGATGGTGGAAGCACTAACAACTTGGTGTTAGAAGAGATGGTCTCAAAGCCAAAGCTCAAGAGGGAGAAAAACCCCCAACCCTATCAGATTTCTTGGGTGAAGGATGATCATAAGGTCATGGTTAGTGAACAATGTCTAGTGAAGTTTAAGATTGGGAGTTACCATGATGAGGTTCTCTATGACATCATTCCAATGGATTTCTACCATTTATTGTTGGGAAGGCCATGGAAATTTAATAGGAATTTTGTACATGATGGTCATGCAAATACATACTCTCTGACAAAGGATGGAGTTCACCACAAACTAAAGCCCTTGATAAAGGAAGGTGAAAAGGTATACAGTAGTGCTAGGGTATGTCTTATTGATGGAAGAAAAATTTTGGATGGCATGAAACATCAACATATGTGTTATGCTTTGATTCCTAGAAAAGATAAGGAAGGTAGTAGTGAAATTCCACTTGAAGTTTTAGGTCTCTTAAGTGAGTATGGAGATGTCATCTCTGATAATGTTCTATAAGGGTTGCCGCCAGTAAGGCAAATTAGTCATCAAATAGATTTAATCCCTGGAGCTAGTTTGCCTAACAAGGCTTCTCATAGGATGACTCCTACTGAAACTAAGGAGCTAAATAAACAAGTTTAGGAGCTATTGAGGAAAGGTTTGATTTGAGAGAGCCTAAGCCCATGTGCAGTACTTGTAGTGCTAGCACCAAAGAAGGATGGGGAGTGGAGAATGTGCATATACTCTTGGGCTATAAATAGAATAACCATCAAGCATTTGTTCCCTTTGCCAAGAATGGATGATCTTATGGATTGTTTGAGTGGAGCTTAGTACTTCACAAAGATAGATCTCAATAGTGGCTATCACTAAATATGGATACGAGAGGGAGATGAGTGGAGGACTACATTCAAGACTAAGGAGGGTCTATATAAGTGATTAGTCATGCCCTTTGGACTACCAACATGCTAAGTACCTTCATGTGGCTTATGAATGAGGTACTAAAGAAATTATTGGGAAAAATTGTTATTGTCTATCTGGATGATATTTTAATTTTCAGCAAGTCTTTGGATGAACATTTATTTCACATTCATAGTGTCTTGCAAAGGTTAAGGGAAGATAAATTGTTGATTAATTTGAAGAAGTGTAGCTTTTTCAAAAAGGAGTTAGTCTATTTGGGGTTTGTTGTATCAGCTAAGGGTCTCAAAATGGATCCAAGGTTTGCTACTAAGGTGAGGCCATTCCATGGTCTAGTTATTTTTTATAGGAGGTTCATTAGAAATTTCAATGGCATATGTGCACCCCTGACTGAAACAATGAGGGGGGATAGAAAAGAGTTCAAGTGGACTACATGATCTGTAAGGAGTTTTGAATGATTAAAGAAGAAGGTGATAGAGCAACCTATGTTGGCACTTTGTGATTTCAATAAAGTGTTCCAAGTGGATTGCAATGGTAGTGGAAGTGCTATTGGGGCTATATTGAGCCAAGAATGTAAGCCTATTGCCTATTTTAGTGAAAAATTGAATGATGCAAAGAAGAAATATTCTATTTATGATCAAGAGTTCTATGTAATAGTTCAAGCCTTAAAGAAATGGAGGAATTATTTATTGCCAAAAGAAATTATCTTTTATACTAATCACCAGTCATTGTAGTACCTAAATAGCCAAGGTAAATTCAATTAGAGACATTTGAAATGGGTAGAGTTCATGCAAAGCTATACATCTGTGTTGAAACATAGAAGTGGAAGGTCTAATAGGGTACCAAATGCATTGAGTAGGAGATAGTGTAGGTTGAAGTGGTTGGATTTGATGAACTCAAGAATCTATACCCTAAGGATCTTGATTTTGCTAAAGCATGGAAAGCTTATAAAGAACCTGTTACTCTAGATAGGACCAGGTGGCTAGATTATTTGATATACCAAGGAGTTCTATGAGGGAGAACTTGATGAAGGAGAAACATAGTGGAGGAATGGCAAGACACTTTGGTCGAGATAAGACTATTTCCATTATTAGATAATATTATTTTTTGCCTCAATTGTCACCAGATATGAAGAAGTTTGTGCAGAGTTGTCAAGTATGTCAAGCAACTAAAGGATTTAGTCACAATACTGGACTCTATCAACCATTTCCTATTCCATTGAAGCCTCGAGAGGACATAAGTATGGATTTTGTTCTTTGATTGCTAAGGACACAAAGGGGTAATGATTTAGTATTTGTGGTGGTTGGTAGGTTCTCCAAGATGGCACATTTCATTCCATGCCACAAGACTCATGAAGCAATACATATTACAGATTTTTTTTTCAGATAAGTGGTGAGACTACATGGTCTCCTAAAGAGTATTATTTCTGATAGAGATACTAAATTTGTGGGGTATTTTTGTAGGACTTTGTGGAAGAAGTTGAGGATGGAATTGAAGTTCAATTTTACACATCATTCGCAGACTGACAAACAAATAGAAGTGGTAAATAGAAGTCTGGGCAATTTTCTGAGGTGTTTAGTGGGAGATAAGCCCAAGGGATGGGATTTGATTCTACCACAAGCCAAATTTGCTTACAATAATTTTGTAAATAGGAGTACTGGTAGATCACCATTCCAAATTGTGTATGGGAGTAGTCCGAAAATTGCACCAGAGCTGAGAAAGATGGAGCAAGGGGAGAGGACAAGTGCTGAGCTAGAAGAATATGTTCAACATGTCAAGAATCTACATGAGGAGTTACATGCACATATCACCAAGATGAACCAATAGTATAAGGCTAGGGGAGATCAAAAGAGGAGACACAAGGAGTTCCAAGTAGGGGATCTAGTTATGGTATACTTGAGGAAGGAATGATTTCCAGTGGGTACCTACAACAAGCTAAAGATGAAGAAATTTGGTCCCTGCAAAATTTTGAAGAAACATGACTCAAGAAATGCATATGAGGTGGAGTTGCCAAATGGGATTCACATTTCTCCTATCTTCAATATTGCAAACTTAACAGAATATCATGATGATGGTGAAGATGAGGGGTTGATGCTAGAGCCATGTCCAATTCCTACTTTAGTGAAGGAAGAGATTGAAGAAATTATGGATAGTTGTGTAGGACAGAGTACTAGAAATAGACAATATGAATGTTAGGAATAAGGTGTCTCAACCTTGTATAATTCCTATTCATTATTATTTATTTTGTAAAATGTATTTCTTGCAAATAATGTTGATGTGTCGACATCTTGAATTGTGTGTAAGGAGATCATGACTAAAATGGTTATGACGGATTCCTATGACATGTAAGAGCTATGTTAGGAAGATTCAATGACAGTTGAAGACATGTGGCAACTAAGATATTTGAGTACAAAATTTTTTGGGGTTCCTATTTTCTCGGAGAATGGTAAAACCCTAATACGGTTTACCTTTGAGAGTAGCCCTAAAGTGAAGCGCATGTTATAAGCATTTTTAGGGTTGCGAAGAGATGCGATGCAAAATAGGTGTATTGTTGGTACTGCAAGTAGCTACTGGAGTCTTCTGTTGTCGATGTTGAGCTTGCACTGCAAGTGTATCGTAACCTTTTGTTGAAGATAATACATTGTGCAGGTTCTCAAGGGTGGGGTTGTTTTACTGAAAGGTTTTTCCCCACTGGCAAATCCTTGTGTTATGTGTTCCTTTCTCTGTCTATTTTTTGTATGCATGGTTGGCTGCAATATTGTTGTTTACATGATATTGAATCTATAAGTGTAGAAGATTTTAATAGGATTTGCATCATACTTTCCTTATGAGATTAGTGTAGGAAGTTGTTTCCGCACTTGAGTTTCCTTACAATGAAGAATACCTAGTAAAGTGGAAAGGATGACCAAAAGAAGACTCAACTTGGATATCCAAAATGGAGGTTGCCCATTTGGGTTTCCCTCTACTAGCTATAAAGTGACAGGGTTACTTTTCAATCTACCCTAGGTGTTTGATGTAGGAGCATCCAGTGGTGTAAGGGTAATCCTATATCACCCAAAAATATGCTTAGTGATAGTTTCTATTTAAAGTGTTTTCATTTCTAGATACCCATTGGGTCAAATAAAGGTTCTAACTCTCACAGTTCTACTATTGGTTTTCTAGGTTAGAGTTTTTTAGCACCTTGGACTACGTGTCAATGTAGAAAATGGGTTATTTTGTAATTGAGCCATAATTATGATGAGTTAGAGGGTATAATTTTGAGGGATGATTATATTTGTAATTTAAAACACTCCAAAAAAAGAATTCAATCAAAAGGCTTTACGGTTTGAAAGTGCACTTTGAGAGCTTTCTAGAAATGTAAATGGTTCATCAATCAGAGTTTTGAATCAAAAGTTATGCCTCCCAGAAGTTGGACTACCATTTTTGGATTCTTCTAATTTTACACAAACTTCTGACATGATTTATAGAACCTCATGTTTTGGCGGTGGATGCTAAATGGCATATTCTAGAATGTATTCCTAACCCTAAACCTAATTGGGGTTTATTTAAGAACATTTCTAGCATTGTAAAGGCAGTTCTTGGTGGAGTTTGAGAGAAGGTACTGTGAGGAGGAATTTTCTCTAGGATCTAACCATTGTAAGCCCATAGGGCATGTCTTTGGGTCTATTTACATGTACTGAATGTAGTAGTAGATTTTGTTGATAATAATATTCCCCTTTTTCCTGTTGCATTCATTATGGTTGTGGTTTTTGCCCTCATCACATATTGAGACAAATAGTAGCTAGATTGGAAGTTGTAGAGACTCACAAAAAAGAGGTGGATTGATCCAAGATGTAAGTGATGTTGAAGTTGAATAAGTAGCTATATGAAATGAAGAACTTGTACTTGACAAGGTTTTGATGGATTCTTGAAATCCTTAAATCCAATTAATGTGAAGCCATATTTTAATTTTTATGATTATAATGGTAAGCTAGATTCAAATGAATTTCTTGAAATTGGATTACTTGGATGGAAATGTATTTGAAGTATGATAGTATAAATAAAAATAATAAGGTGAGAATAGGTAGCACTAACTTCAAAGTAAATGCATCTTTATGGTGGGAACACTTATCATTAGATAAGAAAAAGTAAAGAAAGGAAAAAATCAAATCTTGGGATAAGATGGTGAGCAAATTAAAGGGTAAGTTCTTATATGGTGATCATTAAGTAAGCTTGTTGAGGAAAATGTAAATTCTAAAGAAAATAGACTCTATTTTAAAGGAATATATTGAAAAATTCTATAGGTTGGATATCATGTATAGATATATGAATGATGAGCTTGAAAGAATTTCAAGATATCCAAATAGTTTGAGGTCTTTTATTTGAATTGGAATTTTTTTGGTCAAGATAGATAGTGTTGACGAAGCATACTAGTTTAATTTAAGGGAAGAAGGAAAGTTGAGAAAAAGGCATGAGCAAAGATAGAGAGGAAGAGGTAACATATTTCAGAGAGAAAAAGGTAGACCATTTGCAAAAGGAGGTAGATCTTACTCTGATCTAAAGAAAGGCAAGTTAGAATGAAAAGAAGAGATTTCATACCAAGGAAGAGGAGGTGGATAATCTATAGGTAATGGTTACAAAAACGAAAAAATAAATTGTCTTAAAGGAACTTGTTTCGAATGTGGAGAAGGTCATAGAGAATTTGAGTGTATTCATGGGAATTCAAGCAAGAAGATCAGTGGTAATACCAAAAATACATTAGTGAAAGATTAATTGCCAAAATAAATGAAAAAACTAGAAAATGGAGAATCCCTAATGGTTAGAAGGGCCCTATGTAATGAGGAAAGTTTTGTTTAAAACTAGATATAAAGTTGTAGGAAAGTGTTGTAAACTCATTATCAATAGTGGAAGTTTGAATAATTTAGCATTAGAGGAGTTGGTTACCAAGTTTCATTTTCAAAAATAAAGCACTCAAATCCATACCAAATTATATGGATCAAGGATGATCAGAAGGTTTTGGAAAGTGAATAGTGCCTTGTCATATTTAAAATTGAGTCATATCAAGATGAAGTTCTTTTTGATATAATGTCGATAGATTGTTGCCATATCATGTTGGTATACCATGGTAATATGATGAAAGTGCAATGCATGATGGTAGACTAAATACGTATACTATCATGGCTAATGGTATGAAGCAAGTATTGTTACCTTGGTAAAAGATTCTAAGAATGTGAATTGTATTATAGTAAGATTGTGTTTAGCTAAAGGAAGAACATTTCTATATGGATTGTGTATGCAAGAAAACCTAACCTGAGGAGAGCACGTGTAAACAAGAAAATGATAGTTGTACATGTGCATATCAAAGATCCAAAAAAAATCAAAATATAACTAATGTTAGACTTAATTTTTAAAATTATCAGAAAACTAGAATCCTTATGCAACCTCAAACCAGCTCAACAAGGGTGCCCACAAGAGGCCTTGTTGGTGTGCTCAAGATGAGGAATGTGGATGTGCTCTCTCAAACACAACTATGAAATCTCATGATTTCATAAATGATATGCAATGATAAATATGCAACTAAGCTAAATGATAAAGAATACTTCAAGAGATGGATATGGAAGCAACCATTCTTGAGAGCACTCAATGGATAATGGAAATGGATGTAAGAAATTAAAATAAGAGTGAAATTATATAATGAACATGTAAGAATAAATGCAAGAAATCTAACATCTACCAAAGGGTTAGTAATAATCACTAAAATCTCTACACTTAAACTAGCATGATAACAATGAATATGGAGGAGATGATAAATGCTTGATACAAGGGCTCTATTTAAAGGCTTGAGAGATGCCTCGGGGATTTGGCATCTATTAGTGCTCAAAATTGCATTCCCATTTTGAGTGTCCATTCTAAGTTTTGAGCCCCTATGAATTCTTTTCATGCATATGTAACCAGCTATCATTTCAAGGCTTTTATGGTGTTTCAGTTGTTTACCACCTTTCATTTGGAATATCCATGTGTTTTGTAATAATAAACTGACATTCTAAGCCATTCTGCCAAGCTCCATTTTGAGTAGTCTTGAGTTCTACCTATGTTCCAAGTTTCGAGTTTTTTTGACATATTTTAACTAGGTTTTGAATGTCTCAAAGTTGGTCAATTACCTTAGTTATAAATTTGCATATTGTTCATAATGTCGAGTAGCCCTATTTGACAAGTTATAACTTTTGACCAATTAACCCAATTAAGAAATTTCCTTTTGTATCATATTATAGGGGTTAGAGACTTGCTACATTTCTTATTTGAGCTTATGAGTGTATATGAGCAATGTTAGTATGCTAATAGAAACTAAATTTAAATAAAGCTTCTACAAACTAAACAAAATTCATAAACTTCAAGATAGACTAAGATGAGCTCTCAATTGAGAATATGAGCCATTAATGGACTCTCTCAATAAGAAGCTCTCTTGTTGAGTAGCTTTGTCTAAATGGATAGGATGTATGCTCAATATGCTTCCAAAGGCTTCAATGGATGATTGTGGATTTTTGGTGTGGATAGATGGCTTTAGTATGGATTTGGCTCTCAAAATAGCATTATAACTTTACTTCATGGATTGTGTTCTTTTGCAAAGGGGAAGGATCCAATTTATAGGCAAGAGGCTTGAGGGATTGAGGGCTAAGATGCAAGGATGGGAAAAAGATCATGGAGGGCTCAGATTGCATGAGAAGAGAGCACATGGATTGTGCTTCCTTATAGCCAATCAAAGAGTGACACATGTCACATGGTGAGAGGATGGAGGAAAGGGGAAGGATGAGACAACAAAGGAGGCTCAAGGGATAAAATCTTCATAAAGACCCTCATAATGACTTGTAAGAGCAATAAAAGGGCTTGTAAGAGTCATTTATGACCTAGTGGACTTCATAAAGTTTTATGGTTGAGATATTTTGAGGGTGATGAGAGCAAATTTGACTTGGACTTGATTAGGAAGGTTTTAAGCTTGCTTAGGCTTGTGCAAATGATTAGAGGATGGATTAGGATGGTTTAGGATTAGCTTAGGGATAGGCAAGTGGATGGCATTTAATGAGGGTGGGTGAAGGAGGAGATATTTGTTAACTTTGGCTTGGGTTAGTAAGTTTTAACCCATGTTTAGGGAATGTGACAAGGTTAGGAGGGGATTAGGATTAGGTTTAAAGACATCTTCTAGAAGAGTCTAGACTTTGGATGAGAATAAAGACTTTCTAGAATAGTCTAAAATTTCCTAGGATGAGGATGAAGACTTTCTAGAAGAGTCTAGAACTTCTTTAGGATGAGGATAAATTAGATATTTAGGAAATAAATAAAGTTTTATTTATTTCAAGGGTTTGGGTTGAGGAGATATTTATTAAAACTTTTTTAATAAACATGAGGATTAATATTTAATCTTAATTAAATATTTTGAGTTGGGATTAGGGGTAGGAAATGATGGGATTAGCCTTTAATCGAAATTAAAGAAGGATTAGAAGATTTTGGAAGAGGTTATTGGTCATAAGGAAGTTGGCCAAGTTTTGGGCAAAAAATAAAATTTTTTATTTATTTTAGGATTTTTGGTCAATTTATTAATTAAATAATTAATAAATAAGGAAATAATGTTTAAATAAGATTTAAACATTTTTGGGAGGGATTCCTTAATTAAATATTTTTAATTAAGATAAAGGGATTTAATGGCATAAAAATTAATTAATTAATAAATGATGATGTCATTAGGGATTTTTTCAAAAAATAAAAATACTTTATTTTTTAAAAGATTTTTAGGTGTCTACATTTTGCCCCTCTTTGATGTGATGCCGCAAGTGGCATGGCATCAAAGATAAGAAAATAAGATGCCCAAGGCTAGAGCAGAAGAGGAGAGAATGGACTATGAGATGCCCCCTCAAGAAGGCAGCGGGGAGAGGAAGCGAGGCTCGGTGGCTTCTTGAAAAGTACAAGAATCCGAGATGAGCAAGGAGACTCAGATTGGCAAAGAGAAGGGGCTGAATTAGCTCAAACTCTCACTATGGGAGAATGATAAAGGAGAATCAGATGCACAAGAGGAAGCAAGCTTAAGACCTTAGGGAAGGTGGAGGATGAAGGAGCAGAGCGCTATAGAAAGGAATCCATGGTAGGGAGATGGATGAGGGGATTATAAAGCTGATGCAACAGGATTTCAAAGAGTTAGATTGGCGAAAGATGGGTTTCGGAGATCCCTAGGACTAGGATTGTGGATCTCGAAAGATGAGGTTTGGTGGGTTGATTTGGATTGGTGGATCCCTAAGACTAGGATTGTGGATCCCTAAAGCTAAAGGTGAGGAGTGATTCAAAGAGATATTGATGCATAAGCTGGGGTAGGAGAGTCGGATGCTGGATATGGATGGGGGATAATGGAGATGAAGGAAAACCATTGAAGCTTTTTCAGCGGGGGGATACTTTAAAGAGAAGTACCACCATGTAGTTGAGCACTATATTTGCTATAGGACTGTTGGTTAATTGCCAAGGTTACCAAGAACATCAAAGCCTTTTCACCAACTGTCCAGAGGACTGACGGACTGACTCAAAACAAACATGCAAGGATTACTCCAGCATCACAAATGAATCTTGAAAGAATCAGAGTGGAACCGACACTGGGTAACCCGCAAGAAGAAAAGAAAAACAAACAAAAGACATGATCAAGACCTTACACTCTAATTGCCCCATTCATAGTATACCATGATATGGAAGATCGTGGAAACCTTGAGGAGGGAACAAGGAGATTGCTTGGAAAAGATATTTCAAGACCTAAAAGGGAAGATCCCAAATCAAAAGAAAGTGAAAATCCAAAAGAGAGTCGTTTGCCAATGAGATGGGTAGGACGAGGTACTAACGGACCAAGATCAGACATGAGGAAAGCTATATCCTGCAAGGACCTATCGAAGAGCACCTAAGCTGGTGGATCTGGATGAGTGATGCGTCTGGCAAGCTGAACTAAGAAGGAAAACACTTTGGTGACATGAGATCTAGCTAAAGGATGCATTGGGATAGCTAACCAAGGGTTGTGCGATGTGTGCAAGATGTTGATCAAGGAGGAACTGACATGAAAGCTAGATAGATACAACGGTACTAATCTAAAGAGGATGTACAAGCTGACAAACCAAGATATTTACAAGTGGGCTAATCAAGATATGGTACAAGCTAACAGACCAATGATAGGTATGATACAAATGGATAAAAAGCTCAAGATGCGAGGATAGCGGGATGGTTCGATGTTGTGCAAGATGCGAAAGCTAAGGGTGGGGTGATAGTGAAAGATATGGATTTGGAAGGATGCATCCAATGATGAGGAGAGATTTTGTGACCAAGGATAGCTAGAGGAGCAGGATGAGATGGATGGATAGGAATGTAGATAGCTAGGATTATGATGGATATAAAGAGATGACATTGGGTTTGCATGAGGATAGCCTAGAGCTAGATACCAATGACAAGGGAGGATGGACAAGACAAGATCTCCAAGGAATATAGTGCCCCCAATTAGAAGATAACATGCAGAAGGAGGTCTTATGATGGATGTGATAGGATTGAAGCTAGGATGGAAAAAGCTGAAGGGGCTAGGGAGATGGATGATAGCTGGGATGATTGGCTGAAGTTGCAGGAGATTAGTGGACGGTGTGAGATGGAAGATGGAGGGTGAAGGATAGGTGGATAGATTGGAAGATGGAGTTGGATGTCAAGAGATGACCAAAAGCATGAGGGTGATAGGCTAAGCTAGGGATGGCAGGATTATGCATGACGCTTGTTTGCCAAGTTTTCATCATGGTACTTGTCCAAGGTGCTTGAATTGCCAAGTTTTCACCAGTGGACGCTTTATTTTTTTTTTCTTTTTTTGACTTTTTCACTTTGGACTTAGTTGGAATGATTTTGGCTTTCTTCAGCTATTTTGGCTTTTTTGGGATTTTTCACTGGCTGTTGGAATGTTCAATTTTGTTGCTAGCTGTTGGTACACCGGATGTGTGATTTATGCAATATATTGGATTAGATGGGATTGATGGTAGGAGATGGAGGGATGAAAATGCTGGAAAGGAGCATGAGATGGGGATTCTTGCAAGAGCAACATTGGCACATGTTGGAACGGGTGTGAAAAGAGCATATGGGGGATAGATGGTAGATGCGAGCGTGATGGAGGATTTGTAGAAGCATGCTTGGGGATATAGGCACCCAAGATGGAGTTAGGAGATGGGGGACATGAGTCACTAGATGGGGGATTAGCAATGGTGGATGCCATTATGCATTGGGTTTCAACTTTTTTCTTGGGGATCCACATGGTTTTGGACTTTCTTTTCATAGGCTTTTGCATTGTTTTGCATTCTTTGATTGGATTTTGCCTTTTTGGAGTATGTCTTTTAGAATAGACATATGATTGCCTAGGATGTGGATTTTTAGCTTTATGCATTTTGAAGTTGGTATTCACATTGCTGTGGTAAGCTTTGGGAAGATGGTTAGGAGAAGCTTTGTGAGATGGAGAGGATATGAAAGAGCATGGGTGGGGATGATGATGGATGATGTGCCTTGATATGTGCCTTTGTTGATCTTGCATAGGAATGGATGGAATAGGATTTTTATGATGGCTAATAGGAGGATGGAGGATGGTAGATTTTGGGACATAGGGACCCAAAATGGATTTAGCAGATGAAGGGGGGATATGGTAGGTTTTTTTGGGTTGCAAAGATGGTGGAGGGGGGATGACATAAGATTTCTTGAAGGAGTGATGGGAGGCTGGCATGGTGGGCTTGGAGATAGGCTTGGTTTGGGGGTGTGGTGTACCAACACCTTTAGATGGTGAGCCTTTGGATACATATCCAAGACCATGAAATCCTAGATTTTTTTGTGCAATAATAGGCTCTCTGATTCCTTGCTCTTGTGGTCCTAAACCTTGACCTTGATAATGCCATCGATTGAGCATTTGAACAAGCTGAGGAAACTTTTTGCTTGCAGAAAATGCTAGAAGTGATTTATTAGGTGTATTGCAATGGGGAGATACTGTTCTTAATTCTTCTGCTGAGAGAGGGCCACCATGGATGAATCTAAGTGAACCAAGAGGGTAGATTATAGATGGTGGAATAGCTTGGATAGGTAGTAAGATGGAAGCATGCAGCAGGGGAGATGGAAGGATAGGATCTTGATGTAGCTGGTGGGATGACAAGATATCTTGTAGTGGAGGAGATATGGCTTGAGGTTTTGGAGATGGAGGAGATGGTGACTGCACTATGGATGGAAGACATGGTATGATGATATCTTCATTTATGCTTTGGGGGATGTCAACATGCTTTTGGGCAGGATCTTGATAGGATTGGTTTGGAGTGGATGGTGCGATAGGAGGTGAAGGGATGGATTCTTCAAAGGCAGCAGATGGATAGATGGGAGATTCAATAGTGGAGATGGGTGAGTAGAAGATGGATGCATAAGGGTCATTACAAGAGATTTGGGAAATGCTTGGAGGCGATGTGGATAGGATTCGAAGGGATTTGATAGGTGGTGGGATTTTGATGCTTGCGGGAAGTGGAAGGATTTTAAGCAATTTGATGGATGGTATGGGGATGATAGCTATGGGAGATGGAGGTGATATTATAGATGGGGAAGCTTCATCACTGACTACTTCACATGGTTGGATTAGATGACATGGCTTATCGACTGTTGGAGGCAACTTTTCTTGTATTTCCTCTAGGAGATTCCTTGGAGACTCGTGTGTCGAAGGTGGAGGTGGATTGATAGGAATAGCTAGTGTGATGGGGGTGGAAGATTGGAAGCTTGGTTGATGGGGTGATGGAGGGGAAGCTGGAATATCAGATGGCATGACTAGATAGTTTGGAATAACTCTTGGATTTTGGGGGATGCTTGGGGGAATGTTTCTAAGGCTTTCAATATACCCATCATAGTCAACAAGATTTTCATCATCATTGGAATAGGAGGTGGCGGGAGCAAGGACAATGCGACCAAACACATCATGACAGGATTGGTACTTCATGCTTTGATGGTGAGTTTGATGGGGATGGGGTCTTGCATATGGATGAACACGGAAGCTCATGGTTGGATTTGGGTTAAGCACAGATTTTGGATTGGCTGATGAAAGATTTCCTAGGGAGAGTCAAAGTTGCATGACAGAGCTAAGGAGGATTGGCTGGAGATTTTTGGCTTTCCTGTGGATAGAAGACTTCAAGGGCATGCTGTTAAAAAGTGAGAGTTTTTCTTTCCTATGCGCTGGATTTGGTGGTGGCTGTGTCAACTTGAGGATAGACTAATGATCCTATGGGCATGACACGAGATTGACCACTTGTGGATCCCAACCTTTAGCTCAAGGTGATGAGGGATGCAAGTGACAAAGCTAGATTACCCTAGACAATGCTCTGTCAGAGGGATAACCTTGGTGAGATTGTTTGATTGGTAGGATAGATTGATTGGATAGCAAATTTTGGCAAAGTGACAACAACTCTTTAAAGGCTTGGGTGATTTTGGATTGGGTTGCTAGCTGGCTGGGGGGATGATTTGGATGGACTTTGCATTTGGGATTGTTCTAAGGCAAAGAACTAGATAGATTTGGTTGCAACGAGGGAGCTTGGATGATTTTCTGATAAGGCAGTGACTACGCTAAGTATGCCTTAAGCTGGGAGATTTCTACCTTTCTGGGATTTTGACCAAAATTGGCAAACATTCATTCAAAAGCTATGAACAAACAAGCAGACAAAAGTTTTGAGCAAGCATGTCAAACACACCAACATCTTAGGAAGCTTTCTACAAGGATGAAATTTGGTTTAGCTAGGGAGTCCTCGATATACACAAGGTACGTGAGGCCCAAATCTGTAGATGAAACCAAAAAGATGTCACACAGCCGAGAGGAGCGGTAACCCACTTCTCCTCTTTCACTTCTCAAGGGTATAAAGTTCCTTGAGGCTTAGCCCGAGTGACAAAATTTTGATCCCAAGAGAGGTGTCTTTGGATTCACCTCCCGATCTTTATACTCCACTGGAATGCTGGAGTTGAGGTCGTCCCAAGGGGTGATGAAATCCCCAAGCAGGCCTCCTAAAAAGTGTAAAGCAAGACCACATACATGATCTTGGGCTTTAAAAGACACGCGTTCATTCCAATTGATGATTTAGATTTTGTAAGCTATGATTGAAGACACTTGTGATTATGGCATACAATGTTCATTCCAATTTGACAGCATCGTCAGCATAATGAAAGTCGAGAGATCGTCAACATAAGAAATGCGAGTGCCATTGAAAGTGCGTCAAAACCATGCGATGTTCATTGATTTTTAGGCATTCAAGATTGAGTGTGAGTTTATTTTAAGCCCAAAACAAAGATGTGTGAAACTCGATTGCCAAGCGCGCACCCGGAGGCCCTCCACGTCAATAGTTGTTCAATTTTAGTGCCCAAACTTGAAGTGTGATCGATTTAATCTAGAGTTTTGGTCATTTAAAATTTTTGATAAAGTTAAAGCAAACGTTCAAAGACCAAGTGAGTGAGTTAGATTGTGAAACATTTAACATCTTTTTCAAGTAGACCCATCCCCATAAATGGTGCCGAGATTGCAACCAATGGTTTAATTGATGGGTGATTAGAAAAGAGGTGAGTCCAAAGAACTACTCAAATTGATTTTAGTATGCTAATAGAAACTAAATTTAAATAAAGCTTCTACAAACTAAACAAAATTCATAAACTTCAAGATAGACTAAGATGAGCTCTCAATTGAGAATATGAGCCATTAATGGACTCTCTCAATAAGAAGCTCTCTTGTTGAGTAGCTTTGTCTAAATGGATAGGATGTATGCTCAATATGCTTCCAAAGGCTTCAATGGATGATTGTGGATTTTTGGTGTGGATAGATGGCTTTAGTATGGATTTGGCTCTCAAAATAGCATTATAACTTTACTTCATGGATTGTGTTCTTTTGCAAAGGGGAAGGATCCAATTTATAGGCAAGAGGCTCGAGGGATTGAGGGCTAAGATGCAAGGATGGGAAAAAGATCATGGAGGGCTCAGATTGCATGAGAAGAGAGCACATGGATTGTGCTTCCTTATAGCCAATCAAAGAGTGCCACATGTCACATGGTGAGAGGATGGAGGAAAGGGGAAGGATGAGACAACAAAGGAGGCTCAAGGGATAAAATCTTCATAAAGACCCTCATAATGACTTGTAAGAGCAATAAAAGGGCTTGTAAGAGTCATTTATGACCTAGTGGACTTCATAAAGTTTTATGGTTGAGATATTTTGAGGGTGATGAGAGCAAATTTGACTTGGACTTGATTAGGAAGGTTTTAAGCTTTCTTAGGCTTGTGCAAATGATTAGAGGATGGATTAGGATGGTTTAAGATTAGCTTAGGGATAGGCAAGTGGATGGCATTTAATGAGGGTGGGTGAAGGAGGAGATATTTGTTAACTTTGGCTTGGGTTAGTAAGTTTTAACCCATGTTTAGGGAATGTGACAAGGTTAGGAGGGGATTAGGATTAGGTTTAAAGACATCTTCTAGAAGAGTCTAGACTTTGGATGAGAATAAAGACTTTCTAGAATAGTCTAAAATTTCCTAGGATGAGGATGAAGACTTTCTAGAAGAGTCTAGAACTTCTTTAGGATGAGGATAAATTAGATATTTAGGAAATAAATAAAGTTTTATTTATTTCAAGGGTTTGGGTTGAGGAGATATTTATTAAAACTTTTTTAATAAACATGAGGATTAATATTTAATCTTAATTAAATATTTTGAGTTGGGATTAGGGGTAGGAAATGATGGGATTAGCCTTTAATCAAAATTAAAGAAGGATTAGAAGATTTTGGAAGAGGTTATTGGTCATAAGGAAATTGGCCAAGTTTTGGGCAAAAAATAAATTTTTTATTTATTTTAGGATTTTTGGTCAATTTATTAATTAAATAATTAATAAATAAGGAAATAATGTTTAAATAAGATTTAAACATTTTTGGGAGGGATTCCTTAATTAAATATTTTTAATTAAGATAAAGGGATTTAATGGCATAAAAATTAATTAATTAATAAATGATGATGTCATCAGGGATTTTTTCAAAAAATAAAAATACTTTATTTTTTAAAAGATTTTTAGGTGTCTACAATGAGGAATCCATTTGATCTATTTTCAAACGTGATTCTATTTGCAATTTATAGAGTTTCACTAGTAATCAAAAATGCAAATTGATCAGGAGCTTTGTTTGAGATGTCATAACTTTAAATCTGTGATTTTTTGGATTGAATGGTTTGTTCCCCTACATTATACTCAAAGAATACTTCAATTGTGCCAGTTTGTAAACCTTGATGAATCTGTCTACACACTTTCCCAAGGCCATTCCATTTGCAAAAAATACCTTTTTACTAATGCTTATTGTCATACAAATCCAAGTAGCCAACTTCAAACCTTTGCCAAATGCGTCATGTGATTCATCATGAGCCCAAATCAAAGAATTATATTCTCTTCATAACAATGAACTATTGCCCCAATTTCAAGAACCTCAAGTGCATGTTTGCCTAGTTTTTAGAGCCAAAACCAAACACATTTTCTAGTTTTCTAACATGTTATCTATAGGCAATTTTAAGTATGCAACTTTGGAGGTCGATATCTTTTGACCCTAATGTTGTCATGTGACAAGATTTGGTAGGCCTATTAAGTATGTTGGAAAGAATGGAAGTTCAGAGTTTTGGAGCTCGGCCAGGTGTTTATGAAACTTTTTTAAGTTGATTAGCAGGCCCTATTATCATAAAATCATAGTTTGCATAAAGTGGGTAAACAAGTAATAAATGATTGTTTCGGTTCTTAATTTGATTTTTGATAGTTTGAGAAGATCAATGGATCAATTTGCTATGCTAGTTGTTCAAAAATAAAAAAAATTTAAGCCCAACTTGTTTTGGGGCCCACCTGATTCCATCAGATCAAAAACTTGCTATGAGCATTTTTTATTAATCAGTCATTTAGAAAACAACAAAATAATGAAATTCTCAGCACCACAGACTTTCCTATCTAGGGAAATTTCAAAGAGAAATGATGCCCATGGGCTAAGCAAAAATGGAACACCAATGTACTTGTGGGGTAGTTGAACAAGTGGCATTTACTGATCACCTTATACTGAACAAGTTTTAACTTAGTTAGAAAAGATGAATTAACAACATTGACATAAAGAAAAATCAAGAAGATCAATGCAATGGTTCAAATAAAATGCACACAATATGGGAATGTTGACATTGATTATGTCCTTGGCATTCAGAGTTTTGATTTGGTATGAATTGAATCAAATTTTCAAATTGAAGGTTCAAGAGATCATGACAATCACCACCATGATTCAAACATTCTATACAGAACATAATCGCACATCTTTAGGAATAAATCACAGCTTGTGATGATTGCAATGCCAAAGGGAGAGAACAGCCCTCCATGACCTCATAAAGACAAAAGAGGTGGTAGATCCCTACGCTAGGTGAGTGGAGGTCGCAACCTGAAGGAGGAGATTCACAACACCTCCATAGTCCATGCAGAACAAAGGGTGCCAATGTTGTTAGAGCCATCCAAGTCCAATATAGAAACTTACAAAGGAGGCACATGAAGTTGAGTGGCAGGGGACACTACAGTTTAGAGAGGCCAACGCATAGGCAGATCCACACATGAGAAGGAAGTTTTCTCACCTTCGCATCCATAGCAGGTAAGAGGAGTGGCCACAGTGTTGAAGGTAGAAAATGGAAATCCACATCAAGAAAGAAAATGTGGAAAGCGACAAAGTTCCAAAGAAGAGCATCCAATGGCAAGGAGTTGAATGCAACTCACGAGAGGTTGTATGCCCATGGAAAAAGTAGGTGAATGAATAGGAGGTCCATGTTTTAGTGTAGGGGGAAACACAAGAGTAGGCCATAGCATTATGGAGATGTCATTTTTTCCAAAGCCCATGACATTGGGGGTTTGAAGCAAGCCTCATGTCCAAGGAAAATGCTTTTCATGACAATAGAAGGTAAAAATAGAGCAAGGGCACCTGTGTCCAATGCAAGAATCAAGAAAATAGATGTGCCACCAATATCCCACATTGATTATGAAATGGTTATATAATATTTGTAAATAACCCAAGTTGTAGAAGCATACATGTATTAAGGGACATGGGGCTATTGAAGCTATTGTTCATGGGATGGAAACCACTTGGCCGTGGCATGTTGGAGTCAACAAAAATTTTGACTCACTGAGCGCTTTGGTCATTGTGAGATCGCAAGATGATATGAAGGAGGTTACGACCTTACAAAATTTCATAAGGTCATGAAGCAAAATTTGAGGCTCCACCACCTTACGAAATTTTGTAAGCTCGTAAAAATGATTTTTAGTGTGGGAGATGATACAACGGGGCCCATGACGTAGGGTCGTAAAACAAGAATTTTAGCCATAAGATATTATGAAATTTGTTTCTTGCCATGTGGTCGAGGAAGTTTAAAGGTTTAAAATATTAAATGTATATTGATAATGCTAATTATGTGATCAAAAAATGTCAAATTAAAATATTTGAGGATCAACATTTGGCAAGGGATGTGGAATGGAGAATTGGAAATTAAAAAATATATAAAAATCCAAATGTTTTCAACACTCAAAATTTTGAAGTTGATAAATTTTAATGAGTTTTAAAGTTTTATATAGTTCAACTATATAAACATTTTCAATTTTTCAATTTTAATGCTCTGATTCAATTCTGGAACCAAATCTTCAAATTAGTCTCAAGGGCACAATTTTTATTAGAAATAGTTAGTATAATATACCAATGGAACCAACAAGAAATGAAATTTTCATTTCCAGGATAAAAAATTTTGCAAGTGTTTTCTGGAAGTAGCTACAGGAAGGATTTTTTTTTTCGATGGCTTCTTAGTGAAAAGTGCAAATTTGTTGTTGCAGATGAAATTGCAATCAGATATAGTCTAATTTTCATCAATTTTGATCTCATCATCAGTTTTGAGGAAGATTTGATGGTTTTAAATGTAGTTGGTTACAAATGATGTGTTTTTGTCAGCAGAACAAGTTGATCTCACAGGAAAAGCAGATGTGACAAGTTAAATCAAATTTTGAGCCTCCAGCTTAGATTTGATTTGTACTTGATATTTTCTCCATGAGATATTTTGCTAATTATTTAAATGCGATATATCAAATATTTTGCTGCATCATTTATGGTTTTAATTGTAGGCAGATGAAGAATATCAATTTCAATAACTTTAGATTGAAGACATTTCAGGGGGACACATGTTAATTTTAGATGGAAAATTATGAAATATCCTCTCTCCTATATATCTTCCTTTCTCTTCTCTTTGTAATGGTTCTAATTTTTTGGAGGATTTTTTAGGATTGTGAGACTAGAAAGGTTACAATTCTTTGAGATTTTTCTCATAATTGTGATACCATTTTTCTCAGTGTTCCTTTGTTACGAATAATAGTATTGTATTTTTTTTTTGAGGCATTTTAGATATACAATCATTTCTTGGTGTTCTTTTCTGAATTTTGGCATACAGATGGTGTATTGTTTTAAAGGAAATTAATAAAAGAGCTTCGTTTCTTTTAGTTTCATTCTGATTCTCATCTCCTATTTTTGTTACTTGCAATGTTTTGTGTTTAAGAATGAAAAGCTTAAATTCATTTGCAATAGTGCAAGGTTGTATATCAGAATAAACTTGTTGTTGGAACAAAGATCCAAGTAAATGCTTGTTTACATTGATAGGGTTGTAGGTTACACCAAGAGGATATTACCATAAGTATGAGAGTTTTTATGAAGATTGATGTTTGTTTGCAAGTCAAATAGATAGATTAGATGTTTGAATATATGAGTATACTTCAACATCCATCTGTATGTGAAGGTTTACTTGATGTTCAATGGATAAGGGACTAGTTAGCTTGAAGGTTACATGTTATCTATTGTTGCATACTCAGGTTATGCTAAGATCCAAGCTTTAATTGAATATCAATTTCCCATTTTATGTTTTGGAGAACTAGAAGTGTCAATCATAGCTTATTTGTTGTTACTTTTTTTTTGTAATTAGCTATTGTAATTAGGAAGTTTTTTAGCAAATTATAGAAGAATATTGACCATTTCTTCTACAGGGGACAGTCTTGCATAGAAGAAAATCAAGTTAATGAGATAAATACCTTAGGTTTACCCACCTTAGCTTAGAAAAGCCTAAAGTGAAGTAAATCCTAATGACTATGTTAAGGTTGGCCCAGAACTATGATTTAGCCTTGTTGAATATAGGAATTAGCTCATCCTTATGCATGTCCTTGTCTTTGTTTCTTGATATTTAGTTTAAATCCATTGACTATGTTCTTTACCAAAAAGAACTCCAACAAAATACTTATGGTAATAGGCTCCACGACCTTATGAAATTTTGTAAGATTGTAAAAATAATTTTTAGTGTGGGGGAATGATACAATGGGGCCCATGCCATAGGGTCATAAAACAAGAATTTTAGCCATGAATTATTATGAAATTTATTTCTTGTCATGTGGTCAGGGAAGTTTAAAGGTTTAATATATTAAATGTATATTGATAATGCTAATTGTGTGATCATAAAATGGCAAATTAAAATATTTCAAATACATGGTGGATGTGGGGCCCAACAATGGAGGATCCACACTTGGCAAGGGATGTGGAATGGAGAATTGGAAATTAAAAAATTATAAAAATCCAAATGTTTTCGATGCTCAAAATTTTGAAGTTGAAAATTTTAAATGAGTTTTAAAGTTTTATATAGTTTAACTGTATAAATATTTTGAATTTTTGAATTTTAATGCTCTGATTCAGTCTGGGAGCCAGATCTTCAAATTGGTCTTAGGGGGACAATTTTTATCAGAAATAAGCAGTATAATATACCAACAAAACTAGCAAGAAATGAACTTTTCATTTCCAAGATCAGATTTTGTGCAAGTGTTTGTTGGAAGTGGCTACAAGAAGATTTGTGTTTCCAGGGTCTTCTCAATGAAAAGTGCAAAGTTGTTGTTGCAGATGAAATTGCAATCAGATATAATCTAATTTTCATCAATTTTGATCTCATCATCAATTTTGAGGAAGATTTGATGGTTTTAAATGCAACTGGTTACAAATTATGTGTTTTTGTTAGCAAAACAAGTTGATCTCACGAAAAAAGTAGATGTGACTAGCTAAATCAAATTTTGAGCCTCTAGCTTAGATTTGATTTGTACGTAATATTTTTTTCCATGAGATATTTTGCTAATTATTTAAATGAGTTATATTAGATATTTTGTTGCATCATTTATGGTTTTAATTACAAGCAGATGAAGAAGATCAGTTTCAACAACTTCGGATTGAAGACATTTTAGGGGGACACGCATCAATTTCAAATGCAAAATTCTAAAATATCTTCTCTCTTATATATCTTCCTTTTCTGCTCTTTGTAATGGTTCCAATTTTTTGGAGATTTTCTAAGGATTGTGAGACCAGATAGGTTCCAATTCTTTGAGATTTTTCTCATAATTGTGATACCATTTTTCTCAATGTTCCTCTATTATGAACAACAGTATTGTATTTCTTTTGAGGCTTTTGAGATATACAGTCATTTCTTGGTGTTCTTTTCTAAATTTTGGCATACAGATGATGTATTGTTTTCAAGGAAATTAATACAAGAGCTTTATTTCTTTTAGTTTCATTATGATTCTCATCTCCGCTTCCATTACTGGCAATATTTTGTGTTTAAGAATGAAGAGCTTAAATTCATTTGCAATTGTGCAAGGTTGTATGTCAAAATAAACTTGTTGTTGGAACAAAGATCCAAGTAAATGCTTGTTTACATTGACAGGGTTGTAGGTTACACCAAGAGGATATTACCATAAGTATGAGAGTTTTTATGAAGATTGATGTATGTTTGCAAGTCAAATAGATAGATCAGATGTCTAAATATATGAGTATACTTTAGGTATCCATCTATATGTGAAGATTTAGCTAATGCCCAATGGATAAGGGACTAGTCAGCTTGAAGGTTACATGTTATCTATTGTTGCATATCCGATTTATGCTGAGATCCAAGCTTTAATTGAATATCAACTTCCCATTTTATGTTTTGAAGAACTAGAAGTGTCGGTCATGGTTCATTTGCTATTACATTTTGGTTCTAATTAGCTATTGTAATTAGGAATTTTTTCAGCAAATCATAGAAGAATATTGACCATTTCTACTATAGGGGACAGTCTTGCATAGAAGAAAATCCAGTTAATGAGATAAATCCCTTAGGTTTGTCCGCCTTAGCTTAGCAAAGCCTAAAGTGAAGTGAGTCTTGATGACTCTATTAATGTTGGCCCGAAACTAAGATTTAGCCTTTTTGAATATAGGATTTAGCTTGTTCTTGTCTTTGTTTTCTGGTATCTGGTTTAAATCCATCAGATATATTATTTACCAGAAAGAACTCCAACAAAATGGTGACTCTGCTGGGGAGTATTGCAATATGAAGGTGATTCAATACAATTACAAAAAAGGCATGTGTAAAGTTTGTTATCAGAAACAAGGTCATGCTGAAGTTTCATGCCTCCTAGTGATCTTTTATCTAGGACAATGGTAGCTTTGAACGTTGAAGAAAGATTGTATTGTCACTAGTGATTCTGTCATCAGTCAATTCAGTTAAAGAGTGTTTCAAAGTGATGTAGTGTTCAAAGTCAAGAGTGAACAACATGGTTTATTCTTTGTTGTCAAGATTGTAAATCTATAAGAGTGGTTTGATGATCTGTGTTTTTCCTACCATTAAAAGTCTAGTTCAAATTTTGTCAAGTAACAAATATTGTTTTATTTCTCATTTATGAGTGGTGACTCTGTCTATGTACCAGTATATCCTAGTTGATTTCATGTTTTAAAAGTTAAAGGACTTTTAGTTGTATGGGCAGATTTGAAGCTCTTGATAGTTTCTTGGAAAAGAATTGCTTCTTGATTAAAGTTCAGTGTTGTTGCTTCTATTGTTTTAAAAAAATTGAATGTTTGAAGGTGAATCACAAGTGTGATTTATTTTATCATTTTAAATAAGGTGGTGGCTCTACAATCGTTTCATATATGGTGTGAGGAAGTTCATGTCAGTACCAGTGCCAAAATCAGTAGAGGAAAGTTTTTACATCATCATTGAAGGCATTTTACTTTTTCATGAGTTTCATTTTTCATGAAAATTGAATGTTAAAAATCATTACCTCTACTCAATGATTTTTTAGCACTAAAGAAAGAGGTGAAGTTTTTACTTTAAGATGGATTCAGACATCAGGTATGAGGTTCGTTTGCTATTTTCTAATAGTTTGAAAATTGTGGCTAGTAATATTGTTATGTTGAATAAGTAAATTCACAATATGATTATTAGTATAGTCAAGGGGAAAATGGGAAGCCTTCAAGGTCTAAATGTTCAACAAGTTTATATAAAGTTTAAGTCAGCAATCAGTATGATGCCTTTGCATTCTAGACTGGAGGAATCTTCCCCACCTAGTGTTTTCCTAGATATTATAGCACCCAATTCAATTAATTGGCCAGCACCTATAGGGTTATAAGAGCTTTTACAAGCTGAGAGATTCATTAGGGAGATGGAAAGTGATAATGATAATGTTCATAATGTATCTCCTAATGATGATAATACACGTGTTGAAAGTCAAGGTGATCATGAATGTAATAAATCCATAAATAATGGTAATCTATCTTTTGAGTGTGAAGAAATGGATTTAGCTTTTAATGAATCGGAGGGTTGTAACCAGCATAAAGAAGATAGATATAAAATTGAAAATGAGTCTTGTGATAGTGAATATGGGTTTGAAGAAGTTTTTCATAGTAGTAGAGGTAATGATTACCACGATGAGAATGAATATTATGATGATTCTGATGTTTCAGATTTTGATACTAGTGTTGTTGCTACTGTGAGTTCTTCATGTTATCCAGATAATAGTTACAGCCAGGAGAAGATTTGTGAGGAAATCTTCTTGAGCCCTGATGAGATTTAAGATTTCTTGGCTCGTGAGTTTGGGAAATTTGTAAGTACTTCTAAGGATGTTTGTATTCCCCCTCATAATGTTTCTTAATTTAGTCAAGTCACTTCCCCAATGTTTGATGTTGAAAAGGATACAAAATTTGAATTACCTTTATCAAACTTTGGAGGTGTATATGATAATATCCAAATGTATGTGCACATGATGACTTGATAGGTGCAAGGGATGTGTTTGAGGGGAAGTTTGCTATTGTCTCAGTGTTTTCTCATGCTGGTGATTGCAGTGAAATATGTTTTGATACTTCAGATGAAGAGGAAAATAGTGGAAATCCTATTGTTGATTCTAATTTTCCTTTTTGTACTAGCAAATCATGTAATAAGACATTTGATGATTTTAATGTTCCCTCTAATAGTATGTTAGATGAAGACAAATATTGTGATCAGCATATTTTAGATCAACATTTTCTGAACAATTTTTCAAACTTGGTAACTAACCATTTTTTTTAGTGTGAAGAGTTTTCAGCAAGTGGTAAATCTGATGTGATGAGTAATATGACTACAAAGAGGCAGAAATCAGATTTTATGCACCCTTCACACCCAGATACACAAGGTGAGTTACCAATTGATTCATGTAACTCGTTGAATAAAGTAGAATACCAAAAAAAAAAAAAATTGGTTGGAGGTATCCATGAGTTAGTTGGTGATGATTAGTTTCAGTTTAATATTAGTAGTTATGATCACACTGATTCACAATTTCATAGTGAGCAAGGTGAAGAAAGTGTGTCTAGTTTTTATATGCACTATGAAAGTGATGATGACAATTTTGTTTTGTCTCATGAAGTGATTGAAAGGATAATGGAAGTTTTAGTTTACCTCAAGAAGATGTTAATGACAATCAGGTATATGATAGAGGTAGCTAAGAAGCTTTGAGAAGTTTCAGTGGCCCAGGGTCACCATCTTGTATAGTTAAACTAGGTTTCTTACTTTCAGTAGTTGTTTGGAGAAAGTTTTTGTCAAAGTGGTTTACTTATTCTAGAGATTTAATTTCTTGCCATGCTCACAAGGGGAATGCATCCCCAAACAGAGCCTATGTTAGTGCTCAAAATTGCATTCCCATTTTGAGTGTCCATTCCAAGTTTTGAGCCCCTATGAATGCTTTTCATGCATATGTAACCAGCTATCATTTCAAGAACTAGGTGGTGTTTCAATTATTTAACACCTTTCATTTGTCATATCCATGTGTTTTGTAATGATAAACTAACATTTTGAGCCATTCTACGAAGTTCCATTTTGAGTAGTCTTCAGTTCTACATTTTCATGTCAAACAATGATAGAGGGCCCGGTTTGTCTTTGAATATCTTTTACTCAGCTAAGATTCATGACTCACCACTTTGAGGAATTTAGTATGCATATAAAAGAACCTATGTGCCAAGTTTCAAGTCATTTCAACATATTTTAACTAGGTTTTGAATGTCTAAAATTTGGTTAGTTACCTATATTATAAATTTTCATATTGTTCATAATTCTGAGTAGCCCTGTTTGACAAGTTATAACTTTTGACCAGTTGGCCCAATTAAGAAATTTCCTTTTGCATTATATTCTAGGGGTTAGAGACTTGCTACATTCCTGATTTGAGCTTATGATGAATCCATTTGGTCTATTTTCAAATGTGATTTTGTTTGCAATTTACAGAGTTTCACTGGTAATCAAAAATGTAGATTGATCAAGAGCCCTATTCAAGATGTCATAACTTTAAATATGTGATTGCCTAGATCAAATGGTTTGTTCCCCTACATTCTACTCTAAAAATACTTCAAGTGTGCCAATTTTTAAATCTTGATGAATTCGTCTGCACACTTTCCCAAGGCCATTCCATTTGCAAAAAATACCTTTTTACTAATGTTTATTGTCCTGCAAATCCAAGTAGCCAACTTCAGACCTTCTACAAATGCATCTTATGATTCTTCATGATCCCAAATCACAGAATTATATTCTCCTCATAAAAATGAACTATTTCCCCAATTTCTAGAACCTCAAGTGCCTACTTGCCTTCTTTTCAGAGCCAAAACCAAATGCATTTTCTAGTTTTCTGACATGTTACCTACAGACAATTTTAAGTATGCAACTTTGGAGGTTGATATCTTTTTACCCTGATGTCATCATGACATAAGATTTTCCAAGCCTATTAATTATGTTGGAAAGAATGGAAGCTCAAAGTTTTAGAGCCTAGCCACGTGTTTATGACAATTTTAAAGCCAATTATCAAGCCTTGTTATCATAAAATCATAGTTTGCATAAAGTGGGTAAACAAGTTCTAAATGATTTTTTTAGTTCTTAATTTTATTTTAGACAATTTGAGAAATCAATAGATCAATTTGATATGCCAGTTATTTGAAAATGAAAAAAAAAATTAGCCTGACCCATTTTGGGGCCCGATTGATTCCATCATATCAACAAATTGCTATGAGCATTTTTTATTAATCAATCATTTAGAAAATAATGAAAGAATGAAATTCTCAACACCGTAGACTTTCCGCTCTAAGGAAATTTCAAAGAGCAATGATGCCCATGGTTTGAGCAAAAAAGGAACACCAATGTACGTGTGGGGTAGTTGAACAAGTAGAATTTACTAATCACCTTATACTGAACAAGTTTTGACTTAGTCGGAGAAGATGAATTGACAACATTGACATAAAGAAAAATCAGGAAGATCAATGCAATGGTTCAAATAAAATGCACACAATATAGGAATGTTGACATTGATTATGCCCTTGGCATTGGGAGTTTTGCTTTGGAATGAATTGAATCAG
Organism: Cupressus sempervirens; assembly: GCA_028749045.1. NCBI lineage: Eukaryota > Viridiplantae > Streptophyta > Pinopsida > Cupressales > Cupressaceae > Cupressus > Cupressus sempervirens. Next base: position 315,519,300 of record CM053785.1, read on the forward strand.
ATTTTCAAATTGAAGGTTCGAGAGATCATGACAATCACCACCATGATTCAAACATTCTATACAAAAAATAATTGCACATATTTAGGAATAAGTCACAACTTGTGATGATTGCAATGCCAAAGGGAGAGAAAAACCCTTCACGACCTCATAAAGACAAAAGAGGGGGTAGATCCCCATGCTAGGTGAGTGGAGGCCGCAGCCTGAAGGGGGAGCTTCACAACACCTCCATAGTCCACACAAAACAAAGGGTGCCAATGTTGCTAGAGTCATCCAAGTCCAATGCAGTAACTCACAAAGGAGGCATGTGAAGTTGAGTGGTAGGGGATGCTGTAGTTTTGAGAGGCCCACGCACAGGCAGATCAACTCATGAGAATGCAATTTTTGTTAGATTGTGGTGACTGATCAGGAAAGTACTGTACATACTTCATAAATAGTGGGGTTTGGGGCATTTTTTTTTTGGAAGTAGCCGACATGGTAGCCGACATGGTAGCCGACATATTATGGCCGACATATGGCCGACATGTTATAACCCTAAAGCAGTTTAATACTTGTATAAAAAGGGCTTAGGGTTGGGTATTTTTTATGTGTGGTGATACGAAATTGGTTCTTGCGGCGGTATTGAGCTGTAAGGGATTACGGATTGTAATCAGGTTGTAATCACTGGATTGTAATAAGATCGGACTTGCTGTTTGGTGGACGTAGCCCAGGGATTGGGTGAACCACATTAAATCTTGGTGCCTTGTGTTCATTTCTGTGTGTTCTATTATTTTTGTTATTGGTTATATTTGCATGTAGTTTTTATTTCTGTCCGTGGTTTATCCTAACAAGTGGTATCAGAGCCTAGTTGTTTCTCAGTTATCCTCTGCAGGAAAGTCTCATGGTTAAGTGGGAGTCTCATAGTTGAGTGGGAGCAATGGCAGATGATGGTAAGCTAAGGGTTGATAGGTTTAATGGGCAGAACTTCCAGTTATGGAATATGCAAATGGAAGACTATTTATATCAGAAGGATTTATGGAAGCCGTTGGAAAGGGAAAAATTAAGATTAAGTTGCAGAATGGGAATCATTGGCTACTACATGAGGTAAGACATGTTCCAAAGCTGAGTAGGAATTTAATTTCAGCAGGGCAACTCGGTGATGAGGGTTGTGTAATTACTTTTAATGATAAAAATTGGAAGGTTTCAAAAGGTTCCCTTGTAGTAGCAAAAGGTGTGAAAGTAGGCACCTTATATCTTTGTACAGGTCATATTGTTCCTTCTACTTTGATTGTTTCAGAGAAAAATGAATATTCAGGAACAATTACTGCAGTTGAGCAGGGAGAACAAATAGCTACTGTAGATTCTGATACAGCGCTATGGCACAATAGACTTGGGCACATGAGTGAGAAAGGTATGAAAGTACTTCATTCAAGGAAAGTTTTACCAGGTCTAAAATGTGTGAATATGGATTTCTGTGAAAGTTGTGTGTATGGAAAACAAAAGAGAGTGAGTTTTGTAAAGATAGGGAAGGAAAACAAAAAGGAGAAATTAGAGCTTGTGCATACAGATGTATGGGGACCGGCTCAGGTATCTTCCCTTGGTGGCTCTCATTATTATGTTACATTTATTGATGACGCAACTAGAAAAGTATGGGTTTATTTCCTTAGACAGAAATCTGATGTATTTCAAACTTTTAAGAAATGGAAATGCTTGGTTGAAAATGAGACTGGTAAGAAATTAAAATGTCTCAGATCTGATAATGGTGGTGAGTATTGCAGTCATGAATTTGAAGATTATTGCTCCACTAATGGTATTCATAGACAAAAAATTGTTCCAAGGACTCCACAGGAAAATGGAGTGGCTAAACGCATGAACAGGACTATAATGGAGCGTGCAAGGAGCATGAGGTTGCATGTTGGGTTGCCCTTACACATGTGGGCGGAGGCTGTCAATACTGCAGTATATTTGATTAATAGAGGTCCCTCTACTCCTTTGGGCTGTGGTATTCCAGAAGAAGCATGGACTGGTAAGAAGGTGAGTTATTCTTTTCTCAAGACCTTCGGTTGTGAAGCTTTTGCTCATATAGACTCTGCAAATAGAACCAAGCTAGAAGCGAAATCAAAGAAATGTGTCTTTTTTGGATATGGCATTAATGAATTTGGCTATAGGCTTTGGGATTTTGAAAATCATAAAATTATAAGAAGCCGGGATGTCATATTCAATGAAAAAGTGTTGTACAAAGATTTGTTGCAGCAACATGAGAAGAAAGAAGATGATTATGTAGTGCTGGATGATACTCCAAAAGCTGATATTCCAGCCATTCCTCATGATGTGCAACAACTGCAACAACAAATACCACACACACCAGTGAATGTTAGACGGTCAACAATGCCAATTAGACCTCCACAAAGGTTTTCTCCCTCTTTGTATTCTATTTTACTTACTGATGCTGGTGAACCTAAAAGTGATGATGAAGCTGTGCAGGTGGATACTAAGATTCAGTGGGAGTCTGCAATGAAAGATGAAATGGACTCTTTGCTGAAAAATAAGACATGGGATTTGTGCAAGTTGCCTGCAGGTAAAAAGGCTTTACAGAATAAATGGGTTTACAGGTTGAAAAAAGAGGAAGGAGGTAAGAAAAGATTTAAGGCCAGGTTAGTTGTAAAAGGATTTGCACAGAAAAAGGGAATTGATTTTGATGAGATATTTTCTCCTGTTGTTTAAATGACTTCTATTCGTACTGTTTTAAGTCTTGTGGCTATTGAAGATTTGCATTTAGAGCAGATGGATGTTAAAATAGCCTTTCTTCATGGTGATTTGGATGAAGAAATATATATGGCTCAGCCACAGGGTTTTGAGGTCAAAGGTAAGGAGAACTTAGTGTGCAAATTGAAGAAAAGTTTATATGGCCTGAAGCAAGCACCTTGGCAATGGTATCTAAAATTTGACAGTTTTATGCATGAGCATGGATATAACAGGTGTCATTCAAATTACTGTGTTTATTTTAAGAGGTTGGATGATGATAGCTACATTATTTTATGTCTATATGTTGATGATATGCTTATAGCTGGGTCTAACATGCATCATATTAAGGGGCTAAAATGCCAGTTAGCACATGCATTTGCTATGAAGGATTTGGGGGCAGCAAAACAAATCCTTGGTATGAAGATTTGCAGAGATAGGAAGAACAGAACATTGACGCTATCTCAAGCTAATTATGTTGAGAAGGTGTTGCAACGTTTCTCTATGGAGAATGCTAAAGCTATCAGCACACCTTTACCTAGTCATTTGAAATTGACTAAGGAGATGTGTCCCAAGACATAGGAAGAGGAGGATAAGATGTCCAAGGTACCCTATGCTTCAGCTATAGGAAGTTTGATGTATGCTATGGTATGCACTAGGCTAGATATTGCACATGTAGTGGGAGTCATTAGCAGGTATATGAGTCATCCAGGTTTTGAGCATTGGAATGCTATCAAGTGGATTCTCAGATATTTGAGAGGAACATCCAATAAGTTTTTACACTTTGGGGGCTCTACTACTGATTTACAGGGCTATGTTGACTCAGATTTGGCTGGAGATATTCATACCTGGCGGAGTACTACAGGTTATGTCTTTACTGTTGGTGGGGCAGCCGTGAGCTGGGTTTCTAGGCTACAGAAGATTAATGCTCTCTCCACTACAGAGGCAGCCAAAGAGATGATATGGCTTCAGTTCTTCTTGGAAGAATTGGGATATCCTCAGAAGGATAATTATTTGTTCACAGATAGTCAGAGTGCCATTCATCTTGCTAAGAATTCAGCTCTGCATTCTAAGACCAAACACATACAGTTGTGGTACCATTTCATTCGGTCAGTTTTGGAGGATGGACAGTTAAAGCTGGAGAAGATACATACCAATGAAAATCCAGTAGATATGTTGACAAAGATTGTCACAAGGGAGAAGCTGAACTCCTCTTCAGCTTCAGTTGGTCTTTTAGACTAAATGTGAATAAAAGAACAGCAGAGTCCAGGGTGGTTTGATCTAGTGGGAGCCCCATGCGGTAGTTGTATTGCTACAGGATCAGTTTCCAAGTGGGAGATTTGTTAGGATAAACCATTGACAGAAATAAAAACTACATGCAAATATAACCAATAACAAAAATAATAGAACACACAGAAATGAACACAAGGCACCAAGATTTAACGTGGTTCACCCAATCCCTGGGTTATGTCCACCAAACAGCAAGTCCGATCTTATTACAATCCAGTGATTACAACCTGATTACAATCCGTAATCCCTTACAGCTCAATACCGTTGCAAGAACCAATTTCGTATCACCACACATAAAAAATACCCAACCCTAAGCCCTTTTTATACAAGTATTAAACCGCTTTAGGGTTATAACATGTCGGCCATATATCGGCCATAATATGTCGGCTACCATGTCGGCTACTTCCAAAAAAAAAAAGCCCCGAACCCCACTATTTATGAAGTATGTACAGTACTTTCTTGATCAGTCACCACAATCTAACAATCTCCCACTTGGGGACTAATCAGGCTCCACACTAAACAACAATTTTCTCACCTTCACATCCATAGCAGGTAAGAGGAGTGGCCACGGTGTTAAAGGTAGAACATACCAACCCACATCGAGGAAGAAAATGTGGAAAGCAGTAGAGTTCCAAAGAAGAGCATCCCACGGCAAGCAAGGAGCTGAATACAGCTCACAAGAGGATGTATGCCCATGGACAAAGCATGTGAATGAATAGGAGATCCACATTTTAGTGCAAGGGCAGCACAAGAGCAAGCTACAGCATTAGGGAGATGCCATTTTTTCCATAGCCCATGACATTGGGGGTTTGAAGCAAGCCTCATGTCCAAGGAAAACATTTTTCATGACAACAAAAGGTAAAAACAGAGTTATCCAAAGTAAGAATTAGGCAAATAGATGTGCCACCAATATCCCACATTGATTATGAAATGGTTATATAAGATTTTTAAATAACCCAAGGTGCAGAAGTGTATGTGTATTAAGGGACATGGGGCTATTGAAGCTACTATTCATGTGATGGGACCCACTTGGTTGTGGCATGTTGGAGTCAACAAAAATTTTGACTCACTGAGCGCTTTGGTCATCATGAGATCGTCGGATGATATGAAGGAGGTTGTGAAGAAAAATTTGAGGCTCCACGACATTACAAAATTGTGTAAGATCGTAAAAATGATTTTCAATGTGAGAGATGATATGATGGGGCCCATGTCATAGGGTCGTAAAACAAGAATTTTAGCCATGAGATATTATGAAATTTGTTTCTTGTCATGTGATCAGGGAAGTTAAAAGGTTTAATATATTAAATGTATATTAATAATGCTAATCGTGTGATCAGAAAATGTCAAATTAAAATATTTCAAATGTATGGTGGATGTGGGGCCGGGCGAATGGAGGATCGACACTTGGCAAGGCATGTGGAATGGAGAACTGGAAATTTAAAAAATCCAAACGTTTTCAACACTCAAAATTTTAAAGTTGAAAAAATTTAATGAGTTTTAAAGTTTTATATAGTTCAACTATATAAACATTTTAATTTTTTTAATTTTAATGCTTTGATTCAGTTCGAGAGCTAGATCTTCAAATTGGTCTTAGGGGCACAATTTTTATCAAAAATAGGTAGTATAATATATCAACAGAACTGGCAAGAAATGAACTTTTCATTTCCAAGATTAGATTTTGTCCAGGTGTTTGTTGGAAGTGGCTATAGGAATATTTGTGTTTGTGGGGGCTTCTCAGTGAAAAGTGCAAATTTATTGTTGCAGATGAAATTGCAATTAGATATAGTCTAATTTTCATCAATTTTGATCTCATCATTAGTTTTGAGGAAGATTTGATGGTTGTAAATGCAGTTGGTTACAAATGATATGTTTTCGTCAATAGAACAAGTTGATCTCATGGGAAAAGAAAATGTGACCAGCTAAATCAAATTTTGAGCCTCTAGCTTAGATTTGATTTGTACCTAATATTTTCTCCATGAGATATTTTGCTAATTATTTAAATGAGATCTATCAGATATTTTGCTACATCATTTATGGTTTTAATTGCAAACAAATCAAGAAGATTAGTTTCAAGAACTTCAGATTGAAGACATTTCAAGGGGACAAATGTTAGTTTCAGATGGAAAAATTTGAAATATCTTCTCTCCTATATATCTTCCTTTTTCTACTCTTTGTATGGTCCCAATTTTTTGGAGATTTTCTAAGGATTCTGAGACTAGATGGGCTCCAATTCTTTGAGATTTTTCTCATAATTGTGATACCATTTTTCTCAATGTTCCTCTATTATGAATAGCAGTATTGTATTTCCTTTGAGGCATTTTAGATATACAGTCATTTCTTGGTGTTCTTTTCTGAATTTTGGCATACAAATGATGTATTGTTTTCAACGAAATTAATACAAGAGCTTCATTTCTTTTAGTTTCATTATGATTCTCATCTCTTGCTTCTGTTATTTGCAATATTTTGTGTTTAAGAATGAAGAGCATAAATTCATTTACAATCTTGTAAGGTTGTAAGTCAGAATAAACTTGCTATTGGAACAAAGATACAAGTAAATGCGTGTTTACATTGATAGGGTTGTAGGTTACACTAGGAGGATATTACCATAAGTATGAGAGGTTTTGTGAAGATTGATGTCTATTTGCAAGTCAAATAGATAGATCAAATGTCTAAACAGATGAGTATACTTTAGGTATCCATCTCTATGTGAAGGTTTAGTTGATGCCTAATGGATAAGGGACTAGTCAGCTTGAAGGTTACATGATATCTGTTGTTGCATACCTGGGTTATGTTGAGATCCAAACTTTAATTGAATATCAATTTCCCATTTTATGTTTTGAAGAACTAGAAGTGTCATTCATGGCTTATTTTTTGTTACTTTTTGGTTGTAATTAGCTACTATAATTAGGAAGTTTGTCAACAAATTATAGAAGAATATTGACCATTTCTGCTATAGGGGATAGTCTTGCATAGAAGAAAATCAAGTTAATGAGATAAATCCCTTAGGTTTCCCCACCTTGGCTTAGTAGAGCCTAAAGTGAAGTGATTCCTGATGACTTTGTTAATGTTGGCCCAAAAATAAGATTTAGCCTTGCTAAATATAGGATTTAGCTCATCCTTAGGCTTGTCCTTGTCTTTATTTCTTGCTATCTAGTTTAAATCCACCGAATATGTTCTTTACCAAAAAGAATTCCAACAAAATAGTTATGGTAATAGGCTCCATGACCTTATGAAATTTTATAAGATTGTAAAAATGATCTTCAATGTGGAAGATGATATGACGGGGCCCATGCCATAGGGTCGTAAAACAAGAATTTTAGCCATGAGATATTATGAAATTTGTTTCTTGTCATTTGTTCAGGGAAGTTTAAAGGTTTAATATATTAAATGTATATTAATAATTCTAATCATGTGATCAAAAAATGTCAAATTAAAATATTTCAACTAAATAGTGGATGTGGGGCCCAGCCAATGGAGGATCGACACTTGACAAGGGATGGGGAATAGAGAATTGGAAATAAAAAAATTATAAAAATCCAAATGTTTTCAATGCTCAAAATTTTGAAGTTGAAAAATTTAAATGAGTTTTAAAGTTTTATATAGCTCAATTATACAAACATTTTCAATTTTTCAAGTTTAATGCTCTAATTCAATTCGGGAGCTAGATCTTCAAATTGGTCTCAGGGGCACAATTTTTATTAGAAATAGGTGGTATAATATATCAATGGAACCAAAAAGAAATGAACTTTTCATTTCTAGGATCAAATTTTATGTAGGTGTTTGCTGGAAGCAACTACAAGTATATTTGTGTTTCTGAGGGCTTCTTAGTGAAAAGCACAAATTTGTTGTTGTAGATGAAATTGCAATCAGATATAATCTAATTTTCATCAATCTTGATCTCATCATCATTTTTGAGGAATATTTGATGGTTTTAAATGCAGTTGGTTACAAATGATGTGTTTTTGTCAGCAAAACAAGTTGATCTCAAAGCAAAAGCAGATGTGACTAGCTAAATCAAATTTTCAGCCTCTAGCTTAGATTTGATTTGTACCTGATATTTTCTCCATTAGATATTTTGCTAATTATTTAAATGAGATACATCATATATTTTGCTTCATCATTTATGGTTTTAATTGTAGGTAGATGAAGAGGATCAGTTTCAACAACTTCAGATTGAAGACATTTCAGGGGGACACATGTCAGTTTCAGATAGAAAATTTTGAAATATCTTCTCTCCTATATATCTTCCTTTTCTGCTCTTTGTAATGGTTCCAATTTTTTGGAGATTTTATGAGGATTGCAAGACCAGATAGGTTCCAATTCTTTGAGATTTCCCTCATAATTGTGATACCATTTTTCTTAGTGTTCCTCTATTATGAACAGCAATATTGTATTTCTTTAGAGGCATTTTAGATATACAATCATTTCTTGGTGTTCTTTTCTGAATTTTGGCATACATATGATGTATTTTTTTAAAGGAAATTAATACAAGAGCTTCATTTCTTTTAGTTTCATTATGATTCTCATCTCCTACTTCTATTATTTGCAATGTTTTGTGTTTAAGAACGAAGTGCTTAAATTCATTTGCAGCCCTGGAAGGTTGTATGTCAGAATAAACTTGCTTTTGGAACAAAGATCCAAGTAAATGTATGTTTACATTGACAAGGTTGTAGGTTACACTAGGAGGACATTACCATAAGTATGAGAGTTTTTATGAAGATTGATGTCTGTTTGCAAGTCAAATAGATAGATCAAATGTCTAAATATATGAGTATACTTCAGGTATCCATATGTGTGTGAAGGTTTAGTTGATGCCCAATGGATAAGGGACTAGTCAACTTGAAGTTTACATGTTATCTGTTGTTGCATACCTAGGTTATGTTGAGATCCAAACTTTAATTGAATATCAATTTCCCATTTTATGTTTTGAAGAACTAGAAGTGTCAGTCATGGCTTATTTTTTGTTACTTTTTGGTTGTAATTAGCTACTATAATTAGAAAGTTTGTCAGCAAATTATAGAAGAATATTGACCATTTCTTCTATAGGGGATAGTATTGCATAGAATAAAATCAAGTTAATGAGATAAATCCCTTAGATTTGCCCACCTTGACTTAGTAGAGCCTAAAGTGAAGTGAGTCTTGATGACTTTGTTAATGTTGGCCTAGAACTAAGATTTAGCCTTGTTGAATATAAGAGTGAGCTCATCCTTAGGCTTATTCTTGTCTTTGTTTATTGGTATCTCATTTAAATCCACCAGATATGTTCTTTACCAAAAAGAACTCCAACAGCATCTATGTGGCATCCATATAGGTGCTATAGGGGAGGCACATGGGCTAAGGAGACAAACCGTGCAAAGGTTAACATAAGTCTTTTTGGTGAAAGAGATGGCTCAAGGTTTTCTCGCACATGTGTCAGCAACCTTGGAAAAAGAAAATGGGGACAAGTGTGTAAGAGTGTAAGACTTGTTGGATAAAATAATAAAAGGGATGATTTCTTTGATCTTAAGTTGCTCACACATGTGTAAGAAAACACTTAGGGACTAAAAGGTGTTTAGAAAGGTGTTTAGGATAATTAAGTAGGATTAACTAGTGGGTAGGCTTAGATGGATGAGAGTGATGGGTGGTAGAATAGGTTTTGGGTGGGATTAGGATTTAATTTAATCATAGGATTAGAAAATTTAATAAAGTGGAGCGATTTAAATAAGTTGTAATTTATTTAAAAGGGGATTTATGGAGCACTATGCATTAAATAAATTTAACACATTAGAGGGGAAGTATTCAAATTAAATTTAAATGCATTAGCAAAGTGAACTATTTAAATAAATAAAGTTAATTAAATAAGTAGAAGAATATGAAAAATATAATTAATTAATTAATAATCAATTATAGTGTCAGGGAAAATATTAAATCAATTAATGTTTGGGATGATTTTAAGCATCTACAATTTGCCCCTCTTTGATGTAGTGTCAAGATGACATTGCATCAGAGAAAAGAAAATACAGGTTGCCCTAGCGAGGAGAGGAGTGGAAAGAGTCATGTCATAGTGACAAAAAGGGAGCAGGGTGCCCCCTCGAGGAAATGGGGTGAAAAAGGAATATATTTTTCCCCATTTTATTGAAAATAGACCCAGGAAAGAAAAGCGAAGGATAAAGGCTTAAAAGAAGGCCTTGCATGACTTTTTGATAAGATTGGAATGAAGCAGGGTGAATTGGATAATGATTTAACTAGATAATAAATCTAAATGCATCATAACTACATGAGACTGGGGGATTCAGTTGTGTTCATATGGGAGAATACACCCTAGTTTGATTTTGTAAAAGGATTTATGCACCCAATGTTATAGAAGCATAGATGACAAGATTCTTTTGCATGGACTAGACTCTTAAAAAAATAGAGACCTTAGGACAATAGATATAGTTTTCATAGTCATGATAGAACAAATGACATATATGCACTAGAGAGGTCTAGGCACACCCAAATTCTTTTTAGGGGTCTTGGAGGAAAGTGTGCTAACTTGTTTCCCCCAGTGAGTAATGCATAACCATAACTTGAAACTGACATAGATGTACTAAAGTGTCAAAAACAAATCATACCACAAAATGACAGTGTAATCAAGTTAAGTCATTCAAATGATACCAAGATATTGAAGATTGGGGCACACTTGGCTAGGCTATCACTGACACACAAAGATGCAATCAACAAAAGACCTTATGACCAAGTAGTCATTCAACCCATAGTTCTTACCATGAACTTGATTCAGATGGTGAATTTGTTAAGCCTATGTAGGAAGGATGTATCCTGTAAAGTGAAAATTGATTGTTTAATTGAATTGTATTGAAATGTTTGTGATTTTTTGCTGGCAATTGTGTGAAAGGAACAAGGTTCTCAAATCATTTAGTCTTAGTGTGAATTTGTGTAAGTTTGTTTGCAATCACTATTTTGATAAGCTCAGTTTTGATGGGGTGAAGCTCAGTATGATGAGATCATATGATAAATAGAAGAATTTGGGTAAGATATGATAAGATGATGGATGAATTGAATTGGAATGGAAGACTAGAAATTTGATCAAGGTATATGCAAATAGATGGGAAAATGAAGGAATTGGTTATGGAAAATGATTTTTATGAAATGATTAGAAGAAGGGAATATGATTAGATTAGAGGAAAATGAATTGATTGAATTGATAAAAAGGGCTAGATTGGGACAATTGATAAGGAAGAACCAAGGAATAGTAAATGGACAAGAAGGGTGGGGATAGAATGATGAAAGAATATGGGGGACCAAAGGATTCAGTATAGAAAAATGGGGAGCCAAAGACCCTGTTTCAAAGGAGTTCAAATGCCCCCACCGGGCATGCCAAAATATATATAAGAAAACCTAACCCATAGGGAGCATGCATAAACAAGAAAGAATTAGTTGTACATGTGTATATCAAAGATCCAAAATAAATCAAAATACAATTGATGTTAGACTTGAGTTTTAAAACTATGCAACCAAAAAACTAGAATCCTCATGCAACCTCAAAGCATCTCAACAAGGGCACCCATAAAAGGCCTTGTTGTTGTTCTCAAGATGCGGGATGTGGATGTGCTCTCCTCAAGCACAAGTATGGAATCCCATGATTTGATAAATAATATGCAATGATAAATATGCAACTAAGCTAAATGATGAAGAATGCTTCAAGTGATGGCTATTGAAGCAACCATTCTTGAGAGAACTCAATGGATAATTAAAATGGATGTAACAAATAAAAATAAGAGTACAATTATATCATGAACATGGAAGCATAAATGCAAGAAATATAACATCTATCAAAGGGTTAGTAATAATCACTAAAAGCTCTACACTTAAACTAGCATGATAACAATGCATATGGAGGAGATGATAAATGCTTGAGATAAGGGCTCTATTTATAGGCTTGAGAGAGGCCTTGGGGAGGTGGCATCTATGTGGAATCCACATAGGTGCCACAGGGGAGACACATAGGCTAAGGATACAAACCATGCAAAGGTCAACATAAGTCTTTTTGGTGAAAGAGATGGCTCAAGCTTTCTCACACATGTGTGAAAAAATTTGGAGAACGTAAAGGGGGAAAAGTGTGTAAGAGTGTAAGACTTTTTGGATAAAATAATAAAAGGGAGGATTTCTTGGATCTTGAGTTGCTCACACATGTGTGAGAAAATAGTTAGGGACTAAAACATGTTTAGAAAGGTGTTTAGGATAATTAAGTGGGATTAACTATTCGGTAGGCTTAGAAGGATGACAGTGATGGGTGGTAGACTAGGTTTTAGATGGGATTAGGATTAAATTGAATAGGATTTAATTAAATCATAGGATTAGAGAATTTAATCAAGTGGAGGGATTTAAATAAATTGGAATTTATTTAAAAGGGGATTTTATGGAGCACTATGCATTAAATAAATTTAACACATTAGAGGGGAAGTATTCAAATTAAATTTAAAGACATTAGGGAAGTGAGCCTATTTAATTAAATAAGTAGAAAAATATAAAAAATATAATTAATTAATTATAGTGTCAATCAAAATATTAAATCAATTAATATAGTGTTTGGGATGATTTTAATTGTCTACAGCTTGATGAAAGAGAGTGTGTTTTTTTCTTTGATTCCTAAGGAACCTAATTTGAGAACAATAGATGATAAATAACCATTATTAAATGAATTACTAACAAATTTTGAAGATGTAATTTTGGATTATGTACCTAATTGATTATCCCTTAATAGGAGTATCAGTCATTGTATAGATATAATTCTAGGAGCAAGTTTGAAAAATAAGGAACTACATAGAATGACACTTATCGATAGTGAAAAGTTGAAAAGAAAGCGTAAAAATATTTGTAGAAAGAATTATCAAAGAAAGTTTGAATCCTAGTGTAGTAACTATTGTATTGGCACCTAAGTAGAATAGAGAATGGAAAATGTGTACTAGTTCCATTTCTATAGATAGAATCATAATGAAGTGTAGATTTCCTTTAGCTGGGATGGATGATATGATGGATTGTTTGGGTGGAACAAAGTATTTTACCAAAATTGATTTGAAGAGTGGTTATCATCAAAGAAAGAGATGAATGGAAAACTAATTTTATGACCAATGAGGGTTTATATGAGTGGTTGGTTATGTCTTTTGGTTTGATCAATGCACCTAGTACCTTTATGAGGGTAATGAATGAGGTATTAAAGAAATTTTTAGGTAAATTTATGATTGTGTAATTGGATGATATTCTAATTCTTAGTAGGATTAGTGTCTCTAAGACTTATGATTTTGAATAAAGGTTTGAAGATGGATCTTGAGAAAATAAAATCAATTATTGAATGAACTATTCTAGAGATCATTGGATAAGTGGGATAATTTCATAAATTAGCTAGTTTCTATCATAAGCTTATTAGGAATTTCAGTTCAGTTTGCAATCCTATAATAGAAACTATGAGAGGTGATCGGAATGATTTCTAGTGAACACATGGAGTAGATAAACACTTTGAATTACTAAAATAGAGTCAGTGAACAACCAATATTGGCTTACCTGATTTCACCAAGGTATTTCAAGTGGATTGTGATGCAAGTGAAAATTAAATTGGAGTAGTATTGAGTAAGAAGGAAAGTCTATTTCTTTTTATAGTTAGAATTTGAATGATGCAAAGAGTATATTCTCATTTTATGGCCATGAATTTTATTCCATAGTTCAAGCTTTGAAGGAAAGGACACATTACTTGTTACCAAGGGAATTTGTGTTGTATATTTATCATAAAGATTTGAAAATTTTGAGTAGTTTGGTTGAGTTGAATCAGAAACACATGAGATGGGTTGAGTTCTTGTAGAATTATACTTTTTTTGTGAATCATGGGGGTGGAAATTCAAACAAGGTAGTTGAATCAATCAATAAAAGAAGGAGTTTGTTGACAGAGATAAGAGTATAGATGCTTGGGTAGAATGAATTGAAGATTTTGCACTAGGATGCTCTAGATTTTGTAGAACCATGAAAATATTCTAATGAATATGTCAATTGACAAAAGTAATGGGTTAGATTATTTCATTTTGAATGATATTTTGTTTAAAGGAGTTTAGTTGTGCATACCTAGAGGATCAATGAGAGATAATATGATTAAGGAGAAATATAGTGGAGGACTTGTAGAACATTTTGGTATTGATAACATGGTGAGTTTGGTTGAAGAAAGATATTATTGGTCCCAAATTCATAAGGATGTTCAGATATATGTGAAAGGTTACAAAATTTGTCAAGTTACTAAAGATAGTAGTTAGAATGTGGGATGGTATACATAATTTCATCTACCTAATAAACCTTGGGAGGATATTAACATGGATGTTGTTTTGGGGTTTCCTAAAATACAAAGGGGTAATGGTTATATATTTATGGTGGTAGAAAAAAAATTTAATATGTCGCATTTCATTCCGTATAAGAAAACTTTAGATATAATGCATGTAGAAGATCTATTCTTCAAGGAGATTGTGAGATTGCATGGATTATCGAGGAGTATATTTTCAAATAGGGATAGTAAATTTGTGGGACATTCTTGGAGGAAACTTTAGAGTAAGATGAGTGCTAAATTTAAATTTAGTTATACTCTTCATCCATATACTGATGGAAAAATAAAGGTTGTTAACAAGAGTTCGGGTAATTTACAAAGATGTTTTTTTGGAGATAAACCTATTGATTTGGATTCACTTTTGGCACAAACATAGTTTTCATAAAATAATTCGGTACGTAAGAGTATTGCTAAGACACCATTTGAGATTGTTACAAGTATGAACCAAAGAGAATGGAAAACTTAAGGGATCATATTCATGAAGATAGAATGAATGCTAAGTTATAAGGATATGTAGATCTTATGAATTCATTTCATAAAGAGGTTAAACATCATTTGGGGCATAGTAATCATAGGTAATAAAAAGAAGGTTGATAGGTCTAGGAAATATAAGGATTTTTCAGTAGGAGATGAGGTTAAGGATAATTTGAAGAAAGGGGGATTTTTAGTTGGAACTTATAGAAATTTAAAGATGAGGAAGTTTGGACCTTGTACAATTTTGAGAAAGTTTGACTCCATAATTGCTTTTGAAGTTGAAATGCTAGAGAATGTCGATGTCACCCATACTCAATGTTACAGATTTTTATGAGTATCATGAGACTATGAGTTCAAAGGATTTTATATATATATATATATATATATCCTAAGAAGTAGATGGATAAGATAGAGAGAATCTTGGATAGAAGAGTTGGAAGGAGTATAAGAGGCAAAGAGTATATGGAGTATTTGGTAAAGTGGAAGGACACATGAGTTGAGGATTCTTCATGGATTTCTCAAATTGAACTAGATTGGTTTGATTCTTATTAGATTTAAAATTGGGAGAGTTGCTTTCTTAATAACCCTAGGTGTCTGATGTAGAACCATCTTGAGCTCAAAGAAATCTTGTATCAACCAAAAATATTTTAGTTTCATTCATTTCTAGTTTGTATAGCTTATGTGTCAATTAGGTGATAATTCATTGTTCAAGTTAGTATTTCCAATGATAAAATTATTATTATGACCTATCTTGGATTGTGTTCCTAGGTTTTCAACTCATCTAGATCATTATTGCTAGAGTTATGATTGGTTCTCTCTTGGGTAGCATGTTCTTGCATGCTCTTGGAATTGTTGTTGAATTTTGATCCTACAATGGAAATCTATAGCTTATGAAGCTCGGTGATGCATACAGCCATGTTCTTAGATCATGTGTGGGCTTATATATTATTTCCTAACCTCTTACACAGTTTATGTGGGTTGTTCCTTATAATTTGGGATTGGGACCATTTGTTGTAATACATTTCTTGTTATTAGGGAATGCAATCTTTTCTTAGGCTAGCCTACATTTTGTGATGCTTATATATTGTAATGTAATGTATCTCTTGACAGGAGTAGTGGTAGTGATAAGATTTAGAAGATAGTAAAAAAATATAATTAGAAATGGATCTAAGGTCTTTGACTGAAGATTGTAAGAAAGAAGACATACGAAGTCTGACATGTGTGGAGACATGTATCTTTCCAATTTAATGTGATTTGATTTCTAGTTGAATGAGAGTGGATATACTTGTTCTCTCAATATCTTGTTTTTTTTTTGTTGTATTTACTCTTTCTGCACACTTGGAAAATTCTCTTTGAGGTCCCTCCATTCATGACTACCTCAAAAAATATTTTTAACTACCTTTTTATTCCATATCCATACCTTGATATTTATCTTTATTATTGTCAATCATGTTGTCTTGGAAGTTAAAAAATCAATCTCATAGTTAAATCCTATACTTACACTTCCTCAATGTATAGATTGAACATGAACCAAATTTAATATCATCATTTTTTATCACACTCTTGATTTCTATGATACATGGGGACGTTCTATAGGTTGTCAAATATTGAGCCTGTATTTGAGAAAGAAGGATTGATGCACCTCCCTCACCTTGTAAATGTTATATATATATATATATATACGGAGGAAATTTTCTAGATAAAATTGATTTTAATCTTAAAAGAAAAACTTGTCAATTTAACTTCCTATACAATACCTAAATATTTATACATATCTAAATCCTCAAAAATCCTCTAACAATATATTTCTCAATAAATGAGTCAAGATATATTTCTTATTAAAGGAGTCAAGCATATTTTCTATTAAAGGTATAAAATTCTATAAAGTTTAATTAAATAACATGGCCAACACCTCTAAGAGGTGCCCATTGCATTTTTAAATTTATCAAAGAATTTAGGAAACCACTCTTCTAAATATATATTTTTTAGAGATCCCTTTACTCCTCTTCTATCTCTTCATTACAAGTTGGAGTGAATTTTTCCTTATCTTCCAAATCTAGTGTGTGGGTAGTTCAGGAATAGAATCACACTTTAAGTTGGTCCAAATACTTAGTTAGTACAAAATATTTAGTAGATTCAAAACGAACCACCTCTCCAATTTTCCACTAACTATAGGGGTCACAATTTTTAGTGTGGAGCCTGATTAGTCTCCAAGTGGGAGATTGTTGATATTGTGGTGACTAATCATGTAGTGGGGGTTGATGTAGTGATGGTCAATTTTAGAGGTTTCCCGAAAATGTTGTTATAAGAAACTAAGATGCATAATGCATTGTAAGGTTGGTAACAAAAATTGTTGGATAATAGAAAGTATGAGGGCTATGTAGGTGGACATAGCCCAGGGTTTGAGTGAACCACATTAAATTTTTGTGTTATCTATATTCTTTGTGTTCTCTTCTATTGTTTATGCATATAACTATTTATTCTTATATTATTCTAGATCTGTCAAACCCTAACAATTGGTATCAAAGCAAGGTTTGTTGTTGTAGATTGACAAAATATTTAGATTTGAGTGGAAGCAATGAAGGATTCTAGATTCAAGATTGAAAAATTCAATGGCCAAAATTTCTAGCTATAGAAAATACAAATGGCAGATTACCTATATCAAAAGGATTTGTGGAAGCCATTAGAAGGAAAAATGAAGAAATAGGGAACCATCACAAATAAATATTAGGAGATCTTGGATAAGAAGGTACTAGGATCTATTCAATTGTGCCCTACACCATCCATAACATTCAACATATCAAAGGCAAAAATGGTAGTAGAGCTGATGGAGACATTGGCTACATTATACGAGAAACCCTTACATTCGAATAAAGTATTTCTTATGAAGTGTTTGTTTGATATGAAAATATGTGAGGGAGGATCTATAGTGAACCATATTAATGAATTTAACATAGTTACTAGTCAGTTGTCATCCATACAAATTTCATTTGTTGAAGAGGTTAGGGGTCTCTTAGTCTTATGTTCTTTGCTAGAAAGTTGGAATAGCTTGGTTATGGTTGTAAGTAACTCTATATTTGGTTCAAATACTTTAAATTTTGATGAAGTTGTTGGTATTTTTCTAAGTGAGGAAATGAGAAGGAAAAGCACAGGTGAAACTTCAACCTCATCAGGTTCTACTTTAAATGAGGAGAACAGAGGAAGAAAAAGGGAAAAAGGAAACGGGCCTTCACATGACAAGTCACAAAGGAAGTCAAGGAAAGGGTATTCTTAATCTAAAGGAAATAAATATTGTTGGTATTGTGGAAAGCCTAGTCACCTAAAGAAAGACTACTGATCTCAAGAAAGAAAAAAAACAAGGAGATGAAAATGAAGATGAGAGTAAGGAAGCTAATGTTGCAAGTAATACTTTACAATATTCTTTAATATTATTTTTGGATACTGTTAATGATTCTTGGGTAATAGATTATGGGGCTTCATTCCATGCTACACCCCATAGAAAATATTTTCAAGATTATGTTCAAGGTGATTTTGGACAGGTATATTCGGGTGATGATGAGCCTTGTCCCATTGTTGGGAAAGGAAAAATTAAGATCAAGTTTCCAAACAGAAATGACTTGATACTGAAGGAGGTAAGGCATGTCCCTAATTTAAGAAGAAATTTATTTTTTGTTGGACAACTGGGTAGTGAAGGATGCATAGTCATGTTTTCAGACAATATCTAGAAGGTCACTAAAGTTTCATTAGTGGTAGCTAAAGGTGCAAAGGTAGGCACATTATATCTATGTACTAGTAACACGTATTCTACCTTAGCCACTACTTGAAAGCTACTATAGATGTTGCAAGAATAGATTCAAAAATGTGGCACTATAGGCTTGGCCACATGAGTGAGAAAGGGATGAAAATCATTCACTCTAAAAATCTATTTCAAGGAATAAAAAATATTGATTTAGAGTTCTGTGAAATTTTATGGTAAACAGAAAAAAGTAAAATTTCTCAAAGTTGGGAAAGAAAAGAAGAGTGAGAAGTTAGAGCTAGTGCATTTAGATGTATGGGGACCATCTTAGGTATCATCTCTTGGTGGCTCTCAGTATTATTTTATTTTTATAGATGATTCAACCAAGAAAACATGGGTGAATTTCTTGAAACATAAATTTGATGTTTTTGAATTATTTAAGAAATGAAAAGCTTTGGTTAAGAATGAGATAGGAAAGAAGTTGAAGTGTCTCAAATCTAATAATGAAGGTGACTATTGCAGCACCGCCTTTGAAGATTATTATTCTATTAATGGAATTCAAAGGAAAAAGATAGTTCCAAGAACCCCACAAGAAAATGGGGTGTCACAAAGAATGAATAGAAAAATCATGGAATGTGTAAGGAGCATTAGATTGCATGTTGGTCTGCCTCTTCATTTCTAGGTAGATGTTGTAAACATTGTTGTTTATTTGATAAATAGAGGACCTTCAGCCCCTTTGGATGATGGTATTCTAGAGGAAGCATGGACTGGAAAAAAGGTAAATTATTCATTTCTAAAACTTTTGTTTTTGAAGCTTTGTCCATGTTGATAAAGAAAATAGAACCAAGCTTGATGCTAAATCTCTAAAATTTACCTTCATTGGATATGGAGTAGATGACTATGATTATTGCTTATGGAATTTTGAAAATCTTAAAATAATTATAAGTACATATGTTATATTCAATGAGGTCATGTATAAAGAATAGTTGCAGGAAAAGAAGCATGAACAGGTCAAACAAGAATATGTGGTGTTGGATGAGACTCCTAAAACTAAAAAGCCAATGGTACCTGATGCTCAGCAAGAACAGGTAATCTGACAAACTCTTGTAAGTGTTAGACGTTCTACAAGGTCAAGTAGACCTCCTAAAAGGTTTTCTCCTTCTTTGTATTCCATTTTATTGACTGATTCTAGTGAACCAAAAAAATATGAAGAAGCAATGTAGGTCGATGCTAAACAACAGTGAAAGCTAGGCATGAAAGAGGAGATGGACTCATTAAAAAATAAGATTTGAGACTTAGTCCTTCTACCTAAAGGAAAAAGATCCTTGCCTAACAAATGGGTTTATAGGCTAAAGGAGGAAGATGGAGGAAAGAAAAATTATAAGGCCAGACTTGTGGTAAAGGGTTTTGCATAGAAAAAGGGTATAGATTTTGATGAAATATTCTCCCCTATTGTAAAAATGACTTCAATTAGAACTAAACTAATTCTCATGGCTAAAGATGAGTTGCATCTTGAACAACTAGATGTCAAGACAACTTTTCTCCATGGATATTTGGAGGAAGAAATTTACATGGAGTAACCAGAGGGATATGAGGTCAAGGGTAAGGAGAATTTGGTGTGTAGGTTAAAGAAGAGTCTATATGGCCTAAAGCAAGCACCTCGACAATGGTATTTAAAATTTGATAGTTTCATGGCTAAACAAGGGTACCATAGATGGCATTCTGATCACTGTGTATCTTTTAAGAGATTGGATAATGGGAGTTACATTATCCTATTACTCTATGTTGATGACATGCTTGGTCTAATATGCAACAAATAAATGAACTTAAACATAAATTAACAAGTTCATTTTCTATGAAGGATTTGGGTGTTGCTAAGAAAATCCTTGGTATGAGGATTACATGAGATAGGAAAAAATAAAACATTGAATCTATCCCAAAGTGGGTCTATAAAGAAGACGTTGAAAAGATTTAATATATAGGATGCAAAACAAGTCAGTACACCTTTGCCCAGTCATTTCAAATTGAGTAAGGAAATGTGCCCAAAGGCATAGGAAGAGGTAGATAAAATGTCTAACATCTCATATTCATCAGCATTTAGTAATTGGATAGCTTTCTTAATATTTTTTTTTTAGAGATGAGAACAATTTAGATTCCAAGAATCTCAATATTACAAGAGTGGGTCTTCCTTCTACAATGATATCCATAATGGGCTTTCCATCCCAAGGAAAAAAGAAAAAAGAGAACTAGTGTCTATACTTGGAAGGACATAATAGATTAAACTTGTCAATTGTAAGAAAAAATCTCACTGATGTACAAATTGAGGCAAGAAATCCCACAACAAAGAAGGCACATTTTAATTGTCACCCACATAGGGCATGATAACACAATTACTACTATATTTAGGGTATTTGACGCCCATAATAGGGAATGGAGCATATGATTGTCTATATTCAAGTAATGCCTACTGATAACAATTCCTTACATTTTATGATCTTTAAATAAAATTGAGAAGAGACCATCATGGATTATTTTGTAGGATGAAATATAGACACTCATTTTCCTATTTCATGCATTACTCATCCATTCAATGTCATTAGCTAGAGTTATTCAAATGGACATGTCAAGCTTAATTTTTATGGCATAGATAAAACACAATTGTGGAATAATTAGAATTGGTGTTATGTTTAGAGGTACAATGGGAATAAATAATATGCTCTAGTGTATGATTTTGATAAGAAGTCTAATGACATGGCCAAAGTTTTATGTTATCATAGGTTGAAGGTGATTCATACCTACTAAATAGATATTTAACAAGGTGAGACTATAAGAATTGTCACTTTGATGCTATTTTATCTAAGGCTATAGCTAATTTTGCGAAATATCTCTTTCAATCATGTTGGTCAAGAAATTGATTATGAGATTGATTGGGTTGCTTTGAGATGAACCTCAAGATGAAAGAAGGAAAGATTTGGATGCATGGGAGAAATAATTTCTCAAGAGAGTTTTATAGGTATTGAATAAGTGTCTTAAGGCTATTTGACATGATGATGGGT
The DNA here is from genome assembly GCA_028749045.1 of Cupressus sempervirens. Classification (NCBI taxonomy): domain Eukaryota; kingdom Viridiplantae; phylum Streptophyta; class Pinopsida; order Cupressales; family Cupressaceae; genus Cupressus; species Cupressus sempervirens. The sequence continues at coordinate 315,540,916 of CM053785.1, forward strand.
TGGTATGGAGGATTTAATAATTATTATATGGTGGTAGTATCATGGTTGATAGAATAATGTGAATCATAATTTATAACCACATCTACTTTGTATAGAGGATGGTGGTAGTGAGATAAATGTGTCATGTGTGTTGGATCTCATCTTGACTATGAAATTTTCATGTTTCTTGATTAACTTATAGAATCCTCTTTTAAGGATAGGATTGGTAATGCTAGAAAATCAAAAGCTTGAAGGATAAAATGAACATGTCAATGCAAAAGAGAAACAACCAAAAGTGTTAAATTTTAGGTGAATAAATGATCATAGATTTCATGTTATTTATAGAAAGGAAAACCTAGAATCGTAGAGTGTGTCATCTTGGAGCTTTCTAATGACATGGATATCACTCCTAGTGAAAACCTTAGGTTCTCCATGGTTAATTTACTATGGCAACTTATACATAAGTTGGCTTAGAGGTCATTGATGCAACTTAAACACTAATTTGTCCCTCCATGTTGTCAAATGCCATAAATGTTAGAATAATGCAATAACTTAATTATTAACTCATCTTGATTTGATCATTAAGTTATCTTTACTTCTCTCTTAAGATTTCACTTTATGAATCAGAGACATTTAATAATTATATTAATTATTAAATATCTTCCTTTTTTAGAGTTTATTATTTTAGAGTCTTGATCTCCTATATAAATTTTGATCATTATTTACTTTATGTAATTTGTTTGATATGATAATATAATCTTTCTTATTTTCATATCCCAAACCCTTGCCTTGTGATTTCATTATTCTTAGTGATAGGTTATTTGTGCATGTACGTGATCTTGGCTTCATGAAGTTACATTGACAACTTCTACAATAAATACCTCATATTTGCATGATGATATTGAACACAATATAAAATTTATTTTAATGGCTTCTTAGAGTGTCTTCATGCTTCAAAGAGAAGGAAAATCCATTGTCAACATGTAGTGGAAGATATTATACAATTGAAGGCCACCCTTAATTCTAATTAAAGCCATACTACATTACTCTACTATTTTTATGAATATGATTCAAAAAGGCCAAAGTTACTCTATATAGTAAACCTATTTCTTGTGTGTTCCTTTTTGTTTCCATGAGATTGAGGTTCGATTCAGGGTAAATTTTACACTTTAGTTTGTATTTTCACATGTATGGCTTGAAACTTATGATTGGTTGGGTTGGCTTAGGTTGTCCATATAATAATTTAAATTTTTATACTCTCATGATGTTTTCTTATGGTTTTTGTGTTCATATATTTTCAAGGTGTAGTGTAAAATTTTGACACTGAACCTAGGATTATTTGGCCATTTACTAGCCAAAGGTTAAACCTCCATTTTGTTGCTTCCTAGATTCCTGTCAAGTATAATATTAAAAAAATCCTCTATGATTAAACATGTAGTTAAGATGGTATTTTTATATCAAACTAAAGATAAATAGACATTCCTAAGAAATGACAAGTATAATATATTATATCAATTATTAATAAAATTATCTATAATATAACTAAATATTTACATTGACTTGTACCATTATTTATTTTACATAGATTTTATATATATAAATATGTATACTATATGTATTAGAGAAAAATAAATAATTTAACTATATTTGGTCAGTATATTGTATATTTTATAAATATTATAATATGATTTTACATAGTATCAACAATTTGTGAAATGGATACATTCCAATCCATCATGAACCCTACAACAAAACATTGTAAAATCTAAAAACTAAAATTATCTATGCAACCCCATCCTAGAAAAATCCAAAAATCAATAATGAGTAAGCATTGATAGAATAGTTTGGGAGATTGTTAGCATGATTGACATGTTGCATTCACGATGGTGTTTGTCATTGATGTCAACATAGTATTGTTTCTGTAAAGAATGGAAGAGTAGCAAATAGAGAACAAGGTTGCATGAACTATGTATTGATGATGAGATCAAGAACATTTTAGGATTTGTTCTACATTATTTCCCAATGACATGGACAAGTGTGTGTGTGTGTGTGTAGAGAGTCGACAATATGTGAGAGTTATTCATGATTTACAAAGGACAATGTGTGGATAGAGTACCTAAGAAGTGGAATATGATGTCTAGATTGTATCTCTTAACAGGGATAGAATCATAATGAGAGAAGTTAGACAGTGATAGTGGACTATATGATGATGATATCACCAAGTGTGTGAGGTTCGAGGTTGTACATGTGAGAATTTTTAATTACTATGAGCCAACAATGTTTTGTAATTGTAAAAATATGTAATGAATTTTAATATCTTAATGAGGTCATATTACAATTAATTGAGATCTGAGAAGGTATTCGGTGTAGTATTGGCACAATAAGAGGATAGAGAAAGAGTTTGAGTTGTGAAGATCAATTTCATTTGTATTATTCTCAAAGAAATAATATAGAGACTAGTTGGACAGTGAGTTTGGTGGTCTTGCCCCTGAAGCTATTTTGGCAGTGGGTCCATATGCCTTCTACAACTCCTAATAGGGTCAAAATCTCCTAATAGGGATTCAAAGTCTCCTAATAGAGTCAATCCTCTTACAAGGAACTTTTATATTAGTACATCATATTTTGGATACCATCCCCACTAGGGTTTTCCCTAGTTAACATCTCTAGTATTTTTATGTATGTGTATCTTCTTATGGTTGTTGATTGTATTCTTCACATGCTTAAGGTTTAACAAGGTTGATAAAAGTTATATTGATATGAAAATTGACTCAACCCCTCCCCCCCTCCTAGTTATCTTGGTGGACTTTACTTTCTAAAAAATGGTATTAGAGCATCCAATTCTTGAAGGAAAAACTTAACACCTTAAGGAGATAAATGTCAAGTCATTTCAAAAAAGAAAGTACTAAGATTGGTGGAGTTAATTTGGATATTCAAAAATTGGAATTCCTCGATGAGGTATCAAAATTATGTATGGAATAAAACATTGAGTTTTCAGATCCAAAAAAAATTTGTTGCATAAAAATGAATAGATCTACCCTATCAAGGAGCAAGCACAAGTGAAGATAGATCTAGTTTTGAAGACGATAGAGAGATTGAAGAAGGAATTTCCCTACTTATGAAAAGACATTCATATGGTATATTAAAAAAAAATTGTTGGACATGTAAATAATTTGGTCATTTTTCATCCAAACTAAGAGAGTAAAGACTAGAATGCCTAAGGATTGTCTTTTTGATGATGAGAAACTTTGTACAAGATGAGAAGAATTCTTGAATGATACTAATGATAATGAGCTTGAATTGGTTGTGAAAGAAAAAGTAATAGATGAAGAAGAAACTAATCCTAAGCCTATTATAGAAAATGTTGAAACTTTCTTTAAGACTAATAATGATTTGTAGAATGTTTTCAAGTTGTAGAACAAAGAGAAGGGATTTGAACCTGAAGAAGTAAGAATTGAGTCAGTGACACCTACACCTAACAGGAATATGACAAAAAATCACCTTGTTAATCAGGTTATTTGAAGCAAAGAAAAAGGAGCTATGACAAGAAACATGGTACATGAAGAATTGTGTTTGAATTCTCAAGTTGAACCAAAGAGCGTAGATAAGTAATGCAAGGTTTATCATTGGATTCAAGCAATGAAGGAAGAACTAGATTAGATTGTGAAGAGTGAGACATGGGAATTGGTTCCTAGACCTAAAGAAAAGAATGTTATAGGAGCTAAATACATTCTCAAAAATAAGATGAATGAACAATGTGAGGTTGTGAGAAATAAAGCAAGATTGGTATGTAAAGGATATTCACAACAAGAAAGTATAGATTGTGAAGAGACATTTACCCCTATTACCAGAATTGAAGTAGTAAGGATGTTCTTGGCTTACACAGCAAGTAAGAAGTTCAAAGTGAATCAAATGGATGTAAAGCCAACATTTCTAAATGGAGAACAAAAAAGAAGTCTACATTGAGCACCCTGCAGGATTTCCTTTGATAGTAGAAAGAGACATCGTATAGAAGTTGAAGAAAGTATTGTATGGACTAAAGAAAACACCTAGAACCTAGTATGCAAGGTTGGACAAGTATTTGAAAAAGTTGAGACTTGCTAAAGGTACTGCAAATAGTAACTTATATTTGAAATAAATTGAGAATGGATTGTTGATTATTGTGATATTTGTGGATGACATAATATTTGGGGGTAATGATCAAGGATAACTTTAAGGAACCCCCCCCCCCCCCCCCCACCTCCCAAAATTTATAAAATTGTGGCGAATGACATGTCATTTGGGTGAAAAAAAATTAATAGTGTTGGCGAATTATGCGTCAATTGATGGATATTTAGTGGTGAATTTTTTAATAGTTTAGACAATTTTTATAAAATAATGGTGATTATAATTTTTGTTTTTAATAAAATTATTAATATTGATGGAAAATTATGTTTTGAAATGTAATTATGTTAAATGTATTATTTGAGAACTCGGACCGTCTGATGATCCAAGATCAATGGCTGAGGTTTAATTTCGGCCAACATTTCTTGAAGGAAGAAGAATTGTCGAGGTAGTCACTGGAATGTTGACACATATCAAGGTAAGTTGTCTGTGGAGTACAGTGTCACTCATTAAAAAAAAATTGCATAGGAAAATGGTAATTTGGCGAATGATGATCGTCGAAAGAGACACTCAATTAATTCCATGGAGAATAAGAGTAAACATTAAAGAGAAATATGGGCGAAGAACCTGAGTACCAAACTGAAATTATGTAATAATAGTGGTGAACGTTCCAACCACTATATGAGTATTTTATAAAATCTGGGCGAACCGGTCAACTAGTATACGGTATTTTTTAGAGACAATTTGTATAGCCCAATCGAGACATAATAGCCACTAAAAAAATCCATGGTAATAATGAAGCAAGTGACAAATTTGTTGATGAAATGAAGAATGAATTTGAGATGAGCATGATTGGTGAGATGAAATATTTCTTAGGTTTATAAATTGTGCAGAATAGTCATGGTATTTTTCTATCACAGACTAAGTATTTGAAATACTTGTTGAAGAGATTCGGAATGGAAAGTTGTAAGCTTTTTGGTACACCTATGGTAATTGATCACAAGTTATCTAGGAAAGATGAGACACCTACAGTTGAGTAGAAGAAGTAAAGATCCATGATTGGAAATTTGCAATATATGACTCACATCATACTAGATATAGCAAATGTAGTTGGTATAGTAGCATGATTTCAAGCAAACTCTAAGGAATCACACTATGTAGTAGTAAAGAGAATATTTAGATATTTTAAGGGTACACCTACTTTTGTCTTGTGGTATGACAGATCAAATGACTTTACTCTATGTGCATATACTGATATGGATTGGGCAAGTAGTATGGATGATAGAAAGGACATAAGTGGTGGAGCATTTTTCCTTGAAAGAAGATTTGTTTCTTGGCTGAGAAAAAAATAAGATTGTATTTCATAGAGTACATGAGAAGTAGAGTATGTAGTAGTAACAAACAATTGTAATCAAATCATGTGGATGAAACAGATGTTGAAGGATATTGGGATGGAGTTTAGAGAACCTGTTATCATACATTGTGAGAACACTAGTAGAGTGAGTATGTCTAAGAATCCAATGTTACATTCCAAGACTAAGCATATATCGATTAAGTATCATGTGTTGGAAAAGTTGGGGGGGTGGGGGTGAATCAATTATCCAAGGTCCAAAAACTCCCAATAAAACTTAACAATGTTGCATGCATCCATTAGATCATTCAAAACATAAACTTGCAAATTGTTGTCTTAAGTCAAAACCACTTTGCATAAATGTAAACATGAAACATGACCAAATCATTCACACATATGACACTAGGATTTTATGTGGAAACCCAATTTGGGAAAAACCACCACTAACATGCTACTAATTCTCACTCTTTTGAAGTGATTCCTTGTGAAAGGCCAACCCTATTAAAGGTTACAATACGCACGATTAAATGTGACTCGATTAAAGGATTTTAATCACCTTGTTAGGAGTGAGCCTTGTTAGAGGACTTTAGACCATTCCATTAGAATGCCACCTGGTTAAAGGATTTACAAATGACTGTTAGGTCAACCTTAATCCAAAGGATTTTACCTAAACTAATAAAATTATTAGAGAGTAACAATAAGGCTTGATTCAATAACAAAATACAACTCACTTTATAGATTATAGATCTCTATTTAGTCCTCCATTCTTCTTGGCTTCATCCACTTCAGCTCTAATAGCTTGTTCATCCTTTAAGCATTCATCCTCTTAAGTTTTCCTACTTTGCATGCCAATTGTAGACTCCTTCCTTAGGCCACCATATGAAACAACACCCTAGACTCCTTGTATTCTTTGGGATCTCACATATGCCAACTATTTCATTTGGCCTTGCATTCCCTTATAAAGAGAATTTAGATATTTTGCCACTCAACCATAATTGTCCATTTCTAGATTAGGTAGGATTCATTAAATCTAACCATCTTTTTGTTTTTTCTTCCTCTAGAAACTTCCTTTATAATCCTCTTTGAATTCAACTTAAAATAATTTATCTTGAATTCTATGCCACCAGCTCATCATTCTTATCTTCCACATGGTTCACATAACCCAATAAATCAAACATGTCAAATCAAATTCATCGAATTCATGATCAAACTCATAATGTTGTCACTCGCCATTAACTTGCTTCTAAGGCTGGGCACATACTATGTTACTCGACATGAACTAAAGTTTACTAATGCTCAACATCAACTAAACTTCACTCGGCATCCACTAAGTTTCACTTAGCTTGGCACTGTCTACAATTTACTCAGCATACACTGCAAATCAACTTTACTTGGCTCCAACTAGTTTTTTGCTCAACTTACACTAACATTGCTCATCGTACACTAGCATTGCTCTTCACTTACTATGTAGTTTGTTAGGCTTAGTAGACTCAATTTGTTTCACTTATTCTTCTAAACTTAATTAGTGTATCCATCCTTTGCAACCTTAAATAGATAATCAATCCACTATGATCATTGTCTCAACTAATCTTTAAACTTCTTTTCCATATCATAACTCAACATTTCCTTTAGGTGCTCTTGTTACCTCATTTGATCAAATTCTCTTCATCAATCAAACAAATGATAATACTCTAATCAACTAAGCAATTGTCTCTCCAGCAAATAGCAAGTTTGACATCAATGACAAAACAATGATTGAAACACATTCTCATACTTGTATCAATCTTTGATCAACAATCTCCCTCTTTGTCATTGATGGCAAACAATTGCCAACAACAATACAAAAAAAAAAATCCTTGTATTAAAATCTCTCCCTCTTTCAATCTTTTATATAGGTTACAAAACTTTGTTTTGATCATTGCAGGGCTTCTCCCTCTGGCTTTTCTGTCCTTTTTCTTATCACTCCCTCTATCTAATATTCATGTATTCATCTTATCTCTCCTTCTTAGTTCTTTATCTCCCTTTTTTGGTTACTTTGCCTCCCATTATTGGTCATCTAGATTATATCTCCCTCTTTGACAACAATGCCAAAGATTTGTCATCTCACAAATGCGGATGTAAAATAATTTTGGGTTCTCCCTCTACCACCTAACTTGTGACTAATTATTTGTTTCAACTCTTGATTACTTTAGGCAGCTCCTAAAGTATAGTGCACTGCATCAATTTGTAATATGTGTCTTCCATTATATTTGATGCAAGGCACATCTCTAGCTTCTTAAACATATTTGGAAAGGGGTATCACCCCTAGTTTACCTCCTACATACTCATAAGCATATCCTTAGGTAAAGCTTTTGTGAATATATGAGCAATCTGTTCTTTTGTATTCACATATTCCATCTTCACTTCTTTGTCTTGAATCAGCTCTCTCAAGTAATGATACTTGATAGATATATGTTTTCTCTTTGTGTGCATCACAGGGTTCTTGGATATATTTATTGCACTCATGTTATCACAATACAATACAACAGGTTTAGTAATCTCCTCTTTCATTCTTTGAGTAGTTTTTTGATACATACAATGTTTATACAATTTACTGCAGCATCAACATATTCAGCTTCAACAATAGATTCAGATATGCAAGTTTGCTTCTTACTAGTCCAAGTAACTAGTCTCTTTCCTAAGAAAAATTCTCCACCACTTGTGCTTTTTATGTCATTAACATTTCTAGCCAAATCAGCATCTTTATAGGCTCTCAATTCAATCTTTTCATTTTTCTTGTAGTATAGACCAACATACTCTGTTCCTTTTAGATATCTCATCATTATTTTAACAACCATCAAATGATTTTCTTTAGGATTTGTAGAAAATTTTGCAACAATCCCAATAGCCAATGCAATGTTAAGTCTCTTATGAACTACAGATTGAAATTTTCTAATCAGACATGTACAAATTTTGGTTCACCTTAGTTGAATCATCATTCTTGGATAGCTTGTATTCTGTCACCATAGGTGTACTAATAGGCTTTGAATCTTCTAATCCAAAAAATTTCAATATTTCCTTCACATACTTAGACTGAGTGATATAAATACCATATTGCATTTGATAAACTTGCAAACCAACAAAGAATTTAATTTCTCCAAACATGGACATTTCAAATTCTTATTTCAATTGATTAACAAAATTACTTAGACTAAGTGATGTAAATACCATATTGCATTTGATAAACTTGCAATTCAACAAAGAGTTTAATTTCTCCAAACATGGACATTTCAAATTCTTGTTTCAATTGATTAGCAAATGCCTTGCAAAGTACATTTTGTCCTCCAAATATGATATCATCAAAAAAATTCAAATAGTGAAATACCTTTACCACCATCAGTCTTTAAGAATAAATTGTTTTTGTCATCAATTCTCTCAAAATTAATTTTCACAAGATAAGTATGAAGTCTTCCATACCATATAAATTTCTGTGCAATCTACATACCATTTTTTTTTTGTTAGCATCAAAAAATCCTTCAGGTTGTTCAATATAAACTTCTTCCTCTAATATACCATTCAAAAATGCAAACTTTGCATCCATTTGGTAAACCTTGAAACCTTTGTATATAGAATAAGAAAGCAGAGGTCTTACTCCTTCCAGTCTTGCAATGAGAGCAAATGTTTCTCCATAGTCTATTCCTTCTTCTTGAGCATACCCTTTACAAACTAGTCTTGTCGTTTTTTCTTGTGAATTCTCCATTTTCATCTAACTTATTCCTAAACATTCACTTGGTACCAGTAACATTCTTGTTCTCTAGTCTAGTTGCAAGTGACCAAGTTTTGTTCTTCTCTATTTACTCCATCTCTTCTTTGATGACTTTACTCCAGTCATCATTCTCTGGTGAACCCCTAACTGTCTTAGGTTCATGAATGCTCAAAAAACATGTGCCATTCCTCAATTTATTTATTGTCACTAGTCTAGCCTCTTTATCTCCAATAATCTATGTGACAAGATGATGTCATTTGACATACTTTGACAACCTTGGTTCTGCTCTATTTTCTTCAATAGGTCTTTCAACTTCAGAATCACTATGTACTTCTCTATTAGGTAATTCAACATTTCTTTCATGTGAATTGATCTCAGTGTCAAAATGTACCTCAGGTTCATTTTGCAACTCGATTCCTGAATGCAACTCGAAATTCACTGTTTGTGACTCGACAGTCAATGAGACTTATTGTTGTTGATTTGCAACTTGATTCATAGAAACATCCTTAATCATGTCATTATAGAAGTATATAAAAGATTTGTAATCTTTAGATTCTTTTGCATGTTCTACTTCATGTACTTCTGTGTATTCGTCAAATTTCACATTTGTACTTTCCACAACTTTGTTAGAGTTAGATTTTAAACACTTATAAGCTTTGCTACTTTTGGAATAGCCTAGGAATATACCTTCTTCACTTTTTGCTTCAAGTTTTCCTTTCCTATTATCCCCTTATGAATATAACACTTACTTCCAAATACCTTAAAATGTTTCACATTTGGTGAGTATCCATACCATAATTCAAATGGTGTAGAATGAGTACCTTTCTTGACTTGTAGATAGTTTAGGGTATAGACAGTTTTACTTATAGCCTCTCTCTAGTATTTCAAAGTAACATTTTCCTCCATCATCAATGTTCTATCACAATACATTGCATTTTTGTTCCTCCTTTCAGCAATTCCATTTTATGGAGGGCCCACTATTACATTTGGGCTCATTTTTTGACCATTATTGGTCAAAATTTTGACCCAAGTTGGTTGAACTTTGGACCAACCAATTGGTCAAAAAAAATCTCATTGAAATTTTGACCAACTTAGTAGTTGGTCAAAAATTTTACCAATACATTGGTTGAAAACTTTCAAAATTGTTGGCACAATTTCTACCAAGCATTGGTCAAATTTGGTCAAAATTTTGACCAATGCTAGTAGAAAACTATACAGCATTGGTGAAAAATTTTTGACCAATGCTTGGTGGAAAACTACCAAGAGTTGGTCAAAATTTTGACCAATTCTTGGTAGAAAATTACCAAGCATTGGTCGACATTTTCAAAAAAAATTTGAGGCATTCCATAAAATAGTTCACATGCCTTGCTTATGATTTGAAATTTTGCATGCATCCTGCACTCTCTCATCTGGCTGATGGATTATAGAGAGTGATCTGAAACGATGATGCTAAAAAATATAGACAATCAAATCCAAAATGAACTTGCATTACAAATGGATTGTGGAAATCTGATATTGTTAATTTTGCATGCATGTCTTTGGGGACAATCACAACTTAAACATATATATAATAGATTTAAACATATATATAATAGATTTGATCTATTATATATATGTTTAAGTTGTGATTGTCCCTGTAGACATGCATGCAAAATTAACAATATCAGATTTCCACAATCCATTTGTAATGCAAGTTCATTTTGGATTTGATTGTGTGTGTTTTTTAGCATCATCATTTCAGATCACTCTTTGTAATCCATTAGCCAGATGAAGAGCGCATAATGCATGCAAAAAGTCAAATCATAAGCAAGGCATGTAAACTATTTTATGGAATGCCTCAAAGAAATTTCATAAACTATATATAGAATTCACTCTAATTATAGTCATAAACTCTATTGAGAAAATCAAAATAAATAGAATAAATGCATCATGTGAATTATGAATAGCAAAGGAAATGAATTTGTTTAGATATTGTCAAACTTCATAGCCTAAGTAAGGATTCACAAACGAAATCCTTACCTGACTCAAGAGCACTGTGCCAGCTGTACATTTGAATTATGGTTGTTTCTATGCTGGAAAAAAAAAAAAGACCAATCTAAACTTGAAACAAATCTTATAGACAAATTTGAAATTTAGCATTAGCTTTTGGGGGGGGGAATATCTCAAAATTGATCAGAAAATAAACACTGATAAGACCCCCAAAAAAGTCTATGCATTAATATTTAAAAATTAAAATCCTAAACAATGAACCTATTTTAATATGACATAGAAGAAATGTTTAACTTCAAGTGCAAAATTCCTCCAATGACATTGCTAAACGTCATAGACAATTAATAGCTATTTAACAAGAAAGGGCTTATGTTAAAATAGTGCACAATGAAACACGGCAAAACATGATTTACAAATATACTACTCACATTTTGGATTGTTACAATGCTCACACTCCTTGTCATTACCAACCTCGTTGATCTTGTGTGAAATGATGAATGAGGAAAAATGCAATGTAAATCTGAACCCATACCCCAAACTGGTCATACAGAGCTTAAACCTAAAACAAGGCAATACAAAGATCAAGCTTTGCATTTCTCTTTAAAGGTGTAGATATCAAAATCCTATTAATGGCAACACTAGAGCTAAGGATGGAGAATGCAGCTATAACATCATGAAAAGTAAGGGCATTCCATCTAGTGGTCCAGAGTACACAAGAATATAGTAAATTTATGTGAAAACAAAAATCAATGTACTTCAATACAACAGATGAACCACTTTCTTTTGATAGATAAAGGCACCTCAAACAATTTTCTTTAGAAGGTTAAAGAAGTTGTGAAAATAGAGTATGATTCGTCCCACAAAGTGAATAGCTCATTACATCAGTGAGAAAATTTTCTTCATGAGGTAACCTACAAAATATGATTAAGGTGCTAGATTCACTTTAATGGTGTCCAAACAAATCTTCCTTCTAGAGAAACCATTGAATGGAGAATTCAAATGAGGCAACCCCTTCTTGTAGAGAAACTAACTCAAGAGAAGAAGAGGTATATATGTTGTAGTCTTATAGATAATAGAACAATAGACATCTATTTGCTTTAACATTTCAATAGAATTGAGAAAACAATGATACAAGAACATGAATCTCAACAGATCTCAGTAAGCTAACAGTGTCATGCCTAACTAATACCACATAGCATGATGCAATTAAAAGCTAATATGCACTTCAAATCTAATCTAGATGACATAAGCTACAACAACAAAAATTATCACATTAAAAAAATTTTGATATATGTAAGTTAGTTGTTTATTAAATGCTTCATTTGTTTTTATTACCATAGATATTTTTCTTTTATGCTTTACATATTTCATCAACCTAGATATTCTATTTTATGCAAGTGTTTTATTTTCCCTTACAAATAAATTCACATACACATCAAAATGAATGTTGTGTGTGTGTGTGTGTGTGTAATTGTAAGGATGAAAATTAAATACTTTTGCATCTCCATTTTGGCCTCAGTCTGATTCTGTGTCTTTGTTTAGTGTGTATGTGAGTGTATATGCTTGAAAAATGGAAGCATAGATAAGTCATGTGAACTATTTGATAGGATTCCTGAACTTAATGTGGTCATCAAAAGCCATGGTTGTTGGATAAGAACAAAATAGATATATTGAGAGAATATATTTGTTTAAGTTGCGACTGCACTAGTAGACATGCATGCAAAATGTGGAATCATAGGTAAGGAATTTGAATTATTTTATTAACTACCTCCATGAAATTTTGTCTAATGGCAAGCCAATATTGCAGGATATGCATATTGATTTGTTGAATATACCTGTGCGCGCGTGCGCACACACACACACACACACGCATGTATGTGCATATGCGTGTGTATATTTATATCAGAGAAAATGAATTAAATATATGTGTTTTGCCAACATCTCTCATCTGTGCCAAAATGGAACCTTTGAAATGGGTTATAGACATCTCTCAAAACATAAATGATAGAGAACTATTGTGGGATGTTGTTGCCATTAGCTTGGTAGACATGCATGCAAAATATGGAATCATAGTCTACCTCTGCACAGTATAGCATGGTATAATTAGTACTATTACTACTACTACCACTACTATTGACTAACCTAGCCTCCTGTTGCTCTTGCTGGCAACTAAAGTATTATATGTAAGTCACTTCTACTACATAGTGTATACAAGAACCTTCCTTTTCCCTTTCTTCCTTCTCCACTGCAAAATATCACTGCAAAAACATAGATCACAAGGGCACAACAAAAGAAAAAATATATATCCACTCTTAAATCATAAATGAATGAATGAAGGGAAAAACTAGGTGGCAGCATAAGTTATAACACAATCAATCAAAATTCAATTACTTTTGATTCATGTTCCATTCCCCCAACTCAACTAGAGCTTCCATTGTGTAGCCCCCCGATTTCTCTTTATCATTGATTTGTGTGTATGCAAAAAGGAGAGATAGAAGAGCTTGCAGTCAGAACAGCACATCAAATCCATGTACAGCAATGAATTGCACTATTTAGTGTCTAGGCATTCATGACTTTATATTCTTACCCAACTTGGAAAAATCCTAGCTATTTCTCATCAATTCCCACCTAGCTTTATACATCAAAACCTCACAAACCAAGAAAAAAAAACCATAATCAGTGTCAACAGATATAATAAATGAATATATGAATACCATGGGAATGTTGTATAGTTGGGGTAGGGGGTTGCAATTGTGCTACAACTTAGTGCTGACAGGAAGTCAATACCAAAAATATTGGTGCCACAAATTGTGCTGCTCAAATGCGACACTGGTTATAGTGTTCTTAGGGTGTAATTGATGGTGTTTTTGCAAAAAAAATAATGATTTCAAGCAATTTCATTTTCAAATAAAAACAAGTTTCAAAAAAAATCATTTTCAAATCACATAAACTAGGTTTCAAGCAATTACATTTTCAAATCACATAAACTTGAAGCAGTACACATCCTTACCCAGGTAGTGTAGATCATATGTGGGCTTGCAGTGTTGATATTGTTGGAAAAGATTGTGGAATTTAGCTTTGCATAAACTGGAAGAATGTTGGCAGAGATTGTGGAATTTAGCTTTGTATAAATTGGAAGAATGTTGGCAAAGATTGTGGAATTCAGCTTCACATCTACCAACTACATTTGCTTGAATATAATTATAAACACAAAAATTCTATGTGTGTGTGTGTGTGTGCACGTGCGTGTGTGTGTGTGTGTGTGCGTGCGCGTGCGCATACATATATGTATATATTTACGTGTGTATGTATGCACATATGTATAAATAGATGCAACACATATGCCCATATAAATCTACATATGTACATGTGATTGTAGTGCATGCATGTATCCACATATATATCCCAATTTATGCATATCCTACAATTATGGAATGCTATAAAACCACATTTCTTTGAGTCATTCCATTAAAAATGGTATACATCCATGTACACACCCAGCTATAAACATAGATATAGATATTGTATATGTACATACATAAAAAAAACATGCATACATACACACACATACATACCATGTTTATTCTTCCACAACTTGCATACATGTCCACCAAGCTAGTGGCAGCTGCAACATGCAACAAAATCTTTATTATTTATGCTTTGAGGGACATCCATTCTCAAACTAAAGCTTGCATTTTGGCACAAATAGCGAGGATGTTTTCAAATGTTGTGAAATATTTAGACCTCCCAACTCATTTTCTCCAATATAAATCTAACTTGGTTGCATGGGTATGCATACCCAAGTACTGGGTACATGTACCCCAAGTGCCAAGTACTCATTGGAAAGCATCATAGCTAAGGACCTTAATTAAGAATTTTGATTTTGTTTCAGTTTCTTGTTTTTGCATCAGCCTGTTGTTTATCAAGCTTAATTCAATACATAATCAATTTGAAACTTTGATACAATACTGATTAATAGAAAAGTCTACCATTCGTAGAACTTGTAGAGTGCAAGTACCCAAGTATCCATACACAATTACTAGGTACAAGTACCCCAAGTACCAAGTACTTATAGGAGAGTATCATATCTAAGGACCTTGATTAAGATTTATGATTTTGTTTCATTTTTTTGTTTTTACATCAACCTATTGTTTATCAAGCTTAATTCAATACATAATTAGTTTGAAACATTGATAAAATACTGATTAAAAATAAACTTTATCACTCGTAGAACTCATAGAGTGCAAAGTGGTCTATAAGTGTCATTTTAAAACATTCGGTGTTCATCCCATTTTCATGAATGCATGTTTGACCATATATATGTTTGCGCATATTGACAATCCAAACAATTGCCTAGGGATCTACAAGGTGAAATGTAAGGAAAGACAACATATGTCCCCTATGAACTCTAACAAGCACAACAATATAAGAAAAATTGAATACCTCTACTTGGCACTCCATGACAGCTTTTCCAGCTTCTGCTTCTAGCTCATAGGCCTTCCTCCATCTGGTTATGTCTTCTTCTCCCACTATAATTTCCTTCATGAGACCTTCAACCTTTCAAGATGACAGAGTGGATCAATTAATCATTTGTTCCTAACGAAACCTATCCCTACAAACTTCATAAATAAACATCTACCAATTACCACCATATAAATTGAAGATTAAAATGAAAACATTGATATTTTTTCATTTCTTTTAAAACTAGCATATGAATACACAGAATATCCAAAAGTGTTATTACATTTCCTATTAGTAAAATTTCCCTCTCTTCAAGTTCTTTAACCTGTAACTTATTTTTTGCCAGATCTTGAGCTTGGCTTGCTAAAAGTTCTCTTAAATGGTTGACTTCTTCTCTAAAATATGACGGCAAAATGAAATTGAAGTGAAATGTTTAGCAACTAAAGAATGATATATAACTTCAAGAATGTGTAAGATGCCTTACTCCAACAAAGAATATATTTCAAGTGTGACACATATTGCTTAGCTTCAATTTCACAAGCTACACAAATATATATAAAAACAAAGCAAGCATAAAATTGGTTAGTGAGAATACATATTATGATTTTGCAAAGATGTTCACCATTATGAGATGCCTTTGTTGTCAAAACACATACCTTGATGCTTCCAAAGAATGTCGCAATTCTGTTATTTTATGTCACATAATTTTTACTATATTCTCCATGGAAGAAGCCTGGGTTGAAAAATAAAAAATAGAGTATTAAGTCCATGTTTTCTATTGCCCAATCATGTCAATGCCAACCACTATCACAGGAAGAGTCTTCAGGATTCATATTAGATAATCTTGTTGGAAAATGGGGTCATATTTGAATCAAAGGTTAAGTGGTGGAGTTCTTGTATTTGTACTTAATTAAAACCAAGGTATATAGGACTAGGAATGACAAAACCAGTCTTTTTTTGAAGGTTTCAAAGCATTTTTCTTAATTTACCAAATTTGGCCTAATTGAGGGCTACTATGCCTAAAGCCTTAATTTGACCCAAGTTTGCTAAGAGCCCTAGAAAGGGGGTAAGACCTTAGAGAAGTGGAGTCCACTTGGAGAGACAAAGGTCAGCATTGGGTAAAGGTTGGTAACCTTGCTTGGCATCTTGCAGTGGGTTGGGTGCTACTAGGCACTTAAGAAGATTTTGGTGGATTAAGGCTATAGACTCTGCATCACTTGAGGTGAGATATGAGCACATATTTTGGGCAACTTATAACCTACACTACCTTAACTTGGTGATGCAAGCAATTGGCATCCAAATAAAGTGGGTGAAAGAAACAGTGTGCATTATTCAAGCACATCATTCTTTTCTTTGGAGCATTATGATTTCAAGATATGCAGATGATGAATTGATCAAGCTTTAGACCCTTCCAAATAAAAGTGGTAGAAAAGATGACTTATTGGGATGAGAAGATGAGAGGTAGATGGATTTGGGTTTTGCAATTCCTTGGTATGTTAGTTTGAGCTTCACTTGGTTTCAAGAATACTATAATATTCTCTACTTAACCAGGCCAACCACGTGAAGGTGGAAACTCATCTGGCCTCACCCTCCTCCCCCTAACATCAATCTAAATTCCCCATTAACATCTAATTACATACTTCATTCATTTAATTCATCCATTTATGAACTATAACATTCAATCAATACAATCACATAACATTCATTAATATGATATCAAATTCATTAATATGATATCAAATTCATTAATATGATATCAAATTCATTAATATTATATCAAATTCATTAATACGCAATACTAATCAAGACTTTATATTATATTATGAGAAGATTTTACAAAAGTTTTTCCCTGTTCAACAGTAGGCACTGGGGGAAAAAGAATAGGGCACAGAAAACCCTTGGTATAGCCCAGGACCGGAGTCTTGTATACATTGTAGATCCCCTTTATAAGGGTCTTTAAGAAGGCATACCTCCTTTTATACAAGGGGAGGATTTCTAATAGAAGAACCTCCAAAAAAAATACAAGGTTGGATCAAAATCCATTTCAGCCAGATTCCCTTCCCAACATATTGGGGATTACAGATAACAACGGCTGAGAGGGTTACAAATATTAATGTTGGAGGAAATTGGAGCGAGAAAATTTTGAGCACATCTCTGCTCTGGTTAAAGAAATGGTGGACATTGGAGGTAAATGTTGCAATCCTTGAATAACCTACAATAAAAAAACAATATTCCATGGCAATGAATAGAAGGGGGGTAAGGGGTTAATAGGTCTTACCCCCTAAAACAAATATCCGACCAGTCACCTGTTCTCAAAATAGGAATCCGTAAAACTATTTATCACCTTACACTTCTAGCTTTGGTCACAAATAAAAATATACATATACAAAGGAGAGCGTATGAATGATTCAGATCTGCATATGTATACATATATAAGTATATATACTTATGGGAGATAGTTTGTATAAATATAGACATACATACATATATACATATATGGAAATATATATTTAAACATATATATGTACATATATATATATATATATATATATATATATATATGTATGTATGTATGTATGTATATATATATATGTATGTATATATATATATATGTATGTATGTATGTATATATATATATATATATATATATATATGTATATATATATATATGTATGTATATATATATGTATGTATGTATATATATATGTATGTATATATATATATATAGATATATATATATATATGTATGTATATATATATATACACACACACATTTATATATACATATATATATATATTATTCTAGAGGATAAACAACAATTTATGCTAAGGAGAATAATAAATTTTTGTTTGTCTCTATAATATATAAATTTAATCTAGTGCCCACAGAACAGGACAAACAAACTGGCTTCAAGCAAGGCTATAAAGTAGTGGTTGTCCGCCATGACATAGATTCCAGTGGCCAAAGAAATGTAGAATATTTTGGTTCATTGGTTCACACAAAGGTAAATAGGCCTAATCAATAATAACTAAAATTGAGAACTTCATGAGAAATAATCTATTTGATATTAATTTCAAACAATGATAAAAATGTGCATGACATTTCACTACATCCTCCTACTCCCATCACAGATCCTACTCATGATTATGAAGGCTAGTAGGCACATCGTGACTATCTTCGGCATAAAGGCTAACAGGCACATCGTGACTATCTTCGACATTCTCCTATGGTTCTTGTGGTTCTAATCGTATAACATGAGGCTTCCTCTTCTTTTTTCGAGCATAAGGTTGATACGCCCCTGTAATAAGAAATAAATCGGTTTAATTCTAAACATTTATTTTAAAGTTATAAGTATTTCATTAATTTAAAGAACATAACAGGTATTTTCTTTACTTGATAGAGCCACATCATCTACCACATTTTTTTTAGCCCCAACCTCAACATGGTCAACACTAACATCACACTCGACTCAATTACCATGACATTCTCCATACACCAATTGCAATTTAAGATGCCAAATTTTATTAATAATTACATAATTAATTTTCATTAAAAATTGAATATGTACCTCTATCACTGTGATGAACATCAGGGCCTTCGTCATGTGTAGGATATGTGCCTTCATAATCATGAGTAGGATCTATGTCGGGAGATTTGCATATTGGGCATGCCTTGAACAAGATACTGAAAGATTTTATCAATAGATATATGTTGCTTAAAGGGTATAAGGTGCACTATGTGCCTAGTTGGGATTGCCATGGGCTACCTATTGAGCTCAAAGTTTTGCAGTCCATAGACCAAGAGGCAAAGAAAGAGCTCACACCATTGAAACTAAGAAAGAAAGCTGCTCAATTTGCCAAGAAAACTATGTGTTTATATATGTTTGAACACATATATAACATGTGTGTTTATATTCAAGCAAATGCAATTGGCAGGTATAAAGCTAAATCACACAACCTTTGCCAACATTATTGATGCATGTGCCAAAACAAGAGCTTTGGAATAAGCTATGGACATGCATTAAAGCATAAAAAAATTTTGTAAAATGTTGTAGTCACAATTGCCATGGTAGACATGTTTGAAAAATGGAAGCATAGACAAGGCATGTGAATTTTTTGACAGAATTCACGAACAAAGTGTGGTCATGGTATAACACTGCTAGTTTTTTATGTGTTATTAAAATCCTTTACCCAACTCTTAGATTTTTTTTGGGTGCTTAAAATGGATAGTACAGATATAAGAATGGTAGAGATTAAGCCTTAGAAACCATGAAACATATTGGGTGAGCTGAGGAGGAGGAGACACAATAAAACAGTTTAATTGCCTAATGTTATCAAATTTGATCAATATAAAAAAAGTCTATGGAGACTCAACAAACTTTATCTTAATTACTTGACATCAATGATTGAGAATTTCAAATTAGTCATAAATGAAAAAAAATTGTTTCTCTGATGTTCAAATCATAATCCAAAAACCAAGTTGATGTTTTTCAAGTAAACATTTAACATCAAGCATCTATGACCTCCTCACTTCTATCAATCATTGGTATTGATTTTTTTCTAATGTCACATTCTAGAACACTTATGAAATTCATCTCTGAAGCTAATTATAGGCTATCATAACTTTGAAATACAAAGAAATTTTTTTTTTGCACAGAAGCATATTGGGACATTCAACATTCACAACATGATAATTGCTTAAATAGATATATCATATTAATTTAACACCACAAATCAAATCCAATATGATTACAAGTATCAATACAAGAAATAAAAAGTTGAACTTACTCCTTAATCCTATGTATCCTCAAAAATTCATAGACAATAAGATTAATGTAAGAGAGATACAAAGATATCATTCCTACCCTACATAGTTCAATGATCTAACAAACACCCCTTTAAATTCCCACCAATCAGTGGTTCCCAGTCCCACATCATGTTGCTTATGACAATCAAATGTTCCATAGCTACTTATAGTCTCTCTAAATATACATCTGCCTAGGTGGAGAATAGGCCACCAAAGATGCTTAAACTTGAGTCTCAAGTTTTTGCTCCAATTTTTTTGGCTTTGAAGTACTACCAATTGTGAGTGCTATAAAGCACATCCCATGTCAAATCTATTTCCAATGTTGAAACACTAGTCAACTAGTTCTCATTCAGATCACCCCACATAAAATCAAGGGAAGTAGGCCAAGTATGGACTTGAAGATATTGAGGCTCACTATTCACAACCTCCTCACATCTAGATTCTACATGACCAAACAACATTGGATTGGCTTCATATGTAGAGACACTTCTAGAATTGTCGAAGCAAAAAATTGGAATTCTTACCAGAAGTCTATTGAGAAATTAAACCCAATCCATATAATAGGAGGAATTCGAAACAACCAAGGACTTTAGGACCAAAAGAGAAAAACATATTTTAAAAAAACAAAAATCTCAATTGATCCTCACTTTCAAATAACTTTCTATAGAATAAAACCCAAGGATTCCAAAATAACATCCAAAGATTATACTCTTTGCAAGATTCAAACTCTGAACATCCCAAAAAACTATCAAACTATCTTGGAAACATATGAATCTTTTGAGATGGCAATTTTTTTGTGGGGTAGCACATTCATACAAAGGAGAGCATATCAATGATTTAGATCTACATATGTATACATATACAAGTATATATACTTATGGGAGATAGTTTGTGTGTGTGTGTGTGTGTGTATAGACATACATACATATATACATATATAGAAAAATGCATTTAAACATATATATCTACATAAATACAATTGTGTGTGTGTGTGTGTGTGTGTGTGTGTGTACACACACACACACACACACACACACACACACACACACACACACACACACATATATATATATACACATACATACATACATACATATGAGATTAACTTGCACCACAAACTGATGGTCTTCATCTTTGTTGTGGGCTATGGACTAGGCAATTCTTTATTTGGAGAGAAGGTTTCCGTCATGGCAGCAGCGCATAAAATATCTCAAGGTAAAACTGATATAAGCTGCTTGAGCTCAAAGTTGTGCAGTCCATAGACCAAGAGGCAAGGAAAGAGCTCACACCATTGAAACTAAGAAAGAAAGTTTCTCAATTTGCCAAGAAAATTGTTGATGTTCAAAGGAAATCGTTTAGGAGATATGAAATATGGGGAGAGTGGGACAATCCCTATCTGACACTTGCTCCAGAGTATGAAGCTACACAGATTGAAGTATTTGGGTAAATGTTTTTTCAGGGAAAATTTTGACCAACACGGTAAATTGTGATGGCACTCAAAGCACCAAGGAGGTCTGTCACACCCATGAGAAGAAGACCTTGCAAAAGAAATTAAGGGTCTTTCCATCCATCAGAAAATCTTGATCATGAAACCAAATGGAGAAGATGCCAAAGGAGAAACACAAGCTTCACACAAAAGCACATGAGAAAACAAGATCCAAGACACACACACAGCCTAGAGCTCCCAAATGTTGCAACATATATTAAATGGAAAGCATCTACAAAAGTAGCCCTCAAGAAATAAAACCACGCAGCTGGCAAAATATGCTTAGGATTGAAGTAGAGACTTTGAGTAGCATAACAGGTAACATGAAACTTAGTAAATTAGTTGCAAATTTATCTAGCTAATTATCTAGGAGAATGAGAGAAACTTGCAAATTAACTCTAATTTATAATAGTAGGCTAAGCATCTAAGAGAACTAAAGAGAGACTTGCAATTTAATTTAAGTTACGGTATTTAGCATTCCAACTGATAGATTGGACTTGTGAAGATATACTAGTAATATGATCCAAGGTATCTAATTTTTCAAAGATTTTTTATAAAACTTGATTGAACACTTTGATTTAAGCTTGACTCATCATCTCTAGTGGGCATCTGTTCAATGGGATTCCAAGTGGTAGAGCAGTGGCAGATGAAGATCTAGATCTGCAAGTAATTATCTCGCAGTCAGTGGCTTGGGTATCAATCCCAATAAATATAATCAACATTCTCACATTCATCAATCTCTCATCATTTTGATGCATCCTGCAGTCAAATATAGAGATCAAAACTATTCCCAGTAAGATAACAATAGAAATTCAACATCTATACTTAAAGACATAAACATAGAATACTTATCTCTTCTGAGTTTATGCAATGATTTCCATATATAGAATCATAAAATTGTTATCATCTACAAAGCTTTCAACACAAAAATGCATAAAACTCTTGATATTCAAGCATCTCTCACTACTCACCAACACTAGCGACTCTCAGGCAAGTAGCTCTGTCAACCACATCTTGTTCCCATTCCAAAATAGCAATGCCAAAAATAATATATGTGAGTACTTTTTCCAACTACAAGCTCCTTTCACACACAAAAAACAATATATGTGTTTTTACTAGTACATTTGACCTCATTTTTTACCATCTATTAAAATGTTTTAGATTGGTCAGAATATGGAAGGAAAAATATCTCTTTTTTTCAATCCATGCCCGTGTTGGTCAAAATTTGCTAGATTTTTTATGTTGTTGTAGTCAATTCCTTGGACAATTCTTGGAAAAACTGCTATTGTAGTCAATGGTCAGCTTCTTTATGCAGTGGTCCAGGTAAACTGAAAAAAGGTTTTTTATTTCATTGTTTGGTTTTCACAGAGTGTGCAAAGGAGCTGGAGCATGTGATTTTGTTGTTGTTGAATTTTAGCATCTATCAAAGTAATTATCTAACTCAAATATACATACCTGTGTATATATATGTATGCATATATGTATATGCATACTTTTATACACACAAATGTGTATACATATCAGTTGAGTATATTTGATACCTCTTTATAGTAGGCTTGTTAAAGACACTTGCTATACTACCAATCTACATATGTATACATATATAGGTATATATACTTATGGGAGATAGTTTGTATGTGTGTGTGTGTGTCTGTATATATATACACATACATACATACATACATATATACATTTAAACATATATATCTACATAAATACAACTGTGTGTATATATATATATATACATATATATAACTGATTGGGTTTCTAATCTTGACTTGGTCAACATTGTTGATTTAAGTTTGCTTCTTTGGCCTTGCACTTTCTTCTTTGCGTGTTTTTCTTAAACGCAACTCTACATACATCCCCAGTTTCAAGCGATTTGACAATGCATCTATTTGCTGCAAAAAAGAATACCCATTTCTTGTTTTAGTTTCTGATAGGTCTTGCTCAACTCTTTCATTTGGAGAGAAGATTTATGTCATGGCAGTAGCGTATAAAACATCTCAAGGTATATATATATATATATATATATATATATATATGCATTCATACATATATACATACATACATATGTACATATGTACATATAAGTAAATATGTTTAAACACTATATAACATGTGTGTTTATATTCAAGAAAATGCAATTGGCAGGTATAAAGCTAAATTACACAACCTTCGCCAGCATTATTGCTGCTTGTGCCAAAACAAGAGCTTGGATGGTGTGGATGGTGTGGATGCTATTGACATGCCCATGATACTTAGTTTGGATTTTGTAATTATGCAAATTGTATTTGTTGAAAACAATCTAGTTTGTCATTTCCAGGATACTTCTCTTGTTGAACCTTTAATTGTTCTTGATGTGCTCACCTTGGAAAATTGTTGAAATCTTTGAGTTGTAATTTGGGGACTCTAATGGCAGAAATACTTCTTCAGAGTTTCTGAAATACATACCAAACCTAAGCCATTGGAAATAAGCAAACCCTCGTCAATTTTTCAAAGTGCTTCTTAAAGTTCAATTAAAGTGCTTCTCTCATCCATAAAGAAAGTTCACTCCATAAAGCCCAACACAACTCACTAAACCAATAAATCCTAAGTTAGTACCATCTTTCCCTAAACAAGAAGGCTTAAAGTGTGTCTAGCAATGAACCTATAGAAATCTCACAGCAATCCAACCCTGTCTACATTTTTTTGATAATAACAAACTAGATGTCAATGGAAGCTTTGATACTACTAGTATTTTTCAAAATACCATTGAAAATTTAAGGAGCCCAACCCAAAATAGAATAATTGTACCCCAAATGCTCGGCTTGTGTAATCTTAGGGCAGGAAGCAAAGGATTTATCATTTACCTTGAGACATTCTCTGGCCAAGTCTGAAGAACTTACCACTAAAATAGGGTGGCTACAAAATTTGAGATGCATAATAGGGCCATAGATCAATGGAAGTGAGTGTAGAATCTGATAAATTGGCCTACTTTTATCTTTGAGAAGATGAAGGTTTCCAATCATAGGAATAGCTCTAGGACCGGGAGATATGTAAATGCTACAACAAGTTTAAAGATTACCCATAATGCCTAATAACAGACCCCTTTTCTCTGGATGAAAAGATGATTCTGGATAGAGGCAATTTTGAAACACCAAGCATTACATGATTATACAGATGTATAGAGATTTAAATTCTCTAGTCTATCATGTTACCCTTATCATCATAGTTTACATGAGCATTTTCAGATATTTGAATGTATCTAGATTTCAAAAAAAATTAGAGCTTCAAAACCCATAGTTTCAAAATGAGAGAAGAGTTCTGGTTGCAAGCAATATTGAAACATCATATTCTATGTAATGCATTCTAGCATTAAATAGCTTCACAAGTAACTAAATTCAAAGATTAGATTTGTAGTTTTAATTACCTCTTCCAACTATGTCGGGAAAGGAAGCTGGTGATTGTTGACATTGACAGATTGGGTTCACTAAATGGATTTTCATTTTGCATTGATGAGCAAGCATATCGAATCAGCTCCCTAATTTTTGTTTGTATGGTGAACACTTTATGTTATATGTTGGTAGATTCATTCTTTGACTGTACTCCCAAACCAAGAGAATAAAATTATGGCATACAAAATGAACTTACAACAAACTTTGACCCCTTATGCTGCACCATATGAATGAACTTACAACAAAATGAATGATTTGATAAGCACCATATGTTGCACCCCTTGTTATACTATTCTCTCTGCTCAAATAGTAGATTTGATAAGTGATCACCATCGCTGTGAATCTTACTGCATCACTGGAGACGTCATTGACGTGCTCCTGCAGCTCCCGTGCTCCAAATGGAATGCCTATGTAGCTCCCACACACGCTCCGTGAAACATAACAATAAACCCTAACTTGTCCCTTTTTATTTTAACATGTTAAGCTCATCTTGGTCAAAATTTTGACCAACACAGGCATGGATTTTTTTTTTTAAAAATATTTTTCCTTCCATATTCCAACCAATCTAAAACATTTTAATAGATGGTAGAAAATTTTGGTCTAAAAAGGGGGTTAAATTTACTAGTGGGTTCTACATGCAGAAGTTTGTCTTTTGATTCCTCTGTCATTACAGAACTTCTCAAAGTCATTTAATATGAATTCTCCGCCTCTGTCAGATCTCAAACACTTCAAGTTTTTGCCAATTTATTTTTCCACTCTATTCGAGTACCACTTAAACATTTGAAATGCATCAAATTTGTGCTTCAAAAACATAACAGTCATCATCCTAGAGTAGCCATCAACAAATAGGATAATGTACTTGTCACCTTTATAACTTTTCACATTTATTGGTCCACATAAATCAATATGAACTAAGTCAAGTATACCTTTTGAAGTATAAGTTTTACTCTTAAAACTTGACTTAGCCATCTTACCTAACTGACATTGTTTACATATAGCATTTTCAAGTTTCTTCAGTTTTGGCAAACCTCTTACTTTCTTCATCTTACTGATACTGATCAAATTTTCAAAGTTAAAATGTCACAATCTTTTTTGCCACAACCATACACCATCAAATTGTACCACTTGACAAGTAGCATCATTTATATCAAGATAGAATAGATTACCTCTAGTCTGATCATCATTGCCAATTAGTTCTCCATTGGCATCATAAATCTTGGCTTTTCTATTTTCAAATTCAACCTTATAACCAATATTATTCAATTGTGAAACACTCAACAAGTTGTAATTCAGTCCTTCCACATAATAAGCATTATCACAAATGATCTTATCTATCAACCTAATTGATCCTTTTCCTTTGATAAGACATGGTGCATCATTCCAAATCTAACACTATTTCCATAATAATGCACAAGGGAATTGAACTTACTTTTATCAGATTCTTCATTTGATTCTTCTTCAGCAATGTATCAGGACTTGTTTCCTTTGTCTTTGTAATCTTTTTTGTTCTCATCTCTTTTGCTTCCAAACCTGTCTCCACCTTTGTAGTTCTTCTTTTCTATACATCTAGCACTAATATGACCAACTTTACTACAATTAAAACATATAATGGGCATCTTACCTTTGTATTTTCCTTTGCCTCTGTAAGATTTCCTAGCCAGTAGTGCTTCAAGCTGATCAAGATCTTCCTCCTCTATCACTATCACTGGACACAAGTTTTACCTTTTTCTTATTCTTTACACCAGATTCTTTCAATGACACCTTAGTTTTAAAAGCTAACTCAGCATTCTCATATTTGAAATTGTCAAAGTTAGAGAGTTCAAAAGCAATAAGGCTACCTACTAGAAATTCAAGAGTTAGATCATTGCCAAGAACACATCTCATTTCTTGTATAGTAGAAACTCTAATAGCATAGATGGGTAGCAATTTCCTCAATACTTTACTCAATATGGTATCATCATCAATCTAACCAGTAGATCCTCTTATGGCATTCACAACTTCTTTTATTCTAAAACAATACTAGGCAATATTCTCACCTTCTTCCATTCTCATTTCATTGAACTTACCTCTGAGACTTTCTGATTTGGCTCTCAAAACATTTGTGTCTCCTCCATAGATAGTGTTAAGAGCAACCCACATCTTCTTTGCAATGTCACAATCTTTGATGTCATCAAACTTTGAGTGGCTTAGGGAAAATTCAATTTCCAACATTACCTGATTGTGTTCTTTCTTCTTTTTTAGATCTTCAGTAGTGAGTGCTCCAGTAGGATCAACATGTTCAACAGTAATGGTATTCTATGCATGATCTCCAAGTCCTCCTATGTGTAGCTTTATTAAACTTTTCCATGCATGAAAGTTTTCTCTGTTAAGCTTGGGTACCTCTCTCGTAGGCATCTTCATCTTTGACTTATAGTACCTTGAAACTATCTCTCATAAATTGTTGGAATAGTTTAGAATAACTAAGAGGGGTAAATCAGTTATCCAAGGTCCAAAAATTCCTAATGAAACTTAACAATGCTTAACAAAACTCATGCATATAACTTCTTATAAACCTTGCATGCATTCATTAGATCATTCAAAACATAAACTTACATATTATTGTCCTAGGTCAAAACCACTTTGCAGAAATGTAAACATGAAACATGATAGGCTCATTCGCACATATGACACTAGGATTTTATGTGGAAACCCAATTTGAGAAAAATCATACTACTAATTCTCACTATTCTAAAATAATGTCCTATGAAAGGCTAACCCTGTTAAAGGTTACAATACACACTATTTAATGTGACCTGGTTAAAGGATTTCAATCACCTTGTTAGGAGTAAGCCTTGTTAGAGGACTTTAGGCCATTCCATTAGAATGCCACCTGGTTAAAAGATTTACAATTGAATGTTAGGTGAACCTTAATCGAAAGGATTTTACCTAAAATGGTACAATTATTAGAGAGTAATAGTGAGACTTGATCTTATAACAAAATACAACTCACTTTGCAGATTACAAATCTCTATTCAGTCCTCCATTCTGCTTGGTTTCATCAACTTCAACTCTGATAGCTTGTTCACCCTTCAAGCATTCGTCCTCTTAAGTCTTTCTACTTTGAATGCCAATTGTAGACTCTTTTCTTAGGCCACCATATGAAACAACACCCTAGACTCCTTGTCTTCTTTGGGATCTTGCATATGCCAATTATTTCATTTGGCCTTGCATTCCCTTATAAAGAGAATTTAGATATTATGTTGCTCAACCATAATCATCCATTTCAGGATTAGGTAGGATTCATTGAATCTAACAATCTTTTTGTTTCTGCTTCCTCTAGAAATTTCCTTTACAATCTTCCTTGAATTCGACTCAAAACAGTTTATCTTGAATTATGTGCCACCAGCTCATCGTGCTTATCTTCCACATGGTTCTCATAACCCAAGAAATCAAACTTGTCAACTTAGATTCATCAAATTCACGATCAAACTCATCATGTTGTCACTCAGTATTAACTTGCTTCTAATGCTCGACACATACGATGTTACTCGGCAAGAACTAAAGTTTACTGATGCTTGGCATCAACTAAACTTCACTCGGCATACACTAAGTTTTACTTAGCTCGACATTGTCTACAATTCACTCAACATACACTGAAAATCAACTTTGCTCGGCTCTAATTGGTTTTTTGCTTGGCTTACACTAACATTGTTTGACACCTACTATGTAGTTTGTTGAGCTTAGCAGACTCAATTCATTTCACTTATCCTTTTGAACTTAATCAGTGTATCTATCAGTGACAAAACAATGATTGAAACACATTCTCATACTTGTATCAATCTTTGATCAACATCATGTTCTGAGAGAGAAAGTTGCAAAAAAATAAATCATATTACAGTATGTGAATGCAAAAGAGCACATTGCAAAAAAATTTACAAAGCCTTTGCCTAAGGATACATTTGAGTATTTGTGAGGTATGCTTGGGGTTATACCCATGCTTACATCTGAGTAGATGATGCAAAGAGTGCATTAGCCCTATGGTACAAAGCACTATTATTTATCTAGATAGAATGTCGATGCATCCTGTATGGGGGAGTATTTGTGGTTGAGTAGAGTCACTAAGGACTCTTGGTAGCTAGTATGAAACAACGTCTTTGGACACTTGAGCTAGTGGAAGACTTTGAGAAGTTGATTGACATAATGATGACTTTGTTATTGATGTCAACGGGGGAGAGATTGCATGAAAAACATCTCCTATGAATAGGGGAGAGTGTGTAATAAGAGAGAAATGTACTAAAGGGAGATGATTATGTTGAGTTATATCAATGGGGGAGAAGTGTGAACAATTGATGTCATCCATGTAAGAATGAGAAATCACATATGGAGAGTTGTTATTATGAGTTTCATGTTTGATTGATGAAAAAGATTTAAAAAGATGAGAGGAGCAGCAGCATCAGAGTTGGATTTGGTATTCTTAGAACTTAAATGTTTTTCATCTATGTTGTCATCAATGTCAAAGGGGGAGATTGTTAGCATAAATGCTAATGGTATTCCTTTAAGGGAGTGTCCTAAGCATTGATAGAACAATTTGGGAGATTGTTAGCATGATTGACATGTTGCATTCATGATTGCATTTTTCATTGATGTCAACATAGCATTGTTTCTGTAAAGACTAGAAGAGTAGAAAATAGAGAACGAGGTCGTACAGATTGTGTTGATAATGAGGTCAAGTGTAGCTGAGGATATGTTCTACAGCATGTCCAGATGACGTGGACAAGTGTACACACAAAGAGTCAAAGACATGTAAGAGTTATTCATGATTTGTAGAGGACAGTGTGCAAATAGAGTACTTATGAAGTGGTTTTTGATGTTTAGATTGTATCTCTTAACAAGGATAGAATCATGATAAGCGAAGTTAGACAGTGATAGTAAGCAGTTTGATGAAGACATCAATGAGTGCAAAAGGTTCAAGGTTGAACATGTGAAAAGTTGTAATTACTGAGTCAATTTTTTTTTGTATTTGTGAAAAGATGTAATGAATTGTAATATATTAATGAGGTCCTATTATAATTAATTGGGAAAGCCTCAAGGCCGACTCGAATTATTTTAAGGATATGGTATAAAGGAAGGTTATTTTCCTTGTGATGAATGTGTGTTGTAAACAAATTGTATTAGATTCGTGAGGATTGGTAAATTTGTGTAAGCAATCAAAGGGATCAATGTGATGTGAACTTGAAGATCTGGTATTGAGATCTAAGAAGGTATTTGGTGAGCTATTGGCATAGTAAGAGGACATAGAAAGAGTTCAAGTTGTGAAGATCAATTTCATTTCAATTATTCTGAAAGTAATAATACAAAGACCAGTTGGACAGTGAGTTTGATGGTCTTGCCCCTGAAGTTATTTGAATAGTAGGTTCATATGCCTTCTACAACTCCTAATAGGGTTGGAATCTCCTAATAGGGATTCGAATTCTCCTAACAAGGACTAATATCTATTGAATGTATTCCATTGGCTCCTAACAGAGTCAATCCTCTTACAAGGAACTTTTATATTAGTAAATCATTTTGTTGGTACCATCCCCATTGGGGTTTTCCCTCTAATCAAGGGTTTCCCTAGTTAAGATCTCTGGTGTTATTGTGTATGTTTATCTTCTTATGGTTGCTTATTATATTGTTCACATACTTAACATTTAATAAGTTTAATAAGGTTGATAAAAGTTATATTGATCAAATAATTGATTCACACCCCCCCCCCCCCACCAGCGCGCCTCTCAGTTATCTTGGTGAACTTTACTTTCTAACACCATGGTATCTCTCCTTCCTTTGTCTCATCATTACCCTCATGCACTTCTTCTTTGATCCTCTTGACCAATATTCAAGCCTCCATCACCACTACCCATTTGACTTTCATTTTTGTAGACAAACCCCCTCCAATAATTAGTCGACTTGAATTGAGAAAAATAGTGTCAAATTCATAATTATTTTTCCCTAATTGAATGATTGTTTTCCAATCAGTAGTGTAATCATGTACTGCCGTCCACACCTTTCGAGCATAAAACTCCTTGACTTCTCTGTTCACACCAACCTACCAAAGAAGAAAGGGATGTAAGTGCAGAGGATGCCCAACGACGTGTGCCCCAATCTCCTCAATATTGAAACCTCTTCGTGGTTCTGCATATTGAAGCAAGGCATCAAGCCCTTGCCTCCAAACCTCTCACACCTAGTAACCACCTTTCTCACTTCATCAATGTTGCCAAGCCCCATGCATAAATATGAATGTTTTGTTTGTGTTGATGTGAAATTTGTAATTGGCAATTAGGAAGTCAATTCCCTCCAATGCATGCACCATGATGAGAAACAAACAACCATCTGTAGTGAATACATTCAACCATTCACACAAGATTTTGCCCCAAAGAGGTCATAAGTTGCTTGGTTGCCCTAAGATTGAAGTTGGCTTTCATATGTTGGGAGCACTACCAAAACACTACCACAAACACAACTAAGAGAGCACTTTCAAAACATCACTACAAAAACAAATGAGTAAATGTCATTCCTTTCTACCTTTGCAACAAACCATTGTAGGCAAAGTAAGCATTTACTCAATATACTATATAGCTTGGCAAATTCCTCAGCTATCATTCCTTCATTTATTGCATGTCCTTTCATAGTCTTCATCGTCGTCCTCAAGTCACATATACACCACCTTGACAACCACCAAGTTGCATCATCCTCACATACCCCTCCACTCAAGTCTTTCGAATGACATCTTGGAGGAATTTGGCCACTTCATCATCATAGTGGGGTCACATTTGTTGTTGTGTCAAGTTGTCAACATCACCTCATCAAAGCTATGGGGCACTTTCTACTGCAGTGTGAAATTTTAAAGTTGCAAAAACTTATCAATTTCTTTTGTATGATTGAAATAACTATCAATATCTCGGACGTGGCTTCTTTCAGTAGCAATCGCATTCACTATTATTTGTGGGAGCCCTAAATGTAAATTGTTCTACCTATATCTTTTTCGCCATTTCAATTGCCAAAAGGGTTGCTTGAGCCTCTACTTCATTATTAGTGATATCCTCCAACTTTTTGGATTCAACGACTAAAATGTTGCTTAAAAGGTCTCTTGTCACACTTCTTGTTCCTTATAGTTTGAATTTCCTTTTGATGCTCCATCAAAATTTATTTTTAACCAACAATTCATTCAACTTTTCCCACTCAACCTAATCTCTTCTTTGTGGACAACCCTTGAGAACCAATTAAGAAACCAGCATACATTAAACCTAGTAATTATACTACAATGTTATATACTACCAATATACATAAATATAGATAACCCTTTAAGTATCTTAAATCTGTATCATTATGCTATTTCATGACTACATATAATACAAATAGATTTATACTATATTACAATAGATTTCTTATTAACATGCATATCTTCATAAAAGAAAGATATATTTCTATTCTAGTTAAGTCACAAATTCATTTCTATTCCAAAGAAAAACTAATCTTTCAATATTATTACATAGATTTTCCAAAAGATAGATAATGGCAGCTATATAATTATCTTTCTTGTAATTACCAGTTTCAACATTTATTTTTTGAGAATGCTTGAAAGCGAGGGCCTTCAACATTACCTTTCCCATGTTTGGGAGGAAGGAAAGTACCATCTGTCCGATTTGGCAATACTTTCCGGTAGCTGTTATTAACAGAAAAGGAAGCATGAATTGCATGCATATTTAATGTGGAAACATAACGAATTATCACCTCACAAAGACTTTCTATAAACTTTCCGCCGTCTTGTTAATAAGCTACTCGATCTGTGATGTTCCATTTTTTTGGCTTAACCGCATTCCTAGTGCCTCTGAACGATCGTGTTCTCGGCTCTAAGCATTAGGAAATGTATATCTTCAGTTGATCATTTACTTTCGTCATTGTTATCTGAACTTAATTCCAATCTGGTTTACAACTTCCTGCGTTTTCTCTGCTCCGTAGCTGATCGGGCTGTAAAATATGTTCTTTCTTGACCCAACTTCAATTCATAGCTAGTAGCTCAGTTTCTTACTTTCACAATCACATAATGGAGACGTATGGTTTCCTTCAAATTAAAAGAGGAATACGAGACGTATGGTTTCCTTCAAATTAAAAGACAAACACGAGTTTATTTTTGAAAAGGACGAAATTTTATCGTTTGCCACAAATCAAGATATCCCATTTAACTCCCCATGAACTTCAAATCATCAAGTCTATACAAAGCTAAATTGAAAGCAAGAATTTCTTCTGTTAGCTGGGAGGCAATCATGAATATACTCGCCAGGAACAATTACATGACAGTAAGAGGCGTCAAACTGCCCAAGAGTAGCAGTGTTCCAGAATCCGAATACACAATAGCAGGATGACAACCCCAGGCTTCTTCCAATATCTACAGTAAAACTATCAAATTATACCCGGCATCATATTATAATTTATATAACTCTCATTCAATTTATGTTAACAGTGCATCCTATACAGGCTAGGCAGCACAATACAAAATTTTCAACGCAGCTCCCATCTCAAAGATGCCTGGAAGTTCACAAAACTATTAAATTTTGCCGGAAAGTCAAATTAAGTCTTCCTCGGCGTAACCCTGTCTTGCGTAAAAGCCATTTAGGACAAGTGCCAGGCTTCACAAGAGATACGCCATGGAACACGTGTCGAGATTCGCCCCCAAAGATTAAAACATCTCCAGATTCCAGTATGATCTTTTCAGCCTTTTCTGGGTCTCTTTCTGTTCCATAAAGAAACTCTGCAGCATCACCAACAGAAAATGATACTACAGGTAGCCTTTGCTCAAGGCTTCTTGGAGTTTCATCCTTGTCCTGCATATGCAATTTGACATTTTATTATAGCATTCATGCAACTGATAAGAAGGTATTCAGTTTACACACTTCGTAAAACATCTCATTTACCTGATGCAGCCCTAAGCGTCCACTTTCTTTGTAAAAATTTACAATGCACACATCAGGTTGCATGCATGGTAATACATTTTGTAGATTCTCCTCTTTTATTTTGCTGTGATTTTTGAGTTCATCATGAGCAGACCTAATAGCTTTTCGAACCAAGGGTTCAAAATCCGGAGGAAGAGATGGTGGTTTTTCATTATCATGGGAACGCACATCGTTATAAGATCTGGATTGTGGGTCCCAGTTCTTACCGAGGCACATCATCCACAAACGCATTTTGCTTCCTTCGTCGTAAGCAGGTTGATAGAATCCTCCCTTGCCAATACCAAGCTGGCGACATATTTGAACTATTTTAATCTGAAAGCAGAAAGCCAAATAAAAATTGTTACCCCAAATTTTGGTTGGAAAAGCAGAGCGCTAATGAGATAGCAGTACAGAAAATGTTACATTACTAGGAACGGGGCTTACAAAGTAAAGTACTATTATCCTCTAATCCCCGTGGTGGAGCTTAGAATAACTAACATTTTTTTATAACCTGATGACTCGAATTGAGATTAAATTTCAGTTTGTGTTGGGATGCTACATATACCAATTACCAAAGTGAGAGAATGGGACTAGGAGAGACAAGCCAAAATAGCTAAACTTCAATGTAAAGAGGAACTTCAACAAATTCTCTAAAACTAAAACTAGGAAGAATTAATATCAATGGGGAATGAGGTGATCCTCAACTACTGAAACCAATACAATCATGAGCTATATAATGCGGATAAAAAATGGAAAAAGAAATCATTGTGGCGAGAAGAAATTCCAACAGCTGCAAGATAAGGAAGAAGATGGAAAATATGCATTTATTCTGCATCAGAAACTAGAACAGAAGAAACAATGCTGAAAATTCAGAATTTTATTGAGAGGATGTCTGTCTTAGTCTAAGAAAGTGAAACTGATCTTAATATTCAGACTCTAATGATATCATAGATGAGAACAAACTGAAAAAAGTACTACGGGTATGGCCCTATTCCAACCTTCCACCAACTTTCTTATCCAAATAGCGTCTAACTTCTATAATCTCAGAACTCAAATGCTACCCGAGTGCAGTAATGAAAATATGACTAGTCACGTTTTCAAATAAAATGTATTGTAAACTAATGAAAGATAAGATAAAAGACAAATACATGATGACTGCCTGCATGATAATAAGTGTTCCTCAAACAGATAAATCACCATAAAGTATTTGACATTTTCTGAATTCTCTTTAATAAGAACCCCAAGCATTATCAATAATACTGGAGAAACTGGACATCAGCGAGAAACCAAATAAACCAAGATTAAAGAGAAAATAAACTAACATTAGGTACAGCTGGTAGTGTCAAATGAACTAGGATAGTCTTGAAACTTGAAATGAAGCTTGTAGCTTCTAAAGTGCGCAGAAATTATACCTCAAAAATGCAGCAACTCAATTATATATTTGCAAATACATCATACCTGCAGAAATAAAATAGTCTACAGTGACGAATAATAGATCACTAACTGAATCGACTGGCTCACCTGATCATTTTCATTAAGCCAATTCTTCAGCAAGACCATGCCTGGCCTCAAAATGTGGGTCCCTCTACAATTATCACTATTCTGCTTCTTTTCTTTCGTTTGGGCATGTAACGAAGGGGATAGTTCAATAAGCTCTTCTCCGTGACTTGCTGCATCTTTTATGGGCATGCAGATATCAAAAACATCCCTTTCGTTTAAAATGGGAAGGCTGTGGACAAGAAATAGTGGGTCATCATGTTGTACCCTTCCACTTCTGATCTTCATGCTGTCTGGTATTCTTTTATCTTCCATTTGACTATTGCATTTTGCAGGCTTATCTGTGGAGACATAAACTGGGATTTCAAGAATATCTGGGTTTGCCTTAATGCTTGAAATTTGGCCAATTCCTTTATTTGCAGAATGGAGATCTGGGGACCGCTGCCTATTTTGATTTCTCTCTAAGCCACTAATTTGAACAGTTCCTTTATTTCCAGAATAGAGATTTGTGTCACTTTGCTGAATAGCATCTTCAGTGGTAAAATCTACCTGTTCAGATAATTTTGTTATTATCAGTAAAAATGTGCAGTTAATTTGCACATTAATCTTTGTTTTATAAAAAACAATGTACCAAAAAAAATTTAAAAACATGCAATTGTTTCCCTATTTTGAATTGGACTTGTATTAATAAAACAAAACTTGCACTCAATGTCGAAACTTGAAAGACAAACTACTGGAGAAATCGGACATTTACTAGGACTTTTGTGATCACATTTATTCTTAACTATGTTTTTTTATACTTTACTAATTTCAAATTTGTTCCGTGGACACACAAACACAAATGTATATGACCAAAACAGGCCCACGGGAGTTGATCATTCAATCAAGAAATAAAGCAAGGAGAAGCAAAGATAAGCTATAAGCCAGAAACCAAAATATAAGGTTTTTCCTCCCCCTTTCTCACCCTTCCTTTTTTAGAAGACTGGTCTACAGCATACATCAAGTCCTTCCCGGTCCTGATGAAAGATTACAAAGTCTGATCCAGTATTAAAAATAACAACAGCTAAATCCAGAAGCAACTTTTTTCATGGATTGCGGAAATATTGTGTCTTCTTTGTTGTGTCATTGATTAGTTTATACATAAAATCTTACATGAAGTTTGTTAGAAATGTATGATTATTGTTTGTTGTCACTAATGTCAAACATTGTGCTCCATATGTTCCCAGAGTGTTTGTATTCACTCAAATTTTGTGGTTTGGAAATGTGCTATTCTTCATAATGTCGGTTTGTATGCTGAATCTCCAGTATACTGGAAGATAAGTATGCTCTCAGTCCTGTATGATCTCAGAACAGTGGAAGGCAGGTATGTATCCTGTATCTCAGAACTGTGGAAGACAGGTATGTATCATGTATCTCAAAACAGTGGAAGACAGCAATGTGTCCTGTGATCATGAGTAGATGATGTTCTACAGTGCTCCTGTATTCATATTTTTTTTACAGATGTCTACCTAGTCTGAATGTATATTGTAGCGCTGTGTTGCATTGTAGATGGGAGCTTTACAAGTGCAGTTATTTGTCTTTCTCGGGCGGTTCCCTTCTGGAAATCAAGGTTAAAGTTGTGCTACTACTCATTCATATGTATTTACATTTTGGGCTTGGTTGTGACATTCTCTGGTGATCAGGCGTGTGTTTCTGGTGTCCTGGAGATTGTGTTATCCTGTGTTGCAATTCTTTCCAGTTTTTTCTGCTCCTGATTGTGGTAACTTCGGACATGGAGTTGACATGGCTTCCAATATAGCATACAGTTCACTCCATAGCGTATGGAGGTCTGGTTACAGCTGGCAGTTGGTTGTTTGTTAATAATACACATTTGATTTATTCTTAGTGGTTGTTCCACTTATTGCGGATATGGCACTGGATCATCTCTAGTGTGTTCTTGGTTCTTGGCAAACTTTCAGTTAGAGATCTGGCTGCTATATTTATTGATTGTTGAAATATGAGATTTAGGTCCTGGT
The DNA here is from genome assembly GCA_028749045.1 of Cupressus sempervirens. Lineage (NCBI taxonomy): Eukaryota > Viridiplantae > Streptophyta > Pinopsida > Cupressales > Cupressaceae > Cupressus > Cupressus sempervirens. Next base: position 315,578,732 of record CM053785.1, read on the forward strand.
CTAATACTGTGCTTACAGCTTATCCAGATGGTTTCCTGCTATATGGGACCTCTGTATTTAATGTTTATCACTTATCCGTTTGGGTCCTTGGTTTGGGTGCTATCGTTATTTATCCGATTTGCATTTTGCTTATTTATTGGCCAACATGGAACTCATTTGTAAATCTTCTTGATTTGACCAACCTTATTGTAAGGTCCACTGATCTATTTTGTATATAAGGACAGTGGATACCTTGGTAAAATGCAAGTGCAAGCATGAAGTAAGGTGAGTGAGCCAGTTCAACAATCACCAGAGCAAAGTTCAATGACAGTGGTAAAGAAGAGAAGGCAGTAATAAGTTTGCTTCTAGTGTGGACAATGTTATGCAGATCAGCTGCATTAGCAGGAGAGTATATATATATCTACTTAAAAGAAGAATGAGTACCTTAAAACATGAGCCTTGAGTACTTGAGTTTTTTACTGTAGCTTGCTACTTTGGCAGTGAGCCTGTGTATGCAAATCTGACACAGTGAGCTCCTATATGTACTGTAGGCAATAAGCCTTCTTCATTATTCACATCCATTGTTATATTGGCAATGAGCCTCTAATTGGTATTTTGAAGCAGTGAGCTTCTAATCTTTTGTGATCGGGTTATATTTTCAACGAATTATCTTTGTGGGGAAGTGCTCACCGTGGTTGTCCCCAATTTGAATTTTCCATAAGTAAATATTGGTGTTCCTGTGTTCTTGGTTTTGTCCTCTACTTGCATATTGTTTCTTGTAATTGTTACTGGAGTTAGCTATTGGATAGGTTGGTTTTCTAAGGGAGAGGCATGTAACTCCTCATAAGGTAGGCGAATCCCACGATAGGATACAGATGGGGTCCTCAAGCCTTGAGAAAGTCTATTTGTAGATTGGTTTCTAAGTGCCTTATGACTAGTGATTCCCCATCCGCCATAGGTTGATAATTAGGAGAGAAGTAGATTAGGGCTTAAGTATTTTAGCTGTCAAATGTATTGTGAATCATTGATTGTTTCTTAATTTAATCTGATTTGAATGCATAAATATGTATATAAATCATTGTGAATTGACAACCTCCTAGTATGGAGCCTTATAGAGTAAGTACATTGCCATTTCCAAGTGCAATCCAAAACCTAGTTAGGAAAATAAAGTCCCAATAGTACTGGGACATTACAATTGTTGCCAAAGCATGAACCTGTCATCCTATAGGGTAAAAATGAATCAATCAATACATTCAGTGTGTATTGTGTGTATGCTTTGTGTACACTCTCTATCTTCATACATTCATGTGTATAATTCATGCTTACATTGTGCATTCTCCATGTTTAGTTTCATTTTTCATTGATCTGGATACAAGAATAACTGGAGATTATTCTGTTAGTTCCATTGCGTACACTCTGTATCTTCATACATTCATGTGTATACTTCATGCTTACATTGTGCATTCTCCATGTTTAGTTTCATTTTTCATCGATCTGGATACAAGAATAACTGGAGATTATTCTGTTAGTTCCATTGCTTGTGCTTTATTTGTGCACAAGATAGTATGGTGGATTCAACTTACCAGGGCTAGCCCTGACCAGCTATAAGGCAATGAGTTGTATGCTACCATCGGATGGCTCACCTTATAGATACCAAATGTATGATGTCTTTGGTTTGGGAATACTATGACATAATTAGCAGTTTCCCATCATATGCATGTGTTGTGCTTGTCACCCCCTTAAATTTGGGTTTGATTGAGTAGCCATGCAGCAGTAGTTAAACTAGCAGATAATTCATATAGCATCTGTCTCTGTGTGATTGTATCAAAATCTGCCTTTCCTGAAGAGATTCTAACTTAAATCTTAAGGGAACAATGAAAAGATAAATGGCGAGTGGGTGCAGTTGCAAACAGAATAGTAAAATTAGATAACAATAATTTAGATGATAAATATTAGCTAAGATGATCTATAGCTGGTTGAGACTCTTAAACAATACTGTGGGATCCATCCTCGAGTTTAAAAAGGCAAATTGCTTAACATTGTATTGCAGTCCTCTGGGAATGGAATGATAGGTCAAGGAATATCAAATATTTCTAACGGATATGGAAACCCAAACTTGCATATATAGCATGCAGACTTCATTAGATATAACCGATAGATGATCAAAATATTTTAACTAGCATGATCAAGATAATCTTCCTCTTCCAGTCATACATATGAAAGAGAAGCATTTTTGACACTCTAATTGGTCTAGTCACAATACATAAGAATAGGAAAGATGCATCAAAAAAGGTGTGAATAATTCAGAAAAGATCACTACAATTAAGGCCATGGATATGTGTCTTGCAATCATCTTATTCTTCTTATTACACTTAAAGAATAAAACTTCTAAATTGCTGCCAAGTGTGGCAAGTTATAAATGTTCAAAACACTATCACTGTAATCTTTGGGTACAAATAGTTCAATAACTATAATCCACAAGGGTGAGATTTGTAAATCTTCTTGGTTTGACCAACCTTATTGTAAGGTCCAGTGATCTATTTTGTATATAAGGACAGTGGATACCTTGGTAAAATGCAAGTAAAAGCATGAAGTAAGGTGATTGAGCCAGTTCAACAATCACCAGAGCAAAGTTCAGCAACAGTGGTAGAGAAGAGAAGGTAGTAATAAGTTTGCTTCTAGTGTGGACAATGTTATGCAGATCAGCTGCATTAGCAGGAGAGTATATTTATATCTACTTAAAAGAAGAATGAGTACTTTAAAACATGAGCCTTGAGTACTTGAGTTTTTTACTGTAGCTTGCTACTTTGGCAGTGAGCCTTTGTATGCAAATCTGACGCAGTAAGCTCCTATATGTACTGTAGGCAATAAGCCTTATTCATTATTCATGTCCATTGTTATATTGGCAATGAGCCTCTAATTGGTATTCTGAAGCAGTGAGCTTCTAATCTTTTGTGATCGGTTTATATTCTCAACGAATTATCTTTGTGGGGAAGTGCTCACCATGGTTTTCCCCAATTTGGATTTTCCATAAGTAAATATTGGTGTTCCTGTGTTCTTGGTTTTTTCCTCTACTTGCATATTGTTTCTTGTAATTGTTACTGGAGTCAGCTATTGGATAGGTTGGTTTTCTAAGGGAGAGGCATGTAACTCCTCATAAGGTAGGCGAATCCAACGATAGGATACAAATGGGGTCCTCAAGCCTTGAGAAAGTCTACTTGTAGATTGGTTTCTAAGTACCTTATGACTAGTGACTTCCCGTCCGCCATAGGTTGATAATTAGGAGAAAAGTAGATTAGGGCTTAAGTATGTTAGCTGTCAAATGTATTGTGAATCATTGATTGTTTCTTAATTTAATCTGATTTGAATGCATAAATATGTATATAAATCATTGTGAATGGACAACGTCCTAGTATGGAGCTTTATAGAGTAAGCACATTGTCATTTCCAAGTGCAATTCAAACCCTAGTTGGGAAAATAAAGTCCCAGTAGTACTGGGACATTACAATTGTTGCCAAAGCATGAGCCTGTCATCCTGTAGGGTAAAAATGAATCAATCAATACATTCAGTGTGTATTGTGTGTATGCTTTGCATACACTCTGTATCTTCATACATTCTTGTGTATACTTCATGCTTACATTGTGCATTCTCCATGTTTAGTTTCATTTTTCATTGATCTGGATACAAGAATAACTGGAATTTATTCTGTTAGTTCCATTGTGTACACTCTGTATCTTCATACATTCATGTGTATACTTCATGCTTACATTGTGCATTCTCCATGTTTAGTTTCATTTTTCATTGATCTGGATACAAGAATAACTGGAGATTATTCTGTTAATTCCATTGATTGTGCTTTATTTGTGCACAAGTAAGATAGTATGGTGGATTCAACTTACCAGGGCTAGCCCTGACCAGCTATAAGTCAATGAGTTGTATGCTACCATCAGATGGCTCACCTTATAGATATCAAATGTATGATGTCTTTGGTTTGGGAATACTATGACGTAATTAGCAGTTTTCCATCATATGCATGTGTTGTGTTTGTCACCCCCTTAAATTTGGGTTTGATTGAGTAGCCATGCAGCAGTAATTAAACTAGCAGATAATTCATATAGCATCTGTCTCTGTGTGATTGTATCAAAATCTGCCTTTCCTGAAGAGATTCTAACTTAAATCTTAAGGGAACAATGAAAAGATAAATGACGAGTGGGTGCAGTTGCAAACAGAATAGTAAAATTAGATAAAAATAATTTAGATGATAAATATTAGCTAAGATGATCCATAGCTGGTTGAGAGTCTTAAACAATACTGTGGGATCCCCCCTTGAGATTAAAAAAACAAATTGCTTAACATTGTATTGCAGTCCTCTCGGAATGGAATGATAGGTCAAGGAATAATATTTCTAACGGATATGGAAACACAAACTTGCATATATAGCATGCAGACTTCATTAGATATATCATATAACTGATAGATGATCAAAATATTTTAACTAGCATGATCAAGATAATCTTCCTCTTCAAGTCATACATATGAAAGAGAAGTATTTTTGACACTCTAATTGGTCTAGTCACAATACATAAGAATAGGAAAGATGCATCAAAAAAGGTGTGAATAATTCAGAAAAGATCATTAAAATTAAGGCCATGGATATGTGTCTTGCAATCATCTTATTCTTCTTATTACACTTAAAGAATAAAACTTCTAAATCGCTCCCAACTGTGGCAAGTTATAAATGTTTAAAACACTATCACTGTAATCTTTGGGTACAAATAGTTCAATAACTATAATCCACAAGGGTGAGAACGAGTCAAAAGATCTTCCTGTCAGTCTGTTCACCATCTGGCACAATCACTAAATAAGAGAGAGAGAATCGACAAAGTCCAGGCAGTTTAACCATCAACCACATGGCTTGACAAGCCCTCTTACTCCATGCCAATATGTTAGAATGAGATACCATAGTAACCAAAGTAATTTGAAAATGTCTTGGCCAAGGTCTTGGAACACCATTGTGATACACTTGCAGCATGATCATACTTAGTATGAGAGCACCTACATCGCATCGCATATATTGGTGCAATACAGTTGCATTTGGATAGAAGGCTTGAGGCCCACATATCATTTATAAGTTGTAGAGGCAAAACACACCCGCAACAATTTCAAATTAATCAAAGAAAGCAATCATTTGACAAAAAGAGAAATATTCCCCTCTTCATGCATTCATGTATTTTCAAATATATGCTCCATGTGTACTTATAGTATTGGTTGATCTTCAATAAGATAATAACTGGGAATGAACCAAAAGATATGAATTTAAGGAATGCTATCATGGAAACATCAGTTTTTTGCAAATAAAATTGACACCATTATGAGATAGCCTAGATCCTTTTCTGTGGAAGATGAGAAAAACTTGTATTAAGCTTAGCACAGTTCCAACTATCAAATCATAATTCACATTCAAAATAAGTAAGAAAACATACATGATAATATCAGAGTATCAGAGTAGCACAACAGACGAGAAATTATGGATAGGTCTCCATGATGATTCAATCAGTACTTGAGGACAAGCAATTTGGGACGGTAGGACTGTCACGTCCCCTATTTGAAACACTGATTGTAATAGCCCCAACCTTTTCACATCGGTTTTGTGAAGTCTCTGAGAGAGACAAAATTGCACTAATGAATCAGGGGATCATAATTACAGAAAAAGTCAGTAGTCATTGGCTTAACTGTGATTAAATGTAAATGGCAATGGAGATACCTCAGTCAAAATAATCAGATTTAACTTGAGGTATTATCAAACACTATTAGTATGATGGTTATCTCCGTGGCTTCTACACACGGATATTCTCTCACATACATTAGTAATTACTAATAACATATCAAACTAAGCAGCAACCTACCAAGATACGTAAACCACCAAAAATGATTATAAACAAGGGATCTACAATGTTGTAATTAAGAATAAGTAACCGACCATACACAAGGAAGACCAATATACTATTATATGTATTGACTATTAACTTATTAAGGCAGATCATAGTTCAAATTCTCGCTGATATATAATTTTCTTGCGAGAAATTCTTGGCAGCGAGAAAACTTGATTTTTTATCGCCATGTTTAATGGACAATATTTTGGTCTTATCGCCACAAGAAGTTAGTGAGATCTACGCAATATATCGCCATTTCTCGGCAATAACTAAGGAACTTCTTGCGGGCAGCATGCCAGTAAATACCTGCGCACAGGCCCAGCATTTCATTATTTTCTTTACTGTGTTCAGCTTCTTGTATGGAGGAGAAGGGTTTTGGAGCAGTACCTAAGTGTTTGGCGTTGATTTAAAGCGATTTCCAGTGGATTAGGAGCAGATTCGAAGCTCTTTCCAAGCAAATCTGAATTCACAAGTAAGTTTCTTAATTTTTTGTTCTTTCGAGTTAAAATTCATTTCATCTTCCCACACTTGCATGTCTTGCATCTAACTTAATCAAGACTCTATGAATACCATTTGTAATGTTCCCTAATATGTTTTAGAGTGTAATGACAAAGATCTAACATCTTTTTGCAATTTTTCCAAAAAAAATAATTTTTCTCAATAATTTCATAACCTAATACATCTTTTGTTTTATTCTATGATTTTCCAACATATGTTTTTTGAAGTTTTAATCTAATATAGTTTGTTCCTAAATATGTTTATTTAATTTTTAAATTTGTGACTTATTTTGTATGTGTAGGTTGATTTAACATTAAATGGCAAATATGGCTTCCTCTACAACTAGGTCAGCTGTAGCATCTCCCAATAGCCCCGTAGCATGTCTGTAACAACCACTTTTTTCGGGTCTTAATTAACAACTAACATATTCAAAGAATTACAGTTATTACTTCATTTTCATAGGAAAACAATTATATCAATTATGTTCATGTGAATGAGATTAATAGTTACAAATACTTAAACGGAAAACTCATAACTAACATTTGAAAACACCATCAATAAATTTACTATGTTAATTAAAATCTACATACCATGGAATTTGAACCGAGAACTCATTGTAGGGATGCTTCTGCAATCACCTAGATTAGTCCACAAATATCAGTAAGGATAAATTGATGATTACCATTAAATACCATTATATCAAAATCAAATGACAATTACCATTATATACCACTATATCATTTAGGGCATCACATACCACTGTATCAATTAGGGCATCAATTACCATTGGATCATTTAGGGCATCAGATACTAGTGTATCATTTAGGGCTTCAGATACCACTATATCATTTAGGGCATCAATTACCATTGCATCGTTTAGGGCATTGAATACCACTATATCATTTAGTGCTTTAGATAGCACTATATTATTTTGAGCATCAATTACAATTGGATTATTTAGGGCATCAGATACCACTGTATCATTTGGGGTGTCAATACCACTGTACCATTCCTTTTCTTTCGATTTCTTAATTGTGGAAATAACATAAGATTAGAAGATATGCTCATTCATTATTTTTATAAATGAAAGACTGAAATATCAATTCCATCAAATAAATCTATCTCTCACAAATAAATATATTCCACGTTCAGTTAGAAAATCAACCTATCTAATTGGTTGCCAATTATATTGACGATAAGAGTTGCTTTAAAGAAATAACTGTAAAGATGTTACAACACAATTAATCTTACCTTCTACTTGAATATACATCATAAAAGTAAATATACCTATTTCCGACAAATGTTTGAATGCAAAACTTATCTTTATCTGATACACATCTGACATCTTGTGGAAAGGGGAAACATTGTCAGGGGCTTAACCACCCAATCTCAAACCATAACTTATCCCCACACAATCTTGTCATCCACTGAGCATGCTGGTATCTAATCACACCACTCAACTTGACAATAGGAGAATACAATAAACATGATCAAGCATGAGTTATTAAATGATTCTATTTTAAAATAATTAACATTTCTATGTCACATCTGACTTTGTTTCATATAATTGCAGATTGTTTTCTATCACCTCTTGACCCTTTTCCTTGGCTATACAACTGGGTGAGTCCCAAGTGTTTGAATCTCAGAGCAACCCGCTCTTCCGGTTGATCTTTAACTGATAAAAGAATATTATATGTTTCCAGCTTATCACAAACTGTGACTTGAAAGAATATGTTCTTTAAAACTAGCAAAAATATCATTGATTCTAATTTCCAAATTGTATATTTAAAGCATGATTTTATTGCATCTTAAATAACTCTTTCTCAAGAGGTTCTATCCAATGATTATAACTACAGTTTAGCTGTTCTCAAAATTGGAAAATAGTAGCAAATGATAAGAAGTAAACAGCTATGCTTGGAACATGATTGATTACATAACCTATGACAATCTGGAAAAAATATGAGCCTAGCTGGCCATTATGATTCAGCCCCTCCACAAATGTTCTTCAGGCGCAAAGTCCAGTGTAAAGATGTGTCACGTCTTCTGCAAAGAAGACCATTACAAGGCAGAGAGAGTTGGCAATGCCATGGAGACAATGATTTCAAATTGACATTTGTAGAAAATCGGGTGTAAATGGAAGTCGGAAATAAGAGAGGGAGTCGGGGATGAGAGGAAAGTTAGGTGCTTGAAACAAAATAGAAGTCGGGTTTTTGGTATATATATCCCCCACCTCTCCCTCGACTTCTTAAATAAAAAAGGTAATGATCACAAAAGTCATATGCAAGAACAAGGTAGTCGGGTGTTGAAAGAAAATAAGAATAAAATGCTGCCCTCTGTCTCCATCAACTTCAAAATATATAATGAGTAATGTGACTTCTTGGCTTCCGTAACATAAAGAATATCTTGGCTCTTTGAACGCCAATTAAAAATGCCAAGTGTTGAATCGGTTTTTAAAAAAAAAAGAATGAATAAAGGTTGGAAGAAGATTTGAAGCTTATAAATCGAAAGTATTATAGTTTATATCTATCTACGTACACATAGATATATTTGTGAGGTGGCATCATTAAATTATGGTGTCACTTTATATTTATCTCTATTTGTATGTACAAAGGTATACATTTAAAATAATATTGTGAAAGATCATCAAAACCTTTGAGATACACATTATATTTAATTAAATAATTAATGTTTTAAATGTTTATTTAATAGCTCATGCAGTTCCATCGATTGTATCCTGATGTTCAAGTCGCTAGGTCTTCAACCATAGTGATTCATGATTCATACCCATTTGCCCAGTGATGGTGATGTTCCTGTGCCCAATTCTTTTCTGACAATGCTTCTACCCCTTCAACGTGCTTCCTATAAGGAAATTCTCCGCGGTTAAATCATATTACCATAACAAGTTATTTAATCATAAATAATTATAACGACTAACCATCTTACCATTTTACAAGATTATAACAAATTTAACTATCAACTGACTTCATGTAAACCTCAACAGCTATATGAACATTCTAAATTAGGTCAAAAATTGGGATGTAACAATGTCCATCTAGATTAAAGGGGCTAGAGACTTTGCATGGAATTATGCCTTTGAAGGAACAAAGTATAATAGTGTCATATGCATGAAATGTGAAAAACAAATTCATGGAGGAATATCTAGTTTGAAGTACCACCTTGCTAGTATAGAAAAGTGTGACACAAGGGTTTTTGATGTGACTATGGAGAAAATAAAAAGGGAGATGATTGCTTTGCTTAGTGCGCAAGAAAAGAAGTTGAAAAGAGAAAGGGAAAAATTGGCCATGAGGACATCCATCTATGAATCGCAAGGTGTGTTTCCTTTTAAGAATCATTTATTATTTTCTAATCACGACTAGTGATTGTGGTAAAAAAATTATCATGATTCAAAAGAAATGATGTGGATTGTGACCAAGTATCCCAATCACCCTTGATGAAGAAGAAGATGCACTTGAGGGGATAGTGGGCTCTTTTCAAAGCCCACGAATCCACACACGGAACACACCTACCCATGGCAAGTCCTCAAGCTCAACTTCAACATCCGCTAGTTCTAGTAGACCACAAAACTCTTCTATTGATGGTTATTTTGTGCATAGAAACACACCTGGAGCATAACCATCATTGGAGAGTACTACATGGAACTGTGATGTGCATGAGTAACTTGACATTCAATGTGCTGATTTTTGATTGTTTAACAATCCCTTCTTTAATGTTGCAGCAAGTCCATATTTTCTAAATTTTGTGACTAGTTGTACAGTGGCGGGAAAGGGCTACTAGCCACCTACTCCTACAGCCTTGAGTGGGAGGTTAGTTTACTTGTTTCAAACTTTAATACTTTCACAGTTATACAATACACTTATTTTTGTTGATATTAATTGTTTTTTAATCAAAATTGTGTCCATAATCTCATTTTTTATTTTGCACTTGTAGATTGTTGAAAGATGTTGTTTCTAGGGGTAAAGATGCAGTTGGAAAGAAAAAGTTACAATGGAAACAGTATGGTTGCACCATACTTTTAGATGGATGGATGGATGGAAGAAACCGTACCATCATCAACTTTTCAATTTCTTGCAAGGATCAAGTAGTCTTTCTTAAATCCTTGGATGCCTTAGACAAGATAAAGATAGCTGAAACTTTGGCTCTAATGCTAAAGAATGTTGTGATGGAGGTTGGGGCTGAAAATGTGGTGCAAATCACCAACAATGCAGTGGCATATGAGGCAGAAAGTAGGATCTTACAAGAAAAGCATAGCACACTCTTTTGGTCTCCTTATGCAAAGCATGCTATTGACCTTCTTTTGGAGAATATAGGGAAATTGGATTGGGTGAAACCGGTTGTAGAGGAAGCAAGGAAGATAACAAAATATATCTACAATCACCCTTGGGTCCTTCGCTTGATGAGAAACCTCACCAAAGACAATTGGTTAGATCCACGGTCACAAGATTTGCAACAATTCTTTTAACGTTGCACTGTGTTCTTCATCATATGATTCCTTTAAGGCAGATGTTTGTGTGTCCAAAATGGCTACAGTCAAGTTATTCAAAGAAGGCTGATGGACAGAGTGTTGCACGCATTGTGTTTGATATCCAGTTTTTTGATCGAGCTATAGAAATTGTGAAGGTAGCTTGGAAACTTTAAAAAATGATTTTAATTTTTTGTAGTTATTAATCAAGTCTTTCATCATTAATTTATAACCCTACTCCCTAATTAATAATTGTTTTCTACTTTTCAATTGTAGGTGGTGAAGCCCTTGGTTAGAGTTCTCCACTTGGTAGATGGGGAACAATCCCCAATGGGTTCCCTTTATGAGGCCATGGATAGGGCTAAAGAGGTTGTAAGAAATAAGTACGGGGGAGGAAGCCTAAAATTTCAGTCCATATGGGATATTATTGATAGGAGGTGGAGCAATCAGCTCCACCAACCCATTCATCCAACAGGGTATTTCCTCAACCCTTGTTACTGCTTCTCTCCATCATATGCGGATCCCAATCGAGAGGTCATGGAGGGCTTTAGTGAATGCATGTAGAGGATGGTATCTAACATTGCAGTGAGAGACCTCATTGTGGCTAAGATGGAAGTGTATCAAAATGCAATGGGCAAACTATTCTCCTCAACCTTGGCAAGAAGACCTTGTCTTTGTGCATCATAACCTCAAGTTGTGCATAAGAAAGTTAATGTCATCAACAGCTGAGCCACTTGATCTGGATGACATAGATCCTTTTGGTGGTTGGACAACACAGGTGTGTTGCAGCCTTCATTGTTCACCAAGCATGACATATATGAGTTGGAGAGGCAAGCTATGGAGGAGGGTGATTTTACAGTGGGACTCGACGAAATTCAGGAGGAGGGCAATGAGAGTGAGGACATTGATAGTGAGCACAGTGATAGTGAGGATGAGGAGGATGAGAAGTCATTGCTAGGGCCACCACCACCACCATAGACGACTGCTACTGCTAGAGCTGCTAGACCCCCTCCCTCTCCCATAGTTTTTACTAGAACTACTGAAGGGGGATAAGAAAGATGTAGACTAGTTTCATATTGAACTTGACATTTGTATTTTCTTATATTTTTACAAAGACAATTCGGTATTTGTAGTTTGCTTTAGAGTCTCTAACTACATCAACATTCCACATGAGGATGTGATTTTGTTCCTTATTGCATTTATATATATCTAGATCAACTTGTTCGGTTTGTGTACTCATTTATTAACTCAATACATGCATCTACTTATTGAATTTTGTGGAAAAAATGCATTTTTAAAATTCCCAATATTTTCTCAAGTTTCCAAATTCTCTCTAATATTTGCCAGGAAATTTTGTTTTGGCCTCACCGAGAAGTGGCAGAGAACGAGATTTTGAACTATGGTACAGATAATATCTCCAAAGTCAAACATAAATGTCTACAGAGATTAAGGGAATCAACCAATATCATACTATCATCAATCCTTCATTGCCAATCAACCATTAGCATTACTCTAGAGTCAAGGATAGCATGAAACATATGTTCAAAAAATACAATATGAATATCATCGACTAGGCAGAGTGATCTTTTATCATCAATAAAACATAAGGCGACATACTTCGTTAAGCCTGTTGAGATTTGCCACCAGTGAAGAAGCATCAGATGTCACATCAAGGAACAGTCAAAAATAGAATCACAAATATCCATCAACAAGACAGTGGACAATCAAATATGTTAATTTGATATTTAAGTGATCAAAGACTATGGACTGTGCAAACAGAAGCTAATCAGAGTGATCAATATATATAAGTAAACAATGATTATGCCAAACCCAAGAAATCAATAAGAGTAAACTAGTGATTGTTATAATTATACAACCTATTATTAATAGCCCACATTATATTATGACTAAGTGGTGCTGAGAATGATTAATGTCAGCTAGTAGCAAACGAGACCAACCAAATACAAACTGATCCTGGTTAATGTGATTTAAAGATGAAGGGACATGGAATGCATCTCTTACCAAGGGGGCCTATCTTTCCAAATACGCGGTATAACCAAGCAATCATCACCACTCAATCAATCATCGAAGGAATCAGAATTATTATGTATAATTGATACTCATCAAAGGGAAGAGATAAGAAAGGAATTCATATAATCTATGTTTGTCAAAGGAAATGAATTGTATTATATTGCTTGCAAGCATCATGTGAAAGCAAATTATCCTGCAACTTACCTATGAATTGAATACTGATTTACAGAATGTCATATCTGAATTCTATTAAGGGGCCAGAATATGGTATGATATATATGCTGTCGTATTTATATCTATTAATAATAAGTGTACGAACAATTTTATCAGTTACACATGCGCATGTGCATATATATTAGTATACTCATATAACCTAATAGGCTAATCCTTAATCACTCACTATCGCCCCTTAAGAGGATAGGTTGGTTTTGTTAAGGAGAAGCAGAGTAATTACTCCCAAGGTAGGTGAATCCCAAGATGAGATATGGCTGGGTACCTGACGCCTCAAAGAAGCCTACTTGTAGATTGGTTTCCAAGTGCCTTATGTCAAGTAATTCCCCATCTTCCTTAGGGCTGATGATTAGGAGAGAAGTAAGAAATTGGGGCTTAAGTATGTCAACTGTCAAATGTCTTATGAATCATTGATTGTTCCTTAATTTAATCTGACTTAATGCATAGTGATGTATGTTGACTGTTAACCGTTGACAGCCCCCCTGTAGGGAATATTACAGAGAGTAACTTGTCGTTTCCAAGCACAAATCCAAATCTTCGTTGGGAATTTTAAAATAAATCAAGTCCAGTTCCAATAGGGGACACTACAGATATAAATACAGCACTACGATAATGAAACATTATAGTTACCTTCATTTCTATTAATGTCTCTCCTATTATTTGATTGAGAAAAAAATTCGCTGTGTTATCAACGCCCATGGAAAGGTACCCGGACTATACCACTATGGTACATTTTTTAGTTCCAAGGTTGCAGACAGAACCCTAGAAACATGTGGAGAGAAAGCATTCACTCAAAAGTTTGAACATAAAAAATGGATTTAGTTTTGAAGATGAGAAATATATACAAACAAAGCTCTCTTTTAAAATATTAAACACAAGATTTTACGAGCTTTAAAATCTCCATTAAAAAGGAAATCCACATATTGAAAGGATCAGTAAGAAGACGATCCGATAAATATTTGAAAATATATATTATTTAAAAGTTTACAAAAGATTTGTTGTTCTGAATTTGAATTGCAGAAAACAAAGCTTACAAATTTAAATTCCTCAGAAAGCACTGCTTATTTTGGCTCAGACAAACATAAGGTAAAGTGCATCAAAAATTAAGGCAAATACAAGAAGATATAAGAAGCACACAATGCTAGGCCTGGCAAATCTAGACAATGAGATTTTAAGAGACTAATGCATATGTGCTGACATATATGCACTTGGAAAACAGTGGATGTTTCGTTTTGGTAATAATTTTTTAAATTTTTTTTTATGAGGTTACCTAAAAGGACATTAAGGGGACTGTTACACATTATATTGTTGACTTGTCTACCAAATTATATGGTTAGAATATTCAAGTTCATATCTAAATTTTACAAGACTGGACTATTAATAAAGAGATTGTAATGGCATAAATAAAATTCAATGATATATAAAAATGACATTGAATTTCAATAAAGACACCTTATTCTCACCTTCATTTTAATGACTCATTTTTATTGATGTCTCTCCTCTTATTGAATACAAAAAGGAAAATACATCTGAAATGCAATTAACAATTATTCCGTTGAATATATAATCTTATTGTTTTCTTACGTACACTGTACACATAGCATTTGTAACTTTTCTACTTTCAACATGTTTGTCCCAAACATTTATCCAGATCTCTAATTTGTTGTTTGGTGAAAAAATAATAAATGCATCACCAATGCACAGAGGCAGATGAAAATAAGACAGGTTTATAGAAAACCAACCTCTCCAATATCTGCACCCAGCCTAAAAACTGTTCTATTTTTCCTTGCATTTTCAGCTTCATCAAGAATTAATTGCTGATTCTTCTTTTCCTGCCACACACAGCAAAATCATTTCATGATTGTGCATCAGGTGCTCAATGGTAGACATACATTGCAACACAACATGCAAGGATTCTTAAGTTGTGTGAAAAAATGACATCCATGACAAGTACAACAAAACAATCTGTTAACATAATCAAAATAGTAAGCATGTGACAACTTCAAGTGTAGGAAAGAGGAAAAGGGACAACACTGGATCTCATAGAAATCAAATTTTCACAATCCATTATAATTACAGTGAAGGCTTCTGGATTAGATTGTGTTGAGATTTTTTCATCAAAGTTTTGAATCACATTACGTGATCCATCATCAGGCAGAAAGAGAGCAAGAGATGCATGAAAAAATCTGAACACAATCTAATCCAGAAGTCTTCACTGTAATACTGGATCTGCTGGATCAACAGTTCACAGAAAATCATTTGGAAACATACAAGAAAAATTGAAGAACAAAACAAGTATTTGTTTCATTGTTTCAAATTATGGTGCTTCCAGAACAACTGAAGTCTAATGCTGTTTACAGCAGATGGTCAACACAGAATATTTTACACACAACTGGGAACCCAGTTTTTCAGAAGAGATAAACATGTAAATAGGTGCATGTAATGTTGTACAGTAGAAGCTACACATATAGTCAATCTTTGAAGATAATTTCACCTTTTGCTGTTTTTGTTACATTTGCAGATCAAGGTATGCATTTTAACTATACTGTCATGTGCTCATTAGATATTATCAGATAATCAGAAAAAGGAATTCCAAAAGTAAAACTTTATGCAATTCAGTAAAGCTGAGAAAATTAAGATACGCCTAAATATCCTACAATGACAATTAACTTTTTTTGAGATCAAATATTAATATTGGAATACATACCTCAGGGCTCATCCAAGTATTCTCTTCAATATTAAACATATAGTTTTGATCATCAATAATGGTTCTGTGCAGATTTCCCTTGCGGTCCTGTTCCAAAAGTTTATTCTTCAGTATAATTGCTCTATCTTCTGCTTCTTCTGCAGGACCTCTGAAATGTTTTGATAGGCTATCACGGTGCAAAATTTCACTTCTCCCACAAAACATACAAGGGCCTTCACCTTCCTTTTCACAAACAATCCTGCCACATCCAAGGCAATTGTTCACCAACTTGTGCTCCCTAGCTTGACAGTCACATTTCACACGCTGCCTATAGTGTATAGGATTATTTATTTTAGCAACACTATCATCAGTATGCTCCTTGAGATTTCTGTTGTTGCCAGCAACACCATGCTGATTATCTTTTGATGTAAAACTAGCATTTTTTAAAGATTGTGTGCCCGGTGTTGATTTTTTTTTATTTTTCCCAGCTACTGGTTTGCTTGAAAAAACTTCAGGTTTCTTGTACATTTGCATAGGTTTTGGTGTACTTAAAGATACTTCAGGTTTCTTGTAGATTTGTATAGGTTCCGGTGTACTTAAAGATGTCTGTGGTTTCTTATCAATTTGCAAAGGTTCACCTGGAGAATCATATTTGTTAGAATGATTTCCAATAGATCTTCTGCGAACATATTCCTCAATGACATGCTCTCCATCACCTTGAATAATATTCTGCAGCCAATAAGCAGTTTATTAGACGTAGCTTGAAATATAAAGTAAATGATCTTGCCATGCTCAACCCTTTCTATAAAGCAAATATTAAATTAAATTACAAACATCTACACTCACATATAAAATAATATGCAATATCTACATACTGAATATAGAACATTAATACAACAAAAGACAAGTGAGAATGAATGAGTATGGTGATATGCTATTCGTTTGTGGATCAAGTGACACCTTTTATAGGACATGTTCATCAACATGATAGTTTTTGCCTATCGATAGAAGCCATTATCAGCTAATGAGGTTTAATTAGGTCTGCATCATATACATGCACTTCTTTTTGCTAAACCTGTTTCCTCATTAATGTTTCTTCATATTATTACTATTTAGTAAACCCGGTTTGCAATCCACTCATCCTAATGATGGATCCCTAATAGGGTTTCATGTTCCCTTATTCAGCGCTTCATGTGGTGGATCAAAATGCCCATTTCGTTATTACGATAATAGATAATTGACTATTATTAGTTAATGGTAATCTATCGTAAATATCTAGTTAGCTTTAGTTAGCTGTAGCTTTTTTAGCTTTCTTAGCTAGAATAGAATGTTTCTATTCTTTATGATCGTTTCCTAATGAAACATCGTTTTATTCTATTGTATATATTGACCTTTCAGTCTCTGGTAATAACAAGCAAGTATTTTACCAATCACTTCATAATATGGTATCAGAGCCAATACTTCATGTTTTTTCGAAAAATTTATAATTTCTTTTGAAATTATTTGTTAATATTTTTGAAATTATTTCTGACATTTTTCACATAAACCCAACTAGGGTTTTTAGAGAAAAATATCACAAATTTATCACAACTCAAACAATCTCTGATTCATCTAGGGTTTCGTTTTGCTTGTGATCTTGGCTCGAGCTTACAAGTCTGAAAGAAAAACGTGAATTCTGCTTCCAACCTGAAAATCCCGACCATCTGCAAATCGCGATTTTTAGTTGGTTGTTCGTTTGCCACTAACCTTTATTATGAGTGTTTCCTTGGGTGTTCTTTCTGTTATTCATGATTGTAAGCAAACATTTTCTTGCAGCTGATCACAGGAAAAAAACGCGAGCAACTCGAGCTCACAGCTGATCACGTTTTGGCCGTCGATTTGATCCCTCACGCACGCTTCAAACACTCTATGGTGTCACTTTTGCTCCCCCTAGTCATTGACGACCTCAAACCAACTGTGTGACCACAAATCAGGCATCTTTCTGCATGCAAAACACCATTTTTCTACAATTTCGACCATTAATGGCCGCCAGCTAGGGTTTTCTTCGAAACCCTAGTTTCTAAGCTCGAAAAAACATTATGATTTCAAATTCTTACTAGGCTTTCCGAGAGCTCAACTGGGTTGTCAATTTTTTTGGGTGCCTCGATTTTCGAGCCAACAGATCTAGAAAATGACATCATATTCCTTCTGAGTTTTTCGAGCTCTCTTTTGGGTCACTCTTTGAATTTATTGGGTCTTCAGTTTTTTTGCCTCCAAGAACGTGCCTTCAAAAATTTGTCTTTTCATTGCAAAACGTGCCATGGCATCTCTGACAAACATTCTACTCAAGCACAACTCCAAATTTAATGGTTGAAATTATGGCACTTGGAAGCAACGGATCATAGCAATTTTTGAATATCGGAACACCGATCAACTTGTTATGGGTGTTACAAAGCATCCGACTACTTCTGGTCCTAATCAAGATAGATGGGATCTAAATAATCGAGAGACGATGATGCTTCTTAAATTATCCATGGCTGATGATCAACTTTCTCAAATTACATACGGCAAGAAAGCTGCCAATATCTAAACACATCTCAAAGGTCTTCATAAGACTTCTGACAAAAGCAGAGCTTTCTTTCTAAAGAACACTTTGTTTTCTATTGTCATGGATAAACGAACCTCGCTCCAAGCACACCTGAATAGAATTCAAAAAATCCGTGATCAGTTGCTTGCCATCGGTAGCAAGATGGAGGAAGAGGATATTGTGGCTATCACTCTTCAGAGTTTACCAAAGTCCTATGAGCATTTTATTGACTCTCAACATCACGCCTTCTGGTGTTGATTTGAAGTTCACTGATCTCTGTACACTACTGCCTCAACAAGAGCGGTGGTGGAAACAACAATTTGGTAGCAGCTCCACCTCCACCTCCATAAAACAAACCTTTGTTGCTAAATCCTTTGAGAAGGATAAAGGCAAGTTTCAATAGCCATCTCAACAGAAGTCTTATGCTCAAGCATCAGATGGTTCCCGAAAGAAGCATATTCAATGCAACTACTGCCACCTTAGTTACCGAGTTCGGACCCTGGAGCTCGGGTCCAGATCCGGATTCGTCTGAGTTCGGATTCGTGCTTGGTTCAGATCCGAGTCCAGGCAGGGTCCCTAATTGGGACTATGGGCCATAAAAGTGTTTCAAATTACATTAAAATATCATTTTTTTAATATTTTCAATGTTGATTTTCTTTACAATATTAACATTGATTAATGAGTGAGTATTTAATGTTTATCTTTGACATTTGGCATTGATCAAGTAATATTGATATATTCATACTATGAAATGACTTCGTAAGTTAGTTTTACAACTATGCATGTTTCTCTTTCTTTTTGCATACATATATACTCGTGAACACACCCAAGAACCCAAATGGGAAAAAAAATTTGCCCGAACCCTGAACCTGAATCCGTCCCTGAACCCGAATCAGCAACTTAGACTGCCACAAGTGTGGACACGTGAAGGTTAAATGTCGGAAATGCTCAACTACACAATCTAAGCAATCGGGTTCACAGCCCAAAGCAAACAATGCAGAGCACACTGAGTAGACAAAGTCTGCCTTTTACAACTTCATGGCTAAAAGACATGCAGTTCATGTGAAGTCGTCTGCTTCGTACATTACTTCAGGTGCCTCTCGTCATTTCACTCACCGCAGAGACTGGCTTACTGACTATCAACCTTATTCAGATTGTTATTTTTGGTGGTGGAGAAGAGTACATGGTTGTCAACAAAGGAAACATTCAGATTCAGTCTACTGGGAGGAATCTCATTTTCCTCAATGTGTACTACATTCCAAGGATGGAACTAAATCTACTCTAAGTCAGTCAGCTACTGCAACATTCTCCACACTTGGATGTCACCTTGGCAAATAGTAGGGCCACCTGCCATCTATATAATCCGATCCTGCATTTGCCACCCTGACTTTGGTAGTCGGAGGGCTCCAAACATCCTGCTCACCATCATCGATCAGGCGACTCAGTCTACTGTTGCAGTGGATCTTGGGGATCATGGTCTTTTCAAATTTAGTGATTCTAGTGATTCTCAGGACTTAGCTAAGGCTGCTCGATAGTCTTCTGTTAGCATACTTTGGCATCAATGATATAGTCACTTAAATATGCATTATCTCTCACAACTTGCTCGAGATGAGCTTGTTCTTGGATTGCCAGAGATTCAGACTCAACAGCTTGGAGTTTGTGATGTATTTCAGGCTGGGAAGCAACATCGCACACCTTTCACCAGTGGCGAGTCATGACAACCTTCTCAAGTACTTCAGCTTGTTCATGTTGATATTTGCAGCCCTATGGCCACTCCTTTTGTTCTTGTGTCCAAGTATTTTTTATTGTTTGTTGATGATTTCAATAGAAAAATGTGGGTGTATTTTCTTAAAAAGAAATCAGATGCATTTCTTGTATTTCAAAAGTTTAAACCTTTACTTGAAAAAGAGTCTAGGAAATCTATTATTACTCTTAGATCAGACAATGGGGGGGGGGGGGGGGGGGGAATTTTGTTCTAATATTTTCTCTAGCTTCTTGGATACACATGGCACCAAACACCAACTAACCACACCCCACACACCACAACAGAACAGTGTAGTTGAATGTCGAAACTGGACAATCACCAAGATGGCTTGAACACATATATGTTCCAAAGAAGTTTTGGGCAAAAGCAGTTAACACTACATTTTATCTGTTGAACCAATCACTCGCTGTGGCAGACAAATGTAAAACTCCGAAAGAGGCCTAGTCAGGTCGCAAGCCTAGAATCAGTCCCTTGAAGGTTTTTGGCTCCCTTGCTTTTGTTTGGATCGCTGATGCATCACACACCAAGTTGGATGCCAAGAGTCAGAAACTCATGCTTGTTGGATACAGCAATCTTCACAAAGTCTATCGCGTGATTGATGTTGAGACATCTCGTCTCATCTACAGTCGTGATGTAGTCTTTGATAAGTAGCGAGGACCTTTCATGCCTGTTTCTCCTATTTCGGATCCAACAGATCAACATATGAAAGCTCATGAATTGGGAGTTCGGCTTCCATTAGGTCCACCTGATAAGAGGCCTCTAGTAGCTCCTACAACTCCAGTTATACCAGTGATCCCTGTATAGACACCTCCAGCATCTCCTGTAGGATCACCTCGATTTGTAGATGCTTGACCTAAGTTTGATTCCAATTCTTCTAATGAGGAACCTGATCACCAAGCATCTCCAGATACTAATGTTGATCATTCTCCTCTCCAGCCTAAGTCGTGGGCTAAGACACTTGCTGATCTTCGTGATGATGAGCTCATTGATGGGAGAACTGCTCGAAAAAAGAGCAAAACTACAAAGTCTGTTAACTTTTCCCTCATAGCCAACATTCACATTGTGTTTAAACCTCACACATATTACGAGGTTAAAGAAATTTCAAAGTCGGAACAAGCCATGACATCTGAACACCAAATCCTACTAAAGAAGAACATCTGGGTCCTTTCTGATCTTCCACCAAGGAAGAAACCCATTGGCTGCAAATGGGTTTACAAAATCAAATACAAATCAGATGGTACTTCGGATAAGTACAAAACTCATTTAGTTGCGAAGGGCTTCTCTCAAAGTCAGGGCATTGATTATGAGGAAACCTTTGCTCCTACTACAAAGATGAGCACCATCTGATTAGTCCTAGCCATGGCAGCACAACTTGGCTAGAAGGTCCATCAGATGGACGTCAAGAGTGCTTTCCTGAATGGTGATCTCCATGAAGAGGTCTACGTGACACAGCCTCCTGGTTTCAAGGTTGCTGGTAAAGACCATCAGGTTCTTAGATTGGTAAAAGCTCTTTATGGCTTGAAGCAGGCCCCTCGGGCATGGTACATAAAATTGATAGGTACCTCAATGATCAAGGCTTCAAGAGGAGTTCTTCAAACTCAAATCTGTACATCAAGACTATTGATAGTGACATCATCCCTCTGGTTATTTATGTGGATGATTTGATCATCACTGGCAGTTTGACATCTTTGATTTAAGGAATCAAACAGAATTTATGTCAGCCTTTTAATATGACTGACCTTGGGCCTATACATTATTGCCTAGGTGTTGAGGTTTAGCAATAGTCTTCTGCTATATTCATCTCTCAGTCCAAATATGTCAAGGCCCTATTAGACAAATTTCGTATGCAGGATTGCAAGCCTACATCTACACCTATGGAGAAAGGTCTCAAGTTATCCGCAAAGTCCGGTTCTCCTTCTATTGATGATAATACATACAGGCAACTAGTAAGCAACCTCATCTACCTCTCTGCTACTAGGCCTTATATCAGCTTCGCAGTCAGCTATATCTTACGCTCTATGAAAGCTCCTAAGGTTGATCATTGGATGGTAGAAAAGCGTGTGCTTCGTTATGTGAAGGGCACTTCAGATTATGGATTTCTATACTCTCGAAGTTCTAATCCTAAACTCAATGGGTTCACATATTCAAATTGGGCAAGCTTTGTTGATGATGAAAAGTCAACTTTTGGATATGTGTTCAATTTGGAATCAAGTGCAATCACATGGACTAGTAAGAAGCAGCAGGCAGTTTTTCTCTCCTCTATAGAGGCCAAATACTAAGAGATTGTTAAGGCAAGATGTGAAGCTGTGTGGCTTCGTTGGATGCTTGGGGATATGCAGTTGTCACTAGTAGGACCGACTACTCTATTTGTTGATAACGAAGGTGTTATCAAGTTAGCACAAAATCCAGTCTTGCATTAACGAACCAAGCATGTGGATGTTCACTGTCATTACATAATACAGCTGGTTGAAGACGACACAATAAATCTGCAGTATGTTCCTACCACAAATCAGACAATAGACATTCTCACCAAGCCTCTTGGTCCTAATAAGTTTGTCAAATTCAGAGGACAACTTGGTGTTCTAGATAGATTAACCATTAAGGGAGGGTATTACGATAATAGATAATTGCCTATTATTAGTTAATGGTAATCTATTGTAAATATCTAGTTAGCTTTAGTTAGCTGCAGTTTTTTTAGCTTTCTCAGCTAGACTAGAATGTTTCTATTCTTTATGATTTTTTTCTAAAGAAATATCGTTTTATTCTTTTGTATATATTGACCTTTCGGTCTCTTTTAATAACAAGCAAGTATTTTACCAATTACTTCGTAATATTCCTAACTTACATATTCCCCTTGATCCCATTTTCTGTGTATGTTCCACCCCTTCATCTTCTAGGCATCTACCTAATCCCTCCAAGATTTCAAGGATGGAGGCTTAGGAACTCTAAGTCTATGCAAGTTTTTGGAATTGCCAAGTTCCCCTTCCTAGCATTCATATCCTTCGAAGTCCACTTCTCTCTCTCTCTACTTTTGTGAAGGTTTTTAACTTCCCCATCCAATCATGCCCTCCACCACTTACTTGTCTTCTATCAGAATTGTAGACTTCCTCTTCCTAGAATGCTCTCTCCTGCACCTCCATCAATAAATCAATCTCCCCCCTACAACCATGCTTGTAATGTCCCTTTTTTTGGGACATTAGGAATTTTAAAGGACACATTTATATGATATTAAAATTAACTATGAAAGCGTGGACTCTTATTATGAAAGGTCAATTTAATATTCAAAGTGGGCTAAAGATGACAAGGAGAGATAAGACAAAAAGCCAGGAGGGAAGTCGAAGATTCACAACTATGAGAATAAAAGGAGAAGAGACTCTTTCGTTTGGCATGTTTGGTTTATTATTCAAATTTCAGTTTCTCTCTTGCGAGAGTATTCCGAAAGCTTCAGCTTTCAGCCAGTGTGAGGACGTAATCCCTTGTGTTGACAGACGGTGGATGCTAACCTATTGTCTGTGGAGACGTCACTTCAAGTGTCTCATATGCACTTGCAGGTTCTTATCTTAGTGTTTCAATGTAACTGTATATTTTGTGTTTAAGATTGGATTTTGAATGTTGGTTATTGTATTGCGGTTGTATAATTCAATAACATTGTTTTAAGGAGTTTTATGAGAGTTTATTGGTTTCATTCTATTAGTTTGTAACGCATTTCCATATGCTTGAATCCTGAATCTTATTTTGAGAAAGAACGGGTTAACATCTATTGGTAAATCTACTAGTTTCTATTGTGTTTCGTAATACATCTGCCTAAGTTTAAGCACTAAATATATTGTTGAAAAAGAAATCGAGTAAATATCCAATTTGGGATATTTCAATGGTATCAGAGCTTTGACCTTGCCATCTTGTTGAGTTTGATCAGAGGTTTCATTTGCAGTTTCGAATTTTAAAACCTGATTTGGGAAAAGGTTATATTATCAACATTTCTTAAAATATTATAGGGATGAAAACCCTTAAGAAAATTTAGAGAAGTTGGGCATAGCCCCGACCCTCTTGGAGATTTCAACAAGTTTCAAGTAAGAAGACTGCAGAGAAACACGTGAGCTCAATAGACCTACTATGAGCATGGAGACGACAAGATAATGTAGGTATGTTAGAATTTTTGGATATAACAGTTGGAGAAAATGTGGGCCACATATCCTATACATTTGAAGTGTATTAAATGAATGCGAGTGTAGTAGTAATAACCTACAATGGTAATCAGATCATCTTGAAGGAAACAGTTGGAGTTTGGGAGTAGACTTTGCCAGATAGGTATCGGCACTAGACCAGTCACGACTTTTCCATTGTTCTATCAATGTCCTATCAGCACTTACAGTCACAATTAGACTGCTGGGATAAGCTCTGGTTGACAGCTATCAGTGGGGTGGCGAGACAAAGAGAACACAAGTTATAAGTGAAGGTGGAATTAATACTAATACCAGTATTCTCCATACTACATTAGCCATAACAGCAGTGTAGACGTTTTTACGCCTATGGACACCAAACATAACTGCGCCCAAGACTTCGCCAGTCCGGTCTTAACAGTGAGACGAGCTAGTATATGTGGGATATGATACATTTGGGTGGTCCAAGAAATCCAATTGGCATACAGACATCCACAAGCAAGGATTAACCTAGGAGATTGGAAGCAGCGGTTGGCACTATATGCTCGTCCCACAGTAGACACACTACACGGAACTCCCTCGAGATGGAGATAACAGGTAGTAGATGGTGAAAGAAACAATATACGTGGGCTAGAGATAACTGCAAGAACGCTCCAGAGGGTCTAACAATGACCTCTCACGACAATGTACAGGGCAAACTCTCTTTCAACTGTCGGCGTTCTCCAATTGGAAACCGAGTATGTATGTGATCAATGTTTATCCCCTAGCAGTTACCTATGTATTATGCAGCCTCCTAATGCATAGTTGTTCTCTTTGTTTGGAAAAATAACATGAAAGACAAAATTAGATGTCGCGTAAGAGGTGGTTTATGTACTATGGCAAATCATGGAGTTTAAGGCAGACATTTGAACAATACCATATTTAACTACTGTTATTAGGTTTGAAAAAAGAATACCAAAGGCATCATTAGCATTGAGGAGCCATTTGGAGAAACGTCCCTGGCACAATATCATTGCTTCTTAGTAACCGCTAGAGGAATAGTAAATGGTGTCGTGAATTTTGACATATCTCTGTCAGTTGCCTATAATTCGAGATTAAAATATCGAATAATCTCATTATTGTGGTGGTTTTAGATGTATGATTATCGTGCCAGAAATAGCTTCTCTTGCCATGAACTTGCAAATTGTCGTCAGAGAGTCCTTGGGTGTTAAGTAAAAAGAACTTTTACGTTTTGAAGTAACAACGCTTACAAGTTGGAGATAAAGGCATCATTGTTGTTGGAAGCAACTGTAGGAATCTCCATGACTTAAGTCTTTGGTTTTGTGACAGAATTGGAGATGTTGCACTCATCTCGATTGGGCGAGGTTGTCCTTCTCTATGGCGATTGAATGTTAGTGGTTGCCATCGGGTGGGGGATATTGGAGTTTCTGCTATATCAAAGGGTTGTCATCTTCTAACTCATCTGGACATCAGCGTGTGCCAGAATGTTGGTGACGTGGGATTGGCTACATTGGGTGAAAGTTGTTCACATCTAAAGGACATTGTTCTGTCCCATTGTCGAAAAATCATTGATATTGGTGTGGGTTATCTGGTAAAATACTGCCATATGGTTTACTACCAATTTATAACTGATGCTGGTTTTTCCACTATAGTTTCCAATTATCCAAACATAAAGAAGGTGTTAGTTGAGAAGTGGAAAGTTACCCCAAGAACAAGAAGAGCGCCATTGTTGAGAGCAGATTTGGGATGATTTGGTGATACCGTGGTGATATGTTTTTCCCTGCATTATGAGGTCATTTGTGGGAATTTATAGGGGTTCTAGCAATCATTATTGGCTTTTTTATGAGACTTAGGAGTGGAGAGGGCTATTGAAGTTAGAAGATTTTCTAGCGAAAAGATATTGATATTTTTCAACCAAGTGACTTTTCTTGGTTAATAAGAGGTACTTGCTCTTGCAGATGGATTGGAGGAGACTATTGCACGGCTTGAACCACAGTGTGTATTTGGTGAAATTGTTGTGCTCTGCAAGATTCCACAACCATACACAATCTGTGTTTGTGAGTTGTGTAGGTTGTTGCGACTAGAAAGACAATCTTTTATAAATATTCTTCAGCTTCATTTCAAAGATGGGTGACAGGTCCTAACGAACCTCCTTGACGGAAAAGAAACAGATCTGAGAATCAAGCAACTGGAATCAGATATCACTCTTCTAATTGCAAAACAAGAAGCTGAGTTAGCTTTACAAGTAAAAAGTGTTGCTTACCATGGTGATTTATATCATCTAAAGAATTTAATTAGGGCTGGTGAAGATCCAATTTGGGCTGACTATGATGGAAGGACAGCTTTGCATTTGGCTGCACCTAAAGGATACGAAGAGATCATATTATTTCTCATACAAGCTGGAGCAAGTGTCAATTCTATAGAAAAATCTAGAAATTTGCAAACTAATGGGCAAGCAAACTTCAAAGGAACAAGTTCAACAGAAGAAGCAAACATAGTTCACAGAGTACTAATTGACGAGCTTGAAGTTGCTGGTCATTGCTTTAAGAAGCTGTAAGTTTGTAACAACACAGTGGTAATTCTGATGGTGTATACTTTACCCCTACAGCCACAAGCAATCTACAACATTTAGTACCACTCAATAACTGAACTTAGATATCAAAACAGCGAGACAAATATGTCAAGCTCCCTCTGGTGAGAAAGGCTCAGTTAAATTTTGACCAGTAACATGTTGCAATTTATTCCATATTCTAATAATTTCACAAAGAACCAGTACCAAGGCAAGTAGTCTAGCTATGGAAAAAATACGAAGCCTGGACAAAATTAGGAAAGGTACTATGAAGCTACAAGAGTAGTTAGCTCAGAATTTTGAATCCGATATAAAAGCAAAAATACTCAACATTTATAGATAGTATAAAGAACTTCCTACCTAAATTCAGAATGGTTTATCATTCAGTGATTACATGGATTCATCTAGAGCAACAAAATAAGATTGATGTGGCAAAAAGAAAGTATTTGGAATTAGTTCAGGATCTCCTCACAAAAGACCAAGGCAATGGTGTGTATGAAGAATTTCTGCCAGACCAAAATCATTGAATAGAGGGTCTTGAAAAAGAAGAGCAGTCAACTACCATTGATTTGCAGCATTCTTGCAATCACGTAGAAGATGTTACACAAGGTGCATTTTTCTACGTTGGTGATTTGGAAGTTAGCTTTGACAAGTAGGTTGATGAGGTCGATTGCACATGAGATAATAGTAGATTGGAATTTTTGTATGATGAACCATATATTTCTGATACCCATGACATAAATTTAGAGGAACAACCTAAGATGACACTACAAGATGATGAACCACTTCAACAGGACAATAATGAAATGCATACCTTAAAGAACCAGCTGAAGGTTAGTGAAGACTTGGTTGTGAAGTCTTTGGTACGTTATGATAGCACTCACAAGTTTGTTGAGGATCTTTATAGAAAGGCTCAAAGGGAAGTGGAAGAAGATTGGCCTATTGCTGATTTGCAGGTGGTCAAAATAGCTTTTGAAACTGTGAAATCAAAGTATTTATATTTGTTGTTCGATAGGGATTATATTCTTAAGGTTGCTGAAATATATGTTGATTAGTGAAATAGAGAAAAGAATGAGATTAAGGAGCTCAACAGGGAGGTTAAGTATGCTCATGAGGCATTGGATGAAACTCAATTTTCTCTTTAAGAAGCAAAAAATCATATCAGGGTCATAAGGGTCACGAATCACTCTCAGGAACATGAGGGTAAAGTGAGGCAGGAGTTTTCTCAAGAAGTCATTGATGAACTTGATAGCATTCAGCAGACATATGACTTGGATAGTTGCCCCAAATGATCAAGCATCAAAACTTCATATCACATTTAGCTTGTAGACAGCACTTTGTTTGAAGTTGTTGTTGATTGGACCTCTGATAATCCCCTTTTTGTGATAAAAGAGGGAACTCCTTTTGATTGCCATGAAGAGGATGATTTTGATTTTAGGATATTGGATCTTGGTAAAGTTCCTAGCAGTGAATCTGGATCACTAGATGGGAGTAGTGATTTGACTATTGTCACTAGTCATTAGATTAGTCCAAATATGGTTTCCAATTTCACCCCATACAGGAGTTGGATGGATTTCCTACATCAGCCATTGGATAGATCTTGGTTGAGTATTGATGAGAGTTATGTTTCAATCACAAAGAACGGTTTGTCAGCTTCACTCTTATTCATAGTACCTATGTACCCAGAGGTTCTCCAGTTTGATGACAACAATATGGTATTTGAGGCGCCCATGGTGCTATTTTCAGTTTTTGAGCGGCTTGTTTCTTACATCATCTATTTAGGTCGGGTTGTCACCATCTACTGGGTTATGCATTGTTCATTGATATATAGTACCTTATCATATCGGTTGGTTATGACAATAGGGATTAGGATCCAAGTGTTGATCGTATGTATCTATGGCTTGTTAAGGACTTTGTTGTAGTTTTATTTAGTTTGAGGCTGGATGCAGTGATGATCAAAGTTGTACAGTTCACAGGTGTAGCGTTATTTCATAGAGTTATATGAGATCCAAGGATCCAGTTGATAGATGGATTGCAGAGTGACAACTTGCCTCACAATATGGTCAGATTTGTTTTCAATTTGGGCTGCAGAGTGACCTGCTGACTCATATGGGATCCTAGTACTAATTGCTTGAATGAATGAATGAAAGATTTTTAATGACGTCCATGAGGCCATAAGCCTAAGGGACCCACAAAACTCCTAGTCAATCTAATGTGGTTTCTCCAACCTATCTCTTTTGTTGTGAATCTGCATAAGTAAAATGGCCCCCTTGAGGAGTCGGTCCTTCGAAAAGGTATTTTATGTTGTTCACTTTTAACGTTTCTTTGTGTTGGTTGCGAATGTCTTCATATGTTGTACAATCCTTCAAATAGCGCCATTCTGTTTCCACCACACCCTCGTTGCAAAATCTACAAATTTTGTCCTCCCACTCCTTCTTAGGGACCTTCCATCTACCAGTTTCACATCTCAAATGGTGGGAACCAAATCTCAATTAAGCAATTAGGATTTTTGCCTTTTCTTTGATCTCGGCTCCTAAATATTCTTTGTCGTCATTCAAGGAGGGGAGATTTGTAATGTCCCTTTTTTTGGGACATTAGAAATTTTAAAGGATACATTTATATGATACTAAAATTGACTATGAAAGCATGGACTCTTATTATAAAAGGTCAATTTAATATTCAAAGTGGGCTAAAGATGACAAGGAGTATTCGAAAAGTTTTAGCTGTAAGCTAGTGTGAGGAAGTAGCCCCTCGTGTCGGCAGACAATGGATGCAAACCTATTGTCCATGGGGACGTCGACGTCACTTCAAGTGTCTCGTATGCGCTTATAGGTTCAGGTGTCTCATATGCACTTACAGTTTCTTATCTTAGTGTTTCAATCCAACTATAAATTTTGTGTTTAAGATTGGATTTTGAATGTTGGTTATTGTATTGCTGCTATAAAATGCAATAATGTTTTTTTAAGGAGTTTTATGAGAGTTTACTAGTTTCATTTTGTTGGTTTGTAATACATTTCGATATGCTTGAATCCTGAATCTTATTTTGAGAAAAAATGGGTTAATATCTATTGGTAAATCTACCAGTTTCTATTGTGTTTTGTAATACATCTACCTAAGTTTAAGTCCTAAATATATTGTTGAAAAAGAAAACGAGTAAATATCTAGTTTGGGATATTTCAATGCCTCCTAGACATCACCTACTCTCACTTCTTTGTCCATTGAAGCTTCAAAATTTTGCATGCAACACCATCCCTTGATGCCAACTCCATTCCTCCATGCACCACAATTAGCACATTAGGCTCCTTCCCTATGACATGCCTCACCCTCAAACTCTAATTTTCAACTAAAAAAAGAAACCATGAGAGAATCCTAACTTTTTGTTGATGTTTGGTAGCTTCAATCGGATAAAACTATGGCTATATATAATTATATATGAGATATGATTGCATATAAGTTTATTATATGAGAGAAATTTATATAATATATATAACTATGATTATATTATTATTATATTAATTGTCAAATTAACAAATAGACATGTCCCATGAAGGGACATGTTTTTTCTTAACCTTTGCTCATTATAAATAAGAGGTTGCTTCCATTTGGAAAATACGCACCAAGAATATGGTAGTGCATAGAACATTTACAGCAATCCTCCGAATTCAACATGGTATCATAGCAGGCTGCAAATGTAATCAAGGGTGTTGTGGAGAATAACGCTTAGTATGGTCGGAAGGCATACATTTGGACCACATAATGTAGCAATATTGCATAGTTGAGAACATGAAGTGACAAGTACAACCAATTTAGAAGTGAGAATGACGAGCCTGTGCCATTTCCATCTATCTACGTGAGAATTGGAAGGTCATATCTCTGCGTGCAAACAAAATTATTCATATATAAAATGATATATTGTTATCGCTGGGAAAACAGAGTGGGTCACTTCCACCTTGAGTATATAAAAGGATTCTCAGCAAATAATACATCATGGGTGATTAAATTATTTAAATTGGAATATGGTAGGAAGCCCACTATAGAAGAGAAGAGTAGCATCGATGAGGATTACCCGCAAATACTTTTCTGAACCTATACACTGGATTGGGAAATATGTCTATGTGAAAGGTTGTAGATTCTCTCTGGGGAAGACTATAGGGCAAGGTTGCAATTATCATTGGTGGATCAAAGGGCATAGGTGAGACCATTGTTCCATTATTCATAAAACATGGAGTGAAGGTCATTTTCAGATGATGCAGGCATGAAAGTGGTAGAAATCCCTTTCTCCATGGGAAACATACGTCTGTTGAGATGTGAGCATGGAGATTTCAATGCTTCGTTATCCCATTATCTTTTGGCCAGGATAAAGTTGCGGGTACTTTGTTATTCTCCCAAGTCATACAAAATAAGATATCAACGTTTTGTGATGCATGATTGGTGTCTACTACGATTTTTTTTTAAAAAACACCATGATGATGCCTACAAGTTTGAGGATCAATGTGGGCTTCAGATCTAATGTAGTGTTGGTTGCATGGAGTCCAAATCACTGTGTGAGCTACGAAGGGCTAGGTTGAATACACGTGCAAATTGGGCTCCTTGATATCAGTGGGTGACACATGACAGATCCCAAATTTGATGAAGGCATTATTAGTGTATTTGACTATGAAAACTAGTTTGGCAAAGACTATTTTAATTAGCATGAGATGTAAAGAAGTTTGAGCCTTGGAAAGAATAAATTTGGCAAAGAAGAGAGTAGTCATGAAGCAGATTCTTTGTTGTCAATTATAATATTTTATATTGGCAAATAAGGATAGGTTGTGTTGGTAACAAAAATGGGATAGACATTGACAATGCCCTTTATAATGTTTATCAAATATATCATATCCATTGCAAGTTTGGAATGAACTCAAGGAAGGGAGTGGATGGCAACATACAATCAGCATGGAAGATTGATCGAAAGGTTTAAATGTTCATCAATCATTAATGACCAATCAACAATTTATGTCCAAAACTAGACATTAGAGTCAAATTCTTGATTGATGGACACAGGAAAAATCGAAGGGGTTGGAGGAGGCAATCCTTTGATCTGACTCATGATAAAATCCAATCACGCGTCGTCAAAGGGGGCAAGGAAAAGTTAAATTAACTATTCCCTTATTTACAAATAGTGACAAAATCCATACGGTGGATGAAGAAATCGCATAATCTATAGGTGGTCAAACCATGTCATATGCGAAAGACTTATGCATGTATCTAATGGACTGAAAACACGGACACCAATGGCAGCTCCCTTATTAGACTACTCCCACAAATGGGACAATGAAGCTTGTCCAAATGGTTGATGTCAGCAGATAGCTAGAGAAAGATTTGGTGTAAAGTAGTGATAGGTTTGTATGTTTTCTATTAATGGTGGAGCCACCACAACATATATATTTCAAAGAGCAACATTGAAGTGAAGAATAGAATCATTTTTATCAATAGAATCTCTTATCATATGGGAGGATGAGTGTTTCAAATTACCGAAAGGAAAGTAGAAGAATATTGAATACATTGGGTATTTGATTGAGTGCAAGTGATGCAATATTTCATCGAATCATATGGTAGGAAGGATATTGATGTAGCAAAGGAGTGATTTTGAAGGTCATGAGATGAAAAACAACTATGAGTCAAGATGAAAGTGCATAAATGATAAGTTGATAAATGTGTTTAGGAGGAAATGATAAAAGTGATAAGTGGTTTACTTTGGAAGAAAATAAAAATAACAAACCAAGGAATATGAATTAAACCCATTACATTCCTTTCTATAATTTTAAAAGAAATCTTTTGGAGGGCATTATCGTTTGACTACATGAAATAAGTATTCTCTTTTGAGTACAATTTTAGTATTATATTTTGTAATAAAAGTAAATCTCTCTTATTTATATTTCTATACAAGTTATATGCCTTAATCTTTTCCTCCGAGAATGTTATTGCAAGATAAAGGAGATTGAGATTCAGAGGGAGTCTAACACATCCATCTAAAAGAGCGGACAAAGGATATGCTTCAACTGATATTTGAAGATCTTGATCATATTAGAATTAGAGGGAGTTTTTTGGACTTAACGTAGAACTTTTGGTGTCATGCATGTGATTGCATGATTTAATGGGCCTACCCCTGTGTACATCATAAGGAAGTGACGATTTCCAAATGATATCACTAGTATTTGTAGAAGTTATTGAAAGGTGATGATCTTACAATTACTTAATTTTCTATTATGATGGATATCTTACGATGTCTATGCTGATCATGATAGATTATACTTTGCATGGCAGATGTTTATATAGTAAGCATTATGAGAATGCATGTGTACATACCTTATAAACATTTTTTGAGTATATGATGAATGTTATGCAAATTGATGTTCTAGAGGCCATTACACAGAGTACGTGGTGAATATCATATGACTTGATGTTATGGAGGCCATTACTCACACTACTTGGTGAATATCTTGCATCTCATTCTAGACGCCATTACTCAAAGAGTATCTGGTGAATATCATATGTTGATACTCTGCAGACCAATACTCAATTGTGATATCAAAATGGTGAATATCATATGTTGATGTTCTGCAGACCATTACCTTATTGAGTACATGGTGAATATCAAGTATTGATATTTTGGAGACCATTACTCAGAGTATTTGTGAATATCATATGTTGATATTCTGAAGGCCAATACTCACAATATTAAATGTGATATTAATATAGTGGAAATCTTTTGATTAAAGATTTTCCTTAATATTTCATTCCTAAAGATTGCT
Organism: Cupressus sempervirens; assembly: GCA_028749045.1. Lineage (NCBI taxonomy): Eukaryota > Viridiplantae > Streptophyta > Pinopsida > Cupressales > Cupressaceae > Cupressus > Cupressus sempervirens. The sequence goes on from CM053785.1 coordinate 315,612,425, forward strand.
AGTGGTGTAATATCTGTTTTGTGTTTGTCCTCCGTAACTAAGAGGGAGTGTTGATGTTTGGTAGCTTCAATCAGATAAAACTATAGCTATATATAATTATATATGAGATATCAAACTTACAAGATCTTACATACAACAGAGATATACCATACATATTATAGTAAGACAGTCTGATTTCTGATCTTCCAAACAAGGAAGAGAGCATACTCTCTATGTCTTGCTGTAATCTGACTTCTCACTATACTGGCCTAACACTCTAGACTCCTTCTTCAACTCAAAACCTCTTGCTTGTAATGAGAGAACGAATGACCTTATATAGGATGAGCACCGACTTAACTCATACAAGAGAATTTACAATGTTTGAAATCCGTCCATAGAAAATGGACACATGTCCAGCAATGTGGAGTCTTATCTTAAAGGAATCTCTTAAAGCTACTTTACAAAAGAGATTCTTATTGCACGCATCTTTTTGACACGAGAAGGATAACTTGTAGTTACTTTAGAGGTGTAACTTGACCTCCTTTATACCATGGTAGGGTCCATGCTTAATCTTTATTCTTTGAGGATTAAGTGACTCAAATCAGTAACAACCCTACTGATTAGGTTAAAATCGGCGCCTTTTGGGTGACTTAGCTTCAAAATCAAATCCTTCTTCTGAACTGGAAGGAGATGGATGAGTTTCACGCAATAGTCGTTCAAGACGATCTTCAATTGATTCTTCATTCCATAGGATGCTACGATCAAGACGAACAAAGGCAGAAGGTTGACTGGTACCAAAACCTGCTATATGAGGAAGAGTTGTAAACTTGGTAAACATCCAAAGGGGTTTACGCTGAGTGGCGAAATGATGAAGGTTGCGTAACTCAATAGTATCACGTTGCATAGGACTCGAACCAAAATGTTCAAAAATAAACTAGTTTATGGGGTTAGAAATATAGAAATAAAAATCCAGTTTATGCAGGTAACTATAATTGACCACAGTGGGCATCAAAGCATGAGAGTGAGGATACAAACTACGGAAAAACATTTCAAACGGATCTCCAGAAGATAACCATCGTCTTTGATTTGGAATATGAGTGCTGCTCTGAATATGTACTGGCCATTCAAACAAAGTAGCACTAGTGGCAGTATGAGCCAAATAGGTTCTAATATCATCATCAGAAGGATGACATGGCTCCTTTTGGATGAGAGACTCTGTGAGCAATTGTCTTGATGCAGCAAAATGAAGATCCCTTTGTTCTTGATAAATCTTTTGCATCATAGCAAAACGATTTTCTTCCCAGGGTACATTACTGATAAATGTATATTCTTCCTTTTTCTCACAAATCATACGAACATGATGTTCAGAAGCTGGAACTTGATTAAATTCATGGAGGAGGATATGATACTTGTGATTATGTAGCTGTTCATCTTCTGTAATGTCCCCTTTCTAGCATTCATAGCATGATGTTGTCGTTAGCCTATTTCCCCATAGTCCCGTAGGCTAACTAGGACATTAAAGGGGCTTAGAGGCCATTTGGCCTAGATAGTTTCAGTTGCAGGTCTTTCTGAGGGGTTCTTAGGCAACTTTGGGCATACTTACTATTTATAGTAAGTCATCTTGGACATGGCCGGACATTCAGTCACAGTGGTATGTCGATGGTAATTGTTTAAAATCGACAGGAAGACTTATTTATCATTGATAAGATTTGTTATGCATTGATAAAGCCATTTTATAAAGTTAAATTTAAATATTTAACTTTATTAATGCATAGACTATAGTTTGTGGGAAATATTTAAATTAAAAGAGTTCCCTTTATTTTTATAACACATTGGAGACATAAGGTACATAAAGGGAGTTATGTTTTATCCCACATTGAGAAAACGAAGGATTGAGCTCTTGTGAGAACAATATAAAAGAAATGGAAGAGCTTTTTTTTTGTATGCTTGGATGAAGATTAATGTTATGTTGCTGGATATCTGATTATCGGGCTTGGAGGACGGAATCCCTCTTTGCTAGCATTCTCTTCGCTGTTGGAAGACACAGTCAGGAGGATCAACGGTGTTTTCACTTCAGGAAATACACTGGGTTTCATTTGGGGCGTTTGCATAAAGAAATTTACAAGGGTTTGAGGTGCAGATCTGAAGTTAGTTATTGCTATAGTGCCGCATGAACAGTATTTTGCTACAGTCGGCATGAACAATATTTTGCTACAGTACGGCGTGAACAGTGTTGGTATCAAGTTTACTTATTTTTCCGGCTGATTAGAAGTTTGGAGGGCTGGCCGACTACATCTACAAAATACTACGGCAACTAATTCCAGGTTTCTTCTGTCAAATTTTGATATTTTGCATAATAATTGTTGAATACAAGTCTAAATAGTTGTTGCAGCCTTTAAGGCAGCTGTAAATGCACATCTACATTTAAAAATCACCCTTTATTAGTAGATTGAAAGAGTTTCCAGATTTTTCATATACTATTGAATGTGTGCCAAGTGTTTGTGAAAATGTTATGATGTGTATTATGCATTTTAATGTCACTTCATAATTGTTCGTAAATCTACTCATTGGAAAGCAATTTATTGAGGAAATCAGCTTTATGAGTTTGCATACAAAGTGTTTGACAATATTTCTTAAGTTAAATTTCTGCAAGTCAAAGTTCAAATCAGGGGAGGATATTACAGTGGTATCAGAGCTATAAGTCCTACCATCCTGTGGAGGTCTTATAGGAAATTTGGAACTGGCGGATAGAGGGGAAAGTGTTTGATGAAATGTCAAAACACTAAAATCAGAGCATTTATGTTTGAGCATGCGACAGGGGCCTTATAATTTCCGCAATACCAGAGCAAGACAAATTAGCAGTTCAGACCTGCAAAGCAAACACTCTAGTTCATCCTTACAGGGAGGTATAGAATCCAGTCATACAGACATAGCGGAGGTATTCTTTGATCAAGACAGCAATATGGGTGACCGAGATGACAGGAATACAAGATTAGGTGGAGGCGGGAATGCCGGTCCAGAGCCTGGAGAGGGAAGATTCTTACAGTTATTAGAGACCTTGGTACAGGGTCAGCGAGTAGCAGAACAAAGGGCACAGGAACAGAATCAGAGATTGGATCTTATGATGCAGATGATGGCTCGTCAAATGGGGTTGAATGCTAACATGGGTGGAGGAAATAATCAGAATGGTAACAATCAGAATGAAAATGGTCAGGATGGGACACATAATGGAGATGAACAAGTTGGGAACAATTTCGGTCATGCACCCCAGCGAGCTAGGACAGTGAGTTCAAGGCCCATGATTCCTAAATTTCCTCCTAGAGCTCCAGAGCAACTCGTACCAGAGCCCCAGATTACTGATATACAGGACCAGTTGAGGAGGGATTGGGAAGCCGGAGGGCCAGATTTTACTGCTGCAATTACCTTTAGGGAGTATATGGATGTGCAGATGAAACATATGCCACGTGGACATGACAGGAACCAGAGCTATGAGCTACAGAAGAAAGTAGGGAGACTTGAGTTACCATATTATGATGGCTCAGGAAAGTCTACAGCAAGAGCTTGGGTTCAAAAGCTTGACACATACTTTCAATTGAACCCTATGCCCGAGGAAGAGGCTATTAAGTACGCAGCAATTCATCTGGATGGGTTAGCACACGAGTGGTGGCATCATGGTATGGTCACTATGGCACATGCACACATTACCTCATATGTGGAGTTTACAGAGAGGCTGATTGAACGTTTTGATAGGAAGGATCCAGAACTCCATTTCAAGGAGTTAGCTCAGCTTAAACAGTGGGGATCATTGGAAACATACATTTTAGAGTTTCAGAAACTTGCAGTGTTAGTAACAGATGTATCTGAACGGAGGATACTAGTTCTATTTATGGATGGGTTAGCTGATCCGTTGAGAGGGTGGATTAAAGCTCTCAACCCTCCCACTTTGCAGGAAGCCATTAAGAAAGCTCGTGACATGGATTCCTCTTCATCTTCAAAAAATAAATTCCACGCAAAGAGTTTCCCTTCAAGGAAAGATAAGGACAGGAAACCTTTTCATAAAGAGGTTCAGCCAGCTAAGGAGGAAAGTAAGAGGTTGGACAATGAGACACTTAATGATCTCAGGAAGAAGAAGCTTTGTTTTCATTGCAGGGAGCCTTGGGATTTGTCACATAAGTGTCCATTGAAAGCAAAAGCTAAGCAGATGGAGTACTTTTCAGCCGAAGAGTCAGTAGATGGAGATTCAGAGCAGTCATCCGAATCAGATGGAGATGATGATAGTTCTTCACAGGAGGAAGCACGCGGTGATAGCACAATAGCTCAGTTGTCAAGTATACAGGAGGCCGTCACTTTCAGAGTTAGGGGAACCTTGGATGGACAGAGAGTTGTGGCACTCATTGATACAGGGGCAACACATAACTTCATTGATGAGAAGTTTGTGACACGCAGAGGGCTACATACAGAGGAGCATAGGGGATTTAAGGTGATGGTTGCCGATGGCTTCAAAATTGAATGTACCAAGAAAATCTCCAACTTGCAGCTTCGTTTGGGAGATTATGACATGACAGGAGATTTCTTTGTGGTCAACATTGGTGATCAGGATATGGTGCTTGGGATGAACTGGATGAAGTCTCTGGTAGAGTTTACATTTAACCTTGAGAAAATGGAAATGAGGTTTGAGGCAAATGGTAAGAAGATAGTGCTCAGAGGTTTGTCAGATGGGAGACTTCGAGTGGTGTCACTCAAGCGGATGCAGAGTTTCTTTAGACATGATCAGGTGCAGTGGGCAACAGAGTTTAGAGTAATGCCTGAGATGACAGAGCAGCATAAACAAGAGTATCTACTTGATGTACAAAAAATAATAACCAAACATACTAAGGTGTTTGGTGAGATACCTCCAGGGAGACCCCCGGATAGGGGAATCGAGCATGTTATTGAATTAGAGGAAGGGGCTAAGCCAGTTATCATCACACCTTACTGCCATCCGAAGAGATATAAGGATGAAATAGAAAAGGCAATTAAGGAGTTGATTGACATGGGGCACATACGGCCAAGCAAAAGTCCTTTCGCTTCTTCAGTAGTATTGGTGAAGAAGAAGGATGGTACAATGAGGATGTGCATTGATTATAGGGAGCTAAACAAGAAGACAATCAAGAACCGATACCCTATCCTGCGCATCGATGAGCTTATTGATGAATTGCATGGTGCATGCTACTTGTCCAAGATTGATTTGAGATCCGGCTACCATCAGATACGGGTTAGAGAGGTGGATGTGGAGAAGACAGCTTTTAGATGCCACTATGGACATTTTGAGTTCTTAGTCATGCCCTTTGGGTTGACAAATGCCCCTGCCACTTTCCAGTCCTGTATGAATAGAGTGTTCAGAGATCAGTTGAGGAAGTTTGTGTTGATATTTTTTGATGATATACTGATATACAGCCGTACTTGGGAGGAACATTTGAAGCATATTGATACAGTGCTCAGTATTCTAGAGAGGGAGTCATTATATGCCAAGATGAGTAAATGTGAGTTTGGGATGACAGAGTTGCTCTATCTAGGGCATATTATTAGTGCAGGAAGTGTTCGGGTTGACCCAGACAAGATCAGGGCCATTCTGGATTGGCCACCACCGAGGAACACTTCACAACTCAAGGGATTTCTCGGGCTTTGTGGGTTCTACCGCAGATTTGTGAAGGGATTTTCACAGATAGCAGCACCACTTACAGATTTGACACGGAAAGATAGTTTCAAGTGGTCAGAGAGGGCTCAGGATTGTTTTGACAGGTTTACGGAGCTGATGAGTACATGTCCTGTTTTAGCCATTCCAGATTTCACCAGGCCTTTTGAGCTGCAGTGTGATGCCTCGGGAGAGGGCATAGGAGTTGTTCTCATGCAAGACAAACATCCCATCGCATATGAGAGTAGAAAATTACGAGGTGTGGAGAGAACCTACAGCATCTACGACAAAGAGATGCTAGCAATCATGCACGCACTAGCTAAGTTCAGGCAGTACTTAGTGGGAAGCCGATTCACAGTAAAAACATATCATAATAGCTTGAAACATTTCCTTGGACAGAAGGACCTTAATGACAGGCAACAGAAATGGGTGAGTAAATTACAGGCCTATGATTTCGACATAGCCTATGTCAAAGGGAAGAAAAATATTGTTGCAGATGCTTTATCTAGAAGGCCTCATTTGCTTGTTGTTGGGATAGTCATGGATGATTGGAGAGAGATGATTTTGGCAGAATATGCTAAAGATAGTTGGGCATCTAGCATTATTGAGGGAGCTATTCAAGATAGTCGATACACTGTCGTAAATGATCTGATCATCTACAAGGAAAGGATTTATTTAGTACCCGGGTCTGCTATGAAGCAGAAGATTTTGAGGGCATTTCATGATTCACCAATGGCAGGACATCCCGGATTCTTTAAGACATATCGGCAGGTGAGAGAGCGCTTCACTTGGAAAGGACTCAAATCAGAGGTGCTTCAGTTTGTTAGGGAATGCCCTGTGTGTCAGCAGAACAAACAGGAACATTCTTTTCCGGGTGGTTTACTACAGCCCCTACCCATACCAGAGAAGAAGTGGGATAGCATTTCCATGGATTTTATCACAGGCCTCCCCAAGGCACATGGTCGGGATTGTATCTTTGTTGTGGTAGACAGATTGACGAAATTTGCACATTTCTTTGCAATTTCGTCTACATATTCAGCAGCACAAACAGCAGAACTATTTTTTCGAGAGGTATTCAAACTACATGGGATACCACGGAGCATAGTCAGTGACAAAGACAGCAGATTTATGAGCCACTTTTGACAGGAGTTGTTCAGGTTATGTGGAACAGAGCTCACTCCGAGTACCAGCTACCACCCCCAAACTGATGGGCACACAGAGATAGTGAACAAATGGGTTGAGGGGTACCTTCGAAACTACATTGCAGGAGAGCAGAAGGCTTGGGTGAAGTGGCTACATCTAGGGGAGTACTGCTATAATACCTCTTTGCATATGTCTATTCAAATTTCCCCTTTTATGGCACTGTACGGGTATGATGCTCCTAATTTTTTGGATTTGTTATTTGGGGACAACAGGGTGCCTAAGGCCAAGGATACTTTGCAGGAGTGTCAGGACATTATGCAATCCTTGAAGGAAAATTTGCAAAAGGCACAAAATCAACAGAAGCAATATGTTGATCAGCACAGGGTTGAGAGGTCTTTTGAGGTGGGAGATATGGTGTACCTCATGTTACAGCCGTATAGAGAGTCCTCTCTCAAGAAGAGTGGAGCAGAGAAATTGAAACCACGCTACTATGGATCGTTCAAAGTAATCAGGAGAGTGGGCGAAGTAGCTTATGAGTTGGAGTTGCCTGCAGACAATAAAGTGCATAATGTGTTCCATGTGTCACGCCTTAAGAAGGCATTGGGTCACAATGTGGTGCCTTCAGTAGTATTGCCACCTCTTGATGATGAGGGAAAGCTTATCTTGGTTCCCGAAGCCATACTTGACTCCAGGGAGAGGGTGCTTCGCAGGAGGACTATCAGGGAGTATCTAGTGAAGTGGAGGAACCTACCTGTTGAGGATGCTACTTGGGAAAATGAGCAGATATTACAGCATCCAGAGCTGAAATTGCTTGAAGACAAGCAATTTTGGGAAGGGCGGACTGTAATGTCCCCTTTCTAGCATTCATAACATGATGTTGTCGTTAGCCTATTTCCCCATAGTCCCGTAGGCTAACTAGGACATTAAAGGGGCTTAGAGGCCATTTGGCCTAGACAGTTTCAGTTGCAGGTCTTTCTGAGGGGTTCTTAGGCAACTTTGGGCATACTTACTATTTATAGTAAGTCATCTTGGACATGGCCGGACATTCAGTCACAGTGGTATGTCGATGGTAATTGTTTAAAATCGACAGGAAGACTTATTTATCATTGATAAGATTCGTTATGCATTGATAAAGCCATTTTATAAAGTTAAATTTAAATATTTAACTTTATTAATGCATAGACTATAGTTTGTGGGAAATATTTAAATTAAAAGAGTTCCCTTTATTTTTATAACACATTGGAGACATAAGGTACATAAAGGGAGTTATGTTTTATCCCACATTGAGAAAACGAAGGATTGAGCTCTTGTGAGAACACTATAAAAGAAATGGAAGAGCTTTTTTTTGGTATGCTTGGATGAAGATTAATGTTATGTTGTTGGATATCTGATTATCGGGCTTGGAGGACGGAATCCCTCTTTGCTAGCATTCTCTTCGCTGTTGGAAGACACAGTCAGGAGGATCAAGGGTGTTTTCACTTCAGGAAACACACTGGGTTTCATTTGGGGCGTTTGCATAAAGAAATTTACAAGGGTTTGAGGTGCAGATCTGAAGTTAGTTATTGCTATAGTGCCGCATGAACAGTATTTTGCTACAGTCGGCATGAACAGTATTTTGCTACAGTACGGCGTGAACAGTGTTGGTATCAAGTTTACTTATTTTTTCGGCTGATTAGAAGTTTGGAGGGCTGGCCAACTACATCTGCAAAATACTACGGCAACTAATTCCAGGTTTCTTCTGTCAAATTTTGATATTTTGCATAATAATTGTTGAATACAAGTTTGAATAGTTGTTGCAGCCTTTAAGGCAGCTGTAAGTGCACATCTACATTTAAAAATCACCCTTTATTAGTAGATTGAAAGAGTTTCCAGATTTTTCATATACTATTGAATGTGTGCCAAGTATTTGTGAAAATGTTATGATGTGTATTATGCATTTTAATGTCACTTCATAGTTGTTCGTAAATCTACTCATTGGAAAGCAATTTATTGAGGAAATCAGCTTTATGAGTTTGCATACAAAGTGTTTGACAATATTCCTTAAGTTAAATTTCTGCAAGTCAAAGTTCAAATCAGGGGAGGATATTACATCTTCAGCATTGATCTGGGCAAGTTGATGAAATACTTGATGCATATGATCTAACACTTGTGTTTGATCACGTTCTGCTTCAGACACCAGATTAGGCTGTTGATCTGGATGTTCTGTTCGAATAGCACGAGCATTGCGCAACTGTTGTTGTCGATATGCTTCTATTTGTCTGCCTAGAGTATTTTCTGCAAGTATGACTCGACGATCTTGAGCATATCTTTCCCATGACCCTGGTTCAGCATAAATTCTATAATGCAGATTTTGCAAAATGTCTTGCTGACTGTCTAAGAGAGAATCTCTCAGATTGGGTTGTAAATCTTGAACACCATCAACTGTATTAACCAGCTGATTGAGAGCATGAACATGATTTTCTTGACAACCTTCACGACTGAGAAAATTTGCCAGAAGATTTTTAGTACCTTCTATATGTTCTGTTTCAAATTCAAATGTATCAAGAAACTGAGCCCATCTAAGAAGGCGAGCTCGAACAACTTTATCCTTAGATTCTTTTTTAAAGAATCCTACTAGATTTTGGAGATCACTTCTGAGAATGAACTTTTGATCACCAATGAATAACTGAAATTTCTTGAAAGTATTCACAACAACTAAAAGATCTTTATGAGTAGAATGATAGTTTACCTCAGAACCTTTAAAAGCGCCAGATTCAAATCTGACAATTTCTTCTTTCATCTTGCCATTAACAGACACACTTTCAAGCAGTACAGCGCCCCAAGCATTTTCACTAGCATCTCTCTGTACAATTTTCTTACCTTTTCCTGGGATGCGAAGAGGTGGTAATTGTTGACATTGGAGCTTAATTTTCTGAATAGCTTCATCATGCTTGGCTGTCCAAAGTGGTGCATTCTTTTTCAGCAACTTATTCAATTCTTTTCGGGCTGCTGCAATATTCTGAAAATAACCAGCAATATAATTTACCATGCCTAAAAATCTTTGTAAACTCTTTTTATCCTTAACCTCAACATTTTGAATTTCTTGCAACAGATGATTTTGAGGGTAGAGTTTACCATTAGGTTCTATTCTTGTACCAATAAAAATCAAACTTTCAGTACACCAGCTCAACTTGGTAGGATTCAGACACAAACCATGAGTTTGACAAATGGATAGGAATTTCTTCAAATGCTCCATATGTGATTTATGATCCTGACTAAAGATGAGGATATCATCTATATAGGGCTGGATAAATTTAGCATAGGGAGCAAACACTTGATCCATGAATCCTTGAAAAATAGAGGGAGCTGTTTTAATTCCAAATGGAAGAACATTCCATTCAAATAAACCTTGTGGTACAGAGAATGCAGATTTATATTTATCCTTCTCATTGAGCTTAATTTGCCAAAATCCCTTAGTCAAATCAAATTTGCTAAACACATTACAGCCTTGAATTCTTTGCCAAATATAATCCTTGTTAGGCAAAGGATGTTGATTACTTTCAAGACATGCATTTAAAGGTCTGTAATCTACAACCAGACGCTTTTCTGCTATTTCATTGCCATTTTCATCTTTCTTGGGAACATACATCGCATGGCAGGAAAATGGACTTGTACTAGGTCTGATAATAGATTTTTGCAATATCCTCAGAATCTGATGGTTCTGAAACAATTGTCAAGGGCAGATCATCCAGATTTGCTGCTGTGAGAGTGTTTACAGGATCTTACATACAACAGAGATACACCATACATATTACAGTAAGACAGTCTGATTTCTGATCTTCCAAACAAGGAAGAGAGCATACTCTATATGTCTTGTTGTAATCTGACTTCTCACTATACTGGCCTAACACTCTAGACTCCTTCTTCAACTCAAAACCTCTTGCTTGTAATGAGAGAACGAATGCCCTTAAATAGGATGAGCACCGACTTAACTCATACAAGAGAGTTTACAATATTTGAAATCCGTCCATAGAAAATGGAGACATGTCCAGCAACGTGGAGTCTTATCCTAAAGGAATCTCTTAAAGCTACTTTACAAAAGAGATTCTTATTGCACGCATCTTTTTGACACGAGAAGGATAACTCGTAGTTACTTTAAAGGTGTAACTTGACCTCCTTTATACCATGGTAGGATCCATGCTTAATCTTTATTCTTTGAGGATTAAGTGACTCAAATCAGTAACAACCCTACTTATTAGGTTAAAATCGGCACCTTTTGGGTGACTCAGCTTCAAAATCAAATTCTTCTTCTGAACTAGAAGGAGAAGGATGAGTTTCACGCAATAGTCATTCAAGACGATCTTCAATTGATTCTTCCTTCCATAGGATGCTACAATCAAGACGAACAAAGGCAGAAGGTTGACTGGTACCAACACCTGCTATATGAGGAAGAGTTGTAAACTTGGTAAACATCCAAAGGGGTTTACACTGAGTGTCGAAATGATGAAGGTTTCGTAACTCAATAGTATCACGTTGCATAGGACTCGAACCAAAATGTTCAAAAATAAACTGGTTTATGGGGTTAGAAATATAGGAATAAAAATCCAGTTTATGCAAGTAACTATAATTGACCACAGTGGGCATCAAAGCATGAGAGTGAGAATACAAACTACGGAAAAACATTTTGAACGGATCTCCAGAAGATAACCATCGTCTTTGATTTGGAATATGAGTGCTGCTCAGAATATGTACTGGCCATTCAAACAAAGTAGCACTAGTGGCAGTATGAGCCAAATAGGTTCTAATATCATCATCAGAAGGACGACATGGCTCCTTTCGGATGAGAGACTCTGTGAGCAATTGTCTTGATGCAGCAAAATGAAGATCCCTTTGTTCTTGATAAATCTTTTGCATCATAGAAAAACGATTTTCTTCCCAGGGTACATTACTGATAAATGTATATTCTTCCTTTTTCTCACAAATCATACGAACATGATGTTCAGGAGCTGGAACTTGATTAAATTCATGGAGGAGGATACGATACCTGCGATTATGTAGCTGTTCATCTTCAGCATTGATCTGGGCAAGTTGATGAAATACTTGATGCATATGATCTAACACTTGTGTTTGATCACGTTCTGCTTCAGACACCAGATTAGGCTGTTGATCTGGATGTTCTGTGCGAATAGCACGAGCATTGCGCAACTGTTGTTGTCGATATGCTTCTATTTGTCTGCCTAGAGTATTTTCTACAAGTATGACTTGACGATCTTGAGCATATCTGTCCCATGACCCTGGTTCAGCATAAATTCTATAATGCAGATTTTGCAAAATGTCTTGCTGACTGTCTGAGACGGAATCTCTCAGATTGGGTTGTAAAACTTGAACACCATCAACTGTATTAACCAGCTGATTGAGAGCATGAACATGATTTTCTTGACAACTTTCACGACTAAGAAAATCTGCCAAAACATTTTTAGTACCTTCTATATGTTCTGTTTCAAATTCAAATGTATCAAGAAACTCAGCCCATCTAAGAAGGCGAGCTCAAACAACTTTATTCTTAGGTTCTTTTTTAAAGAATACTGCTAGATTTTGGAGATCACTTCTGAGGATGAACTTTTGATCACCAATGAATAACTGAAATTTCTTGAAAGCATTCGCAACAGCTAAAAGTTCTTTATGAGTAGAATGATAGTTTACCTCAGAACCTTTAAAAGCGCCAGATTCAAATCTGACAATTTCTTCTTTCATCTTGCCATTAACAGACACACTTTCAAGCAGTACAGCGCCCCAAGCATTTTCACTAGCATCTCTCTGTACAATTTTCTTACCTTTTCCTGGGATGCGAAGAGGTGGTAATTGTTGACATTGGAGCTTAATTTTCTGAATAGCTTCATCATGCTTGGCTGTCCAAAGTGGTGCATTCTTTTTCAGCAACTTATTCAATTCTTTTCGGGCTGCTGCAATATTCTGAAAATAACCAGCAATATAATTTACCATGCCTAAAAATCTTTGTAAACTCTTTTTATCCTTAACCTCAACATTTTGAATTGCTTGCAACAGATGATTCTGAGGGTAGAGTTTACCATTAGGCTCTATTCTTGTACCAATAAAGATCAAACTTTCAGTACACCAGCTCAACTTGGTAGGATTCAGACACAAACCATGAGTTTGACAAATGGATAGGAATTTCTTTAAATGCTCCATATGTGATTTATGATCCTGACTAAAGATGAGGATGTCATCTATATAGGGCTGGCTAAATTTAGCATAGGGAGCAAACACTTGATCCATGAATCCTTGAAAAATAGAGGGAGTTGTTTTAATTCCAAATGGAAGAACATTCCATTCAAATAAACCTTGTGGCACAGAGAATGCAGATTTATATTTATCCTTCTCATTGAGCTTAATTTGCCAAAATCCCTTAGTCAAATCAAATTTGCTAAACACATTACAGCCTTGAATTCTTTGCCAAATATCATCCTTGTTAGGCAAAGGATGTTGATTACTTTCAAGACATGCATTTAAAGGTCTGTAATCTACAACTAGACGCTTTTTTGCTATTTCATTGCCATTTTCATCTTTCTTGGGAACATACATCGCATGGCAGGAAAATGGACTTGTACTAGGTCTGATAATAGATTTTGAAATAGATCAGCAATTTCTGTTTCACATAGTTCTTGTTCACTGCGGGACAAGACAATATAATTGGCACGGCTTTTTGGCAACATTTCTTTTCCATTTTCATCCCTTTTCAGAGGCAAAGAGCATTCAAACTTGCGCTGATATTTATGCAAATCTTTGGTAAGGACAGTGGCAGCAAAATCTTGTTGAATCTGTTCTAATTCCCCTCGGGTAAAAAGAGACTGGTTGGCAAACCAGACACGAGAGCCGGGCAAAAGCGGCTTAGGAGGAGCAGGAAAAGCCAATTTAGGAGAATAAGCACGACTTTCATTAATTTGCGGAATAGTGCCAAATTGGAAAGTCAGTGTAGTACCAGGTAAACCAACGGTATAGGGACTCCATTGTTTCAAAGTATGGCTACCAATAATACAATCATATTGATCAACGGGAAATTGGAGAAACATAGCCATATACTGATTGGATTGGAATTGGATTGGGACAATCGCTTGGAAACGGATAGGATTGTTGGAATGAGATACAGAATGGATGGTAGTAGTAGTTGGCAACCAACAATCCGTTGGAAAACATTGAGCACGAGCGAGATTACAATCAGTACCAGAATCAAGCAAGGCACATTAACTGTAAGGCTTTATGCCAGGCAATTTGATAGTAAGCAGGAATGCGGGACAAGGATTAGAAATTCCTTTCACATAAGCAAAAGCTTGATTTTCAGGTGGTGGTAGCTCAGGTTCAGGTTCAGGTGCAGGTGCAGGTGCAGTTTCAGCTTGTTCCATTTCGACAAGAAAAGTATTTAATGCACTGGAAGAACTAGTGCTAGCAGTAAAATTTTGTAATTCCTTTTGAATTGAAGCAATTTCTTTCAACACATCAGCCTTTACTGAATATAAGAAAGCAAGGCGATTTGATAACCATTCTTTTCTAGAAGTTTGAGCAAATACCTTTTCGGCTAAAGGATGTGGTACATAGCCATGTGCTGGGCGTATGACTTCTTGTTCTTCAGATTCATCATTCACAAAATATGCTGTACCAAAAAGTTTTGGATATTCTTCTAGGAGTTTCTGTCTATCTGCTTCCAACTTCATTAAATCAGCTAACACCCTTTGATGCTAATGAGGTGTTAAAATTTTATTTTTTCTTGATTGCAACTGTGATGCTTTGATTGTCAAGCGTTCTAACTGTTTCTCAGGAGTGAGGTCTAACCAACGTGGATTCTGCTAAGTAAGAGATTGACCTCGACCTGCAGAATAGGGTGATTGTCGAAACATAAAGCAAGCAAAAGAAATATCAGACTCAGAATCAGAAGAGGAAGATAAAGAAAAATATTCTTCAGGTTCTGGGTCTTGACTGATGTGACGAACTTGCTTGTCTTCCAGAAGTTCTTCTTCACTGGAGCTTTCTAAGAGTGCAATATCTTCAGAATCTGATGGTTCTGAAACAATTGTCAAGGGCAGATCATCCAGATTTGCTGCTGTGAGAGTGCGAACTCTCTTAGCATTCTTTTTCCCTTTATCTGGACATTTGTTAGCATAGTGTGCTCCTTTACAAATATAACAAGTAGGGGTGAAATCCTTTCTACGAATTTTCCTTTTATTTCTCAGGAACACTTTTTTCTTGGATTTTCTAAAAGGCTTAGAAGAAAAGGATTTCTTTTCTACATAACCTTGAAATTTCTTATGAGATTTATGTGTTTTCTTGTGTTGAAAACACCCATAATTGTTGGTTTTACAGTTACACAGACCTGTTTTTAAATAGGGCAAAACTTCCTTCTTTTTCTTTCTAGTTTGTTTTTCAGTACAGAGGTCACTGTTGATTTCCTTAATGAATTGAACCAACTGAGGAAAAGTGACATCATTGATAGTCATGTCAGGAGTATTGAGGATGCTATTGAGAATCTTTTCCCGATAGAAAGATTGTAACTGAATAGGGAAACCTTCTAAGAAAGTATTATACATCCACACATTGTTATTGGTCTGTCCTGATTGATAAAAATTGGTATATTGCTCACTGCAATATGCATCAAAATATTTCATATCGCAAATGCGATTTTCTTTAAAACGTTTGTAGGCAGATCTTTGTTCATTGTCATGCTGACCAACAAACATTCTATATAGTGCTTCACAAACAGTATTAACACCACTAGAAATGAGGTCCTCTTTATAATCAGGTGTCAGAGAATCCCATGCTGATCGGGCTATACCCGTGAGTGCATTTAAAGCCTTCCTGATTGCTTGATCTTGAGGAAGATTTGTTGCATACACAGCATTATCTACCCAAGTTCTGAATGCATCTATAGTGGCTTTATTTTTAATGGGATCATAATCATCAAAATTAACCAAAGGTGGAACTGATTCAGAGAGAACATGAAGTTGATCATAGGGACCTCCCGCTTCATGTTTTACCATATTCACTTGCTTCCATTGGCCGGTTTTGGGATCAAACTCTTGGAGTTTAGGCTTTGGCATATTCAGGGTAAGAGCTTTCCCTTTAAATTGTGTTTGAAGTCTGGCAAGGTCTTGGGACGAATTAGGAAATTTAGGTTGGGGACTTTCCACTTGATTCTTAGTGGCTATGGCCTGTTCAACTCTTGTAGTGACAGTTGTTAAGGTTTGTGAAAGACCCTGACTGTCAGCTAATTGCTGAGAATGAAGCTAAGTAGTAGTTTGCTCAATGCGGGCGGTAGTTTGCGCAAGAGTTTGCAATTGTTGCATTTGGCATGGACATGTCCCATAAAGGGGCATGTCTCTTCATAGCCTTTGCTCATTATAAATAAGAGGCTGCTGCCATTTGGAAAACACATACCAAGAATATGGCAGTGATTAGTACATTTGCAGCGATCCTCAAAATTCAACACTTTCATACCTCAACACTCCTATGGCTTTCCATTATCAATCTCAAGTTTCAAACTAACACATTTCATGTCATTTGAAGGGGAAATAGAAGTAAGAATAAGAGTGAGCATAAGAATAAAGGAAAGGGAAGAAAATAAGAAAATCGTTCTTTTAAAAGATGGTGGGTTGTGACTCTTTCAAAAGGTGATGGTTGTGAAAGAATGTGACCATTGAAAGGGGAAAACATGGTGAAGAGGTGAGACCTTTCCTCACAAAAGATATAAAGGGGAAAAAGATAACATGGAATGGAGGAAAAGGAGTAGAGGAGATCTAAAGTAGATTTGGAGAAGTATTAGGAGGGATGTAAAATAATAATTAGAAGGAAAGAAGAAAATAAGATATGTAGATCTAGAAGAAAAGGATATGCAGATCTTAAATGGGATATGTGCAGATTTGAAAAGAAGTGAAGACAGATTTGAGAAGAGAGAGATCGGTGAAGATTAAATAAGGGATGGAAGTGGTAGCAATTGTTGTCAAATTAACGTATCCTTTGATAACCAAAGGGTGTGACCCTTTCATAAGGGCATTAACAAATGAAAGGGTGTTACTCCCTAAGCTCAAAGGAGATACTAAAGAGGAGAAGGTTCCATTTGAAGAAGACATCAAAAGGAGAAACTAATTAGGAGAATAATATATTATTTTCAAAGGCAACAATGAAAAGTGGTGAAGGGTTTTCTTCCCCATTCTTTTTACCCTAGTGCCCACACTTGAATGGGGAAAATCAAAAGATTGTAAACTTTGAATTATAATTAATAAAATTGGTGAATGCCTTTTATCGAGCAAAAAAAAAAAAAGACAATAACAATGAAAAGTGATGACTCAAATCTTGTAAAAGGTGGTGATCAGTTCACTTGTAAATTATACAGGGGAGACCATTTCAAGTAAACATATATACATCATCCTCATCAATGCATCACACAAACAAGCAATCTATGAATCAGCAAAGGCTGAATCAACGAATCTATCAATTAGCAAAGACTAGTTCAACAAAGTGAATAAACAAGCAATCAAATCAGCGTCAATCAATTCACATCTTGTGAATAAGAAATCAATCAATTTATTCATCATTCAAACATCAATCATTTAAATGTCACCATGTCAAACCCACATTCATGGATGGGACATACAAAGATAAAGAGTAGATTATAAATATCAGACCTCCAATCTAGGTATGATTAAGGGTGGCACATAAATTACATTGAAAATTTATTTATAACTATATTTATTATATTATATATACAGTTCAGAATTATGATATTATGTGATTATTCATAAATAGATATATAGACAGACTTGTGTACAGATAATTTGCATAACTCTGATTTAATATATTACATTGATGATTCCAGAATGTTTTAACATAGCATTTATTGTGTGAAATACTCTATATACTTTTTGACTGCTGTAATCAGCCACGGTAGGAGAATGAGGGGATCACAGACTTGGGGAAACGATGATGAGGTCACCTTTTAAGCATGCCAGCTCATGGTATATGACTAAGAATTCATGTGGGGCAAAAGTAGGACAAAGGGAGTGACCTTTAGGCTTAGGAGGGAGGGGCTTTCCAAGCACACTTTTGTGAATGTTCCTCATGACCTCTTTCGTAGTGAATAAATGCATAAGGATGCCAAATCATTGAAGGTAGTATAGAAGTGACAACTAAGGGAAGCAGTGATAGGACACTACACTGTGACACCACCTCATATGGATGGCACGGACTAGATTGTTGGAAATGTAAGAGGAGTAACTGAGAGGGGAGGGGTGAATCAGTTGTCACAAAAATAAATCCAGGTCCCTTAGATGTCAACACAAACTTATACTTCACAAACCAAATACTTGCTCTACTTGGTTAGAACTAGATATTCACTGTAACTTGGTTAACAAAATAGTTCGATATAATAATGTGAATTAACCTTTAGTAACTTAGTTGCAGAACTACAAACCATAAAGCAAATAACATGAACACATGAGACACCAAAATTTGATGTGGAAACCCAATTTGGGAAAAAGCCACCTATGCAACTAGGGACAATTTTTCCCTCTTCTGAAGTGAGCCCTGTTAGGAGCCAACCCTATTAGAAGTTAGAGAACACACAGTTAAGTGTGACCCTGTTAGAGAATTTGAACCACATTGTTAGCAATGGCCTTGTTAGAGGTCTTTAGACACTTCAATCAAGAAATGCTACCTTGTTAGAGGATTTACAAAATGACTGTTAAGTCAACTCTGTTAAGAGATTTTTTCACTACCACAATTGTTAAAGAATAACAAGGATTGACCTGATTGATGAAGCAATTGACTTTGCAAATTCAGATCATTGTTCTGGCTTGACCTCTGGATCCTTCCGGATCAAATGTTTCCTTGCAGCTTAACCTTCACACTTTTTGCTCTTCCTTGTCTTTGCTCACATACCCATCTCTTTTATATTCAACTTTTTACTTCTCTTATCCTCACACCTTGACCTTTCTTATATATCATAAGCTAGGAAAAGTCGGCTTGTAAACCCTTTCAAAACATCAATAAACATCCATTTAGTCGGCTTGTATTAAACAAATAATTAACAAAAGTAATCTGTTGTCAGTCGGCTAACACTAGACTGAACACTCAGTTAATACTGAACTTCCTTCGATGACTGACCAAACTCGGTTGATACTAACTTCTTTTCAAACTGACCAAACTCGGTTTACAATGACTTCTTTGCAGACCAACCAAACTCGGTTGATACTAACTTCTGCTTGGCTGATACAAGAATCTCCTTTGGTGCCCGACTAAGCTTGGCTTACACTAACTATGTTCGGCTAAGGCTTGATATTTGTGTAACATCAATGACAATATACAATTGAATAATTGATTCCAACACAGATGAGCCCGAGGGGGATGATATACCTGCTCTTGACCTAGGATAGGGGGTCACTAGGACACCTCATCAAGTCAACCTACCTTATAACTTCTATAATTAAAATATCTCAAATCTGATTCAAGCGATATATTGATTTGAAACCCTATTTGCTTTAAATAATTGTAATTTGGGGCAAATTTTGGTTACTTGTGATTTGGGGACATTACACAAGATCAAGAGGCTGTCACAAAAACACACAAACAAACCCTCACCAAAAATGACAGTGTGCTTTTTGTTCAAGCATCCAAATCCAAGAATGAAATCCCATGAATTTATCAAAGAACAAAACCCTTGTCGATCTCACATCTAAGGACAGAAACTCTTTGGCTAAAGGAGCAGTCTCACATAGAGTTTATATTCAATGTTTAACGGTAAGCTAGGATACCAATTCATCCCCAAATTAGGTGGATGCGGAAGCAGATACATGCAGATTTCGGGTGCATCCAAATTCCCTGCGAATGCTCACCAAAAGCCAGCCCCAAGCTTCCAGATGCATCTAGAACCCAGTATCTAGCTTCCGGTCGCATCTAGAAGCCTTGGTTGACTTTCGGCCAGCATCTAGCTTCCAAACACATTTAGAAGCCTTTGGTTGGCTTTCGGCCAGCATCCGCAGGGAATCCAGATGCATCCGGAGGAATCCATGGGCTCAGTGCCTAGAAAACTAATAATATAGTGAACTTGCTATAAGCAACAACCACATCAGTAGGGCAATTGGAGAGCTTGTTTATTAGAAGCAATTCTACAGGACTAAATTTTGTATATGTCTTGGTGGCCCTCAAGTTAACAGTGCACACATTATAGACTCAATCCATTATGGATGTGTACCTATTCAGTATGCTTTTCTTGAAATAGTTTTCTGCCTTACAGTCTGTATGAGTTGGAGTTTTGATTGCATTGCACAGTGCATCTAAGCATACTGGTTTGTTCTATCAATATTATTGCAAAAATGAAAATGTGTAGTGAAGATGATACAGGTACTGGTTTATAATGTAGCACCTGTATACTAGAGAGCTAATATTTCATGTGGATTCTTGTCATTTTTACAAGAACTATATGTTTTTTTTTGGTTATAAAATTGTATTACAATTATATGTATATATGCTCTATATTTTTACCTTGGATGGTTTCATAATGTTTTGAGTTGCTTTGTTCTGCAGTATTCATTATTAAGAATTTGTGAGGAATTGAAGAAGATACATCAAAGAATCCTTATGGTTCTTGATGCATATTCATGAACTAAGTTTTTATTTTGTTGGAATCTTCAGCATGACCTATTGGAGCTTATAACTTGTTTTCTAAGACTAAACTCTAATGTTGAACAAGCGCATATTGATATATCATATGAATTTTGAAATATCTTGAATTTTGATAAAGGGTTTAGTATTTTAGTCATACTATCAAATGATTTATTTTGTTTGCATTTCTTTGCACATATATATATATATACACGCTTCTTCCCGTATCTGCATCCAAAAAAAAAAATCCCTTCTTCCCGCATCCGCATCCAAATTGGTAACTTAGAATGTAAGCCTTAGAGTAAGAATAAAACATGTTTTATGAAGTTTTTATGCAAATAGACCATCAATGCATAAGTCCTCGCACAAGTTGGTAGAATATGCTCTGAAGAGTGATTATGTAGACTAAGTGAAGAACTGATACTGATTTGGAGTCTATTTAGCCTGAGTTGGCATCCCTGTCCTCTTAAGAATTTATCCCCAATATACTGTCAAAGATATTAATTTTAACAACAATGGAAATTCTATTAGGTATTTTTCCCAGAGTTTTTTCAGGGTATTATTTTTCCTTCAAATATAAAATAGTCCACTTCAGAACTAGTTTTCATTAATTCTAGTTTCTGATTGTGAGGTTCCACTAGTAAATTTCAAGGCAGGATGACAAAACTTGCTTTTGGAAAAAATTCCAGGGAACAAGAAATCTATCCAGAAAAAATGCAGACTGTCGAAATTTTTAAAGGTCTTTTTGGCTTGTTCTAGATCAGTTGCACTTAAAGCACATGTGAACTAGGCTCAGAACCAAGCACGTGAGATCCCCACTTTTTTACGGCATTCAAGTTAATGCAGGTTAGTAGATCTCACATAGGAGTTTGGCTTCTGACAAATACTTGATAATAACTAGCTGGCGTGTCAGAACTAAGCTCTTACAAAGAACTCTACGAGAGGGTAGCCCACTCTAAAACATATAATTAACAAAACAGTATAACTAGCCTTATAAGAAACTAAATTTATTTTAGTAACTTACTGAAACAAGTTAAAAATAAACATTGGAAAGGCAGTTCACAAGTTCAGCAAATACCCTTGGAAAATTCTTCCTTATGAAGGGTTTCACTTTCCAATTAGTTTGCAATTCAAAGAATAGTAGTGGCATTATTAAGGGAAATGAGCAATCCTATTAAGTCTGACTTAAGCATTTGAGATTCAAAGAAAGACAGATTTGGTAACAGATAATCCAGGTGAAAAAGACAAGTGTCCAAAAGAAATCTTAACTAGGCATTTTTACGTTTTAAAGAAAAAACTACTGCTTACAGAGAACAAAATCCTATAGCCAACAACAACTATTTGCAAATTTGAAATTTTTCATTTCATCTAGAAAAACTGATATTAGGACCTTTTGTATCAAATAACTCATTGATGAAATTTTTACTCATTGCTGAAAATTCTTGTTTTGGATATTCAAGCATTTTTTAAAACAAAAGTACTAATAGTAGATAAATAAAACCCAGAACAAAAAATAAACATCTATTTTAAACAAGTTCTGAAATTAGCATATAATCCTGAAGCCCTGAAATCAGTGATTTATCTTAGAGACCTAAATGAAGAAACAAACCACTCACTCCCAAGAATTCGTGAAAGGTTCTTTGAGAATTGCAAAGAAACAAAATTATTGTTCACAAACAATTAAAACCACAATAAAAATCACAAACACTAATCATGCTCAAAGCTTGGCATGAAAGGAATACAATAGTTGGCAAAGTATTTCTGTTTGAAAGATTAGGAATGTATGTATCAGGACATCTCCTCATGATGGAGGCTACTGCTTCTAATTTCATTTACAGGATAGATTATACATGCTTCTATTTTCATATCGGGAAGAAAAAATTCTCTGTGATGGCCCTTGTTGAGTTGGTTTGCTCTTAGGCTTTGTGTCCTTGTTGGGAAGCCTCATTCACATGTCTACAACAATGCCTCGATTGGAGCATTGTTGTAGACTTTGGGTTTATAAATTATGACTAATTTGTTTGTGCTTATAAAACTATTTAAGTACAATAAAGTGACACCCTAGAAATTACATATGGAAGACCAAGAATCACATATGAAAGGACTGCATATCAACATCTTCTGGTGTATGTGTAAGGTATCCAAACTTTGATACTTTCACAGTCAATTCACAACAAAAGGCCTGTAAAATTCCACTGAAGGTAGACATCATATCGAGAAACCCTAAAAAAGGCATTTTGACAACCTTTTAAAGAGTAAATAAGTTTCAAGGTTGGTTCTTCAAGGGGTCAGGCCTGGTGACAATTCTGTGGGTGCCAAATTTTAAACCAGATCCATCACTATTTCCATTTAAACCACAGTGGGTCTCATTCCCCTCCATTCCTCTTGAAATCAGAGATCCAGAAATTATAGAAATTCTGGCTAACAATTTAGGCACCTTTGTCAAGCATGATCTTACTGTATATGAGAACTTGAATCTTCAGCTGGGAGTATGCCTTCTTGTTAGTGAGGTTAAGCAACTGCCATCTCAGATTGAGATACATTCAAGCTTGGGTGTGTGGGAGCAGAGAATTGTTGTTGAGGGAGACAAAACTATTCAGCAATAAGCAGATGTTCTCGGACACTTAAATTTCCAGTGTCAAACTATGTCTCAAGATGCTGACTTTTTGGTGTGCAAAGATTTGTTGACCGATCTGGCTTAATGTCTGCTATTTAGGCAACATTGGAAGGTTTCAGAGAGAGTTCAGCATTATAGATCAGAAGATACAAGAAAGCATGAAACCTTGCCTGAGGATGCTGCATTTCACTCATGTGTGCAGGAAATGATAGGTAGATTATACTTATTGTTCAGAATATTTGGGGGATCTAGTGATTGGGGATGCAAACGTAGAGGAAATCTATTGTTATCTAACCAGCCATATGTGCATCAGCAGTCACATGAAGTTTGCAAGAGATGGATACATTAACTCATACCATAATGTATCATAATAGTCCTATTCAGATTCCAGAAGTATTATCTGGCAGAAATCAGGCAAAGGTTTCAGAGAAACAATTGAACCAGATGACAAGTGAAATACTAACAGATTTAGCAACCACCATGATATATGAAATAGCTGAGGAAGAGGGAGTTTTTATGCAGGAAGAGGTAGATCGCCGCCCCATAAAATATTTTAACCGCAGATTTTAATACAGTCACAGATTGATATTGAGGAATCACTGAGTATAGAAGAAGTGACTGGTTTTCTTGGTGGGGTAGATAATGACCAATACTTAGAAGCTTATGACAAACAACACCATATCCAGATGGATTCCAGAAATAATATCTCTTTTCTTCAGACTGATGAGCGTCAGGATACACAGCAATTTGTTCATGAATTGTCACATAAGATAGATGATGAGGCTAATCATAAGGATTCAGTTCAGCAATCACATACCTCAGATGAAGTGATCTATGTTTTACAGGGGAAGAAAATGTGTTGAACCTTCATGCCTCACATGACTTGTTGCACAATATCCAAATGGAATTAAATCATGATATTACTTCACTCCATTCTGATCAGAATGAAGACTCTCAGCATCTTCATCTTCATTTGACACACATGGCAGCTGATGTAGCCAATCATATGAAATCCTGTCACAATCATGAAACGACTGAAGACAATATCAAGGGATTATTTGATTATACTGTGAGGCCTCGCCCCGACCCATCCTAGCACCGATGATACATTATTATTTTGATACTCATGCCTCAATATGTCAGAACATTATTTGATATACGGAACATTATTATGCTATTTTATGATGTGTGATGCTTTACTTCAGTTATTTGATTTCGTCATTTAATGCTTATAAACATGTATAATGATGAAGTAAATGTATGCAAAACTAACATTTTTGAGTATGCAAGTCAAATGGCTAAAAATATGAGTAGAATTAGATAAATAATTGATTATTAGAAAATGGATGCTTTAAGTTATATGATTCCTCTAATACCTAATTTACATTATGCATGTGGTTTCTAGATCTACTGATGTGTGAAATGAGTGTGCAGGAAAATTAGCCGAGAAAACTCGATGGAAAGGCGGAGCTAAATTACTTGTTAATTTTGTGCTAACCTTGTATTGTAATTCTTAAAGGTTGTAAATTGGTCTTACTATTCTCCTAGCTTTTAATTGTTCCTAATAAGTCTTTAAAGGCCTAAAAACATTAAATTTAAGTACCCTACGGGTAAGGGTATGGGTGGGGAGTACTTTCCAACCCTTTAGCCTCTTTGGTTGACTTTTAGGGTCACTCCAAAACCCTATTTTAGGTTGATTTCGAAAATGGATTGTTCTTTACTTGAGTTAGTGAAACCAAACCTCCATCTTGAGTTTACTAGAAGTCTAGTTGAGTTAAGGATCATACTTAGAAGCATTTTTGGGTGGTTTTTGGTTTTTGTCACCCAATCCTCTAGTTTTGGAGGAAGTTTGAAGATTGAAGGAGGAAAGGGAAGCTCTTCTCAAACCACCATTGCCATAACTCTTCTATGAAGGTAGGAGTTCTTCACTCCTTGAATAGTTCTTTATGTGTGTTCATGTTCTGAATCTTGCTTGAATCATGTTTGAGACATTGTGTAGTTATGCATTTCTTGCTTGTGTGTTGGGGGTGGATTTGGGAGGGATTTTATCTTGTTTTCTTTTAATGTTATTCATATGCTTTCTTGATGTTTTGTTTGTTTTTGAGAGGTTTTCATGGGTATGGTTTTGGCAACACTCACCCTTGGATAGGGAAGAAGTGGCCATGTTTGGAGAAAGGCCTTAGTTGGACCTCAATAGTGTAGAGTCTCCTCTCATGGTGAGAGGAGGGAAAAAAGGTAGGGTGTATGGGCCCTTACTTGTCATCTCATACCTTGTTGTTATTGAGAATTCTTGAATATTGAAAAGAATGAAAATCCTTATGGATATAGCCTCGAAAGGGCCTTGTAAAAGAATGGAAGTTCTTGAAGTTTTAGCCCCGAAAGGGCTATGTGATGGTATGGTGATTGACTTCTCCTATTGAGAAAATCCACCTTTCCCCTATATTGGTTCATTGTTGAACCTATTGTGCAACCAGGTTGGGAATGCATGCTTAAATTGCTTATCTCCTTGTGTTGTTTACCTCCATGTTGGTTCTTGTCTTTTCTATGTTTCCCTTGATGCAATGTAGACATTTGATAAAAGTTCTCTTGTGAAAGCCTTGAAGAAAACTCATTGAATTGTAATATTATGTAAGTTGTAATTGAATTTGATGTAGTGGCAAAAACATCGGGTTTTCTTACTGGTTCTTTCCCAATGGAGCCTTGAACCAAGATGAATAATAGAGAAAAGAAAAAATTATGAAATTCTCCTTGCAATGCTCTCATGTGGTTCCAAATTTTGGCATATGTATGTGAGAAATTAGAATGATAGATAATGTCTTGAATTGGGAAATTCTAAGTTTCAATTATGTTAATGAAAGACAATTGATGTGTTGAAGTTTTCAATTCAATGTTTTGAATATTAACATATAATAATAATCCTACATTGTGATCACCAAGTTATCACATTCATTGTTAAGCTTCATTAGTAAAACAATTAAATTTGATAAGAATTATTCATCACCTTTTTGAATTCTGGATATAGGATCATAATTCCTTGTTAAGTTTCATAAAGAACAAAATCAATTTGATTAAGAGGTTTTGAATTTTCTTGAATTCAAAAAAAAAAAATAGAACACATACCATTTTATATGATGACTATATAAAACATACATCCTTGTCTTAAGATGATTGAATTAACATGAGCTATAGGAGAAAAGAGGATTATAATCCTTTGCATACTTTTGTATTAGTGTGCTTGTTCATGGGAACTCCATATTGCCTCTAGAAATGTTTAAATTCATCTTGCATAACAAGGACTTTAGCAAGAAAACATGCCAGCACTTGGCCAAAAAAAAATTGGCTTTCAAAATTGTGCATCTCTAGGTCTAAAAACCCTCTCTGGAAAATGTATGGAGAAGTCTTAAAATTCCCCATGTCACAGAGAATATTCCATGAGATATTCTTCTTTGAATTGCAAATTAAAAATCATTGTTAACTCATTAAATAATACAACTTAAATAAGATTGAATATAAAACATCTAAATATATATATGTTAATGCTTTTAAATTCCATATCTCAACTATAAAACTTTATGCATTTACTAACACACCCCCCCCCCTTGCCACCTACGCGCAGTATAGTGGTCATGTCAATATGGGGTGCAAGAAGGAAGAGCATTAAACACCAATCTTTGCCTAAACTTTAACCCACCCACCCATATTTCTTACCATGCGTTCGCATTGGTCTACCCCCATCCTTCACGCATCATGGGCAGGTACGGATGTTCCTTCACCCACGTTAGGGAGGCAATGAAATTCGTTCCATGCCATACAAAAAAAAAAACACAAAGGGGAATCTAACTTTATTAAGGGTGACACAATCCCCTTAATATCCCCACTCCCTCTCCCCTAGCGCTGACTCTTCCAACCTCCACTCATGCGTGGAACGAGGGTAGACCTGCGCTGACAGTCCTATGTCAGCGAGCAGGTCCCATTGGGCAGCGCACCGTACTTAGGGGGCAGGCCCACTTGTTATGTGACATGGGAGGGAGGGTAGGCCTAAGGCTAGGGGTATTTATAGACTTGTTTGATGTGGGTTAGCTTAGGGTGATGATTAGTTTGCAGTCTAGGTTAGTGTAGGGTTAATTTTTATTGATATTAGATTGTTAAATTGTGTAGTGTAGTTATTAGTAATATTTCTTGTTTTATAGTTGTTGGGTTAGTATAGACTTGTTAATATTTCAGCTTAGATTAGTATTAAATTTATTAGTATATCAGTAGTTGTTTGATGTTATCTAAGAAGTAGTATGGGTTTAAGTTAGATTAGTGTTGTTTAAAGTTTGTTATTTTAGTTTAGTATTAAAATAATTTTCAATGTAAGTTTGTTTAGATTTAGTTGCAACCTAAATTAGTATAAGATTTGCTTAATCTTGAGTATTAGAAAATTAATGATTAGTTAAATTGTTTGTTTTGAAAGGTTTCAAATTATGTAATATAATTAGTGTCTTTAGATTAGGTTAGTAAAGTTTAACTGATGAAAGTTAGTTTTGATTTTTTTTGATTTATTAAATTTAGATATTATGGATGTGATTGTTAAATTGGAATAGATCTTAAACTTGAATGTATTTAGTTGGTAAGTAAAGTTAGATTTAGTTAGTTATGACTTATTAGTATTAAGTATGTAGTTAACTTAGATTTTAATGAAATTCATTGGAATTAAGTATAATTATGTGTATGTCTAGATGTGATATCTCTTAGGGATGGTACTTGGTTAAGAAATTTTCTTTTTAATTAGACTCGTACTCATTAAAATTAATATCCAAAATTTTATATATATATCTACTTTATTGTTCCTTATCGAGATGTCACCGCTCTAAAATTATGTGAACTTGCTTCTATCTCCTAGTACCTTTGGTTATCAAAATTTCAAATACTTGATCAATTAGTTCCATTCTAGATTTTCACCTGCACCTTTGTCGACCTTATTATCTTAATTAATTCAAGAAAAAATTTGTGTGCTTTTTGCCTATAATTTTTGGGCATGACATATACTAAGACATTATCGCTAGCAAAGACCCCCTGGAGGCAGCCACAAGGAAGAAGACTTCCAAACCGATAGGAAGACCCTCCAAGAGTGTCGAAAAGAACAGGTGGAAGGTGTACAAACAACTCTCGATGAGAAGTTCTCATCAGTCAAAAGATCGACAAGAAGGGTGAGGTGCCCTTCTTGTCAGCCACGAAGATAGTCTCATGGAATGTCAGAGGCATTAATGCCTCTGGCAAGCATCATAGGATCAGGCAGCAGCTTGATTCTTCCCAGGCGGATATTATATTATTGCAAGAGACAAGATTATCTCAAGAAATCTATGACAAAACAGTGGCTAACAGGAACTTGTGGAAGGTTGTTCATATGCAAGGGCAAGATGCTTCAGGTGGAATGGGGGTATTGTGGAATCTTAAAATAATTCAAGCACAGATATTGGGTCAGGATACTAATTGGCAGCTCCTGAAGATTCAAAATTTTGATCTTAGTTTTGAATCTTGATCTCATCAACATTTATGGCCCTTCACAAACAATTGACAAAAAAAGGCTGTGGCACACATTAATGCAATTAATACAAAGGCATCAAGATCTGAACTTTATTTTTGGTGGAGACTAAAATGCCATTCTAAATGCAGCAGAGAAATGTGGTGGTACATGTCCTCGCACAAAACTATACAGGAATTCTCGGCATTTGTGGAAGACAAAGATTTATGGGATGTCGAGCCTAGGACGGGATCATTTACTTGGACCAATAAGAGAATGGAGTTCCGTCAGATTGCAGAGAGGCTTGACAGGTTATTGCTATCACTACAATGGAAAAATCAGAGGTTCTCAATTGATTCAAAGTTTTTTCCCTTTGCAGATTTCGATCACTATCCAATTGCTTTAAATATCTCCCTATCTTCCTTTTTGGATGCCCACACCCACAAGCCTTCATTCAAATTTGAAAGAATGTGGGTTCGACATCCACACTTCTTACCACTTATCTGTCAATGGTGGGTCTCTGCTCTGATAGTGGAAGGGGTCTCTGCTCTGATAGTGGAAGGTACAAAAATGTTCAGTTTTATAGTAAACTCAAGCACGTTAAAATTCAAATCAAGGAATGGAAGAAAATAGTATTCAAGAACATATTTCAAGAGAAGGATTGGGTCAAAACTAAGTGTAACAAACGGAATTTCATAACAAAATAAAGGCAAACAAGAAAGAGTTTTCCTCAACAAATTAAAATGAACAAATATATTGAATTCCTTTTCGAGGGACATTAACTGTTTTTAACTACCAATGATTAACTAAAATAACAAAGCTCAACTAAAATAACTATATCAATGTTCAACTAAAACAATGATCAACTATAATAACTATAATAACGATTTAACAGAATTAACTGTAACAACGATCAGTTGTATTAACTATAATAACGATTAACTAAAATATCAGTATCAATGATCCACTATAATAACTATAATAACAATTAACTGAATTAACTGTAACAATGATCAACTGTAATAACTGAAATAACGATTTACTATTTTTCCACACATATAAGTAAAGTAAATGCTTAACATGAAAAAGAAGAACATTCAATAGATATCCGGTGTCTTTAGTTGGTTATGCAAGCCTTAGCTTTCGGTAAGAGGAGAAGCATTGACTTAGGCTTAACCTCCCAACCTCGGGCCATATTTATCCCCACACCTTCTATTGATTAGAATGGCCCTTCCTACCCTAGGATTAAGCTTGGGTTACTTTTAGTCCAGCCACCTAAGTATTCCAGTGTTTATAATGTCTGCACAGTTATGGGTGGGCATGTCTAAATAACTGGCTCTACTGACATCAAGTGATCAAAAATGGCAAACATACCTTAAAACAACCTTGGTCAAGGTTTTCTAATGGGTTCACTGACCCAACCACCACTGCTCGACTTGACAACAAGGGAACAATAATATGGATGAGCATGAGCTATTAAATAAAATTAATTTAAATTTATTGTATCATATAAAACTTTATTTCCATGTCATTGCGAATTTCATCTCACCTCTTCACCTTTTCCATGGCTATACAGTCGATGAGTCCTAGGTGTTCGGATCTCAGAGCAATAGGCTTTGTCCTTTGATTCTCAACTGATTCATAAATATTATATGTTTCCAACTTATCACAATTTGTGATTTAAAGAATGTGTTCTTTAAGACTTGTAGAAAAATATCATTTGATTCTAATTTTTAGTGGTATAAATAAATCATGATTTCATAACATGGTTACTTGGCTCTTATTTGCCATAAACAACTCTATCTTAGAGAAGGTCTAACCTATGATATTAAGCAAGATAATTTGCATCATGATATAAACTGTAGCTTACTGCTATGTAATTCAGATATCTGTAACAACTAATAAAGAAATCATATTGCAATGTTTTGGGTTTTGGATAACCACATAACCTAGTATAATCTGAAAAGAATGGAGTCTTGCTAGACGCTTAACAACTCACCTCCTCTTAACAGGAAAGATCTTGAACGCTAATTTCCAATATGTATACTGCTCAACTTCAGCAGAACTTTAGTATAACAAGGAAATCATGGAAGGGAAAACAATGCAATGATTAGTAGATGGTAACTGCAAAGGTATCAAATGCTAAGAAAAATGCGGTCAGGTAATATGAAAGAGTCAAGGAAAAAAACAAGGAAGTCGGATGCTTGAACAAGGAAGTTGGGTGATGGAAAAATGAATGTATTCCGCCTCTCTCAACTTCATAATATAAAGAGATTATATGTCTCTTTGGCTTCCAAGAAGCCATAACATAAAAATAAGTGTCTTGGCTCTTGGACACCGAATAAATATGCCAAGTGTTCAATTGGTTTCTAGCAAGAAAAAAAAAAAGAATAAATATGGAAAAAGATTTGGAAGTTGTAAATCAAAATAATTGATTTGGTGATGGTGTTTTCCTGCAACCTATTGCCGAGCTAGGGCAACCATGCCCTAGCTTGTCGCTGTTATTCTTGTGCATGTGAAGGTGGGGGTTCATGTCCGATCGTGTGGGGGAGAGAATTTGTAGCGAACGTTGGTAAGGACACTGCTTGTATAGTCGTTGCTTGCTCCTTTTTGGCTGCCTTTTTGCAGGTAGTGTGGTCGTTTTTTTTGTGGAGAGGCCTGGACAAAGTTCCTTTGCCATGGACAATCCAGGCTGGTGTGCGGCTATGTCTCGGGGTGAGCCTTCTGGGGCTATGCCCAATATGGATTTGCATGATGCGGGGGATATGCGTCCGTCAGGACATGGGGCGAGGGTGTTTGATAATGCACTCTTTTCTCAGATTTCAGGGGCTATGGAATCGAGTCCGCATGGTGGATCTCGGATCATGAAGATTAACAGGTGCCTTGAGTGATGCAAAGAAAGACCCAAACTAGTAATCCCTTTTGAAATGATTGCTAAGGATGTTGAGTACTATTTTAAGCATTCGTTGTATTGCAAATTTTTGGGATTAAGAGTATCTCTTCAATTTTTGGAAAATTGGGCTCGGGGAATTTGGAAACCAGAGGGCGAAATGGAGGTCACGTTGCTTGCAAATAACTTTTTCATGGTTACATTCAACTACCTAGCAGATTGCAATAGGGTTTTTGAGGGCAGGCCCTATTTTTACAACCAGATTGGGCTATTTGTCAAGCCATGGCATCTAGGATTTAATCCCTCTGAGGAGTTTCCAAATCGAGTCCCAATGTGGGTTCAATTACCCAGATTTCCAATAGAATGCTATCAAGAGGATGTTCTTCATATGCTTGCATCGATGTTGGGGAAGCCAATGGGGTCTTCAACACAAACCCTTGGTAAGAAGGTAATGACTTCTGCTCGAATTTGTGTGGAACTTGATTTGAATAGACCATTGCTAGATGCAGTGGAAATGTGTGCGGGATCATATTCTTGGGTGCAGCAACTGGACTATGAGACCCTGCCCTTTCGATGCCACCTTTGTCATGAATATGGCCACCTGCTACGAAGATGCCCAAAGGCCAAGACAGTGGAGCAGCAGCCTCCGCCTCCTCCACGTAACACTCCTGGTACTAATAAAGGGAAGAAGCCAGTTTCTAGCAAGGGTAAGGATGCTGAGGATTTTGTTCAGGTTAAGGCTTGTAACCGAAATAGAGGGCAGAAGAGGACTCTAATGGAGAGACAAGATGAGGATACTTTTAACAGATTTGAGGTCTTGGATGAATTGGGACAGGAAGAGGTTAATCCAGGATTTATCTGTGTGGATCAATTTGTGGCGAATTCCGGCCTGGAGATTGACTCTTCCATTCCTCCTCCTACCCCACATTTGGAATCTACCATGCCTATGGTCACTAATGGGCAAGCAGGGGCTCAGGGGAATCTAGGGCCAAATGTTGATTTGGGGCAGGGAGAAGAGGGCACTACCCTTCCTGCACGGACTGCTGTTTCAGATATGGATAAGCATGGAAAGTCTTCTCCTCATCTGGGTATTCTTCAAAAGGATGGCAAGAAGGGGGGTTCAGAGAAAAGAGGTAAAAGTGGACAAAAGGAGGACTTGGAGAAAATTAAGATAAGGGAGATTTTGGTAGAATCAAGATCTGTGAAGACCTTGGATTCCCATTTTTCGACTCCCCCGAAATGATCATTATTTCATGGAATTTAAGGGGCTTGAACAGCAGCCCTAGACAAAAAGTTGTTCGAGAATTGGTTAGAAGTCATTCCCCTGATCTTTTTCTTCAGAAGACCAAGGTTTTTGTTGAGTGCATGATGAGTATAGCACCTAAATTGTGGAAGTATGGTCGATGTCAGTGCATTGGAGCGCAAGTATCTTCGAGGGGTGTGGCTTGCTTCTGGAACCCACGAAAGATCCAACCTTTGTGGTAGATATCCTTTAGGTCCTCCTTATCCATGGTCTCTCCATGCCCTGAGTCGGGAGAATCTATTCTCTTTTCCAATGTCTATGCTCCCATTGAGTTCCAAGGTAAACTTCTTGCATGGAATAATATTCATTTTTTTCGTAGTCTTTTTCCTTATTTTCCATGGATTATTGTTGGAGACATTAATGCTATTCTTGATTTATCTAAAAAATGGGGGGGTATTGCAAGACTTGAGCCCTCTTCTGTGGTATTCCAGGATAATATATCTACACTCAATCTTGTGGATATCAAGCCTAGCAATGGCCAATTCACTTGGAATAATAGAAGGGTGGGAGATAGTTGCATTGTTGAACGCCTCGATCAATTCATGGTTTCCTATTTTTGGGTGGGCTGGTTGTGGTCTCCCAGTTCAGAGATATTAGATTGGAGAGGTTCGGATCATTGGCCTATAAAGCTTGCTATTTCTTCTGCTCGGTTGCCTCAAAGGCCACCTTTCAAATTCCAGCTCATGTGGTTGAGGGACTCAGACCTTTATGAATGTGTGGTTGAGTGGTGGAGGGATGGTAGACCTACCTTCGGTACAACAACGTATGTTTTTGCTAAACTCCTTCAATATGTTAAGTATCAACTCAAATGGTGGAACAGGTAATGCTTCGGAAATATTTTTCAGGCAAAAATGCGGCTCAGGCTGACTTGAATGATATTACCAAGTTGATTAGGGAGGATGGGGTGTCAAAGTATTTGTTGTCAGAGGAAGCTAGGGCTTTAAAAACCTTGGAGGAATGGGAATTGAGAGAGGAAATTTTTTGGAAACAAAAAGCTCGAATTGAATGGCTTCAAGAGGGTGATAAGAATACGGCTTTCTTCTTCAATTCAGTGAAAGCCAGACAACATGGTAATTCTATATCAACTCTGGTGACTGATAGGGGGAGGTTCTCTCTTCGTCTTAGGATATCTCCAGTGAAGCTATGCAGTATTTTGCTTCTTTATTTAGGGAAGATTCGCAAGGGGATTCAATTGAAGAGGCTCAGGTCCTTTCTTGTATTCCTTCTTTGGTTTCTTTGGAGATGAACGAGCATCTTATGAGTGCCATATCTTTGGAGGAGCTAGAGATGACTGTTTTCCAGATGAAAAAAGGAAAAGCTCCTGGTCCAGATGGCTTTCCAATTGAGTTCTTTCAGGAATTTTGGGACATTATCAAGATAGATTTACTGGCAGTTGTTCAAGAATCCCAAAAGAATAAGCAAATGCTTCGGGCCCTGAACTCTACCTTCCTCGCTTTCATCCCTAAGGGGGAAGGGGTTGATCGGATAAGTCAATTTCACCCTATATCTCTTTGCAATGTTATTTATAAAATTATATCTAAGTTGATTGCTAATAGGTTAAAAAAGTGGCTTCCACTACTAATTTCTGAAGAACAAAGTGGTTTTGTGGCAGGCCGCTAGATCTTGGATGGGGTGGTAGTGGCTACTGAGACTATTCATTCTATGGCCAACTCTAAAGACAAGGCTATGTTCATCAAGCTAGATATGGCTAAGGCTTATGACAGAGTTCGATGGTCATTCCTCCAAAAGGTTTTGGGAGCCTTTCGTTTTGAGGAGGAATGGATCCGTTGGGTTATGAGTTGTGTGAATTTGACTTCTTTCTCAGTTTTGACTAATGGGGAGCATTCTAATCTTTTTGGTGCCTCTCAAGGTCTACGGCAAAGTGACCCCCTCTCTCCTTACTTGTTTCTTCTCTTGGTGGAAGGTTTGGGATGGTTGATAAAAAGGAATGTAGAAGGGGGCTTCATTCAGGGCTGGCAATGGGGAGGAAGCCTTCTTGTGCAATCACACCTATAGTTTGTGGATGATACGGCTTTGATGGGCATGGCTACCATTCGAGAGGCTTCTAATATACGTAAGTGTTGGATTAGTATCTTGCTGCTTCAGGCCAGTTAATTAATGAGGGCAAGTCTTCCATTTTTTTCTTCAACACTCCGCCATCTATTCAGAGGAGAGTTGCTCATATTCTCAGATTCCAAATTGGGAGTCTTCCTTTGCTCTACCTTGGGATTCCTATCTTAGGTGGCAAGCAATCTAGGGATTCTTGGCAGGTCATTCTGGATAAGTTTCGTGTCAAAGTCACTCATTGGACCCATCACTGGCTATCCTTCGCTGGTCGGGTACAGCTGCTCCAATCTGTGGTTCAAGCTCTTCCTCTCTATAGGAGTATGATTCAGGTGGCGCCAATGAGCTTTGTTAGGGACCTGGATTCCTTAGCAAGACAGTTTTTATGGGCTGGCAATTTATCTTCAACCAAGTGAAGCCTTATCAAGTGGGAGGTTGTTTGTAACCCAAAACAGTTTGGTGGTCTTGGATTACGGCAGTCAGTGCTAACTGGTACTGCTCTGGCAACCAAATTGTATTGGTGATGGTGTGTGGAACAGGATCGGGTATGGGCCAGAATTCTGACTCAGAAGTACTTTCCAAGGATCCCCCAAAAAGATATCCCCCGGTGTAGCTTGAATGGGAAAGGTTCGGTGATTTGGAGTACTCTCAAGAAAGTTGTTGCGCTCATTAAAGGTGGCCTATTCTGGATCTGCAAGAGTGGGTCAGAGGCTCATTTCTGGCATGATGCTTGGGATGGCTACCCTCCCATGGTCATTCAATATCCTTATTTGCATATATTGTCCCAGAGGTTTTGTGAAGCTGGATGGTCTAGGGTGCGCGACTTTAAGTCATTTTCCCTTCAGGGGCAATTGGTGGAGGCAAGATAGAAGAACCAGAGGAATGGCCTATTTTTGGTCTAGAAGTGGAGTGTGTTGAGCTCTAGTATATTCTTTCTGGCCGAAACTCTAGCGCCCTTATGGATGATGTTGTGTTGGCCTGGTCCCCTAATCCCAATGGTGCTTATATTATTTCTTCTGGGTATCAGGAGTTGCTCTCCCAGCAAATTGTGTGGAGGGAGGTTCAGTGGTGTAAGAAACTTTGGAATAAGTTTAATTGCTTTATTTGGACTTTGGTCTGGAATAGATGCTTGACTTGGGACAATATCCAAAAGAGGGGTTTTTCCGGCCCTTCGAGGTGTGTTATTTGTAGTAGTGGGGAGGAAGACTCTCTGCATTTGTTCTTCTGTTGCCCTTTCACCCTACAGCTGTGGCATTTCTGGTGGGATGTTTGGAAGTGCCCATGCATTCATGCCTCCTCCTTGGCAGAGTTTTGGATGAGTCTGGCGAGGCCCCCTTCCTTGGCCCCCTTCTTGCAGGATGTTTGGTATGCTAGACCTATCTTTCTGCTATGGCAAGTATGGTTGGAAAGGAATCAAAGAATCTTTCGAGGGGGAAATTGGGAATTCAACAAGTTTGGCTTAGAATTATGGGAATGATTCAAGATACTGAGCTAAGAGTGAGGTTGTGTTGCCGCTCAAAAATGGTGATGCTAAGATGGTTGATAGGTTTGGAATACAGGGGATATTTCCGGCCTCAACTTGTGTCAGGAGAGGCAAACGTGCAAAGCAAAAAGTTCAAAGGGTGGGGAGATGGATGCCCCCTCCTGCTAGTTTTTTGAAGATTAATACGGATGGTTCTTCCAAGGGAAATCCAGGTCTAGTTGGGATAGGTGAGATTGGTAGGGATTCTTTTGGATCAATGGTCTTTATTTTCTCAGCTAACAAAGGGATGCAGACTGTTAATAGGATGGAAGGTTTGGCTATCCTATATGCTTTAAAGTAGGCCTATGCTCTAGGGTGGCATAAGGTGATTTGTGAATCTAACTCTCACGTTTTGGTTAATCTTCTCCTTGAGAGGAAGATTTCAGATGTTAGTTGGCAGTTGTCAACGATAGTGCAACAGATTTTACAGGTTAGTTCTTTGATGGATTCAATGTCTTACGCCCATATTCCAAGGGAGTGGAATAGGGTGGCTAATAGTCTGGCAAAATGGACATTTGGGAATATAGATGGTGGGAAGATTGATGATGGGAGCCAAAGTTGCATGGATATGGATACAGATACGGTATTGGGTACGGATACGGCCAATTTTTAAGACCCCCAATATGGATATGGCTAAACAGAACATTAATAAATAACACATATACATATATTTAGCACAGTTTTCAAAGTTACTATAGGAGATTTTCATTATTTCAAAAGTAATATTGACACATAAATGCTACATATATATTTATAAGTTAATTTAACGCTTTACAATATGTAAACATAGTAGAGTTGCATTAGAAGATAACCCAAAAATGGGTTGCTCAAATAGAAAAACATTTTATTTGTCTTTCTGATTTGATGAGGGTTTTGTTTGTACTATTTGTTTAAAAAAATTGCTTTAATATAGTTTTTTTACATTAAAGGGAAGATCTATGTCAAATCTTAGGAAAAAAACAAATCCCATAGTATTTGGTATGGTTCAAATATCAATTTTATTAGGCAGACATGGGTACAATATTCGACGTGTATCCGAGTAGTATTGGATACGTTTCCAAATTGGATACGGAGATATGTGCGCCCAAGCAAGGACAGAGGATTTTCTAGCTACTCTGGTCGGAGCAAATGCCCTGCGAGTTATGTCAGGACTTGGAGAGGACTCTTGCAGAGGATGTAAGTTCTTGTCTTTTTTTGTGGTCTTTGGTGGTTCCCGAGGCTTTGGCCCTTTGCTGTTTTGTAATGTTTTGTTCTAAAGTTCAATAAAGTTTTTACCCATCTTTGTTTAAAAAAAAAATCGAAAATAATTATGGTTTATATCTATCTATATGCACGTAGATATACTTATGAGGTGGCATCATATTATTATAAAAATAATATTATGGTGTCACTTTATTCTTATATCAATGTGTACATATATAGGTATATATTATAGTGATGTGGTGGAAAGATCAACCAAAATCCTTTGAGGTACGTATTATTTTTAATTAAATTAATTTATGTTTTTAAATGTTTATTTAATAGCTCATGCAGGTCCTTCAATTGTATCCTGAAGTTCAAGTTGCTAGGTTCTTACCAAGGCAATTTAAGGTCATACCTGTCAACCTGATAGTTGGACTAAGCTAGTATCCTATTTAGCAATGCATCCCCCCTTCATCTTCTCCTGCAATCATCCGTGCAATATTTCCACGATAACAAGAAGTTCCATAATAATTTTCATAATAACATTCAATATAGATAAAGAATTTAGTTATTAAACATAATTCCAAAATCAAACAACTGCTAAACATCACGTGACAAATAATGGATAACGACCATCTTCATTAAACAATCAACCTAATGAATACAACGGATATAAATAACTACCTACTTCACATGATTATGAAAGAAAAATCAGTTCAATCTAACAGTTATAAAATAAATTTAAAATTAGGTCAAAATTTGAAATGTAACATACCCTCCCCCTTAAATTTTTCATTGTCGCCGATGAATATCACAACAAAACTTAAACAATATCTATTCATATCATTTCAAGAAAGTAAAGGTTCAGGCTCTAGCCTTGGAGAAAAGACGAGAGTATTTTTGAAAAAATTCATGATAATCTTCCCAAGTAGCATTATCCTCTGGATACTAATCCCACTGGACCTTGCATTGAGTCACCTCTCGATTTCATAAGCATAGCTTACTCACCTCGAGTATTATGAGTGGTTCTATTTCCACCACCCCTGATTCTCGAACTTGTAATAGGTTCCAATCAATTATATGATCATGATGAGTAATGTATTTCTTAAGATATGACACATGGAAGACGTCATGCATCCTTGCAAGAGCTAGTGGTAGGGCAATTTTGTAGGCTACTGGGTTCATAATTTCCAATATTTCAAAGGGTCCCCCATACCTTGGGGCTAACTTGGCATTCTTACCAAACTTAATGGTACTCTTCTAAGGTTTTACTCTTAGTAGCACCTTTTCTCCCACTGAGAATTCCCTAGGTGTTTTTTTGGTATCTGCATAACTTTTTTGTCTGTCATTAGCTTCCTTCAATCTCTGACGAATTTGGATTATCTGCTCTTCCATTTCCTTGAGCATTTTAGATCCAACATTAATTCTATCCTCCAATCAATTCCAGCTCATAGGAGTTCTAAATTTGCAGCCATATAGAGTCTCAACGGGGATCATTTTAATAGTGTGGATTGATAGGAATTATTATAAGCAAATTCTACCAAGGGTAAATATGTTTCCCATTGGTATTGCCGATCCATACAGGAAACTCTTAAAAGATCTAATACCTAGTTTACTCTTTTTGCCTGACCATCTGTCTCGGGATGATAAGTTGAACTAATGTTTAGTTTAGTCCCTAATGCTGAAAATAATGTTTGCCAAAATTTGGAAGTTATCCAAGCATCCCTATCTGAGATAATTTTCTTTGGTACTCCATGTAATCTGAAAATTTCCTTTATGAATTTATAAGTGATTTCTGGTGCTCCATCGGTTAGATTTCCTGGTATAAAGTGAGCAACTTTAGTAAATCTCTCTACTACTACCAAAATGGTGTTGTGTTTATTATGTGTCATAGGTAATCCTTGTACAAAATCCATGGTAATTATCTACCATTTCCATTTCAGTACCTCATTTGGGTGCAAAAGGCCAGCTGGGTAAC
Source organism: Cupressus sempervirens (assembly GCA_028749045.1). Lineage (NCBI taxonomy): Eukaryota > Viridiplantae > Streptophyta > Pinopsida > Cupressales > Cupressaceae > Cupressus > Cupressus sempervirens. The sequence goes on from CM053785.1 coordinate 315,651,930, forward strand.
GATGTTCTTCTTTTACTCTCTAGTATTCCAAACATCCTGCCACAAATTCTATTATTTCCCTTTTCATTCCTTTCCAAAAATATAAGGGTTTTATATCTGACAATATTTTAGTTACTCCAAGGTGTCCTAAATATGGAGATAAATGAGATTCTTCCAGAATCATTCTCCGAAGTTCAATTTTGTTGGGTATATAAATCATGTCATGATATCTTAACAATTCATCCTCTTCTATCCTAAATTCTAAATACTTGGGACCTTGTGGGTCTCTGATGAAAGCTAGGCTAATCCTTACATAAAATTCATCATCCTCTAGATGTTATAAAATATTATCCTTTAATCTAAAATTTATAGTAGCCATTGCAGAAATGTTTCTCCTCCTACTTAAGGCATCTGCCATTTTGTTTTCATTGCCCTTGACGTATTTTATGTCAAATTCATAGTCTGTTAGAAATTTCAGCCATCTCCTTTGTCTAGCGTTAAGATTAGGTTGAGTAAAAATGTATTTTAGGTCATGGTGATCAAATTGAAGATCAAAAGGTTTTCCAATCAAGTAATGTCCCCACATTTGAAGAGCATGAACAATAGTTGCTAATTCCAGATCATGAGGGGCATAATTCTGCTCATAATTCTTCAATTTCTTAGATTCATATGCAATTACCTGCTCATACTGCATTAGCACACCTCCTACTCCTCCTAATGCATGTTATAACGACAAATTTCTTTTGAGGGTCAAGTACTCTTTGTATGGGTGTTGTAGTTAACTTTTCCTTCAAGCATTCAAAAGTTGACTGACATTTTTCAGTCCATACAAATTTCCTTTCCTTCTCTAAAGTGATGTAATTGAGTAAGCAATCTTGGAAAAATTTCTAACAAACTTCCTATAGAACCCTGCCAATCCCATGAAACTTCTAACTTCTGTCACATTTTCAGGTATAGGCCATTCCTTAATTGCTTTGATTTTTGACGGATCTACTGCTATTCCCTAAGCTGATACGTGTCCTAAATACTGAATTTTCTTTTGATAGAAAGCGCACTTGGACAATTTTCCATATAATTTATGTTCTCTCAACCTTTGTAAGACTTTTTCTAGATGTTCTTGATGTTCTTCCTTGTTCTTTGAATAGATTACAATATCATATATAAAGACCAGTACAAACTTATCTAGCCAATCTTGAAATATGATATTCATTAAGTTCATAAAAGTTGTTGGAGCATTGGTTAACCTGAAAGGTAACACTGAGAATTCATAATGTCCATACCTAGTTCTGAATGCAGTTTTGTGAATATCTTCATCTTTAATACGAAGCTGATGATATCCTGACCTCAAATCAATCTTTGAGAAAACTGTAGTGCCTTTCATTTGATCAAAGAAGTCGTCAATTCTAGGAAGTGAGTAAGGGTTCTTGATAGTAACCTATTGAGCATTTTGTAATCTATGCATAATCTCATAGTTTCGTCCTTCCTAACAAACAATATTGGGGCTCCCCATGGTGAAACACTAGGCCTAATCAGTTTCTTGTTTAACATATCCTGTAATTGTATTTGCAACTCCATTAATTCTGTGGTAGTCATACCCTAAGGTGCCCAAGAAATGGGTTTTGCTCCTGGGAGCAAATCTATGGTAAAATCAAAGACTCGGGATGGAGGTATATCAGGGAGTTCTTCAGGAAACACATCCTAATAATTCTTTATATAAGGATATTTTTCTTCAAAGAATTCCTTTAATTTTTCTTTGATTTCCCTATCTTAAAAAATGTAGTCATCTCCATATGTGGTGTCTATAGGATCTCTCATATCTTCAATTGTTACAACAAAAATCTCGCAACCTTTTCTTCCACATTTCTAAGTTGCATGGCAAATATCTATTTTGATTTAATTTCATGTTTAATCCCTAATGCTTGTAAGTTTTCCTTGGTCATCCAAACAATCTACAGTTTTAGCAAGACAATCAACCTTCGTCTTATGCTCATTGAGCCAATTAATGCCTATAATAATATCATAAGATCCAAGAGGTGTTACATACATATTCAATTTAATGGAGAAATTTGGAAAATCAACCCGATCCTCAAACAGACACTGCTCTACCTTATCCCTTAACTGGTTTGCATACTCGACTGCCCATGGTTTTGCCATAAAACTAGAGCTCTTTGGAAATCTACTTAATAGTTTTTGTGATATAAAATATTCAGAAGCTCCAATATCAATTAAGATAGAAATTAGGTTCCTGTAGATCTTACACAGAGTTTCGATCGGGCCTATCTGTTGTTCTACTTATCTATTGTCAAGGGCTGCACGGATCCTTTGCTGATAAAAATGCTACTGTTGTGGAAGGGGTGATCGGTGTGGCTGATTTGTGTTAGTCTTGATAGGCATTTATTAGCATAATGATCTCCCTCGCTTGTAACATCCTAAAGGTGGCCCTTTCTTTTCATTGCTCTTACTATTCTTACTTGTACTGAAATTACTTTTAAAATCCTTGATTCCATTCCCTTTCAATTCTAGTTTGCTAAATTTATAATCCTTAAATTGTTTCTTCTGAGATCCAATATCTGTACCTTTTGTATTCCAGTTTGTTTTTCTTTTATTATCCCAAATGGAATCATCTCTCTTGATTTTATATTCCTGTCAAACAACCTTCTCTAAAGCTTCTTCCATGGTTCGAGGAGTGAGAACATCAATTGCTCCTCCTATTCTATTATTCAGACCCATGATAAATTTTCTCACTTTCAAATTCCTATCTTGTTGATATGGTGGAACATACTTCATTAATTGTGTAAATTTCTACCAGTACTTGTGTACAGTCATGTCTCCTCGCTTTAGGCTTTGGAAATCCAACAACTTTTGGTCATAAAAGGTTTGAGGTAACCAACGGTTCCTAAAAGTAGTTACAAATTTTTCCCAGGTAATCTCAATGGATTTAATGTTTAGCTCAACCTTGGTGTTTCCCCACCACATAGCAGCTTCTCCCATAAAGTGATATATTCCCCAAACTGCTTTTGAGATTTCTGAAAAGTTCCTAATTTCAAAGTACTGTTCCATTTCGGTTAACCAGGCCTCTGCATCCTCTCCAGATTCAAAACTAGCAAATTTGGGTGGTTTGAACTTCCTAATATCTACGGGCAGATCACTCACTATTTCTTGTTTCTTTTGTTTTTCAGTTTGAGTGGGTGAAGCTTGTGAGGTTTTCTTGTTGTGTTCAGAAACTTCTGTCTCTGTTCTAAGAGGAGGTGAAGATTGCATTTCCTCTTGGTTTTGCCCCATCTGGGCTGCCATCTCATTCATTCTTTTTTCCATATTATCCAACTTCAATTGCATTTCTTGCAAAATCTAAAATAATAAATTAGTGGATGATTGTGTGTTTTCGTGGACCATGTCATGACCTGCAATGTTCTCATCGTTGCTCATTTTGTCTATTTATTGGTTTAACCTGAAAATTTATAAAAAACTTATGTCAAATTATTGTATAGATATTTTTAAGTGTGCCGACAACAAATTTAAAGAGTCTGCGAGTGAATTTAACACACAAATAAACCAATTTATTTAATTAACTTTAATACTTCTATTGCTGCATTTATAACAGCCTTATTTACAAAATTTCCTCTTCTGAGGATGTTTACATTATGGAATCTAAAGTTTGCTTCTCAACATTCAGTTCTAATTCAGATCTGTACATATCTCGCACCATCCAAGATATGTGGAAGTGCATAAGTGTCGAAGTGCATAAGAGAGTTATCCTGACGAGCGTTCCAGTTTTGAATTAGTTTGTTTCTATATGTTGCTTTACTAGCAAGAGTCCACCTGACTCTTTCCTTCTTCATTCGTTGCAAAGCCTGATTCAGAGTTTCATCGTCTTGGGGCATGAAGTAGCAAGTATAGTCGAAGTTTGGCATGTTTTTAATTAAGTACAAGAAGATGGGGTGTCGTGCCTTTTTACGAGGTGTTTTACATACTTGCATCCTATACATTTATTCTAAGAATTTTTAGGTTTATATGGAAGGTAGTGTGCCCTAGGTTTAGTGTCAAACCCAGTGCTCTGATACCATATGTAACAAACGGATTTTCATAACAAAATAAAGGCAAACTAGAAAGAGTTTTCCTCAACAAATTATTGAACAAATATATTGAATTCATTTTCATGGGACATTAACTATTTTTAACTACCAACGATTAACTAAAATAACAAAGTTCAACTGAAATAACTATATAAATGTTCAACTGAAACAACGATCAACTGTAATAACTATAATAACGACTTAACTGAATTAACTGTAACAATAATCAACTATATTAACTATAACAAGGATTAACTGAAATATTTGTATCAATGATCAACTATAATAACTATAATAACGATTAACTGAAATAATTGTAATAATGATCAACTGTAATAATTCAAATAACAATTTACTATTTTCCCATACATATAAGTAAAATAAATGCTTAACATGAAAAAGAAGAATATACAATAGATATTCGTTGAGTCTTTAATTGGTTGTGAAAGCCTCGGCTTTCAATAAGAGGAGAAGCATTGACTTAAGCTTAACCTCCCAACCTCGGACCATATTTATCCCCACACATTCTATTGATTAGAATGGCCCTCCCTACCCCAGCATCAGGCTGGGGTTACTTTTAGTCCAGCCACCTAAGCATTCTGATGTTTATAATGTCCACACAGTTATGGACGAGCATGTCTGAATAACTTGCTCTACTGACATCAAGTGATCATAGATGGCAAACATGTCTTAAAACAACCTTGGCCAAGGTTTTTTGATGGGTTCACTGACCTGATCACCATCGCTCGACTTGACAACAGAGGAACAATAATATGGATGAGCATGAGCTATTAAATAAAATTAATTTAAATTTATTGTATCATATATGACTTTATTTCCATGTCATTGCAGATTTCATCTCACCTCTTCACCTTTTCCATGGCTATATGGTCGGTGAGTCCTAGGTGTTCGGATTTCAGAACAATCAGCTCTATCCTTTGATTCTCAACTGATTCATAAATATTATATGTTTCCAGCTTATCACAATCTGTGATTTGTAGAATGTGTTCTTTAAGACTTGCAGAATAATATCATTTGATTCTTATTTCCAATGGTATAAATAAATCATGATTTCATAACATGGTTACTTTGCTTTTATTTTTCATAAACAACTCTATCTTAGAGAAGGTCTAACCTATGATATTAAGCAAGATAATTTGCATCATGATATAAATTGTAGCTTACTGCTATGTAATTCGGATTGCTGTAACAATTGATAAAGAAATCATATTGCAATGTTTTGGGTTTTGGATAACCACATAACCTAGTATAATCTGAAAAGGAGTCTTCTTGGACGCTTAACAACCCACCTCCTCTTAACAAGAAAGATCTTGAACGCTAATTTCCAGTATGGATACTGCTCACGATTTCAAAAGAACTTTAGGATAACAAGGAAATTGTGGAAGCGAAAACAATGCAATGGTTACTAGATGGTAACTGCAGAGGTATCGAATGCTAAGAAGAGTGTGGTCAGGTAATATGAAAGAGTCAGGTAAAAACAAGGAAGTCGGACGCTTGAACAAGGAAGTCGGGTGATGGAAAAATGAATGTATTCCGCTTCTCTCAACTTCATAATATAAAGAGATTATATGTCTCTTTGGCTTCCAAGAAGCCATAACATAAAAAGAAATGTCTTGGCTCTTGGACACAAAATAAATATGCCAAGTGTTCAATCAGTTTCTAGCAAGAAAATAAATAAATATAGAAAAAATTTGAAGGTTATAAATCGAAAATAATTATGGTTTATATCTATCTACATGCACGTGGATATTATGAGGTGGCATCATATTATTATAAAAATAATATTATGGTATCACTTTATTCTTATATCTATGTGTACGTACATAGGTATATATTATAATGATGTGGTAGAAAGATCACCCAAAATCCTTTGAGGTACATATTATTTTTAAATTAATTTATGTTTTAAAATGTTTATTTAATAGCTCATGCGGGTCCTTCAATTGTATCTTGAAGTTCAAGTCGCTAGGTCCTTACCAAGGCAATTTAAGGTCATACATGTCAACCTAATAGTTGGACTAAGCTAGTATCCCATTCCGTTGATCCCGTTTAGCAATGCTTCCCCCTTCATCTTCTCCTACGATCATTCGTGCAATACTTCCACGATAACAAGAAGTTCCAGAATAATTTTCATAATAACATTTAATATAGATAAAGAATTTAGTTGTTAACTATAATTCCAAAATCAAGCAACTGCTAAACATCACATGACAAATAATGGATAATGACCATCTTCATTAAACAGTTAACCTAATGAATACAACGGATATTAATAACTACCTACTTCACATGATTATGAAAGAAAAATCCGTTCAATGTAATGGCTATAAAATAAATTTAAAATTAGGTCAAAATTTGGGATGTAACACTAAGCTGCAAGACTTAAACAAACATATTATTCTACATGGAATGGATAATGCTACCTTCCTATCACAAAAAGAGTTATAAAGTGAATGGGAAAAGCTTTGCAAAAGAGAGGAAGTGTATTAGAGACAAAAGTCTCATAAACTATTGCTCAAGGAAGGTAATAAAAACATGAAGTTCTTCCATGCTTGTACAAAACAAAGACAAGCAGCTAGCTCCATCTTCTCTATTCAGGAAGTAGACTCAGGTAATGTTAGTTCATATCTGATTAAAATTTAGTATTGGAATGTTAGATTTTTCAAAAAGTTGCTTGATCCCCCTTTACAGCCCACCTCAGACCATTTACAAATAAATGAACTACTAGATAGTATCCCTAAGCTGATATCTAAGTAAGATAACTATTCACTCATGGCCCCTTTTAGAATGGGTGAGATCAAACATGTGGTATTTTCCCTTCCACCTGATAAGGCCCCAGGACCTAATGGATTTACAGCCCTCTTTTATCGGAAATGTTGGGACGTTATTGCAAGGGATTTATTGTCAGCAATGGAAGAGTCTAGAAGAGGAAAAGCTATGATAAGGAATTTCAATACCACAAATATAGTTCTCATTCCTAAAGTCAAGAACGCATCATGTGGATGGAGGGTCCTTTGGGTTGGACTGCTTGGATGGACACTCACAATGATATTTTGAATTAAGTACTTTTATTTTCAGTATACTATTTCTGATGTAGATTCTTTTTGGTGAGGCTGGGCCTCCTCTTTTGTACTCTATTGATACAATTCTGTAACCTTTTTTGATCTTCCTATATATAATATTAAAAAAAACACAAAAACCTTCATAGATTTTCATCCAATATCATTGTGCAATACAATTTACAAAAAATTTACGAAAGCTATATACATGAGATTGCAGCAATTTGTTCCCAGCATCATATCCTTGGAGCAAGGCGGTTTCGTACCGGGAACAAAAACAATGGAAGGTGTGTTGGTAGCGTATGAGGTATTGCATTCTATAAATGATAGCCAGTCACCAATTTTGTCACAAAACTTGATATGATGAAGGCATACGAAAAAGTGAATTGAGAATTTTTTTTAAAGTTCTAGCAAAATTTGGCTTCTCAAAAAATTTGTGCAAATGGGTAATGGCATGCATATCAGGTGCTTGGTTTTCAGTCATCATCAATGGAGTTTCAGCAGGCTTTTTTCCCTCATCGCAAGGGGTAAGGCAGGGGGACCCATTGTCACCAATTCTATTAATCATCATGGCTGAGGCTCTCAGTCGAACTATATCGAAACAACAAAAGTGGGGATTTTGGCTTGGGGCCCAAATTGTGGGCACGAATATTTCGGTACCACACTCTTTATTTGCTGATGACACATTGTGTTTTGGTAAGGCAGCCCTCCAAGAAGCAAGGCAAATTAAGAGGATATTGGATTTATATACTTTAGTTTCTGGACAGAAGGTAAATGTACAACAAACTAAAATCTACTTGCTCAACATAAATGATGCTCTTGCTTCTCGAATTGTTAACATTTTGGGTTTCGCAAGTTGACTACTTACCATCAACATACTTGGGCATCTCTTTCTTAGTGGGGACAAATAAGTCAACCTACTGGTCTGCTGTCATTGAAAGAATTAAGACTAGAGTCTCAAATTGGAAAGCAAGGCGGTTGTCTCTATCTGGTAGGATATTGCTGATTAAAACAGTCTTAGCAGCTATCCCTAACTACTATTTAGCTATACTAAAAGCCCCTGTAGTTGTGATACATCAGCTAGAAAAACTAATTAGAGAAT